>CM034233.1:36186861-37419351 GCA_019916065.1 Vitellaria paradoxa | reverse complement strand
GAGTAGCTCACTGCTTTGCCTTGGGATGTTTTTATTCAAATCTAGATTAGGGTTTAATTCGAAAAGTGTTAAGAATATTTTGATCAAAGGTTAGTACTAGTGATCTCAAGCGGATATGGTTAAAGACCTTTGTTTTCGAAGGTTTTTCAAATAAACAAAACTAGAAGTGAACTCAAATCCTATTTTTAATTATGTTCGAAAGTGTTTAATCAATTAATAACGAAAAACCATACCAGTGATTTCAAACGAATTTGGTTAAAGATTTTTGGTTTCGAATGTTTTCGAAACAAGTTAAAATAGGTTTGTAAAGAGTAGATCCCTACGCAAGAAGTTTTGCAACCTATGCGAAGGGATTACGAACATCCCAAGGCATTTTCGTGAACTACACTTTCTTGATTCGTTGAATCAAGAACTAGGGTTTTACGCTACTATCATTTTAAACGTAATGAAAACACTAAATAAGCATTCAAACATGCGATCTATTAATTGGAACAAGCAAAACATAATATTATAGAATGAAACGAAGTAAGACTTACAATGTAAATTGCTCAGAAAAAAAAATAATGAAATATCACAGCAACAATGAAGAAAAGAGCTCCAAAAGCATCCATCAACAATCTTTAAGAACGTAAAACACTCTTAAAATTATTCTAAATCTAATCTAACTCTCAAAGTATCTATAGAATATTCAAAGGAGGACCCCCCTTTGCGACCGTGCACTTGGGTCCTTATAAAGTTGCGAGGAAACCCTAGAAGAGGTGCTTCAACTCGTGGCTTCTGGATACACGGTGGTCCCGACCGTCTGGTCTGGGGGTCAGGACCACAGAATGCTTTCTTCTCAATTTATGTACACTGTGATCCCGACTATTTGATGTGGTGGTCGGGACCCTCGAGTGTCTCTTGATTTGCTTTTCTTCCTCCTTTAGGTTGGGTCTTTGGGCTAGTCTTGGCCATCTAAGGCGAGGTTTGAACCATGACATTTTCTTCGTCTTCTTGGCCATTTCCATAGCTATAAACTTCGATCTTCTTGCCCTTTTCCCTGTAATTAGAAAAATAAAAGTATAAGTAATAAAATAACACTAAAACTTCAACTTTACTTATTCAAATGCATTAATACGTGTTGAATTAGGGAGTTTGTAATTACACTTTTCAAATGTAATCAATTAGATCTCGAAAACTCAAGATATGCCCAAAATCATACGCTGATTAAGATTTGTCTAGCTTTCTAACCTTGACTTTTAAGCAATCTTTCAATGCCCAAACGAACTCCAATTTTGTCACATAATAGCTTTTTGAAAAGCTTGAGATGTCCACTACAACTTTGCTGAAAACTACTTTTAATTTCTGGAGCTCCTTCTACGTCAAAATTGGGCATGTATCTCGTTCTAGCAAGCTATTTTTGGTGTATTTTCAACTAAAACCTGCATAAATAAACAAAGTAACATAAATAAACAAAATTAAACTAAAATAAACAAATCAAAATATAAATTATCAGAATTAGTACAAAAAAATCAAGGTTTTATGATTACACCTTTCAAGTGTAATCACACCCCCCAACTTACCTATTGCTAGTCCCTAGCAAAGAAAAGAATTCAAATCTTAGGATTAAAGGGCATAAACCAAGCATTCTCAACTTATTCAAAAACAAAGATAAGTAAAGATTCAAATAAAAAGGGAGGTCTATTTTTGTAGGAGACACATGGCCACACTTAGCGCATGAGGCAAGCCTTTTAAACCTATAGGTTCCCCCTAATGGACGAGTAAGGTCTCGTGAGGGTTTGCAGTGATGCTACCCACAAACATCTATGGCATGGTCTCGAAGTTTTAAAAAGTGATCAAGAAAAAAAATTAATCAAGCTCAAGCCCAACAAGTCACAAAACACAAATATCATGTGTAATTCCCAAGTGCTAAGCATAAATGCATGGACTATTAAGGTAGAAAGAGCATGTGTGCAAAATTATTTTATTCATTCAACAAGGTTACAAGAGCATAAACAGAACTAGGTTTTGACTTCAAATACTCACAGGGTAGCACTCATAGAAAAGAATTCACTCATCAAGGGTTCACGCATACCTATTAGCATATAATGCTATCCTAGTTGCACATAACCCCGCAGATAAGTGAGTGAACTGAAATGAAATTCAAAGTGGATAGCTCATAACCATGTTCCAATGCATGTGCAAGAGATCACATCATATAACCTACACAAGACCACTATATGCACAATACAAGAGTTGCTTGCTTAGAATCTACTAGGCCTTTATTTCGGTTGTAACTTGGCCAGGGTTAATGGTTAACAATAGAAGATTTGGAAATCAAAGCACATGTCTTGGGATAAATTGCTCAAGTGCGCACAAGTGGCAAACTAACCATTTCCTTCCCAACCCTAATAAAAATCCCAGCAAGAAGATTATCACACTAAATATTACCTTAGGATAATTGCAAATATTGCAAATAATGTACCAGTCCCATACTATCATAAACAAAAGGAATGATAAATTTTTTTTTTTATTTTTTTCTCTTTTTTTCTTTTTCTTTGTTTTTGAAATAATGAAATATATATCAGTTGAATTCTCCACCCAATATTTCCTCTCAATATGCTCTCAAAAGTTTCCATTCCCAACCCTCATTCACATCATTGACATTGAGGGGCTTTTACAACCCAAGACATGTAAGGGTAAGGCTTAAAATGTGTGAATAAGGTTAAGGGATAATATATGAGATAGGAACCAAGAATATATATATATATCACACACTTTATGAAAAGGCTTCAAGTTGGCTCCTAGGGTAATTCATAACTAAGGAAGGACAAGAAGGCCCAACAACAGCAAAGATGGCCTAGTATCATGTTCAAAGCTTGCAACAACTTATAATGTGTAAAGTAAAACTCACACAAGTGTGTGTGATGCAACTAGTGCATTAAAAGCCAAAGTGAAGAATAAAAGAGCTGTGATTATGTGCAACCCCTTAAGAAAAGAATAATAAGCTTAAAAGCTCACCATTAAGGGGTGTAAGTCTCCACCTAGTCCAAGAATGCTCAATTAACCAATGTTAAACAAAATTCACTCCTAAGCACATAAACTCTTCTCTATGATAGTAAAAAGTGCACAAGGTCATTATACACTCAATTTGAACTAAGTTTCCTATTAAAGCTTGAACAAGACTCATTTACTACTCTCTCTCTCAATTTCACAATCAACCAAACCAAAAAGCATTGACATGGAGGTACAAATGTGCTAAATTCATGTATTCAAGGTTAAAGATGCTCAAAAATTTTAAAATTTTGCAATTTTGGCACAAAAGGTCATTATGTGAACCCTACCCCCCAACTTAAAATTCACATTGTCCTCAATGTGAGAACCATGATGCATATGTGGGTCCATAATGTGCAATAGTGAGCATGATGAACATGAAACAATAACCACAAAAGGCACAAATAAAAACAAAGCACAAAATAAACCAAGCATGTACCTATTATTCAAGCCAGGCATCACCCAATACATTCCCCCAACTTAGATTTTATAGCACCCTTAACAACAACAATTATATATATGAAGTACCAATTTGGAAGTGTAAAACTAAATAAAAGGGAGAGGAAGGATATTACCTCAAGAGCTTCCTTATTTGAAGAAAATAAAAGAACTAAAGCAATTTATTCCTTTGAATCAAATTGTACTAAAAGAAAAATAAAACTTTTATGAGAGAAAATGTTAGAATAAACAAATAAAATTTAAATGAAAGAAAAATAAATTTAATTTAGACAGAAAGAAAACAAAAATAAATAAATAAAATCTAATCTACTAATATACAAGGGTTAATGCAAAAATATACTATCCAACTCCTAATCTTTCCCAAGCCTTACCAAACAGCTTTAGGAATGAAATATTCTCCTCGAGTCTAGGAGGTACCAAAAATGAGTGTGCTCCTTGTGTAGAAATCATTGGAGAATTCTTCGCTTTGTGAGGATCCTTGAGCAAAAAATATGACCCAAAGTTATTTACATATGTGAACATGGAATGTGGTTGCGTGTTTTCTAGTATTGCCTCGACACCTAAGAAGTCAATGCAAACTACCTTTTTGGTCTCCACCACTTCCCTACATGTGTGGTCAATCTCGGTCAAAACATGTTCATTTCCCTCAGTAAGATTCTCAGTTAGGTTAGGGCAAAAGAGAAGAGGTATGTACTGCTCTCACTCTTAAGCTTATTTGTCGAACTCTCAAAAGATGATTAAGAAAATTCACTCTCATGAGAGTCCTGTGGGATTGAAGTAGGAACTCAACCATAATTAGAATCATACTTCCAATCAAATATAGGGGCCTCAACAAGTAAGTCATCAAGTGCAGTAGTCCCAATAGAAAAAGATATATCATTTGTGGTCTCAGTGAGTGGTGTAGTAGAACATGATGAAATCGAAATGACCGGCTCAACAGTGTGCTCCCCTGAACCTTTGGCATCAAAGCTCCTAGAATGAGTATTAGGACTTTCCAAGGTCACCTGGGTTGTCAGGGTGGGATGAGCTTCAAGCTCTGTGGTGGTTTTGGTTGGCATGTCCTCTAGACTCTGAAAAAATGAAGTTTCGAGCATGTTGGAGTCTGGTGGGAATGAGTTAAAGGGCTCTTTCCATTCACTATTCTAACCATCGTTGAAATAGTCGCTCTACTCAAAGTCTAAGGTTTTTAAATTAGGATTTTCTCGTGCAAGAAACAAAAAGGCCTTAGATTCAGCAATTTCTACTTCTGTGAGTGGACGGACATAAGGACATACTGTGGACCTGAGCAATGTATCATCTAATGTAGAGTCAATATGAGTAGAAGTCTCATGTGTACTAGAATTGACTTTTAAGCTAATTTCTTCCCTATGTTGAGTTTTCGCATAGAGTGACTCAAGAAAATCCCATGTCAACTCTGGAGTAAGGTCAAGAAACTTACCCTCGGATAACTCTTCAAGAGTGTGGCACATCTCTAAAAATAAACCATTATAGAAATTTTTAATGATGTACCATAACTTAAGATTATAATCTGGGTAGTTTATATCTTTAAACCTCTCCCAACATTAATATATTTCTTCACCATAATTTTGAGAAAAATTTTCAATTTCAAATCGTAGGCTGAAGTTTTGAAAAATAGGGAGAAAGGTCATAATAAATTCATTTTGTAACTCTTCCTAAATATTAACGTCCCAAGTAGCGGCACAACACCATTTATCGGCCACTCCATATAATGATAACGGAAAAAAATTATACCTAAAAGTGTCATCCGTGTCACCATTTGTGCAAAAATCAATTTCATAAATGCTACCTAAATAACCAATGAGTGGGTGAGTGGTATCTAGTGAATTAGAATTTTAAGAAAAATAATCCATGTTCATAAAATCTTTTTTTTTTTTAAGGAAATAGTAGAAGAGTAACCTAGAGTTATCCTAATGAATCAAAACTAAGTTCATCAGCAATGGCGCCAAACACTAGACCGCTTCTAAATATTGCATCTAAACTAACCCCCGAGTGCAAGGGTGTGCGGTATAGTTTTAACTCGGTGAGACTGAGATCGAATCCACAGGGAACTTTAAGATTGAACACTAGGGTTTTCTAAGTTCTTCTACCTACTGGTTTCTTTTTAAAAACAGGAAAGAAAAATTGATTTTGGGTTTTGAAAATTTTTGATGTACTAACTACTAAATAAATAAATTGAATTGCAACAATTAAATATAACTAAAATGAAAGTAATAACACTACGCATTCAAGATAATTTAAGATCTTGATTTAACCTACAAATCTGAGTGAATAACTTATTCTCATGTTTGGATGTGATTATTATCTCGATTTACATCTCATGTTTAGGAAAAGTAAACTAGAAAGATTTCATTGTGAAAGTTTTAATTTCCAAAGCACAATTTTAAAATCATGTTTAGGATAAATAAAACTAGAAGGATATCATCTTGAAAACAATCTTTGGTCCAAATCTCTTTTCTTTGATTTCAAAATATAAAGAAAGTTTTGATCATGTAACGTCATCAGGGATTTCAACGAAGTATGATCGAGATTACACGTTTTCGAATGTTTTGAAAATCAAAAGAGAAAGAAAACCAGAAAACATATCTAAATCTATTTCGTTTGTTTTTAAAGTATTAAAAAAGTTATAATCTTTTGTAGTTAATAGTGACTTCAAGGAAATATGATCAACTACATAAGTTTTCAAAAGTTTTAAAGATATTAGAAAGTAGATTTAGAGAACAAGAACCCTAACATGCAACCTTTACGTTGCATGCTTGGATTTGATCACATCCAACATTCAAATAAAGATCCACCCATCATTGATGGGTTGAATCAATAATAAAAATTTAGCCTGACATGGATAAAATAATAAAACAGTAAATAAAAAGAGAAAGCGAAAAGAAAACAAATTCCATTAATGAAATGCAAAATGAACTTACAATACGCTAAAGTATTCATGAACTTGAATCCATAAAGCAAAGCCAAAAAATATCTCTAAACTAACCTATACTAGTGAAAAACTGAATCTGAAAATACTGAAAAGAAAAGCCCCCTTTATGGCTGAAAGAACAACAATATATAGCGTAAACCTAAACCCTAACTTAATTTCCTGTTCATGCTGCTCACTGTGGTCTAGACCACTTGAAATGGTTTCTGGACCACAGAATCAATCTTTGGTTCCAACATAAAAGTTATAGCCCTTTGAGTCTTCTTTGCAACCCAAAAAGAATCACATCAATCGGAGTTGTGAGCAAAAAGATATGGCCAAAATACTGACAGGGTGTTGTGCTGAATCATCTAGAGAATTCTGAATTGTGCAACCTTGTAAGCTGATTTCAGGGCGGATGGATACTTCTTTTGGACTTGGACTCTTCATGAAAGTAATATCTAAGAATGTTTAGTTGACTTTAGGCTTTTGAATCACCTCAATTAGATCTCGGAATCTCAAGATATGCCCCAAATCATATGGTGATTAGGATTTGTCTAGCTTTCTAGCCTTGACTTTTAAGCAATCTTTCAAGACCCAAACGAACTCTAATTTTGTCACATAAAAGCTTTCTGAAAAGCTTGAGATGTCCACTACAACTTTGCTGAAGACCACTTTTAATTTCTAGAACTCCTTCTATGTCAAAATTGGACATGTATCTCGTTCCAACAAGTTATTTTTGGTGTATTTTCGACTAAAACCTGCATAAATGAATAAAGTAACATAAATAAATAAAATTAAACTAAAATAAATATAATAAAACATAAATTATTAGAATTAGCCCAAAAATCAAGGTTTATGATTTTTTTTAAGTGTAATTGAATATCATATAGACATTCCATTGCTTGATCTAGGGGTGAGCGTAAATCTATTGCCCTATTTAGTTTACACACAATTGGGCTTAGGAGAGTTAAAGCCCGCTCGAGTTACTTTACAACTTGTGGATAGATCCATCAAGATCCTGTGAGGAACAGTTGAGGATGTATCAATCAAGGTAGAAAGTTCTTGCTTCATTGTGGATTTTATAATTCTTTACACACAACCTCTAACCAGTAAGTTCGTGCAAAACAAGACTCCAGTTATCCTAGGTAGACCTTACCTTGCAACATCAAATGCCCTTATTAATTGTAGGATAGACCCACTTAAAATGTCCTTTGGCACTATTATATTTGAAACAAACATTTTTAAAGGTTGTAAATAGCCAAGGGAGGAGTATGGAATCCAAGAGGTGGACATGGTCGAGACAATAGTCTAGGACTATATAGACCGTGAGTTTATTAAGGACCCTTTGGAAAAGGCAATTTGTTTTAGTGAAGGACTTATGGATAACATTGATATAACTAATTCATCAATCAATATATATGATCGATGACCGCGTGTAGAATGTGCGTCTAAACTAACCCCCAAGTGCAAGGGTGTGCGGTGTAGTTTTAACTCGGTAAGTCCGAGGTCGAACCCACAAGGAACCTAAGTTTTAGTTTCTAAGTTATCAAGAATGTTCAAAATTCAAATACTGGGAAATTTTAAAAGTTCTCTACCTAAATTCGAAAGTTGGAAAGTTTAAAACTTAACTAAACCTAAACAAGAATTAAATAAAGAAAGTTGCAATGAAAAGAAATTCTTAAATAAAAATATTTTTGTAATTTCAGAAATACTTAATTATGCATTCAAGATTTAAAGAAAATTTGCTAACCTAATCAAGATTGTAAGAAAACAAGCAATTAATTTAGTAAATTAAATTCAATGAAATAAAACCCTTGATTTAACATTCAAGTTCAGGTGGAACGAAATCAATTTACGTTGTGCCTCGGTTACCAATTAAAATTTCATGTCGAATGAAAAAATCAATTGGAATATGTCTTCGTTAAAGTTCTTTAAAACACAACACCCAATTTCATATTCACGTCTTATGGATTATGAAATCGGAAAGATTTTGCTTGAATAGGAACACTTGTGGTTTCAAACCCTAGTTTTTAATTTCAAGATTCTTCAAGAAAATTAATGTTTCAAAAACCTTTATCAGTGATTACCAGAATATGATCAAAAGTTTTTGTTTTCGAAAGTTCTTGGAATAGAAAAACCAGAATTGAAGAGTTTTCATAAATGTTCATGCGTTTGCGTAATCATCTACGAAAACCTAGCACAAACATAAATAAACCATTCCACCCTCCCTATGAAGTTAAATCAAGGAAAAGAAACCTACGCTACCATAGTTAAAGAAACCACTCAATCAACACAATAACTCAATCAAGAACTAGATGATTTTAGATGAAGAAATATGAACAAGAATGTATACTTGCAAAAAATAAATCTACTCTAATATTGAATCAAGATTCATTCAAATAAATCAATAAATATTCAATAGACAAGATGTTTAGATGAAGAATAAATCTAAAGAAACTATTATTAAAATCAAACTTTAAATACCGTACTTCAATGCATCAAAAGAATGACGAACTACGAACAACACCGAAGTAATCCGACAAACGGCAATATCAAGTCTTGAAATCATCTTCCAAAAAGAATGAAAAATAGAGAATCTAATCCTAAGAATGTCTTGAAAAGTCAGAGGAAGAGCAGAGAAGAAGTCCCTTGGAACGGCTATACAATGGGTTTTTATAACCATCACGTCCAAACCCTAAAAATGAAGAGGGAATTTAAGTTCGGGTGTTCAGGTGTCTGGACACCCAATGGGGGTGTCCGGACCGCAGTGAGGTCCAAAATCTTCTCTGCACTCGGGTGTCCTGAAGGTGTCCGGACACCCCCTTCCCGCACTTGCACCTTATGCTATCCTTCGTCATTTTCTTCATTTTTAACGCTCCCAATTGCATTTATTGAGCCTTTTCACTACAATTAAGAAAAATAAACATAATTAGCTTAGAAATTAATAAAAAGCATGAATTTAACAAGAAAATACATGAATTTAAACTAAAACAAAGGCCTTGCAATTACACTTTTCAAGTGTAATCACACACCCCAACTAGAGTATTGCTAGTCTCTAGCAATGGATTTATTTAAACTACCCAAACTATTATCCTATTTCTCTTTTCGTTGGAAACACGGTTGCACTTAGCAATGTGCAACAAGCCTTTTAAGTCCCTAGGTTTCCCCTAGTGGACGAGTGAAGTCTCGTGAGGGTTTGCAGTGAATCTACCCACAAAATTCCTACACTAGTTTAAGGGATGGTAAACAATCACTTCAACAGTTCATGCTTTAACTTCAAAATGTGAAATAGGTGACTTAAACTCAAAATTTTTGCATAAATTCCCCTAATGTGATGAGACTCTCTTCCTATATTGATCATGTAATGTCCAGAATGTATGTTCATATTATCCAATCAACAAGCCTATCCTGTATGTCCAATGATCTTAGCTTTGACTTCAAATCTCACATGGATGTTCACTCTAAAAAAAATTCACTCGATGAGGGTTACTCTCATGGTTCATGCAAGAATGCAAATTCAAATAATCGCAATGAACCCCAATCAAGGAATGAAATAATCAAATGAAGTATAGAACAATATATAGCTTCATGGATGGAAGGTATTAATGCAAACACAAGTACACCACAATCTTTCACATGAAATGGATCAATGTTCTTAAAAATGATTTTCACCCAAAGTCCGTTAGGTCTTTATTAGGTTGTAGCAGGGCCTGGGGGTAATGGCTAAACAATAATGGATATGAAAAATCAAGGTGCATGCCTTAGGATTAAAATGGTATTACAATCCTCCCCCCAACTTTCTCCTTTCTACTCCTTGAATACCAATATTGATTTTGATTTATATATATATATATATAGAGGACCAAAAGATTTTTTTTTCGCCTCCAATCTGCCCCTTAACTACCTCTCCAAACACAGCCAAGACATCCCAAAGCATGTAAGGGTTGGCTCCTATATATCTAAGATAAAAAAGGGTTAAAATTGTGGGTCCAAGAAAATTTTAATAGATTATTTTATTTTGAAAGGCTTCAACTTGGTTCCAAAGGCAATAGTTTTAAAAGAAAGGGATACAGTCTTTCAAATAATCCAATGATGGCCTAACATCATTCCCTAGGTCATCATCATTTCTTCAAAATCAATGATCCATTCATGCAATTGAAAAGCAGTAACTTGTTGCATTCAATACCAAAGCAAAATAACATAATGAAGCTATAAAAGAAATATGTGAGATGAAAGAAAATGTAATAAAGAGCTTTATATTCAATCCTCTCAAAATAACGATTTTAGGCTCAAAGTCTCACAAAAGAGAGGTTTTTAAGTCTCCACTTGTGTCTTGGCATACCTGATTGACTATGTCTCATGGACTCTATTCCCTAACACACTGTCATTCCCTTGATCTCATGTAAAAAAGAAAATCTACTACACATTTGAAAATTTTATACTCAATTTCTCACTTTAGTTACTTACTCACAAATGAAAATCAAAACATTCCTTATTTCCATGATTATTACCATCCTCAAACTAGTTATACACCCCCACGTTAGTCACTATATGTCAAAAAAAATATTATTTATGCAACGCAGTCGCGTTTTACCATGCAACATGTCTCCCCCCCAACTAAAATCACACATTGTCCCCAATGTGTGTTATAGAATCTTTAACTGACAAAAGAAGGTGACTATTAATGCATGTATACATAGAATGATATGTGACTAATGACAGGAAGTGGATAATAACAATAAGTAAAATAAAAACAATCAAAGACAAATATATAAGAATAAAGAAAAGCGTGGATATTACCTCATATCGTCATCAATTGAAGTAAGTGCATCATGAAGAAAAGGAGAAACCAAGTGTGAGAACTCTCACGATGAAGGTGATTTAATGAGCTGCGCAGTTAGTTCACTCTCATCGTGCTTACCACTTTCATCAAGTACATCTTCAAGGGCTGGCATATCCTCCCGAGTAGAGAAATCCTCAGATGACATAATAGATAGGTGGTCACAGTCAGTGGGTGGGGCATCAGGCCACTCTTGAGCTATAACAATTTTCGCCCATTCTATTCTAACATTTATCTCTAAGTCTACTTTAGGCCACTAGGCTGCCTTAAAAAATTGATTAGGTGCCAAGGCGAAAAATGGGGGAACATATTCAGCTAAAGGCAATGCATCACCCTGTATAAATAAAGTGTCAGGCCAAGAACTTAAACTACACTCAGAACTCACAGAGGAACTCTTAGACTCACTCTCATAGTCACTCTCATCCCTACTGCTAATTGACAAAACATCCCATTTACGCTTGTGACCCCTGATACTACCCACATTAACATCTTGAGTAACATCCGTATGCAAAGTAGTTAAAGTGTACCTGTACTTTCATAAATCAAACAAAGTAAAGCTATGAAATCATGAGGCAATAGATATCGGCAAGCAAGAAGCAATGAATCCACAAAATTAACATAATGAAAACAAAATAAAAGCAAAATAACATTCCTATTCTAATAAAAGAAATAACCGAGTTTAGGGGTACAAAGTTAAACCAGCAATTCACACCTAACTCACAAAACTGTCATCAACTTATAATTAAACAAAAATAAGAAAGAACTACAAAAGAAAGGTCTCCTTTAATCCTGTGGTGGAGGATGATGAGAATCATGAAGATGATCTAGGATGCACTGTAGAAGATGAGTCTGTGTCTGGTGCTCTTGCTGCATAGCCATTTGTGTATGTTGTAAACTCAAAAGCAATCCATGATCCACCTCCTGATTGTGCTTCAGTCGGTTTATTTGCACCATCAGTTCTGCCATGGAAATGCCAGGCATATCATCTTCTTCCTCCACCTTATCCCATGGGCGCTAAGAGCTACTCTCCCCTGGTCGCTTCTTCTTCTTGCTCTTTGACATTCCCCTTAGACTTTGCATATGAGGTGGCTGTTAGAGGTTGAAGTCGGGGGCTATAGGCAAATCTGTGGGTATCTGTGCATCTTTCTGCTGGAAAACCTCGGTAAGAGCTCCACCAAAAGGAATGCCAAATTGCCCTCCTTTTTGTTCAAAGGTAAAAGCAATTTGGTGCCAAATAAAAGAAGGTAAATCTATGGTCATTCCTGTCCCAATCGCGAAAATCAAACGAGCTCATGCAGGATTACAGTCTGAATTCCTATTTTGGGGCAAAAGATTGGTGCAAGAGAATATAGCTTTCTATATTCACTGGCCCATTCCTGGTTGTCAGTCAAGACTTCCTGTGCTATTACATGCAGGGGCGGGTCTCCTTCATTGGGATAGGAAAATTCCGGGTGTTGCACTCGAGGTAATTGAAATATCTCAGCAAAATCTGTTGGGGTCAATTTAATTGCAACTCCACGGACCCATCCCGTGAGTTGCTATCTCCCTTTTCGCTTGTTTATAGAAGCTTCTCAGATGTTGGCAAAGAATTCACGCACAACATCGGAAACACACGAAGCTTGGAATTGGGCAATATGTAACCATTGTCGGCCCTCAAAATTTTGGAGGAGTAGAAATTCCTCGCCATGGAATTAATTAATTCGCCAAACCCTCTCCACCATCATTGGTTTGTGACACCACACATCATCATACTATTTTTCTGCATCCTCTCCCCAAAATCGGTCACTATCATAGGATGGTGTTCCAAGTTGCCTATTAGCACGTTGCTTTGTCCTTGGTGGCATTGCACTAATCAAAGAATAAATATTGGTAACATAATGAGAACAATTCCCATGTCCACACAAATTCAGTGGACCACTTCTAATAAAGCATTAGAAAAATTAAATCAAAGGAAATTGTGCCTTTCATGGGACCACAACTTGACTTATGCCTTCCATTGATGGGAATTGGGGTATCACACCAAAATTGGGCCATTACATTTCAACATTGATGTAAAGAGAGTAAGTTTAACACAACAAGTTTTTGAAAAAAATACAATTTCGGTCAACATAAAGCTCACCCGTATGGAGGCATAAGGTTCCATGTGTATGTTCCCATTTTAACCAAAAGCTCATATGAAATTGAAAAATGGACTCCATGGAAGTAGTATGCTCCATTAATGGTTAGATTTTTGAAATAAATTGAAAGCAAAACAGTAGGAAGAACCTTAGGTACTCCATTCTCAATGTTAGGGCTCTAATGGAGGATGAAGAAACATACCTAGTTAAGAGGACCACCCAAGCTTGAAGGAGACCAGAAATTCATGGCAAAATCCACTAAATTTCAGCAATCCGTGGCTTTAGATGGCTTTAGATCGAAGAAGAAGTGTTGGGGATTGTGGGAGGTGGCCGTGGGAGGTAGAGATAGATGAAGGAATCGGGCAAAAGAAGAGAAATTAGCTTTTTGAAGTCTCCAGGTGTTCGGACCGGCTTCGAGGTGTCCGGATCGGGATGATGAAGGATTGATAAAGAGCCCACTGTGGTCCAAACCGGCAATGGGGTGTTCGGACTGGCAGTCCAATTTTTTTTTTTTAATAAGAGATCCTAACCTAAAATAAAATGGAAAAAATTAACCTAATATTCCTAATAAAATTACCCTTTAAATAACGTTAGTAACTATTCTAATTAATATACAACAAAGAATCTCTTGAATGTGAATTATTCATAAGGAGGGGGATCCAAAAGATCCCAAGTTTCGATTAAACCCACAAACTTCTCTAAATATGGTTTTAATCGATGCCCATTCACTTTAAATCGATGCCTATTCTTCAGGTTTTCAATTTCAATGGCTCCATGGTCCGATACATGTGTTACAATGAAAGGGCCTGACCATTTAGATTGTAGTTTACCCGGAAATAAGTGCAATCGTGATCGATAAAGAAGTACTTTCTGACCTTCATGGAATGATCGTCTTGCAATGTGTTGGTCATGTACTTTCTTCATCTTTTCCTTTGAAATTAAGGCGTTTCCATAGGCATCATTTCGTATCTCTTCCATTTCTGCAATTTGTAGTTTATGGTGTAGCCTTGCTTCATCAACATTGACATTAAACTATTTAATCGCCCAATAAGCTTTATGCTCTAACTCTACGGGCAAATGGCATGGCTTCCCATAAACTAATCAGTAAGGTGACATTCCCAAACTAGTTTTGTATGCAATACGATATGCCTACAGGGAATCTATCAACCTCAGTGACCAATCTTTGCGGTTAGGATTAACCATCTTCTCGAAGATTTATTTGATCTCTCTATTTGCTAGCTCTACTTGGCCACTTGTTTGGGGGTGATAAGAAGTACTTACTTTATGTGCCACCCCATATTTGAGCAGTAGAGTTCCTACTGGTCGATTGCAGAAATGTTTTCCTCCATCGCTAATTATTGCTCGAGGTACCCCGAAACGTGAAAATATGTTTTCATGGAGGAATTTGAGCACTACTTTATGGTCATTCGTCCTAGTTGCAACTGCTTCTAACCATTTAGACATGTAATCAACCCCTACCAAGATGAATTCATATCCAAAAGAGATTGGAAAAGGTCCCATGAAGTCTATTCCCCAACAATCAAATACTTCTAACATGAGAATAGGGGATAGAGGCATCATGTTCCTTCGGGTCAAGCTACCTAGACGTTGACATCGATCATAGGTGGTGCAGAATTGATGTACATCCTTGAATAACATAGGCCAGTAAAATCAACATTGTAAAATCTTGGCAGCTATTTTATTTGTGGAAAAATGGCCACCACACGCTTGAGAATGGTAGAACTCTATTATCCCGAGAACTTCCCATTCAAGAATACATCGTCGAATAACCTGATCAGGACAATATTTGAATAGGTACAGATCATCCCAAGAGAAAACTCTCACATTCCTAAGGAATTTCTTCCTATCCTTGGGGCTCCATTCAATTGGGATTTTACCTGTCACTAAGTAATTAGCAATATTAGCGTACCAAGGTGGGTTGGATGCTATTATTGCTTGCACGTGAAACAATTGTTCATTCAGGAAGCTATCATTGATTTGCGTATCGTCTTTGGGGTAGGCTTTGACTGGTAAACGGGACAAGTGATCTGCCACCACGTTCTCCACACCCTTCTTATCTCTTATTTCAAGGTCAAACTCTTGCAACAACAAAATCTATTGAATTAATCGTGGTTTGGCCTCTTGTTTGGTCAACAGGTACTTGAGTGCAGAATGATCAGTAAAAACGATAATTGTTGAACCAATGAGATAAGATCTAAATTTCTCAAGGGCGAAGACAACTGCTAGTAATTCCTTTTCAGTTGTCATGTAATTCTTTTGCGCGTCATTAAGGGTTTTACTAGCATAATAAATGACATGTGCCTTTTTATCCCACCTATGTCCTATCACAGCTCTAATAGCATGGTCACTAGCGTCACACAAGAGTTCAAAGGGTAGTGACCAATCAGGAGATTGTAATATAGGAGCTGTAGTTAGACATTCCTTGAGTTTATCGAAATCTTGCTGGCATTGATTAGTCCATTCAAATGAGGTGTCTTGTGTTAGTAACTAACACAAGGGTCTGGAAATCTCACTGAATGAATGAATAAATCTTCGATAGAACCTAGCATGCCCCAAGAAGGATCTGATATCCTTTACTGATTGAGGTGTGGGAAGCTTTTGTATCAATTCAATCTTTGCTTGATCTACCTGGATGCCATCTTTTGAAACTATGTGCCCTAGTACTATGCCTTGTGTCACCATAAAGTGACACTTCTCCCAATTAAGCACAAGGTTCTTTTCCTCACATCGTTTTAATACTAGATTAAGGTGTTGCAAACACTACTCGAATGAGTCTCCATAGATAGAGAAATCGTCCATAAAGACTTTGACGATTTCTTCTACCATTTCACTAAATATACTAATCATGCAGCGTTGAAAGGTGGCAAGCACGTTACACAGGCCAAACGGCATTCATTTATATGCAAAGGTGCTAAAAGGATAAGTGAATGTAGTTTTGGATTGGTCCTCTAAAGCTACCTCTATTTAATTATAGCCCGAATAGCCATCTAGGAAGCAATAATATGCATGTCCAACCACTCTTTCTAAAATCTAATCTGAGAACAGGAGAGGGAAGTGGTCTTTTCTAGTGACTGCATTGAGTTTCCTATAATCAATGCAGACTCGCCAGCCAGTTTGCACTCTCGTTGGGACTAGCTCATTGTTTTCATTTCGAACCATGGTAATACCTGACTTCTTAGGTACTACTTGTGTGGGACTTACCCATTGGGAATCAGAAATTGGGTAGATTATCCCTACATCAAGCAACTTTAATACCTCTGTCTGTACTACCTCTTTCATATTTGGATTGAGCCTTCTTTGCATTTGTCGGACTGGCTTGGCACCCTCTCCTAAATAGATACGATGTGTACAAAGGAGTGGACTTATACCTATTAAATCTACCACTAACCACCCCAATGCCTTCTTATGGGTTTATAGGAGTTCTAGTAGTGTGCGCTCCTGATCAGTAGTTAGTTCAGAGGAAATAACTACAGGATAGGTTTCGCCTTCGCCTAAAAAAGCATATTTCAAACTAGGAGGTAAAGGTTTCCTATCGAGACTTGGGGCTTTCACATTTGACGATTGAGCTTTATTTAGGAGTGGCCCCAAATTCTCAAACGTTGGTGTCCAGTTACCAATGGACATTATAGGGCAAAGGTCTAACCATTCGTATATCATTCTGCTTGCTTCGCTATGAATCATAGGATCTCCCTTTTCGATATCACAACACAGTACCCTTTCTAAAGGGTCTTCAAAAAATTCACAATCAATGTAGTCTTGCACTATTGGTCTTGACTACATCTACTTTTTGTATCTCAGACACCTCTTTTGGTTGTTTAGTAACATGAAAAATGTTCGTCTCAAATTCTATATTACCAAAAGACATTTTCATGGATCCATTCCTACAATTAATTAAGGCATTTGAAGTTGCTAGGAATGGCCATCCAAGAATTACTGGTGTCTGGACTGGCGCTGATAAACTGGTGAGTGGTTGGGTATCAAGGATTATAAAATCTACTAGAAAATAGAAATTTTCCACTTGCACCAGTACATCTTCAACTATACCTCGTGGGACTTTAATAGATCTATCAGCAAGTTGTAAAGTCACACGGGTAGGTTTTATCTCTCCTAAGCCTAGTTGTTCGTACACTGAATAGGCAAGTAGGTTCACACTAGCTCCTAAATCAAGAAGTGCTCGACTAATAAAGAACTCCCCTATATAGCAAGAAATAGTAGGACAACCTAGGTCCTTCTATTTCGGGGGTGTGCGACATTGAAGATTAGCACTTGCTTGTTTAGTTAGGAAAGCTTTTTCCTTAACATTTACTCCCCTCTTTACAGTGAATAGTTCTTTCAAAAATTTTGCATAAACTGGGATTTGCTTAATTGCATCTAAAAGAGGTTTGTTGATTTTTACTTGTTTAAATACCTCTAGCAATTCAGCTGCTTGAGTTTCTCTCTTAGCTTTTAAGAACCTTTGAGGGAATGGTGCTTTAGGGACGTATTCTCTAGGTACTAACATTGGTTCTCCTTCTTTTCCCTTTTGTTTCTCCCCTTTCTCTTCTTTATTCTTCTCTTTCTCAGACTCCTCGCCTTCCATGACTATAGGTTATTTTCCTTCCCTCCTATTATCTTCCAACATCCACTTAGGTTCTAACTCTTCTCTAACCTCAACCATCTTAGGGTGAATGGTTTTATCTATAGTTTTACCACTCCTAAGCGTCGTGATGTTTTGTACCTGTTCAATATTGCTAGGCAGATTGGAAGACCCTTCAACATTTTTCACTTGGGCAGTTGGATTTGGACGTGGTTGAGCAGGGAATTGACCTCTAGGTTGTGCAGTCAAAGTTTGAGTCAAAAGAGTCAATTGCCCCTTAATATCATCCAAAGTTCTATTATTTTGTGCCCAAAGTGTGGATTGTGTGTTCATAAATTGTTGAAGTGTTTCTTCTGTGGACCTCTTATTTGGAGGAATGTATGGAGTATGATGTGAAGGTCCTGCATTCTGAGACAATCCTGGATTGGTGACTGGAACTTGAGGAATTGGAGGAGGTGGAGCATGATAAGGTTGTGGCATTTGGGCTCCATCATTTCTCCAACTGAAATTTGGATGGTTCCTCACGGCCGAATTATATGTTTCAGAATACGAATTTCCCCCAAATTTTGTTCACGATATGGAGGTCGGTATTGGTTTATAGCATGGATAGGGAGTTCACTAGATAACTGATTCTGCACAACTTCTCTACATATGGGCATACTAGGATAATCATCCGTTCTATGAGATTGGCTATCGCAAGCTACACAATAGACATTCGCTACGGGTTCTTTGACTATTGGTGTGTTCTTTTTAATTTTAAGGGTCTTAATTTCTCGGGTCAGTATTGCTAGTTTTGCCTTAAGGTCATTAGTTTCACTTAAGTGATGCAAACCTCGAATAGAAGAACTACTAGCATTCTGAGTATTATAAGATCCCGTGGTATCCCATGTTTGTGCATTTTTAGCTGAAAACTCGAAGTTTTCATAAGCTTCTTCGGGAGTTTTATCGTCAAACTGCCCATTGCATATTGTCTCCACAAATTGTTTTAATTATGGCGTCAGTGATCCATAAAAGATACTAGCTAAGCACCAAACTTCAAATCCATGGTAAGGACAGGAATGTAGAAGAGTTTTAAATCTCTCCCAGCTTTGGTAGAAGGTCTCACCATGTTGTGGAACAATGTTCAAAATCTGATGCTGTATTGTATCAGTTCTGTTAGGTGGAAAAAACTTCTTTAGAAACTTGGCTTGCATTTCATCCCAAGTGCGAATGGAATTAGCTGGTAAGAATTCGAACCATCTAGCAGCCTTATCTTGCAATGAAAATGGGAAGAGCTTAAGAAATACTAATTCTAATGGGCATCCTTGATCCTTTATGGTGACACAGATGTTCCTAAAGCGAGTTAAGTGGTCGTATGGATTCTCTGAATCCATACCGTGGAAGGTAGGTAACAATTGTATCATCCCTGGTTTAAAGTGCAAAGTGTGGTTTTCAGGCCACACTATACAGGATTCCGGAGTGTGCCTATTCTGTTGCAAAATATCCCTCATGGATCGCCTAGCTGCAACAGCTTGTTCCTCAGCCATTTCTAAGATTGGATTAGAGGTCCTAAGATTTGGAGATTCTCCTAAAGAATTTTCAAGTTTAAAGAGAGGATTTAGAAACTCAGAACGTTCTAATCGACCATCTTCACTACGAGTCCAAAAGCTCATAAGCTAAGAAAGCTAAACTGAATGAATGAACTATGGTCCAGACCAAAGACCTAGGTGTCCGGACCACTGAACAAGGTTATGGAGCTTAGGAAATTTTTGAAGATTTTTAAGTTTTAGGGTTTTTTTTTAAATTAAAATTAAAATTAAAATTAATCCTAAGATTCTAATAACCTAAAAGCTAAGATAGGATCCCCAGCAACGGCGCCAAAAACTTGACCGCATGTAGAATGTGCGTCTAAACTAACCCCCAAGTGCAAGGGTGTGCGGTGTAGTTTTAACTCAGTAAGTCTGAGGTCGAACCTACAAGGAACCTAAGTTTTAGTTTCTAAGTTATCAAGAATGTTCAAAATTCAAATACTGGGAAATTTTAAAAGTTCTCTACCTAAATTCGAAAGTTGGAAAGTTTAAAACTTAACTAAACCTAAACAAGAATTAAATAAAGAAAGTTGCAAAGAAAAGAAATTCTTAAATAAAAATATTTTTGTAATTTCAGAAATACTTAATTATGCATTCAAGATTTAAAGAAAGTTTGCTAACCTAATCAAGATTGTAAGAAACAAGCAATTAATTTAGTAAATTAAATTCAATGAAATAAAACCCTTGATTTAACATTCAAGTTCAGGTGGAATGAAATCAATTTATGTTGTGCCTCGGTTACCAATTAAAATTTCACGTCGAATGGAAAAATCAATTGGAAGATGTCTTCGTTAAAGGTCTTTAAAACACAATACCCAATTTCATATTCACGTCTTATGGATTATGAAATCGGAAAGATTTTGCTTGAATAGGAACACTTGTGGTTTCAAACCCTAGTTTTTAATTTCAAGATTTTTCAAGAAAATTAATGTTTCAAAAACCTTTATCAGTGATTACCGGAATATGATCAAAAGTTTTTGTTTTCGAAAGTTCTTGGAATAGAAAAACCAAAATTGAAGAGTTTTCGTAGATGTTCACGCGTTTGCGTAATCATCTATGAAAACCTAGCACAAACATAAATAAACCATTCCACCCTTCCTATGAAGTTAAATCAAGGAAAAGAAACCTACGCTACCATAGTTAGAGAAACCATTCAATCAACACAATAACTCAATCAAGAACTAGATGATTTTAGAAGAAGAAATCTGAACAAGAATGTATACTTGCAGAAAATAAATCTACTCTAATATTGAATCAAGATTCATTCAAATAAATCAATAAATATTCAATAGAAAAGATGTTTAGATGAAGAATAAATCTAAAGAAACTATTATTAAAAGCAAACTTTAAATACCGTACTTCAATGCATCACAAGAATGACGAACTACGAACAACACCGAAGCAATCCGACAAATGACAATAACAAGTCTTGAAATCATCTTCCAAAAAGAATGAAAAATAGAGAATCTAATCCTAAGAATGTCTTGAAAAGTCAGAGGAAAAGAAGAGAAGAAGTCCCTTGGAACGACTGTATAATGGGTTTTATAACCATCACATCCAAACCCTAAAAACGAATAGGGAATTTAAGTTCGCGTGTCCAGGTGTCCAGACTCCCAATGGGGGTGTTCGGACCATAGTGAGGTCCAAAATTTTCTCTGCACTCGGGTGTCCTGAAGGTGTCCAGACACCCCCTTCCTGCACTTGCACCTTATGCTATCCTTCATGATTTTCTTTGTTTTTAACGTTCCCAATTGCATTTATTGAGCCTTTTTCACTACAATTAAGAAAAATAAACATAATTAGCTTAGAAATTAATAAAAAGCATGAATTTAACAAGAAAATACATGAATTTAAACTAAAACAAAGGCCTTGCGATTACACTTTTCAAGTGTAATCAATCGGCTTGAGGTGGCCCAATCATGGCATTAGGTAACTGGGTGCAAGTATTTGAGGATCTAGAACCACTCGAAAAGAGAGCGGAATCTTCTGACATTAGAGCACCTAATCCCAAAAGAAAACTACTACTGGTTCATTTAAAGTATGCTTTTCTAGGAGAGGCAAAAATCTTTTCTATAGTAATTTCTACAGAACTCACACCAAGCCAAGAGACTCATTTGGTTAGATTATTACACAAACATAGAAATGCATTAGGATGGTTTGCAGCTGACCTAACTAGTATAAGCCCTCTACTCTACACACATCTTATTTTTTTGGAAGAATATGCTAAGTTGGTTTGCCAAACGCAAAGGCGTCTTAACCCCAATATGAAAGAAGTAGTAAGGGCTGAAGTACTCCAACTTTTTGATGTTGGGATCATATACCCTATATTTGATTCAAAATAGATAAGTCCTAAGCAAGTCATACCAAAGAAGTTTGGAGTTATATGAAATGAGAAAAATGAATTGGCACCCACTTAAATCGAAACAGGATGAAAAGTGTGCATTGATTATAAAAAACTAAATGCTGTAACCCATAAAGATCATTTTGCATTGTTGTTTCTAGACCAAGTACTTGAAAGAGTAGTTGGACATGCTTTTTACTACTTTCTAGACGGTTACTCAGGCTATAATCAAATTGAGGCTACTTTGGAAGACCAGGAAAAGATGGCCTTCATTTGTCCTTTTTGTACCAATGCTTATAAAAGAATGCCATTTGGCCTGTGTAATGCTCTAGTTGCATTTTAACACTGTATGATGAGTATTTTCAGCAAATTGGTAGAGGACATTGTAGAGGTCTTTAGGGACAATTTTTTAGTATATGATGATCCTTATGATCAATGCTCGAAAAATTGAGATAACCAAATGTGAAGAATGAAATCTTGTACTTAATTGGGAAAAATGCCATTTTATGGTATGATGAGGTATCATTCTTGGACATATCGTCTCGAAAATAGGAATATAAGTAGATCAATCAAAGGTGAAATTGATCCAAAAGCTCTTAACCCCTCTGAAAAGTCAAGAATGTTCGTTCATTTCTTGGTCATGCTGGTTTTTATCGGCATTTTATCCTTTCTTTTAGTTCACTTTCCAAACCTCAGTGTCATTTATTAACACATGATGTACCTTTTGAATGGACTCCTCAATGCTAAGAGGCATTTGAGGAGCTTAAGAAGTGCCTTACCATAGCCTCTGTTTTGTAATCTCTCGATTGGTCATTACCATTTGAGCTTATATGCGATGCCAGTGATTAAGCTATTGGTGTTGTGTTAGGACAAAAGAAGGATAAGGAGCCATATGTGATCCATTATGTAACCAAGACCCTCAATAATGCGCAAAGAAACTACTCTACTACCAAGAAGGAACTATTTGTAGTTGTTGCACTCAAGAAGTTTTGATCTTATATCCTTCGTTCAATAGTTGCTGTTTATGCTGATCATTCTACGTTGAAGTATCTGTTAACCAAGAAAGAAGCCAAATCGCAGTTGATTTGTTGGATCCTACCCTTAAAAGAGTTTTATTTGGTAATAAAGGTATGAAAGGAGTAAAGAATTCAGTTGCTGATCACTTATCTCATCTTTCAAAAGAACTTAGAATTAGAGAAGAGGTTAAAATTAATGATGGGTTTCTAGACGAGCAACTCTTTAATGTATCAACCATAACTTCTGCCACGCCCCCGTGGTATGCAGATTTTGCTAACTATTTAGTGACCGGCAAGATTCGTATTGAATCGAGCTCAACGAATAAGAAGAAATTTCTAAGGAACGTTCAAGTATTCTATTAGGATGACCCTTATTTATCTTAGTACTATCTAGATTAAGTTATCTGTCACTATATCCCTAATTGAGAAATTCCTAATATTCTATAATTTTGTCACACTCAAACTTGTGGTGGCCATTTCTCTACAATGAAGACATCTTCTAAAATTCTACAAATCGGTTTCTATTGGCCCACTCTCTTTAAAAATGTCCAAAGCTTCTATACTTCCAGTGATCGATGTCAAAGATTAGGGAGCTTGACAAGACGAAACATGATGCCGTTGTCCCCTATTCTTGTTCTGGAGGTTTTCGACTGTTGGGGCATCGATTTCACGGGACCATTTACTATTTTATTTGGATACGAATATATCCTTGTGAGGGTGGATTATGTGTCTAAATGGGTTGAAGCTGTGGCTATAAGAACAAATGAGTAGAAGGTAGTACTCAAGTTTTTACATGAAAATATCTTTTCACATTTTGAGTTCTCAAAGCTATTATTAGTGACGGGGGAAAACATTTTTGTAATAGACCAGTTGGGATACTTTTGTGCAAGTATGAAGTAGTCCATAAAGTAGGCACTTCTTAGCACCCTGAAACAAGTGGTCAAGTAGAGCTTGTTAATCATCAAATTAAGCAGATCTTAGAAAAGACAGTAAACCTGAATCATAAAAATTGATCATTGCATTTGGTTGACTCTCTATGCGCATATCATACAGCTTATAAGATGACATTAGGGATGTCACCTTACCAGCTTGTCTATGGTAAGTTCTGCTATCTGCTTGTTGAACTAGAACATAAAGCTTACTGGGCCATTAAACAGTTTAATGCTAGCATCGATGAAGCAGGACTCCATCGTAAACTCCAATTAGCAGAGACGATGCTTATGAGAATGCGAGGATCTCTAAAGAGAAGATGGAAAACATTCATGACAAACACATCGCAAGACGAACCTTCCATGAAAGTCAAAAAGTACTGTTTTATAAATCACGACTTCATTTATTCTTAGGAAAATTGCAATCCAAGTGGGTAGAACCATTTATTGTATTGAAAGTGTCTGAGCATGGAGTAATCAAGATTGAAAGTCTAAAAAATAGGAATTGTTTCAAAGTAAATGGCCACCATCTTAAGCCATAGCTAGATAATTTTGTCGCTACTATTGAAACATAGGATCTCATGGATCCCCCGCCCTTCGAATGATGTCCACAGTATTCAAATTACTGTTTTACTTGAGTTTTGAAACAGTTCATCAAAAAAATAAAAATAAAAATTCCCTTACTGTATGGACACCACCACGCCATCCAAATGTTGTCCTCCAGTAGGTGGTGATGAAAATAGGCTAAAAAAAGTTTGTTCTTGCCATCTGGATGCTGCATCGATTCGGATATTAGCTTTTGTTTGAACTCTCCTTTTTGTTTTCAGTCCACATGCACACCTTTTTTCTCTCTTAAACCTCTTTAAACCGTTAAAACCCTCATCCCACGTGATTCCAACTCAAAATTGAAGCTCGATTCAAGGGATTTAGGAGTTGTAATTGCATTTTTCGGTGATCGCATCTCATTCTCTAGTAATTTTCTCAATCCTTCTTGCAATTTTGATAGAATTCAAAACCCCCGAGCTCCCCATCTCACGTTAGAGCATTCTTAAACCCAAAATCTATGGAATTTCAGGTTCTTTCCCTTTTAATACCGATTCTGAAAATCATAAAAGTGTTTTTAAACAACCTTAAACTGGTTATCTTTGTTAAATCCACTTCCCTATTCTTGACGAGGTTTCATGGATTTTGGCTTTTCAATAATCCTTAAACATAATGGAGTTAATTTAATGTGGAAAATTTTGATTAAATGGAGATTTTCAGTTTTTCTTCCTTAAATTAAAATTTGAATTTCTTATGTACTCTTGATTTAAAGTTTTCCATTGCAGATTTTTGAATAAATTGAAAACACAATCAAGAACTCAATTTGAATAGTTCAAATATTTTGAAAATCAAGGCATAATTAGCAGACTCGCCTATGAGGTTATGGATTCGCTTGTGAGATCTATTATTTAAGTTTTATCCTAGAATGAAATACAATTGGGTAGCAAAATTTTTAGTTGGTGACCAACCCTAAATTGTGTTTGGGTTCCACCTCTCAAGTGCAAGAGGGTAGTCGTAGTTTTAAACTCAGTGAATCTGAGGTTGAATCCACAGGGAGGGTTTTGTTAAAAGCTCTAGACTTGTTCTCTTAGTTAGTAGGTGAGCCTAAATTAATTTAAACTAATTTTGGATTTATAGGATGTCTGAGAATGGTTAGGTTGAGAAGGATGGAATGAAGGAATTGTGATATTAAATTAAAATGAAATAAAATTAAATTTTAAAACAAATTGATTAACTCAGAAATTAAATTAAATAACAAACATGATATTAAAGAGGTTCTTGATTCAACTTTTAAGTCCAGGTAGTTCACTACTTCACTATGGGATGATTGGGTTCAAATCTAAATTAAGGTTTGTTCAAAAAGTATTGAGAATATTTTAAATCCAAAAGTTAGTACCAGTGATTTCAAATGAATATGGTTAAAAACTTTTGTTTTCGAAAGTCTTTTCAAACAAACGAAATCAGAATTGAACTTGAATCCTACTTTTAATTTGTTCAAAAGTATTAATCAATGATAATCGAATACCCATAGCCAGTGATTTTAGTGAATATGGTTAAAGGTTTTTCATTTTTGAATGTTTTCGAAACAAGTTGAAATAGGTTTAAAATAGTAGATCCCAACACATGAGCTTTCGCAACCCATGCGAATGGTCTACGCACATTCCATAGTGTTTCATGAACTACCCTTCCTCGATTCATCGATTCAAGAAGTTTTTACGCTAGCATTATTTTAAATGAAACAAAAATAATAAATACGCACATAATCAACCGATCTACCAATTGAAACGAATAAATCATACTATTAAAGAGTGAAACAAAGTCAAACTTACGAGTTAAACAGTTATGAAAGAAAGTAATGGAATGAAACTGCAACGATGAATAACCCAACTTCAAAAATCTCCATAAACAACGCAAGATATTAAAAAACTCCCTAAAAACTATTCTAAAACTCTCAAAAGTATTTGAAAAGTATGAAAAACTTCTCCCCTAGTTCGGCCGTTTACAAGGTTTATAAAAGGGTTACACAGAAACCCTAAAAAGTGCAGCTTAAACCTGCGCATGCTCGGCTACTGTGGTTTGGACCTTCTGGAAGGGGGTTCGGACCACAGAATGGTGATCCCCACAATTTCAGCCAAATAAGCTCACTGTGGTCCGGACCATTTAGGTGGGGGTCCAGACCACAGAACCTTGATTCCTCAAATTCTGCTTGAAGTCGTCCTTTTCTTTTGACAGCTTTCAATCCTCAACTTCCAACACAATTTTGACCTCGAAGATGATTGATTTAGGCTCGGCTAAAACACATAAGTTGTAGCTCTTTGAGTCTTCTTTCCAACCCAATAAGAATAAGGTCAATCGGAGTTGTGAGTAAAAAGATATGGTCAAAATACTGACAGGGTGTTAAGCTGGAACTTCAGCTGCACACCACTTCAACCATTTTGAACTTCGGACCATCTCCCTCTCCTTGGCAGCCATGGTAACTGATTCTATTCCTTGGGATGACACTTGGGACATTGAGGAAGTCTTGGAAATCATTGGACATGTTGTCCTTTTGTCTTCAAGCTATTTTCTCCATGTGTGCCAAGTGTTCGGTGAAATGCCCCAAAAGACACCAAAGCATGTTCTTGCACTTCCTTACTCCGGCTTGCTTTGGTCCTCCTCACCTGCATTCTCAGTGTTATTTCAAGCTAAAACACCAAATTATATCACCTGAAACACACCAATAACAAGAGTGCATGGAAATGAGATAATTAAGCTAAAACCTTACCAATAATAAGCAGAATTGCATAATTAGCATGCTCAATAGATATAAAATTATACAATAATGCAACTAATCAGTTGGCACCACCATTTTAGTTGAGCAGGACTTAGGTTATTATATTTTATCCAATTGTAACTAGCAAACTGAAGTAAGTCTTAATTACATATTGTTTGCAGGCTTATGGCTCCTAGAAAACATCTAGCTAAAAGGAATGATCAAACTGAAGACTATGATGACCATAGGTTTACTTGTAAGAAAAATGAAACTTATCTTGGGAAATTCTAGGAGAATAGAGCGATTGTACTAGAACAGTTTTGAGAAATTGAAGACTTTAGAGGGGAGGAATTTGGTTGGTACCAAAATTTCTTAGAGAGGGGGATG
Source organism: Vitellaria paradoxa (assembly GCA_019916065.1). Classification (NCBI taxonomy): domain Eukaryota; kingdom Viridiplantae; phylum Streptophyta; class Magnoliopsida; order Ericales; family Sapotaceae; genus Vitellaria; species Vitellaria paradoxa. The sequence continues at coordinate 37,391,840 of CM034233.1, read as the reverse complement.
GTTGAATTATGCCATTTCCAACCAAATTGCATCCCTGAGGTTGTGAGGGAATTATGTGTTAACCTTACTACTGAGGGAGTTGATGATGACAAAAGAGAAGATGTTATTCATAGTTACGTATGAGGAGCCAAAGTAGAAATCACCCCAAACCATTTTGCATGGCTCCTTAACTTACCTAGGCTGGATATGCTTGATTTTCCATATGCACCTGGTGAAACTCCTTCCATGCACACCGTAGCTAATGATATTCTCTTAGAAAGAGTAGAGTGGCCAGTTGAAGGTCAAGTCAAGTCAGCTATGTTGAAAAATAAGTATTAGCCTTTGCACATGTTTAGTAATTCCAATTGACCGACCCTAAAATATGTGTGGCTTCTACCTCTCAAGTGCAAGAGGGCAGTCGTAATTTTAACTCAGTGAGTCTGAGGTCGAATTCACAGGGAGCCTATGTTATTCAGTTCTAGGTTATAAGTGAATTCAAAACTTAAATATAAACGAGGTCTGATATTCAATTGAAACTAAATCCTAAGGTTTCGCAAAGTTAAAATTCAAACTTAAAGTTAAATTACTACTTAAAGGATTCAGCAATTCAAATTTCTGTTTTAGGTTTTAAATGAATTAAAGGTCAATTCAAGAAATTTGAAGAACTTTAAAAATTCAACAATTGAACTAATCTAAATTTCAAAGCAAATTAAATATCACGGAAATCTAAATTGAATGAAAAATTCAATATTAAAGAGGTTCTTGATTCAACTTTCAAGTCTAGGTAGTTCACTACTTCACTATAGGATATGTGGGTTCAGATCTGAATTAAAAGTTTGTTCAAAAATATTGAGAATATTTTAAATCCAAAAGTTAGTATCAGTGATTTCAAATGAATATGGTTAAAAACTTTTTTTTTGAAAGTCTTTTCAAACAAACGAAATGAGAATTGAACTTGAATCCTACTTTTAATTTGTTCAAAAGTATTAATCAATAAAAATCGAAAACCCATACTAGTGATTTCAACGAATATGGTTAAAGGTTTTTTGTTTTCGAATGTTTTCGAAACAAGTTAAAATAGGTTTAAAAATAGTAGATCCCTATGCATGAGCTTTTGCAACCGATGCGAAGGGATTTACGCACATCCCATAGTGTTTCATGAACGGCCCTTCCTTGATTCGTCGAATCAAGAACTAGGGTTTTTACACTAGCATTATTTTAAATGAAACGAAAATAATAAATATGCACATAATCAACTGATCTACCAATTGAAATGAATAAATCATACTATTAAAGAGCAAAACGAAATCAAACTTACAAGTTAAACAGTTCTGAAGAAAGTAATGGAATGAAACTGTAGCAATGAACAAACCAACTTCTAGAAAATCCATAAACTCCACGACAACATTGAAAAAGCTCTCAAAAAAACTCTCCAAAGTATATGAAAAGTATGAAAAGTTTCTCCCCTAGTTCGGCCATTTACAAGGTTTATAAAAGGGTTACACAGAAACCCTAAAAAGTGCAGTTGCTTGGCTACTGTGGTCCCGACCGTCTGGGAGGGGGTCCCGACCATAGAATGGTCATTACTCCATTTCTCTTCCTCCTCCATGCCGAGTTTTTGGGCTGGTTTGGGCCATCCAAGGTGAGGTCTGAACCATAACTTTTCCTTTGTCTTCTAGGCCATTCTCATCGCTATAAACTTCCATTTTTCACCGTTTTCCCTACAATTAAGAAAATAAAACTATAAATAACAAAATAACGACAAAACTTCAAAATTAACTATTTAAATGCATTAATAAGTATCAAAGTATGGAATTTGTAATTACACTTTTCAAGTGTAATCACACCCACCAACTTGAACATTGCTAGTCCCTAGCAATGCCCTTTATTAAAATGAAATACAACTACCATCCTATTTTTTTTTCGTTGGAAACACGGCTACACTTAGCTATGTGTAGCAAGCCCTTTAAACTCCTAGGTTCCCCCTAGTGGATGAGTAAGGTCTCGTGAAGGTTTGCAGTGAATCTACCCACAAAATTCTATGGCATGGTCTCAAAGTGTCAAAAAGTGATCAAGATAAAAAATGAATTAAGTTCAAGCCCAACAAGTCACAAAACCCAAATATCATGTGTAATTTCCAAGTGCTAAGCAAAAATGCATGGACTATCAAAGTAGAAAAAGCATGTGTGCAAAATTGTTTCATTCATTCAACAAGGTTGCAAGAGCATAAATGGAACTAAGTTTTGACTTCAAAAGCTCACAAAGTACCACTTATAGAAAGGAATTCACTCATAGATGGTTCACACACACCTATTAGCATATAATTCTATCCTAGTTGCACATAACCCCACCAATAAGAGAGTGAACTGAAATGAAATTCAAAGTGGACAGCTCATAACCATGTTCCAATGCATGTGTAAGAGATCACACCACATAACCTACACAAGACCACTACATGCACAATACAAGAGTTGCTTACTTAGAATCCACTAGGTCTTTGTTTTGGTTGTAACTTGGCTAGGGGCAGTGGTTAACAATGGAAGATATAGAAATCAAGGCACATGTCTTGAGATAAAGATGGTCAAGTGCACATAAGTCCCAAACTACCCATTTTCTTTCCAACCCTGAGGAGAACTACAACAAGAAGCTTATTCACTAACTTACAAACTACTCATAGGACATTCTCAATAATTATAATATAATGCTCAAGTCCCAAAATTACACAAGCAAAAAATGAATGACAAACTTTTTTTTTTCTTTTTCTTTTCTTTTTTTTTTGAAATAATGAAATAAACATAAGCTGAATTCTCCACCCAATATTCCCTCTCAATATGCTCTCAAAAGTTTCTATTCCCAACCCCCATTCACATCATTGACATTAAGGCACTTTTCACAACCCAAAACATGTGAGGGTAAGGCTTAAAAGTGTGTGAACAAGGTTAGGGATAATATATGAGGTGGGAGCCAAGAAAAAAATATATATATAAATATCACACACCTTTATTAAAAGGTTTTGAGTTGGTTCCTAGGGCAATTTCATATCAAGGAAGGATAAAAAGGCCCAACAATAGCAAAGATGGCCTAGCATCATGTTCAAAGCTTACAACAACTCATAATGTGCCAAGTGAAACTCATGCAAGTGTGTGTGATGCAATTGGTGCATTGAAACCGAAGTGAAGAGCAAAAGAGCTGTGATTATGTGCAACCCCTCAAGAAAAGAAATAATAGGCTCAAAAGCTCACCATTAGGGGTATAAGTCTCCACCTAGTCCAAGAATGCTCAATTAACAAATGTTAAACAAAATCTACTCCTAAGAACATAAACTTTTCTCTATGATAGTAAAAAATTGCACAAGGTCCTTATACACTCAACCTGAGCTAAGTTTCCTATTAAACTTGAACAAAACTCACTCATTACTATCTTACTCAAATTCACCATCAACCAAACCAAAAGGGCCAATATGCAAGTATAAATGTGCTAAGTCATGTATTTAAGCTAAAAAATGCTCAAAATTTGAAAAATTTGCCAAATTTTATAACAAAGTGTCATTAAAATTTGAAAATTTTGACAATTTTAGCACAAAGTGTCTTCATGCGAACTCTACCCCCCAACCTAAACTAAACATTGTCCTCAATGTGAAAACTATGATGCATAAGTGGGTTTGTAGTGTGCAAAGTGAGCATGATGATGAGTATGAAATAATAGCCGCAAAAGGCATAAATAAAAACATAGCACAAATTAAACCAAGCATGCATCCATTATTCAAGCCCCTTAAGGCATCACCCAAAACACCCCCCAACCTAGATTCTACAGCACTCCCAACAACAGCAATTATATATAATGGAGTACCAAAATTGAAAATGTAAGATTAAATAAAAAGGAGAGGAAGGGTATTACCTCAAGAGCTTCCTTATTTGAAGAAAACAAAAGAAATTATTCAAAAGAAAAGGTTAGACATAAAATGAAATAAAAATAAGACAAGAAAAAGGGTTAGTATGAAAGAAGAAATAAAATAAAATAAAATAGAGTAAAGGAAGAGAATCAAACTAAAAAGAACTATGAAAATAAGAAAATGAAAAATCTAATCTACTATCTACAATGAAATGAAGACAAGGGTTATCCAACACCCTCTCTAAATAAAAAATAAGCTAAAGCCTTGGGGTTCTTCAAACCCTTGGATCTAAATCGTGACCTATGGTGAGGAAGATGATAGGGTTTGAAGAAAGTCACTCAAAATGAGTAATTTCTTTCTACCCACTGTTGGGAACTCAAAATAGGGCTCCATTATGCAAGAAATTCAGAACCCTTGATGCTTTGAAGCTCAGGTTCAAAGAAGAATTGACATAAGAAATACCTAGGGCTCAAAGCATAGAGAAAACATACCTTAGGTGTCTTAGATGCGAAGATGGAGTTGAATGTCACTAAACAACCCTCGGGAGAGCCGATTCTTGAAGAAATCTCTTTGTATGTAGATAGAGCTTGAGAGGATTTGAAGTTAGAGGAGAGAAGATGAGGTTTAAAGGGGCCAAAATAGCTATAATTCAGGTTGCAGGGTTCGGACCACCCATGGATGGTTCGGATCACAGAATGGTCCTTTCCAAAACCTCAGCCAAACATGCTTACTGTGGTCCGGACTGTTTGGGCTGGGGGTCTGGACCACAGAATAGTCTCCTTCTCAATTTCTTCTAAACCAGCTCACTGTGGTCTGGACTAATTCATCTGGGGGTTCGGACCGCAGAATGGGACACTTTCAAAATATTTTGGCTTTGTTTTGAACAACCAAAGAATACCTAAACTAAAAATCAAAATCCTAAACAAGGCAAAGATAAAACCTATCCTAATCCTAACTATGGTACAATTACAACAATTCTTCAATCCCAAATTACTCGTAAGTTGGAGGATTTAAAAGATCCCAAGTTTAACCTTCACCATGAAGTTCTCCAAATAAGTCTTGAGACGATAGCCATTCACCTTGAAAGCGGTGTTATTACTGAGGGTTGTGAACCTCACACACACAATATCCTGATATGGAAAGGATAACAAAAGAAACCACACCACCTAGATCGAAGCTTTCCTAGGAAAAGATGTAACCTTGAGTCATACATCAAAACTTTTTGGCCCACACGGAAAGGATTTTCTGCGGATGTGCTTATCATATATTTCTTCATCTTAGCCTTGGCAAGTTTCTCATTTTCAAAGGCATCATTTCTTAATCTTCAAGTTCATTGAGTTAAAGCTTTCGAAGAACACCGGCATCATCTATACTCTCATTAAATTGCCAGATTACCTAATAGGCCCTATGTTCCATCTCAACAGGTAAGTGGCAAGCCTTGCCAAAAACAAGACGATAGGAGACATACCCAAAATGGTATTATAAGCCATCCTATATGCCCACAATGTGTCAACTAATCTCAAAGACCAATCTTTTCGAGTGGGATAATGGTCTTTTCAAGAATACCCCTTGATTTCCCTATTTGCTAATTCAACTTGGCCACTGTTTTGTGGGTGGTAAGCAGTTCCCACTTTATGCGTCACACCATATTTACGCATTAGGATACCAACAGGTTTATAGCAAAGATGCTTGCCTTCATCACTAATGATTGCTCGTGGCGTCCCAAAACGAGAGAAATATGTTCTTTTAAGAACTTGACCACTACTTGGTGATCGTTGGTGCGAGTGGCAATGGCCTCTACCCATTTTGATCCATAGGTCTATAGCCACTAAGATGTATTCAAAACCAAACGACTTAGGAAAATGGACCAATGAAATCTATCTCCCAACAATCGAAAATTTCTAAAATGATTACCGGGTTTTGGGGCATCTCATTACGTTTAGATAGGGGCTCCTAAGTGTTGGCAACGGTCACATCTCAAGCAATAGTTATGCACATCTTTAACATGGAAGGCCAATAAAATCTGCATTGAAGAATCTTAGTGGTGGTTTTCTTTGAAGAGAAGTGGCCTCCACAAGCTAAAGTGTGATAGAACTCAATAACACTATGAATTTCTTGATCGGGAATGCATCTTCTCACAATTTGATTGGACAATACTTGTAGAGGTAAGGCTCATCCAAAAGAAGTTGTGAACATTACATAAAACTTACCTCTATCAACCTTTGTCCATTGTGAAGGCATTTGGCCAGTCACTAAGAAATTAGTGATGTCTACATACCAAGGAGGATGGATTACAGGGTTGGTGTCATATCTATGATATGCTCATTAGGAAGTGATTGTACTATGAAAAGTACAATCATTAACCTTAATTAGTGATTTGTTAGGTGGATTTATATCTTAAAAAGATGATAAATTGTTTTTAAATGCATTCATGAGGAATTCTTGTGATTTGCAGGTGTTTGGGACTAAAATGGATGAAGTTGGGCTAAATTGGATGAAATCAAGAAGTTGGTTCGAACACATGTTTGAACCAACTGTTGTTCAAACCAATGTTCTAACAACAGAAGGCAAACCAAAAAAAGATGCAGCAGATTTTGGCTAAGTGTTGGAAAAAGTGGTTCGAACCAATGTTCAAACCATAGGTTGTTTGAACCTTGGTTAGAACAACAGAAGCCAAGCATAGACCAACAAGTGCTAAATTTGACTAAGGCAAAGTGGTTCGAACCTTTGTTCAAACCACATGTGGTTTGAACCTTGGTTCGATCGACAGAAGGGTGAAAAGTTGCAGAGCTCAAAAATTTCTAAGTCCCAGATTTAGGTTCGAACCTTGGTTCGAACCAACCCTTGTTCAAACATTGGTTCGATCAACAGAAGCTGTGCAAGGTTCAACTGGAAGAAAATTTTCTAAGTCCCAGACTTTGGTTCGAACCCTTGTTCGAACCAACTTTGGTTCAAACACTGGTTAGAACAACAGAGGCTGTGCAAAGTCTAATTGGAGTAAAATTTGACTAAGTCCCAGAAATTGGTTCGAACCTTTGTTCGAACCAATCAGTCTGTTCGAACCTTTATTCGAACCAACCTGCAATTCGAGGATCCTGAAATTCAGCTTTTGAGAAATGGGCAGTTATGTACTTTTACATGTTATATTTCATATATATATGTATGAAGGAGGTCGTTTAGGGATATACAGATTCATTTCTTTCAGTTAAGCTTTCCTTTTAGAGAGAGAGAATTGTAGAGAGAGAAAGTGATTCCATCTTCATTTCTTTGAATTCTTGTATCAGAATTTCAGTTCTATGAATGGATTTACTTCAATTTTTATTGTTTTCTTCTTTTATGATGTTTGAGTAGACTTTTCTCTTGGATTCAAGGCAAGTTTCGTAGTTGATTTGCAAGAATTTCAAGGTAATGGGCTTAATGTTGAAATCTTATGTGTTAAAGGAAAAATCTATGTTTGATTTGAATTGATTATTGATTTTTGAGTTGAGATTTCAATTGAACTCCAATTTTGTATGGTTTATGGCCTTTACTTACAGATTTCTACATAGAATTATCATGCCTTTCTTTTAGATTTGTATGGCAATTGCTATTCCTAGGATTTGTATGTAAGATCTATGAGCTATGCCTATTAGGTGTTTGATTTGAATTCTCAGCAGATTTTTGTTCTTAATTTCTTACTCAAATCAGATTTGGATTGTTCTAAGTGGTTTTATTTCTAGATTATCTTTTGATCTACCCTTTTTAGGTGTAGAATCCTTGGAATTTATTGTCAATCACTACGAGCTTGTTTTGGATCCAAGGTTTTCTTAAATTTGTTTTTAAAACATTTTATCCAAACAACCATTTCTAAAACCAAATTGAATCTCTATCATTCATTGTGGGGTTGAAAATTTGTCTAAAACCTTTTCCAAGAATCATTTGTTCACTAATTTTTACTAAGGCTCTCTGTGGACACGATCCGGTTCTCACCGGTTATTGTGCTTCAATAGACACCCTGCACTTGGGGTCGAGCCAATATTGATACATTGGAATCGAGCAAGCACTTTTTGGCGCCGTTGCCGGGGAGCCTTAAGCAACGGTGAACGACGATCTTGGGAAGTTTGGGCGGATTCATCCTCACCACCATTTCCAACGACGAATTACACACTTGTTGGGTAATCTTGTTCCATCATCATTTCCATTTTCATTAGTTGTTTTTGATTTGAAATAAGTTAGTATTGGTAAACATTCATAAATTGCTTGTGCTTGTGCATTTGTTGCATCTTGTGCATGCATCTCAGGTCCGGTAGGATTGTTCAATCAATCTTGCATCCACAACATCAACCTATAGAGGAATTCATCGAGTTTTCATTAACTTCATCATCCACATCATCTACACCACAATCACCATTATCATCATCTGTTTCTACTGATTTAGCGCATTTAATGGAAAATTTGGGAGACAATGGGCAGGATGGCCAGGAGGCCATAGCTCCTTTAGATGCACGACCATTGAGGGAGTTGTTGCACCCCGTGCGACAAACTACCCCTTCTTGCATAATCCTTCCTCTAAATCAGAGGAATTTCACTTTTAAGCTTGGCACAATACAATTGTTACCCACATTTCATGGCATGGATTCGGAAAACCCATACACATACATGAAAGAGTTTGAGGATGTGTGTGCTACTTGCATGGATCAAAATGTGAGCGAAGACACCGTAAGGTTGCGGTTGTTTCCACTTTCTTTGAAGGATAAGGCCAAAATATGGCTCAATTCCTTAAGACCTCGCTCCATTGGCACATGGAGAGAAATGCAAGCGGAATTTTTGAAAAAGTATTTCCCAGCTCACAGAACATTAATGATGCAAAAACAAATCATGAATTTTTCATGTCAACCGGGTGAGTCATTTTTTCATGCATGGGAGAGGTTTAAAGATTTATGTAATGCATGTCCTCATCATGGATTTCCAATTTGGCGGTTGTGTAGTTTTTTCTATGATGCATTGCCATCTGAGCATAAACAGTTAGTGGGTACCATGAGTAATGGTCAATTTCTTGATAAGTCGGCTGAGGAAGCCTATGAGTTTTTGGAAGAGTTGGCTGAAAATACCAAATCTTGGGAAGTAACATCACCTTCACCTTTAGAGTCTAGAGGAGTCCAAGCACAATCTAGCGGGAAATTAAGGTTGAATGATAGTGACGATTTGAGTGCTAGGATAGCTTCTCTCACTAGGAAGGTAGAGTTACTTGAGACAAAGAAGGTGAACATGATAAGTGAAAGAGAAGTGAGATGTGTCATTTGTGAGGCACCTGACCATAGTACTGATGAATGCCCCACGGTTCCAGCTTTCAAGGAAGTTTTGTATGGGCAAACTTCAAACACAAACACCTCACACAATTTCCCTAAGCCATACTCCAGTCAAACTCAAGCTCAGTCAGGACATCCTCCCCTTCCTAACCAATATCACCCTGGGTTGAGAAATCATCCCAATTTTTCATGGAGGAATGATTCATCTAGTGCACCCTACCCCCCACAATTCAATTCAAACCCTTCTCAAGGTCAACCACAAGGTCCATCTTCTAGTTCCTTCCAACCTCAATATAGGAAGTCATCATTAGAGGATACCCTTCAGCAGTTTATGCAAGGTCAAATTGGTATTAACAATCAAACTGCTAAGAATCAAGAGCAAACCAATAGGGCCATTGAGGATATTAGGAACCAATTGACCAAGCTCATTCAAAGTCAGAGTCAAACTGAAAAGGGTAGATTGCCTTCACAAACCATCCAGAACCCTCAGGGTCAAGTTCATATGGGAGAGACTTTAGGTGAAAAATCAACCCATGAGCATGTGCAAGCAATCACTACATTGAGGAGTGGGAGGATAGTTGAAAAACCAGATGATCCGAGGTTGTTGAGAGTTAATGATAAAGAGGGAATGGTTTATGGTGAAAAAGGGGAGAGTAGTGAACAAGGAGAGAGTAGAATAGAAAAGAGAAGAAGTGATGATGAAGGAAAGAGAAATGATGATGATGATGTGGAGGAAGAAGTTATGAGAAATGAGAGAAATGAGAAAATGAAAAAGAACAAGGTTGAGAAGAATAAGGATGAGAATAAAGAGAGAGAACAAGTTGTAGGTTTCCAACCCCGACCACCTTTTCCAAGCCAATTGAGCAAGTCAAAGAAAGAGTTGTTAAACTCTGAAATTTTTGAGGTTTTCAAGCAACTAAGGATCAACCTACCCTTATTAGATGCCATCAAACAAGTTCCATCTTACTCCAAGTTTTTAAAAGACCTTTGTACTGTTAAGAGGAGGGTGAGTGTCAAGGAAAAGGCTTTCATGGCAGAACAAGTTAGTGCCATTCTTCAATATAAGACCCCACCAAAGTACAATGACCCAGGGTGTCCTACCATAGCATGTGTCATAGGTGAGCACAAGGTGAAACAAGCCCTACTAGACTTAGGAGCTAGTGTCAACCTTCTCCCTTACACAGTTTATCAACAGTTGGGTTTGGGGGAACTTAAGCCGACTAGAGTGACCTTGCAATTAGCTGATAGGTCGGTTAAGATTCCTAGGGGCATTTTGGAGGATGTGCTCATTCAGGTTGATAAGTTTTGCTATCCTGTGGACTTCATTGTTTTAGACACTCAGCCTACCCCTCAAGGTTCCATTCCACCTGTTCCTGTCATTTTAGGAAGACCTTTCCTAGCAACAACTAATGCAGTCATCAATTGTAGGAATGGTCTTATGAAAATCTCCTATGGGAATTTGACAGCTGAAATGAACATCTTTAGAGTTGCTAAGCAACCCATAGAGGAAGAGGAGGATATAAGAGAGGTGGACTTGATTCAGACAGTTACGGAGGAATATGTTGAGAGGGAGTTTGTTGGTGATCCTTTAGAGAAGGCATTGACATTAGGAGATGGAAAAGATTATAGGGATGAGGTTGATGATGAAGATGTCTTGGAGGTGTTGAATTGGTTAGATAGTGCACCCATCATGTCTATAGAGCAGTCTGACCAATCTATAGAAAACCTTACCCCAAACATGGTCAACCCTGGATCCTCCATTGTCAAGCCACCCAAGCCTGATAGGAAACCTCTTCCTAGTGAGCTTAAATATGCATTTTTAGGAGAGGAAGAGTCATACCCAGTGGTCATATCTTCTCAGCTTACTGAGGACCAAGAAGAAGAGCTAGTAGAGATGTTGAAAAGACACAAGAAGGCACTAGGTTGGACAATAGCAGACCTTCATGGGATTAGCCCACTCATTTGCACACACTCCATTTATCTAGAGGAGGGGGCTAAACCAGTGAGACAACCTCAGAGGAGGTTGAATCCTAACATGAAGGAGGTAGTTAAAGGAGAAGTCCTTAAGCTCCTAGATGCTGGGATCATATATCCCATTTCTGATTCTCAATGGGTGAGTCCTACCCAGGTTGTTCCAAAGAAGTCTGGAGTTACGGTTGTTAAGAATGAGAGCAATGAACTTGTGCCCACTAGGATTCAGACAGGGTGGCGCATGTGCATTGACTACAGGAAGTTAAATGCCGTGACTAGGAAAGACCACTTCCCCTTGCCCTTTATTGATCAGGTCTTAGAGAGGGTAGCTGGACAACCATTTTATTGCTTTCTCGATGGATATTCTGGTTATAACCAAATCGAGATTGCTCTTGAGGATCAAGAAAAGACAACATTCACATGCCCTTTTGGTACCTTTGCTTACCGGCGCATGCCTTTTGGTTTGTGTAATGCGCCGGCCACATTTCAAAGGTGCATGATGAGTATTTTTAGTGATTTTGTGGAGAAGTTTCTTGAGGTATTCATGGATGATTTCACTGTGTATGGGAGTGATTTTGAGGCATGTTTGAGGAATCTAGAAAGGGTGTTAACAAGGTGTGAAGAGAAAAATCTAGTGTTGAATTGGGAAAAATGTCACTTCATGGTGACACAAGGTATTGTCCTAGGCCATGTTGTTTCTTCTAGAGGTATTGAAGTAGATAAGGCTAAGGTAGAAATCATTCAAAAGCTCCCAACCCCTAGGTGTGTGAAAGATGTGAGATCATTTCTTGGCCATACAGGGTTTTATAGGAGGTTCATTGTATCTTTTAGTGCTATAGCCAGACCATTGTGTAACCTTCTAGTTCATGATGCACCTTTTGATTGGACCCTTGAGTGTCAGGTTGCATTTGAGAAATTGAAGGGGCTACTCACCTCAGCTCCTATCATTCAGACACCTGACTGGACTTTGCCTTTCGAATTGATGTGTGATGCCAGCGATTGTGCCATAGGTGCAGTCTTGGGCCAAAGGAAAGATAAAAGACCTTATGTACTATACTATGCCAGCAAGTCCCTTAGTGACACCCAAAAGAATTACACCACAACTGAAAAGGAGTTATTGGCAGTAGTATATGCACTAGATAAGTTTAGGTCTTATTTGATTGGCTCACATGTCATAGTTTACACAGATCATGCTGCCCTTAAATACCTCCTTACCAAACAAGACTCCAAGCCTAGGCTGATTAGATGGATTCTATTGCTTCAGGAGTTTGATTTAGAGATTAAGGATAAACGGGGGGTAGAAAATGTGGTAGCGGATCATCTTTCTAGACTTCCTCAATAGGACTTGATAGCTTATGACCCTCCCATTAATGAGACCTTTCCAGATGAGGATTTACTTCTTGTGTCTACCATTGAGTCTTCCCAAATTCCTTGGTATGCTGACATAGCAAATTATTTGGCTTCAGGCATGATACCCTCTCATTGGACTTTGCTGGATAGGAAGAAATTCTTTAGGAATGTGAAATTCTTTTTCTGGGATGAGCCTTATCTTTTCAAGTACTGTCCAGACCAAGTCATTAGGAGGTGTATTCCTGATAGTGAGTTTCAGAGTGTGATGAAATTTTGTCATACCTTGGCATGTGGTGGACACTTTTCAGCTAAAAAGACTGTGGCCAAGATCTTACAATGTGGATTGTACTGGCCCACCATGTTTAAGGATGTTCATGCATTTTGCCTTACGTGCGATAGATGTCAGAGGCTTGGAGGCCTAACTAGGAGAAATATGATGCCTTTGCACCCCATTTATGTCTTGGATATCTTTGATTGTTGGGGAATGGATTTTATGGGGCCATTTTTGAATTCCTTTGGATATGAATACATTTTGGTGGCCGTGGATTATGTGTCTAAGTGGGTAGAGGCCATTCCCACTAGAACAAATGACCATCGGGTAGTGATCAAGTTTTTAAAGGAAAATGTGTTTTCTCGATTTGGCATGCCAAGGGCAATGATTAGTGACAGAGGGACACATTTTTGCAATAGACCCGTAGGTTTGTTAATGAGAAAATATGGGGTAGTTCACAAGGTGGGAACAGCCTATCATCCCCAAACTAGTGGTCAAGCTGAATTAGCCAATAGGGAGATAAAGAGGATAATTGAGAAAACTGTGAACCCAACTAGGAAGGATTGGTCTTTGAGGTTAACCGATGCATTATGGGCATATAGAACAGCATATAAGACCATTTTGGGTATGTCTCCCTATAGGTTGGTTTACGGGAAGGCTTGTCACTTGCCTGTGGAGATGGAGCACAAGGCATATTGGGCCATAAGACAATTCAATGAGAACATAGATGAGTCAGGCATTCAAAGGAAGTTGCAATTGAATGAATTAGAGGAAATTAGGCATGATGCTTATGAGAACTCAAAGGCCTCCAAGATCACCATGAAGAGGTTGCATGATTTGAAAATTTTGCAAAAAGAATTGCATGTAGGCCAGAAAGTCCTTTTGTATGACTCTAGGTTGCACCTTTTTCCGGGCAAATTGAAGTCAAGATGGGTTGGACCTTACATTATCAAGTCTATGAATGAATTTGGGGCATTTGAGATTGAAAACCTTGTGGATGGGCAAGTTTTGCAAGTGAATGGCCATCGTTTGAAACCGTATCTCGAAAATTTTGTGGCCGAGGTGGAATCTTGGGAGTTGGAGGACCCACCTCCATTTGAATGATTGAAAGTTTTTGAATCAATGAATAAAGTAGATTAGGAGTAGTGTTTAGGTTTATATTTCTTTTTCTTTTATTTTACTGAATTATCATTCATGATTGGGTTTCTTCATTTGCTCTCTTAACAATCTTTGTGAGCTTTGATGAATTTAGCTTGACAGTGTTATCCAAGTTGGGGGGGAAACAAGGAAGGAGATTCAATTCAGGTGACATCATTTGTGTGCATCAATTCAGGTATTTTTACAAAGGATTTGATTGACTAAGGTAACTTCCTTCCCATATTCATGATGATTTGATTGCATATTTCCACATTGGGGACAATGTTCAATTTAAGTTGGGGGGGAAGGTAACCATCTTCATGATTGTAATTGTTGTGTTGGATTGATGTTGCATAACATGTTATAATCTGAGCATGAATGTTTGAAAAAAAAAATCAGAAAATCAAAAAAATTTTGCAAATTTTGAAAATTTTTGGTTAATTTTAGGAATTTGAGTCTTTTTAGTTAAATTCTTTTGGTAAATAATAGATTTAGAGAGTCTTAGTCTTGGTGACAATTCAATTCAGTTCTTATGAGCTAAGGCAAGAAGAGGTAGGATTCAGAGCTGAGCTAAACTGATATAGGATTTCTGATGTACATTGGTTCGAACCCATGTATGAACAAAAGATTAAGAGGAGTTTGTTCGAACCAATGTTCAAACCAAGTCAGTCAGGTTAATTTGTTCGAACCTTTGTTCGAACCAACTGAGAAAAGTTAGTTTGTTCGAACCAGTGTTCGAACCATTGGACGGTTCGAACCTTTGTTCGAACCATCGGGCAGTCCTGGCAGACTATAAATAGACCACTTCAGAAAAATTAGGGCTCATTTCACTGTTCATTTCACTGTTTTGGGTCCTAACGTTGGTACGAACAGAGACAAGCAGCTTGAAGGCTTTGGTGGGCTGATTGTGATTCCGATTGAAAGGGGTCTCTTAATTTGTAAATCTAAGCTTCATTTGAGCTCAAAAAGCATCAAGGATTTTAGCTCTGCATCAGCTCAACGCAACACAGAGTCCATCGAGGTAGAATTTCGGACACTGTTCATCTTCTATTAGAAAAATCGAAAGTAGGAAATTTGTTGAGCTGTGAATTTTTGGAGATATTTGGGTGAAATTAAAAATTGATTGGGTGTAAAAATTAGTGGTTTGGTTTATTTTGTTGAAGAGTTTCTTGTGCTGGTGGAATTGTGGGTGGCAGTGATAGTTGAGCTGGTGCCAGTGAGCTTTACTCTGAATTTTTTCTAGTTGTTAACAATGACTTCACCTAAGAAAGTGTATGAGAAGAGGAAGAAGGGTAAAGGAGCTGGTCCTCAACACTCAGAACCTGAAAAACTCACCCCAACCAAGAAAAGAGCAAAAACCCAATCCACTAGCCAACCTGGGACCCTACCTGCTGTTACGAGATTAGCCCAGCAATTGCCACTGACCAACCAAGCCATCAACTGGACCTCAATCCAACACCTACAGCTCAGCCCACATCCAACCTACCCATTGAACAATTACAATCCCATCTCACCCCCACTTCAGAGCAAACACCAAGGACACCCCTGGAACCCCAATCAGAGGCCACTACTTAAACCATTAGAAATTTGACTGAGGAGTTAAATGAGGAAGCTGGGAATGAGGAAGAAGAGGGTGATCCCTATGATGACTTCAAGTTCTCAAGTGCTCGAGCACAAAAGGGGTTTGCTAAGTATTGGAGCAAGAGGTCTGTGATAGTGGAGAGAGGGATGGAGCTGAGCCATTTTCAAGGAGAAGAATTTAAATTGAAACAGAATTTTGAAGCAAGGAAATGGGAAAAATGGGCTCAATATAGTGGAGTAGCTGTGGTTCCCATTGTCCAAGAATTCTATGCCAACATTTTGGACCTCAAGAAGGAAGGGAAAGATTGTATTGTGACTAAAGTGAGGGGAATTCACATTGAAGTCTCTCCTAAGGATGTGAGGAAATTTTTTGGATTGAAGGAGGAAAAGCAACCTCAATTCCCATTCTCAATTGAGGAAGCTCTTGACAAGGATGCTTTGGCTAAGGTATTAACTAGAAACCCCAAAGCTGAGTGGGGCCACAAGAAGAAGATTGCTAAGAATAGGTTGAACTCAAAGTTCAACTCATTACACTTCTTAGCATGTTCACAACTCAATCCAGTGATGAACACTTCTGAGTTGAGTTATGAGAGGGGCTTACTTTTGTATGCAATTGACAAGGGATTGAAGGTGGAATTGGGGCAGCTTATCTGGGAAAACATGGCTGAGGCTTCCAAGATAAAGAAAGGAGTCAGTGGGCTACCATTTGCTGGATTCATCACAAAATTTGTCTGCAAGAAGAAGGTCACAACTGAACTAGGGGAGCAAGTGGCCAAGCCATTGGGGCATATCACTGCTTCATCTAGGGAAAGAAGTGCAAGCCATAAGAAGAAGAAAGAAGGGACCACAACTGAAGAAGTTATGGAGAAGATGCTAGAGAAGTGGGATGAAGTGAAGGTCAAGCTTGGAGAGATTAAGGATGACCAGTACTTTATCAAGCAAGAACTCCAAAACCAAGGGAAGAGGATTGCAGCCATTGAGGCTAAGCTGGAGCTACTGCTTTCTGCTACAACTGCTGGGACTTCATCAGTGCCATCCGAGGACCCTCCTCTTGGTTCTTAGATCTTAGGAGCTGTTTTGTTTTGTTGTCACCAAGCTAGGAGTTGTAGTATTTTTTTGACTTTAGTTAATTTTGTTGCTTTATTGTAGGACTTTTTGACTTGTAGTAAGCCTGTGAAGAGAGAACTGATATGTTTTTGTAATCAAAGGCTGAATATGAACTTTTTGTGAAACTTGAAATGAAGTGAAATGAAATGAAGTTTCTTTTTAGTTCTTGACTTGATTCAAAGCATGTACATGGTTAATTAATGCTCATTCTTGAGAATTGCTTGTGATTTATCCTTTAAGTCTTAATTGTCAACATGGAGTTCATAGTTTCAACACTTTTGAAGTTGTGTGAAATTAAATTGTGCATTGGGAAATTGTGTGAGTATGAACTCTTGGGACATAAGTTTGACTCAAGAAATGCATATATTTATTCTCTAATAAGTGGAGACTAGCCTTGTGAGATTTGAGCCTTTAGCTTCCTTTGTTGAGTGGTTGAACTTAATCTCGCATGTTTTTCACATCTATATTCTTTTAGTAGCTCTAATTACTTGTTTTGAATCCTTAAGCATGAGAAACTCATCAGCTTGAACCATCAACATTGGAATGGATTGGTCAACTAAATTGAACCCTTGGAAGTGAAGTAGGCCATCCTTGCATTGTTGAGCCTTATTGACCTTTCTTTCTTAATTAATTTTCCTTAGGAGCCAAGTTGAGCTATGAATGCATGAATGCATAATTCTTTTGGAGCCTTGAACAATACCCTAATCCTTACAAAATTTTAAACCTACCTAAGTGCCTTAGTAGTATATAAGCTTAAGGGAGGTAGAATGAGCCAAGGGTAGTGGTAGTTTTGAGGAAATAGAGGTTGATAAAAGGAAAGAAAAGGAAAAGAAGAGTGATACAAGGATGTGTTTTTCAATTTCTAAATAAATAAAAAAAATTTAAAAAAAAAGAGAAAAAAAATAATATGAAAAGAAAAAAAAAAGAAGAGTTTGAAGAGAATTAACATTTTGGGGAATTCAAAAAGGGTGAAGGAAAAGGAACAAAGAATGGAGTATGATTGAGAAGAGAGGGATCAAATTACACAACTAAGGCACATTTTGGAATATCCCTTCCCTTCCTTGGTCCCACATTTAACCTCTTAACCCCATTACAACCCAATAAAGACCTAATGGATCTAAGGTGTCAAGTGAGTTGAATTTGAAGTTCTCAATGTGAAATAGTTCAAGATTTTCATTGCTATGGATTATTCCTTTCATAGAGCTACACCAAGTCCAATATTCATTGAATTTTATCGTTTTTGACTTAAGGAAGGTTCTTACTAGAATTGGCTTTACACTTACTCTTATGAAAGAATCTTCCAAGAGTGTCTTACCCAATTCTCATTTTATTAAAGAGAGTATGCCCTGTGAGGATTGAAGTCAAGACTTGAGAGAATTTTTTTATGCATCATTGAGTTAGATTTATGTTCTAGTGAGGAATTATGAGCATGATGGATTGATTCATGTTTTAAGATCATACAATGAATAGAGTGTTGCTCCTATGAAGTTCCATGTTAACTTTTAATTATCTTGGGGAGTTGAACTTGAAAATTTAAAAGAATTTGCATTAAGATGTCATGTGCAACCTTGAATTAGGTTAAAGACTGAGAAGTGACTTCTTGTTGAGCTAATTTGCTAGGGCCTAGCAAATCTCAAGTTGGGGGGTGTGATTGTACTATGAAAAGTACAATCATTAACCTTAATTAGTGATTTGTTAGGTGGATTTATATCTTAAAAAGATGATAAATTGTTTTTAAATGCATTCATGAGGAATTCTTGTGATTTGCAGGTGTTTGGGACTAAAATGGATGAAGTTGGGCTAAATTGGATGAAATCAAGAAGTTGGTTCGAACACATGTTTGAACCAACTGTTGTTCAAACCAATGTTCTAACAACAGAAGGCAAACCAGAAAAAGATGCAGCAGATTTTGGCTAAGTGTTGGAAAAAGTGGTTCGAACCAATGTTCAAACCATAGGTTGTTTGAACCTTGGTTAGAACAACAGAAGCCAAGCATAGACCAACAAGTGCTAAATTTGACTAAGGCAAAGTGGTTCGAACCTTTGTTCAAACCACATGTGGTTTGAACCTTGGTTCGATCGACAGAAGGGTGAAAAGTTACAGAGCTCAAAAATTTCTAAGTCCCAGATTTAGGTTCGAACCTTGGTTCGAACCAACCCTTGTTCAAACATTGGTTCGATCAACAGAAGCTGTGCAAGGTTCAACTGGAAGAAAATTTTCTAAGTCCCAGACTTTGGTTCGAACCCTTGTTCGAACCAACTTTGGTTCAAACACTGGTTAGAACAACAGAGGCTGTGCAAAGTCTAATTGGAGTAAAATTTGACTAAGTCCCAGAAATTGGTTCGAACCTTTGTTCGAACCAATCAGTCTGTTCGAACCTTTGTTCGAACCAACCTGCAATTCGAGGATCCTGAAATTCAGCTTTTGAGAAATGGGCAGTTATGTACTTTTACATGTTATATTTCATATATATATGTACGAAGGAGGTCGTTTAGGGATATACAGATTCATTTCTTTCAGTTAAGCTTTCCTTTTAGAGAGAGAGAATTGTAGAGAGAGAAAGTGATTCCATCTTCATTTCTTTGAATTCTTGTATCAGAATTTCAGTTCTATGAATGGATTTACTTCAATTTTTATTATTTTCTTCTTTTATGATGTTTGAGTAGACTTTTCTCTTGGATTCAAGGCAAGTTTCGTAGTTGATTTGCAAGAATTTCAAGGTAATGGGCTTAATGTTGAAATCTTATGTGTTAAAGGAAAAATCTATGTTTGATTTGAATTGATTATTGATTTTTGAGTTGAGATTTCAATTGAACTCCAATTTTGTATGGTTTATGGCCTTTACTTACAGATTTCTACATAAAATTATCATGCCTTTCTTTTAGATTTGTATGGCAATTGCTATTCCTAGGATTTGTATGTAAGATCTATGAGCTATGCCTATTAGGTGTTTGATTTGAATTCTCAGCAGATTTTTGTTCTTAATTTCTTACTCAAATCAGATTTGGATTGTTCTAAGTGGTTTTATTTCTAGATTATCTTTTGATCTACCCTTTTTAGGTGTAGAATCCTTGGAATTTATTGTCAATCACTACGAGCTTGTTTTGGATCCAAGGTTTTCTTAAATTTGTTTTTAAAACATTTTATCCAAACAACCATTTCTAAAACCAAATTGAATCTCTATCATTCATTGTGGGGTTGAAAATTTGTCTAAAACCTTTTCCAAGAATCATTTGTTCACTAATTTTTACTAAGGCTCTCTGTGGACACGATCCGGTTCTCACCGGTTATTGTGCTTCAATAGACACCCTGCACTTGGGGTCGAGCCAATATTGATACATTGGAATCGAGCAAGCAGGAAGATATTCGCTGATTGGTCGGTTCACTAGAGTTGGATTCATGATTAAGGTAATCTAGGACAAATGGTAAATTACCATATTTTCATACTCCTTTCTTGTCCTTGATTTCCAAATCAAACTCTTAGTAGGAGTAGCATCCATCTAATTAGAAAGGTAGGGTTTTTCCTTTTGCTTGGAGAGACGATATTTCAGATTGCATGGTCCGTAAACACTTGTAACATGAACCGACCAAATATGACATATAACTTGTCCATGGGCAAAAACTACTTGCTAGAAGCTCTTTTCAGTGGTGGATAAGTTAACTTGCGCCTTCATCAAGGTCTTACTAGCGTAGTAAATGGCATACGGTCTTTCCTTCTTTTCTTTGCCCTAAACTGCACCAAAAACCCACTGCTAAAATCATTAGCATCACACCTAAGCTGCGAATGGTAAAGACCAATTCGGGTTTGCATAATAGGAGTGGTGGTGAGCAACTTGTTTTAAGTTGACTCAAATGCCTCTTGGCATGACGTGTCTAATAAAACGGAACATCTAGACAACAGAGAGATAGGGGTCGACGCGATAGAACTAAAGGACTTAATGAATCGCCGGTAAAATTTGGCATGTCCAAGGAACGATCTTATGTCCTTCACACATCAAGAGGTAGGTAAGTTTTGAATTAAGTTCCACTTTTGCTTTTGTCTACCTTGATTTCTCGACAGACACTATATTGCCCAAACTATTCCCTATTTGACCATGAAATGGCACTTTTACCAGTTTAACACTAAATTACTTTCCTCACATTTGCACCAACACACTTTTCAAGGTTGATTAAGCAGTCATCAAGTGTATCTCCATATACGGAGAAGTCATCCATGATAACCTCTAAGAACCATCAACCATGTCACTAAAAATGCTAATCACACACCTTTGAAAGGTTGTAGGGGCGTTTAAATGGCCCAAATGGCATTAGTCTATATGCAAACGTGCCAAAAGGGCATGTGAAAGTGGTTTTCTCTTGGGTCCTCAGTGCTATCGCAACCTGATTATACCCCGGAGTACCATCAAGGAAACAGTAGAAAGATTTCTTTGCTACTTTGTCCAGCACTTGATCTAGAAATGGAAGGGGAAAATGATCCTTCCAGGTCACTGCATTCAATCGCCTATAATCTATACACATTCGCCAACCAGTTTGCGTGCGTTGAGGCACTAGCTCTCCTTTCTCATTCTCAACTACCGTAACACCAGATTTCTTTGGAACCACTTGAGTGGGACTCACCCACTTTGAATCAAATATGGGGTAAATAATACCTGCATCAAGCAACTTAAGTACTTCCCATTTTTACCACTTCTTTCATGTTGGGGTTTAGTCTTCGTTGCATTTGCCTTACTGGTTTGGCCTCATCCTCAAGTTATATATGATGAGTACATACTAAGGGACTAATACCTCGAAGATTAGCCACTGTCCATCCCAAGGCCTTTCAATGAGCACTCAAGACTACTAGTAACTTCTTTCTTGAACTTCTTCCAATCTCGAAGAGATGACTACTGGGAACGTCTCACCTTCTCCTAGAAAATGCATATTTAAGTTCACTGGGCAAAGGTTTCCTAGAAGGACAAGGAGGACACTCCACTGACGGCTTGGGTTTGATCAAGGAGGGCTCAAAAGATTCAAACAGTGGCACCTAGCCATTAATTGCCCATCACTTCCTCTCTACCACCTATCAAGTCTTCACTTTCCATGAAATTCTCTCCATCTAAAGCCTCACACCTTTCACTTCTTACTAAAGCTCGTTCTAGGGATCCTCAATATAGGCCTTTTCAAAATACTCCTCACTTAAAGTATGTATCATATCCACCTCTCTGACATCCTTAAATTCTCCCATCTGTTTCCCCACTTTAAAAATGTTCATTTCAACAGTCATATTCCCAAAAGATAGTTTCATAAGCCTACTTCTACAATTAATTACAGCATTTGAGGCAGCAAGGAATGGTCTACCTAAAATGATCGGAATGGAATGGGATGGATTTCGAATAGGTTGGGTGTCCAACACTATGAAATCAACAGGAAAGTAGAATTTGTCTACTTGGACTAACACATCTTCCCTATACCCCTTGACATTTTTACTGAGCGATTCGCCAATTACAAACTTATCTTAGTAGGTTTCAGTTCACCTAATCCTAATTGCTGGTTAAACCGTATAAGGCAATAGGTTGACACTAGCACCTAGGTCAAGTAAAGCTTTATCAATGATGTGATCCCCTATTATATATGAAATTGTTGGACATCCAGGATCTTTATACTTAGGAGGTGTGTCACACTATATGATGGCACTAACTTGTTAAGTCAAGAAAGCTTTTTCCTTGACATTAAGCTTTCTCTTAACAGTGCACATATCCCTAAGGAACTTAGCATAAGATGGATTTTGCTTAATAGCCTCGAGTAATGGGATGCTGATTCTACTTGTTTAAAACTTCATAAATTTCAGAATTCAACCGTCTCATTCTTACCTTTTGCTAACCTTTGAGGAAAAGGTGGCCTAGGTGTATATCTAACTATTTGTTCTTCATGCTTACCCCATGTTTCCACACTGGTTTCCCCTTTTTTTTTTTTCTTTCACCTCTTTCTCACCTTTCTTGCTCTCAATTGTTTGCCTCTCTCTATCTTTGGTTTTCTCCCTCCTTCTCTTTCTCATTTTTCTACTTCACTCGACTCTTCTCCTTTCCCATTACCTCTCGTTCCTAATTTAGCATTTGGTGCATTTACTCTAAGATCATTGGGTTTATGAATCACCCTCCCACTTCAAAGTGGTAATAGATTGCACCTATTCATGTGAGGTGTTACCTAAAGTAGATGATTCAGCAAGGTTTGCTTGACCTTTCGAGTTTGGGAGAGTTTGTGAAGGAAGTGTGCCACTTTGAGTGATACTTATAGCTTGTGTCAACTTAGAAATTTGCCTTCTTATATCCGCTAGGGACCGATTCATGTTATCATTGATGCTCAATTGATGGTGTATGAATGATGAAGAGTGTCCTCAATAGATCTCTTATGTGCAGGTTGGAATACAATAGGATGGGCTATTGGTATTAGAGTGGTGGTAAGGGAGCAGGAGGTTGGAATGGTTGACTCTAATTTCATTTTTCCACCCAAAGCTAGGAGAGTTCTTCCACCCTGGGGAATAAGCATTGGGAAGTTGATTTCCCTTTTGATACTTGACATTCCCACCTTGTGGGTAGGAGGTATTACCTTGGCCTCTATTCTAAAATGGCCGGTTCTGAGAATTATTAATGTAAGCCTGACCATAAGCAATCTCTTTAAGTAAAGGAACCTTGAGACGCGAATTAGCATTATGTCCCACTTGGTCACATGCCCTACATACCATTTGCATTTCAACTAATTTCTCCTTATTCTTAAGCTCAAAGGAATCTAACTTATGTTGCATTGCAGCTATCCTAGCTCGCAAATCATCTCTCTCACTTAATGTCAACTGGCCACTAGGCATGGGATTCCTATGCTCAGAAGATGAAGGAGGTCCTACTTCCTAATCATTGGAATCTTCGGCTACCATATCAAAGAAGTCCATGGCGTCCTCTGCCATCTTATCAAATAAAGTTCCATTACATATGGTAGAGACTAATTGCTTAAGACTAGGAGTCAAAGATTCATGAAATATGCTCATTATTCTCCATAACTCAAAACCATGGTGAGGACAAGCCATTAAAAGTTCCTTGAACCTCTCCCAAGCTCGATAGAAGTTCTCATTAGGCTTACATGAAAAGGTGGTAATCTGTCGCCTATAATGCTGAGTTTTCTGAGTTGGGAAGTATTTTTTTAGAAACTCAGTTTGCATTTCATGCCACGTTCCAATAGAATGTGGATGGAGGGAATAAAGCCAACATTTGGCTTTATCCTTAAGGGAAAATGGGAAAAGTTGGAGACGTACTATATCCTCATTGGTATTATGCTCGACACAAGTGTTACTAACTTCCTCAGACTTTGTAAGATGGTTATAGGGATTTTTTGAATCTAAACCATGGAAGGTAGGTAAAAGTTGGATGATTCTTGGTCTAACCATGAAGTTTCCCCTATTTAAAGGTAAGACTATGCATGATGGTGTAGATTGCCTTACAAGGTTAAGGTGTTTTCTCAATGGGATAAAACCCGGAACCTCTTGGGGATCATTATCCCCATGTTCACTGCCTTCCCCTCTTAAATCAGCCATTGAGGGAAAGGAAGAGGTGCTAAGTGAAACTGTGGAATATGAATATGTGGAAAATGATTCAGGAAGGTAGGGAGGGTCTTCTGGTTTAGGTTCTACTACAATTACCCTACCTGATCTAAGTTGCATGCACTTCAAAAATTTGAGTTTTCAAAAAAAACATTTATTTCAAGGAAGAATAAACTTACCTAAAAAATAAATAAAAATAAAAAAAATGAAACAACCTAAAAACTAAATTTTGGCTCCCCGACAACGGTGCCAAAAACTTGACCGACCCTAAAATATGTGTGCGTTCTACCTCTCAAGTGCAAAAGGGTAGTCGTAGTTTTAATTCGGTGGGTCCGAGGTCAAATTCACAGGGAGCCTATGTTATTCAGCCTCTAGGTTATAAGTCAATTCAGTTTCTAGGTTATAAACGAGGCTTGATATTTAATTGAAACTAAATCCTAAGGTTTTGCAAAATTAAAATTCAAACTTAAAGTTAAATTACTACTTAAAGGATTTAGCAATTCAAATTTCTGTTTTAGGTTCTAAATGAATTAAACGTCAATTCAAGAAATTCGATGAACTTTTAAAATTCAGCAATTGAACTAAACTAAATTTCAAAGCAAATTAAATATCACGGAAATCTAAATTGAATGACAAATTCAATATTAAAGAGGTTCTTGATTCAACTTTCAAGTCTAGGTAGTTCACTACTTCACTATGGGATATGTGGGTCTAGATCCGAATTAAGAGTTTGTTCAAAAATATTGAGAATATTTTAAATCCAAAAGTTAGTACCAGTGATTTCAAATGAATATGGTTAAAAACTTTTGTTTTCGAAAGTCTTTTCAAACAAACGAAATGAGAATTGAACTTGAATCCTACTTTTAATTTATTCAAAAGTATTAATCAATGATAATTGCAAACCCATACCAGTGATTTCAGCGAATATGGTTAAAGGCTTTCATTTTTGAATGTTTTCAAAACAAGTTAAAATAGGTTTAAAAATAGTAGATCCCTATGCATGAGCTTTCGCAACCCATGCGAAGGGTCTACGCACATCCCATAGTGTTTCATGAACTACCCTTCCTTGATTCGTTGAATCAAGAACTAGTGTTTTTACGCTAACATTACTTTAAATGAAACGAAAATAATAAATACGCACATAATCAACTGATCTCCCAATTGAAACGAATAAATCATACTATTAAAGAGCGAAATGAAATCAAACTTGCAAGTTAAACAGTTTTGAAATAAGGTAATGGAATGAAACTATAGCGATGAACAAACTAACTTCTAAAAAATTCATAAACTCCATGACGATATTGAAAAAGCTCTAAAAAAAACTCTCCAAAGTATATGAAAAGTATGAAAAGTTTCTCCCCTAGTTCGGCTGTTTACAAGGTTTATAAAAGGGTTACACAGAAACCCTAAAAAGTACAGCTTAAACTCGCGCATGCTTGGCTACTGTGGTCTCAACCGTCTGGGAGGGGGTCCCGACCACAGAATGGTCACCTTCACAAATTCGGCCAAACAAGCTCACTATGGTCCTGACCATCTAGGAGGGGGTCCTAACCATAGAATGGTCATTACTCCGTTTCTCTTCCTCCTCCATGCTGGGTCTTTGTGCTAGTCCGGGCCATCCAAGGTGAGGTCTAAACCATAACTTTTCTTTCGTCTTCTAGGCTGTTCTCATCGCTATACGCTTCCATTATTTCACCATTTCCTTGTAATTAAGAAAATAAAACTATAAATGACAAAATAATGACAAAAATTCAAACTTAATTATTTAAATGCATCAATAAGTATCAAAGTATGGAATTTGTAATTACACTTTTCAAGTGTAATCACCAATCTATTTCCCTTAGGAAGGACTACTAAATATGGTGAACATCGGCTCTTGTTTTATATGCTATAAGCACCAAAAAGGGTGATTGATTTACCCTTATACCTATGAGATCAGTTATATGAATTTTGGCAACATTCTAGGAGATAGGGGGCATTAGATTTGGGGGTGTTCTCACTCAAGTATTTAGGAGCCAAAAAGCAATGCTACCTACTAAGTTGTAAGTTGCTCAAGCACCAGGTGACCTAGATTTCCACTCATATATCAAGGCACAGTTGCCTTCTAAGAGGGGCCAGAAGAGGCAAGCAACTGCAACACAACAAGATATAGGGAGTAGTTCTCAAGCTAGAGCAAAAATACCCGAAGAGATGGAAGAAGTCACTAATCAGCAATTAGTGAAAATGTTCTTAAGCCAAAATATGAGACCTAAATGATTAGAGGTGGTGACAAATGAAAATGATCAACTTCTCTGAAGTATCTATAACTAGCACTATGGAGTTGGAGCACTATTCGCTCCGCCACCACATTAGTAGCACTAGTTTTTTTTTTTTTTTCCCATCTTTTAGTTTTTCAGTTTGGGTCTTGATTGTATTGCTTATGATAGTCACCCAAAACTGAATCTTTTTTATTATCTTCTCTTTCATTAAAACTTAGGTCTGTAATATCTTGGATATGGTTCTTTTCTTTTTGATGGTTATCATGAAATGGTTCTATATCATTTTATTATTTCATTGTCAGGCCTTATGCTGCTTATTCATTTTATTATGATAATGTTTGAAAGACAGGTACATAAATTTCAGTGAGATGTCTGATTCTAATGCTTCTGAGTACCATGCCCATTTTCATCAACTCGGTTTGGATGACATAGGTCCATAGGTTTGTGAAAAGTGTGGTGGTTTATTTACCACTAACTGTGTATTTATAGAAGATGATAGTGACTAAAACTCAGATAATAATGTTAAAGCTTGGCTTGATGACGATTTCGTTGTGGGAACTACCGTAATGGTACCTCCTCATAGATATTTTATGCGTTTAGGGGCTCCCCATATATTTTTCTACTTGATGAGAAAAAGATAGAGACAGAGTCTCAGGAAGATATGCAGTTTCAAAATTTGCTGCTGATGAAGATTTCCTCGTTATTTACCCTTTAATTCTGTCATTTTCCATTCTAATACATACATATGTAGACAAGTAATATCTACTTGACTTAAACTTTTTCTTTCTTTCAGCTGAATTCCAATTATATTTTTGATGTTATGTTGAGGGTAATTATAGGTGAAGCATACTTGCATGCATTATTTTTTTGGCAAGTTTTGGTTATTAATTTACTTATTATGTTTCTCTACCACTACTCAACTCTGCATTTTGTTTAACACATTAAGGACAATGTGATTTAAAGTTAGGGGGTAAGAGCATGTGTGCGTGCATAATGATCAAAATTTTTTATCTATTTAGAACTTGATTTAGCGTAAAAGAGAACTCACTTGCATGAATTTGACTAGTCTTAAGATAGTGTCAATTAGGAAAAGAATGAATAAGTTGATTTCAGTTTTAGGCAAGGAATAAAATTCAAAATGGTCATAAAATTTTTTTTCTAAGATATGCAAAACTTGCCGTTTAAAATTGTGAGAATGAGAATGTGTTAAGGATTAGAGTTTATGAAAACTAATTGCCCAAGTATACCAAGACATAGGTGGAGATTCAGAAACGCCCTACATTTTGTGAGCTTTAGAGCCTTATCGTTATTTTTGCGAAATAACATGAATTCCATTAAATTTCTTTCATCTCATTGTTTTTGCATAGCTTCATAACATTGTTTTATTTTGGTATAAAATACACAAGATGCTTTGTTTGATTTATGCATTTGGATTGATGCTCTTGAAAAAAAAATGTTACTAGCATTTAGGGTGATGTTAAGCCATGTTTAAATATTTTGAGCCTTTGCCATTTCTTTGATTACATTGTCTGGGAGCCAACTTGAAGCCTTACCAAAAACACGAAGAATAAAATTTTCTTTATTTTAGCCAAAAGTCAAAGACTTTGTTTACCTTAGTTATAAATCTAAGCTAACCCTTCCCTGTCATGGGGAATTAGTGCAAATGTTGATATGGTATAAGGGAAAAGCTGGTGATTGAAAAATAATGGTTAAACAAGACAAAAAACATCTAAAAAAATAGATTAAAATAAGGACATATCAACTTATGAGTTCATTATCATCAATCTCGTGAAAAAATGAAAAAGTAGAGAGAAATTCATATCAAGCTTCAAGTTTTGATTCTTCAAAACTTTTCCTAAAGCATAGTTTTGACTTCACGTTTAGGAAAGGAAAACTGGAAAAATATTTTATTAATTTGTCTTTGGTCCAAATCTGATTTAGTTGATTTCAAAAATATGTGAATGTTTTAATCATATAATAGCATCTGGGATTTCTAGAAACCCTAACATGCAAGTACAACCTTGCATGTAAGGCTTGCATGGCATTTAATCATCAAATAAAACCTACCCATCATTGATGGATTAAATCAAGATAAAGTATCTAGCTTAGTATCATTAAACACAAACAAAAATAATAAGTAGAAGAAAGCAAAATAAAATATACGAACTACATTATCAAAATTTGAAACTTTATTTAAATCTTTAAAGCTTTTATCACATGATCCTTGAATCCAACGTACGAAGCATCAATATAAGTAGGAGAAATCTAAAACTAAAACCCTAAAATTGTGAAAATTTGACTATGAAAGGCTGCCTCTAAAGTCTGAGCGATAGAAAATATATATATAGACAACAAACACTACAAACCCTAAAACTCAAACAGAAGTTACAAACTTATTCTGCATCGCCACATTCAGATTGCAATATGGCATCTGGACAACAAGAACAAAAATAAAACGCTAAAAATTTGAAAATTTTCTAACTATAAAAATAAATTGCTACTGGAAAATAGCATTCGGATGACATTTTCCTGTCTAGACAGCAAAGCCAAAATTTGTGTTTTTTTGTTATTTTCTTCAATTTGTTCCATAGCTGCTTTGCTACTATTTGGATAGAATGTCTAAATGTCTGGTCCTGGATGGCAGAGACATTTTCATCCTTTTCATCATTGCTAATCTCAATATTTTATTTTTCTCTGCATTTTTAAAATAAAAACAATCAGAACCTTGAAAGTTAATAAATTTCTCCTAATCAATCGATAAATGCATGCTTTATGACTTGAATTGAGACTTGTAATTACACTTTTCACGTGTAGTCACAACTCCCAACTTGAACTTTGCTAGTCTCTAGCAATGAAATCTCCTACTAGAACTACCCACAAATCCCATAGCTAGTTTTAAATTAAATATCAATCAGTTAGAAGAATATCTGGATCAAATTTAGTAGCAAGCAAGTGATATCACTCAAAAGTCTAGTAAACCTTTTCCATGGCAAATCAAATTTAACCAGTTTCAATTGTTTAAACTCAAATGTATCAATTCATATTATTTACTCAGACTAATGGCCAAATAACATAAAAATAGCAGCTTTGACTCTAAATCTCACTTGGTTGATTACTCAACAAATAAATTCACTCTGAAACAAGGTTCACTCTAGGTTCATGCTAGAATAAAAAGATAATTTTATGCATGGAACCCCAACAAATCATGGAAGAATTAGAATATATGAATTAGTGTTGATAGCTTCATGGAAGAATGTATCAATGCATAAATCAAGATAACTTTATTTGATTACACAATTTAAATCAATGTTGCTTCAAAATGTCTTTCACCTAAACTCCATTAGGTCTTTCAAAATGTTATAACTTGGCTGGAGGTTCTAGGTTAACAAATAAAGGGTAAAGAATTCAAAGTACATGTCTTAGGGGTTTAAAGAATATAGTGCTTTATGTTTCTTTCCTTCCTCCCCAACTTCCTCTTTTTCACTTTCTCACATACTCATACTTGAAGCTTGCTAATTATTTCTTTTTCTTTCTTTTTTTTTTTTTTGAAAGCCTTCCCAGCATCACCATTTACAAAAGATACATACAAGTGATTGTGCTTGAAAGCCATCCACTATTAATACCTATTTTTATCATGGCTTTTGGACTCGAATGCTTTGATCTAACATTAATTTCAAATCTTCCCTTTTCTATACTTCATCACAATTTGCACTAATTCCCTATAACATGCAAGGGTCGGCTTGTATTCATAATCAAGGTAAAAGGGTTTTGGTATTGAGGTTGAAACAAAGAAAAATTCATTCTTTATTATTTACAACAAGGCTTCAAGTTAGTTCGTAGGACAATGTAATGAAAGAAAGGGAAAGGGCTCAAAATATTCAAACATGGCCTAACATCATTCTAAAGACTAATAACATCTTGTTAGAGCATTAATCCAAGTGCAGAAAACAACCAAAATATCTTATGCATTTCATATTAAAGTAAGATAATGTTATGAAGCTCTATATAAAAAAAAAAAAAAATTGAGATGAAAGAAATTTAAGATTTAATCTATTCTCTCAAAAAGAATGATAGGTCTCTAAAGCTCACAGTTATAAAGTGTTTTTGAATCTGCACTTATGTTTTGGCATACTTGGGCAATCAGTTCTCATAAACTCTTATCCTCAACACATTCTCATTCTCACAATTTAACTGGTAAGTTTTCCATATCCTAGAAAAGAATTTATACTCATTTTGAATTTTATTCTTTGCCTAAAATTGAAAGTAATTCATTGACTCTTTTACTAATTAATACTCTCTTAAAACTGGTTAAATTCATGCATGTAAGCCCTCATTTATGCTAAGTTAGGTTTTCAAACAAAAATTTTGGTAATTATGCTGCCATTATGCATGTATATGCACACATGCTTCTACCCCCAGCTTAAAGTCACATTGTCCCAATGTGACTACCCAAATGTGAGTGAGCAAGTGGTCATAAAAATGGGTGGCATGTGTGATGTAGTGTGAATGAAAAAAATAAGCACGTGGTTCTAATCACGGCTCCTCCTCCCAACTTAATGCATGAATAATGTTGGAGAATAATATGAGATATGTAACATATGAAAAACAAAATATAAAAAAGTTAAATATTACCTCGAGTTGGCACAATATTCATCAAAACAGCACATCGTAACATCTAAAAGGACTTTTATGGTGTTTGATGCCTCATTCTCAGAGTCTAAAGTAAGGAAAGAGACATCATCATCATCCTCATCCGTATTAGTTTCATAATTGGGTATATCTTCGAGGGGTAACATGTCATCACAGTTAGAGTATAAGATGCTCTTAGAAGTTAGAGTGGGTTCATTGTTAGTGTCTACGGTGGGGGCATTGGGCTACTCATTGTCTACATCAATTTCAGTCCATTCCATTCGGGTTAAGATTTCAAGGTCAACCTCATCCCACCCTTGTCCCTTAAAAAATTGGTATGGTGTTATTAGAAACAAGGGGGGATAATGGAATGGTAAAGGTAGGGAAATACCCTTCTCAAATAAGTTATCTTCTTACTCATCTAATTTAATCTCTGAACTGTCAGTCTCATTATCACAATTTGAGTTAATTGTAAGGTTTTTGCTCTCTTGCTCAATAATGACTTGGTTAGATTTGTCAGACATTTGTAACCTGTACTTTATATTCAATTCAAAGGAGACACAATAAATTTGTTCAAGAAAATAGAATAAGGCCAACCATGAAGCATATAAAAAAGAAAATAAAATGTAAGGAGACAAAATATCATAGCAGCAAAAGAAGAGTAACACAAAAATAAATAAAACATACTGAGAACATCAATCTTGAGTGTCAGGTTACAAAGGACCAGGGATTCCATTTCAATAGAGAAAGCTATCGATGATCACATTAGGACAGGGACAAATGGGAAGTATGCCCCTGATTATATTCCTTTTTTTAGACAAGCTCTAGGAAAGAATTTGTTTAAATAGTTCTGAGCTAGCTCCTCAGAGAGCTACTCTGGAAAGGTAAATAGCTACATCTTTTAGGGACAGGAGGATAAGAATTCACTCTTGGGTAGCTCCTAGTTTGTAATGAGAGTGAATGTCTAATCTAACATCAAGTCATGTCCATATAATATCAAGACGTAGAGTTTTAGGAGTACAAAATAATAATCATAGAGCTCACTCACTAAGCTCCCATAAAAACATATAAAAATAGGATTAAGTATTTGCTTACTTCTATGGTAGTGGGAAAGGTGCTCCAACTCCATAGTGGTAGTCATAAATACTTTAGAGTAGGCAATTGTTTTCATTAGTAATAGCCTCGTGATGGTCTAGCCGTGCACTCTGGCTTTAATGCATCTTTGCTAGTTGCTAATTTGTTACTTTTTCCACTTCTTCCTGTTCCTCTGCCCTAGCTTGAGAGCTACCCTGTATATTCTATTATGGTGCAGTTGCTTGCCTCTTTCGTCCCCTCTCAGAAGGCAATCGTGTTTTTATAAAGGAAAGATAGTTCAATACACCTGGTGCTAGAATGAGTTGTAATTCATCAGGTAGTATAGCGCGATGACTTCTAAACACTTAGGCGAGAAAGCCACCAATTGGGATGCTTCCCTATGACCTAGGATGCTATTGAAAGTCACTTAGATGTTCTCATAGGTATAAGGGTAGATCAATTACTTTCCTCGTGTCGATAGCATATAAAAGGTAGGCCAAATGCTTACCATATTCAGCAGTTTGTTCTAAGGGTAGCAAATAGGAGCAACAAAACATATACAAAGGCTAATATTTGTTCATCAAGTCAACCATCTTTACTTGTGTCACGCCCCGGATCTCATGACTCGAGGGGTGAGTGATAAACACACATAACATGCACTAATATAACCAATCCCATAATCAGAGCAACGTAACATAAGCTAGTGAGCCCAAGACATAAGATAGAATAACATAAGTTTAACCTTGACTATTGCCATGTTACCAACCACATACACCACTCCCAAATTTCATAACTTAGGCCTTATGGCCATTACAACCAAATTGAAAGAGTTCATAAATGTACAACATTGCAATTCCCAAAAGAAATTTAAACTAGATGACCAAGAGCTTTGATAAGCTTGGTAGGGCTCATGCATAACCTCCTAGTCCCAACACATCAACCCACTTGATTGTTATTGCTTGTACCTGCATCAAAGTCTATAGGGATGTGAGCACGGGTCCACTTGTGCCCACAAGTCTCAAATAAACATATATGATATGTATTCCACACATGCAAGTATTTTATGATGTATCTAGTTACCACCTATACTCTAAAATCAAAATCATTCATTGACAACACCAATTTAGACTATGCACCTTTATACACAACAATATTGTAAAAAGAAATTCAATTCCAACCAATACTTAATCTCTAGATTCTCATTCTTAAGTCTCAAATCACATTTCATTTCACTTTTTAATGTTTAATCAAAATTGACCACATAACCATATTTACAACTTCTATTGACATTCAACAACATCACAATGTAACATTCAATTCCAAATAATCTTCATTATTAAATTTCTCAACATTACATCTAATCACATTCCCTACCACAATAAGTACAAATTCAACATTTAATCATGTATTCACATCCACATCATCACTTTCCATCAATCCATCACACAATCATAGTTATACAAACCATCGGGGGTTGGGTGTATATATAACATCGTCTTTTATGGGTCTAGACCCAACGGAAACGGCAAACCAAATACCATCGTTTAGGATCACAATCCAAGGTCACGGGTAACCCATACACTCACAATGTTGTGGGCTACTAACCCACTGGCATTGACACCAAACCCTACGCAGGTTCTGGGACTCTCAACTCGAGGGTAATCTCAAACCCTTCTTGTTTACCACACCCCACCACGGCCCCCGTCACACAAACAATCATTCATCATATCATATCTCACCATTCACAAGTCCACATTCAAAATCATATACTTTTCCACAACATAAATCCACATTTTGGTTCATTCCAGAATTCATTACATAACAACATTTAGTAAGCATCATTAAACATTTAACATCTTTCAATGTTATGAACATGAGCTCCCTTTTTGCCAAATCACAATTCATTAAAGCAATCACAAGTTCATACACTTTAACATTTAGTTTACATTAAGGCATAATCACAATTTTATTTGATTAAGACCCTTATCTCAAAGTAGGTTTCCAATTCATTTCATTCATGGTAGCGAGTATTCCCCTTTACAAGCTTAATCCCATAGGTTTAAGATAATCAACCCTTAATCACTTTTAAGAGCTCATTTCCATTTTAAAATCCATACAATTAATCAAATAAAAGTCTCACATACAAACATATTCCTAACCCCTTCATAATCCTAAGGTAGGAAGTCAAGTTAAGAAAAATCAGGAAAAGTGTTCTGGTCTCTGTGGGCGCCCCTCCAAAAGTTCATGGGCGCCCTGACTCTCCCAAAAACTGTATTTAGGATTTTTTTTACCTCTCAAGCGCAAGAGGGACGTCGAAGTTTTAACTTGGTAAGTCCAAGGTCGATTTTCCACAGGGAACCTATATATTCAGTTTCTAGGTTTTCTAAAAATAATTCCTAATTTAATAAACTAAATTTCTGAATTTGAATTTACTAAATCTTAGGGGTTCACAAAAGCAAAGTGTAATTAAAATTATCTTAGAACAAATTAAGAAATTGCAAAAACAAATAGCTCAAATTAAACAACTCAACTTAAGAAACTTAACCATTCAAATTTCATAAACAAATATATATATATATATATTTTTATTTTCTTAACTGGGTTTAATTTCCTATTTGTAACCAAACAGAATATTAATTAAAAATTAAAACACTAAAATAAAACAAGCAATTAATTTAACAAGTTTTGTCGATTTTTTTTTTAAGTGTTCTTGATTCAACTTACAAGTTCGGGTAGTTCACTACTACACTATAGGATATTCAGATTCAATCTTAGGTAAAAATTTATTAAGAACTTATAAAGAATTTTTAAAGTCAAAAATCAATACCAGTGATTTCAGATGAATTTGGTTAGAAATTTTTGATTCCGAAGTTTTTCCAAATAAATCAACTTCAGATTGAACCTAGTTTGTGATTTTGAATTATTCGAAAATATTAATTAATTTAAGACCCAAAAACCCATCTCAGTGATTTCAACGAATATGAGTAAGGATTTTCGTTTTCGTAAGTTTTCGAAATAAATCAAAATTTATTTACGTAAAAATCAATCCCATAGTGTTTTCATGAACTACCCTACCTTGATTCGTCGAATCAAGAACTTAGGGTTTTCACGCTAGATCCATAACCACAATGAAGCACAAAATCATATAATGACGCATAACAAATAACAAAGAAGATAAAAAAAAAAAAAGAAAAAAAGAATAAAGCTTGATATTAAGAAGAATCCAGAAAGAAAGAAAGAAGATGTACCGTACTTCGTAGAATGTAAAACTAATGAAGAAACATAATGAATCCAAGAACACCGCACAAAGCTGTATTTTTTTTAATCTCTAAAAAAAAACTCTCTCAAAACTACTGGAAAAACCTCTAAAACGGCTGGAAATAATAAGGTTCAGAATGCCCTACACGGCTGCAACATAAGTGTATATATATCCCCATGCAAAACCCTAATATGAAATATAAAAAAATGGAATTCCGCGTGTCCAGGTGTCCGGACACCCCGTAGAGGTGTCCGGATGGCAGTAGCCTCCCAGAATCTTTTTTTTTTTTTTTTTTTGTTCCGGTCCTGAGGGTGTCCGGACCACTGCTTCCCATTAGCTCTCTTTCCCTTCGTGCTCTTGCTCTAGTTCGAATTGGAGCTCGTACAGTGGATAACACGGGTTCCTCCTCAATGTTTTCTTCATCTTCTCCACTGCTAATCTCAACTATTTCCCTATTTTTCCTACAATAAAGAAAGAGAAATCAATTTAACATAAAGCATAACAAAAAAAATACATAAATACTAAAATAATTGCATGGATTTTTATTAGAATAAGGATTTTGTAATTACACTATTCAAGTGTAATCACACCCCCCAACTAAGATATTGCTAGTCCCTAGCAATGGTGTTATTAAGACTAAACTAATCTATAATCCTATTTCTCTTTTCGTTGGAAACACGATTGCACTTAGCAATGTGCAACAAGCCTTTTAAACCCCTAGGTTACCCCTAGTGGACGAGTGAAGTCTCGTGAGGGTTTGCAGTTAATTTACCCACAAAATTTCCTACCAGTTGGATGAATGGTAGAGAATCACTTCAATAATTCATGCATTTAATTTCTTTATGTAAAAGAAGTACCACACGCTCAAAATCTTGCATAAGTTTATCTAATGTAATGAAATTCTCCACCTATTTTGACCATGCAACGTACAAAATGTTAATTCATATCATTCAATCATTATGCCTATCATACATGCCTAAGGCCGGTAGCTTTGACTTCAAACCTCACCAAGATGTTCACTCTCAAACAAAATTCACTCAATGAGGGTTACTCTCATGGTTCATGCAAGAGTGCAATATCAAATAATCGCATTGAACCCCAATCAAGGAATGGTTTAAACAAATAAATCATAGAGTGATGTATAGCTTCATGGATGGAATGTATTGATGCAAATACAAGAAAACTACAATTTCTCACAAATAATGGATCAATGTTCTTACAAATGCCTTTCACCTAAAGTCCATTAGGTCTTTACTAGGTTGGAACGGGGCCTGAGGGTATTGGCTAAACAACAAAGGATATAGACATTCAAAATGCATGCCATAGGATTAGAGTGTTAATTCGAACACTCTTCTTTCCCCCCAACTTTCCTCAATTTACTCCTTGAATACCACCATTTTTTTTTTTTTTTTATTGGGACTAAAGAATTTGGTTTCCATATAGCTATGTCCCTACTTGTCTTATCGACATAATTTTTTTTTTTTTATTGCCCCCAATCTTCCCTTTTTAACATTTTCACACAGTGTTCAATTATCCCATGGCAAGCAAGGGTTGGCTCCTACATCTCTAAGGTTAAGGGATCAAAATTGCGGGTCCAACAAAAATTTTAATAACTTATTATTATTATTTTTTTAACAAAGCTTCAACTTGGCTCCAAAGAGAATAATTTTGAAGGAAAAGGTTACAGGCTCTCAAATAATACAATGATGGCCTAACATCATTCCATAGGTTATTAACATTTTTCAGAACTCATGATCCATTCATGCAATTAAAAGCAGCAACTTGTTGCATGCAATACCAAAGTAAAATAATGTACTGAAGCTATGAAAAAAAAAATGTGAGATGAAAAGAAAATATAATAGAAGTAAATGTTCAATACTCTCAAGAATAAAAATGTGAAGGCTCAAAACTCACAATATAGGTTTCTTAAGTCTCCACTTGTGTCTAGGCATACATGATTAACAATATTTCATGAACTCCACGCCCTACATACTGTCATTACACTGATCTCAAGGTGAAGTAATCCATTATACATTTGAAACATTTATACTCAATTTTTAACTGCAATTACCCAATCACATAAATAATCAACACATTCCTTATCTTCATGATTACTACCATCCTCAACTAGTTTTTTTTTTTTTTTTCTATACAATTGTAGTACCATGTTAGTACCATGTTAGTACCATGTTGCTCCCCCCAACTAAAATGCACATTGTCCTCAATGTGTGAAACTGAATAAAATAGAGTAAAGCATGAAATACAAAAACAAAGTCCCAAAAATAAAAATAAAAACAAATAAAGAAAAAAAAAAACAACAACAAATAAAGAAAGTAGAAGACATACCTTGCATTCAATTCATGTCGAATCATATCATAAAAACGATTGCGCATATTCTGTAAAGCCTCTCCATCAGGTTCACTCTCATTTTCACTCTCATTTTCAGATGCAGTATCATACTCAGTATCTAACTCATTATCAGACTCAGTATCACCTATAGCCTCTAGTGGTGGCATATCTGATTCAGGCAAGCGTGATTCAGTGTCAGTGTCGTAAAGAGGTGCATCGGGCCATTCAGTAGCAATATCAACCTCAGTCCAAGCCATTTCAATTAAGAGCCCTAAATCTACCTCATCCCACCCAACTCCCTCAAAAAATTGTTGTGGCGTTATTAAAATAATAGGAGGAGGGTTAGGGGTAAGGGAAATCGAATTACTGTCTACGAACTGATCATCTCCCCATTCTTCCAATTGACACTCAAAATACTCATCCTCACTCACATTTGCAAGATAACTAAGGAATGGAGCATCTTGAACAAACGAGTTAGACTCAGCAGACATGGTGAACCTGTTCTCATCATATAATCATAAAATCAAGCTTAATACCAATTTAAAGCACAATGTATGTCATAAAAAAAAGAAAAAAAAATGAAAGACTATAAAATTAGAAAAGAACGAAGAATGAGAAATACATACTATTGAAACTAAGTTCCAGCAGCAGAAAAGCAACAGTAGAATACAGTAAAATAGCAAATACTAAAAGACATTCGGAGTTTTAGGAAATACATAAATTATCTCGCAAAAATCAACCCTAAACTCTCCTAAACCAAGGACAACAAAAGTAAAGATTCCATCACTGTGGTGGTGGAGGATGAGAATCCCGCATATAATCAAAGATATTCTGAAGGAGATGGGTTTGAGTGTGTTGCTCTTGTTGCATCTCATTTTGCCGCTGTTGCATTTGCACAAGTATAGAATGATCCACTGCCTGGTTGTGCTCCAACCGATTCATTCGTTGCACCAACTCATTAATGGTGACCCCAGTTTCATCTTCCTCCTCCCAAGGTCGGGAAGAGCCACTTCCTTCTCCCATAGAAGTACTACTCGGTCTCTTCTTCTTCTTTCTCTCAACATTCCCTCTAGATCTTGCATATGACATGACTGTGAGAGGTTGGAGATGAGGGGCGATAAGTAAATCTGCCGGAATCTGTGCACCCTTATGCCAGAAAATAGCTGTGAGTGCCCCACCAAAAGGAAGACCGGATTGCCCTCCTTCATGTTCAGAAGAGTAGACAATCTGATGCCAGATGTAAGAGGGCAAATCAATGGTCATTCCAGTCCCAATAGCATATATTAATCTGGCCCGTGCGGGGCTACAATCAGCATTTCTATTCTGGGGAAGAAGGTTGGTGCACGAGAACATGTGAAGGGCCCAATATTTAGCAGTCAATGCAGAAACAGGTTTCCTATACTCGCCAACCCACTCTTGATTATCAACTAAAATCTCCTTTGCAATAACATTCAAAGGTGGGCTGCCTTCAGCAGGGTAAACAAATTCAGGACGCTGGACCCTAGGCAACTGAAATAGTTCTGCAAAATCATTAGGGGTTAACTGGAATTTCAACCCCTCGGACCCAACTGGTGATCCGTTCTCTTCCCTTCCTTTTGTTTATGGAATTCTCCCGTATGTTAGCGAAGAACTCCCTTACTAAATCCTGGAATACATTGGCCTTGGAATTGAGCAATAGCTACCATCCTCTACCTTCAAAGTTCTGGGGGAGCATGAACTCCTCAAACTGGTTAACTTGCCAAATTCTCTCTACAACCACAGGTTTATAGCACCATACATCATCATACTTAGTCTCCTCATCCAAACCCCTGAAGCGGTCACTATCATAGGAAGGCACACCTAATTGCCTATTAGCACGGCTCTTGGTTCGACTTTGCATTGTTACTACAAAGAAATGAATATTGAAAACACAGTTAAACAATGCCTATGTCCACACAAATCCAGTGGCCCACTACCCATAAACTAATTTAATCTAATTAAAAGCACATTGGGGAATATGGGACCACAAGCTTGAGTGGTCCTCCAGGGATGATGAAAAAAATGGTGTCACACCAAAATGGGTCCTACCATTGAAACATTTTTAACTAAGCTTTACCCGTGAAAGAACATGAGGACCCACGGGTGGGTTCCTCCATGGAGAAGCAAACTCTTGGAAAGTTTGCAAATCCAAGCCAAATCAGAATAAAAGCCCCTAATAACCACTTTAGAAAAAAAGTAATAGACAGAAAAATCAAACAAAAACTCATGAAACCTCTAACTTGAGGTTAGGGCTTCAATGGAGGTGAAGAAACCATACCTAGGTTGAAGAAGCCCCCAAAAAGATTGAAGAACCGAGAAATTGGTAATGAAAACCACCAAAAATTTGTAATCCACGGCTTGAGGAATGCTTAGATCAGAAGGAGAAAATTTGGGTATGAAGAAATCAAAGTTGGGGAGTAGAGAGAGAGAGGAAAGTTC
This sequence comes from Vitellaria paradoxa, assembly GCA_019916065.1. NCBI lineage: Eukaryota > Viridiplantae > Streptophyta > Magnoliopsida > Ericales > Sapotaceae > Vitellaria > Vitellaria paradoxa. The sequence goes on along the minus strand of CM034233.1, from coordinate 37,351,671 downwards.
GGGCAAATGAAGAGAGAAGGTCTTTAAAAATCTGCAGGTGTCCGGACCGCCCACGGGGTGTCCGGACCACCGACCCACGGCAATGGTTTTTTCACCTACTGCTGTCCGGACCGGTCAAAAATTTTTTATTTTTTATTTTTTTATTTTTTATTTTTTTATTATTATTTTTTAAACCTAACCAAGCTAAAAAGAAAAACAAGAAGAAAAACACAAGAAACTAAGTCCTAAACCATAGAAAGAAAAGAAAATTACTTTTAATTCTAACTATAATACAATTACATGCACAGTCAAATTCTTTTTCACTCATAGGATGGGGGATCAGTAAGCTCCCACGACTCAATTTCCGCCACGAAATTTTCTAAATAAGGTTTGAGGCGATGTCCATTAACTTTAAATGTGGTGTTATTGCGTGGATTTTGCACCTCACACACACCATGTCCTGAAACCGAAATAACAATAAATGGACCATACCACCTAGACTTAAGTTTTCCCGGAAATAGATGTAACCTCGAATTATACATTAAGACTTTCTGGCCAACGTGGAAAGATTTTCTACGAATGTGCTTGTCATGTAACTCTTTCATCTTGGTTTTGGCAATTTTAGCATTCTCAAAAGCATCATTTCTAAGTTCCTCAAGTTCATTAATTTGAAGCTTTCGAAGAACACCACTTTCATTTAAATTGGCATTGAATTGCCTTATTGCCCAGTATGCTCTATGCTCCATTTCAACGGGTAAATGGCATGCTTTTCCATAAACCAAACGATAGGGAGACATACCTAGAATGGTTTTGTAAGCCGTCCTATACGCCCACAACGAATCAACTAATCTCAAAGACCAATCCTTTCTATTAGGGTTGACGGTCTTTTCAAGGATACCTTTAATCTCCCTATTTGCCAATTCAACTTGACCACTGTTTTGTGGGTGATAAGAAGTTCCCACCTTATGTGTCACACCGTACTGCCGCATTAGGATGCCAACAGGTTTATTACAAAAGTGTTTTCCTTCATCACTAATAATTGCTCTCGGCATCCCAAAACGAGAAAAGATATGTTCTTTCAAAAATTTAATCACCACGCGGTGATCATTAGTACGAGTGGCAATGGCCTCTACCCACTTGGAAACATAGTCTATGGCCACCAGAATATATTCATAACCAGACGAGTTAGGAAATGGGCCCATAAAATCTATACCCCAGCAATCAAAAATTTCTAAAATGATTATAGGATGTTGGGGCATCTCGTTACGTTTAGTGAGGGCTCCTAAACGTTGGCAACGGTCACAGCTCACACAGTAGTTGTGCACATCCTTAAACATAGAAGGCCAATAAAATCCGCACTGCAGAATTTTGGCGGTAGTTTTCTTTGATGCAAAGTGACCTCCACATGCTAAAGTGTGACAAAATTCAATAACACTGTTAATCTCATCATCGGGAATACATCTTCGTACAATTTGATCGGGACAATATTTGTAAAGGTAAGGTTCATCCCAAAAGAAATTACGAACATTGCGTAAGAACTTACCTTTATCAATCTTTGTCCAATGTGACGGAATTTGACCCGTTACTAAATAATTGGCAATGTCAGCATACCAAGGTGATTGAATGGACGGAGTAGTGCTAACATGCATAATATGCTCATCAGGGAAATTTTCATTTATCGGAAGGTCACTAGAATTGGACACATGCCGAGGCAATCTAGACATATGATCTGCTACTACGTTCTCCACACCTTTTTTATCCTTAATTTCTAAATCAAATTCTTGGAGAAGTAGCATCCACCTAATTAAACGTGGCTTTGCCTCTTGTTTAGAAAGAAGGTATTTTAAAGCTGCATGGTCCGTAAACACTGTGATATGTGAACCTACTAAGTATGACCTAAATTTATCCAGGGCAAAAACTACCGCTAGAAGTTCCTTTTCAGTAGTGGTGTAGTTAATTTGAGCTTCGTTCAAGGTCTTGCTAGCGTAATAAATCACATGAGGTTTTCCCTCTTTTCTTTGCCCTAGAACTGCTCCCACCGCAAAGTCACTAGCATCACACATTAACTCGAATGGTAAAGACCAATCCGGGCTTTGGACAATTGGTGCAGTGGTAAGCAAGTGTTTAAGTCTATCAAATGCTTCCTGGCATTTTGTTGTCCATTCAAAAGGAACATCATTGGACAACAATGAGCATAAAGGTCGGGCAATAGAACTAAAGGACTGGATGAAACGTCGGTAAAAACCGGCGTGGCCTAGAAATGATCTTACGTTCTTAACACATCGAGGGATAGGCAAATTTTGAATCAAGTCAACTTTTGCTTTATCTACCTCAATCCCACGATGCGATACTATATGCCCTAAGACAATCCCTTGTTGCACCATAAAATGGCACTTTTCCCAATTTAAGACCAAATTACTCTCCTCACAACGGATTAAAACCTTTTCAAGGTTGGTCAAGCACTCATCAAATGTATCTCCATAAACGGAGAAATCATCCATGAACACCTCCAAGAATCTCTCAACCATATCACTGAAAATACTCATCACACACCTTTGAAAAGTCGCAGGTGCGTTACATAACCCAAAAGGCATGCGTCTATACGCAAAGGTACCAAATGGGCATGTAAATGTGGTTTTCTCTTGGTCCTCAAGTGCTATCTCAACCTGATTATACCCCGAATACCCGTCAAGGAAACAGTAGAAAGCTTTTCCTGCTACTCTCTCAAGTACTTGGTCTAGGAAGGGAAGAGGAAAGTGGTCCTTCCGCGTCACAGCATTCAAACGTCTATAATCAATGCACATACGCCACCCAGTTTGGGTGCGTTGAGGCACTAATTCTCCCTTCTCATTCTCCACAACAGTGACACCGGACTTTTTAGGGACCACTTGAGTGGGGCTCACCCACTTTGAGTCAGAAATGGGGTAGATGATACCCGCATCAAGTAATTTAAGTACCTCCCCTTTTACAACTTCTTTCATATTGGGATTCAATCTCCGTTGCATTTGTCTCACCGGTTTGGCATCATCTTCAAGGTATATGTGATGCGTACATACTAAAGGGCTAATACCTTGTAGATCCGCCACTGTCCATCCTAAGGCTTTCCTATGAGCACTCAAAACTGCTAATAACTTGGTTTCTTGAACTTTTTCTAATTTGGATGAGATGACAACGGGGAATGTTTCACCATCTCCTAAGAATGCATATTTAAGTTCATTGGGTAATGGTTTCCTAGGAGGACAAGGAGGACACTCAATTGATGGCTTGGGTTTAATTATAGAAGGTTCCAAAGGTTCGAAAATAGGTACCCAGCCACCAATGGCCATGACTTCTTCAGGGGCACTCAAAATTTTATCACCCTCAACAAAGTTTGCCCCATCCAAAGCCTCACATCTCTCACTCCTCACTAGTGCTCGTTCTATAGGGTCCTTAAGATATGTTTTCTCAAAGTATTCCTCACTCAAGGCATGAATCACATCCACTTCTTGAATGTCTTCACACTCTCCTATTTGTTTTCCTACCTTAAAAATATTCATCTCCATGGTCATATTTCCAAAAGAAAGTTTCATGACCCCACTCCTACAATTGATTACAGCATTGGATGTAGCGAGGAAGGGTCTACCAAGGATGACTGGTACCGATTGGGCAGGGTTTGGAATGGGTTGAGTGTCCAATACAATGAAGTCAACTGGAAAGTAGAACTTGTCTACTTGAACCAATACGTCTTCCACCACACCCCTGGGCATTTTGACTGAGCGGTCAGCTAATTGCAATGTAATTCTAGTGGGTTTTAGCTCACCTAAACCTAATTGCTGATACACAGTATAAGGTAGTAAGTTGACACTAGCACCCAGGTCAAGTAGAGCTTTATCAACAACGCGGTCCCCTATAAGGCAAGATATGGTTGGACACCCAGGATCTTTGTACTTAGGAGGTGTGTCACGCTGGAGTATGGCACTTACTTGTTCAGTCAAGAAAGCTTTCTCCTTTACATTCAACTTTCTCTTTACAGTGCACATATCCTTGAGGAATTTAGCATAAGGAGGGTTTTGCTTGATAGCATCAAGTAATGGGATATTGATTCTCACTTGTTTAAAAATGTCATAAATCTCGGAGTTCAACATCTCATTCTTGCCCTTTGCTAATCTTTGAGGAAAAGGTGGTTTAGGTATGTATTCAGTAGGTGGTTCAATTTGTTTACCCGAAGTCCTCTCATTGGTTTTCTCCTCATTCTCCTTTTCATCTCCTCCACTCACATTCTCATTCCCAAGACTTTGTTTACTATTATGATCCCTCTTCTCCTCTTTCTCTGTCTCTTTCTCCTTCTCTTTTCCCTTTTCATCACTACCTTGTGATCCTAAGTTTTTACTAGGTGTATTAGCTCTAGGATCGTCAGGTTTTTGAATGACTTTACCACTCCTCAAAGTGGTGACAGCTTGTACTTGCTCGTGTGGGTTCGTACCCGAGGTCGACGACTCAGTCATGTTCGCCTGGCCTTTTGGGTTGGGGAAGGTTTGTGATGGGAGTTTACCACTCTGAATAGTAGTCATGGATTGGGTTAACTTTGTCATATGGCCTCTAATATCGTCTAGTGCCCTGGTCACTTGATTGTTGATGTTTAGTTGTTGTTGCATAAATTGATTAAGAGTGTCCTCAATGGGCCTCTTTTGAACTGGTTGAAATGCAACAGGGTTGGGCTGTTGATATTGAGGAGGTGGTGGAGGTTGAAATGTTTGCCCTTGATTGTCATTCCTCCACGAGAGACCAGGAGGATTTCTCCACCCCGGAGTATAAGTATTGGAAGATTGATTTCCCCCTTGGTAATTAACCTTCCCACCTTGTGAGTAGGAAGTGTTACCCTGGCCTCTATTTTGGAATGACCTATTTTGAGTATTGTTGACATATGCATTCCCATAAGCTACCTCTTTAAGTAACGGAAGCTCGGGACATGAATTAGGATCATGTCCTTCTTGGTCACATGCCCAACACACCACTTGTGCTTCCACTAACTTATCTTTATTTTTAAGTTCAAGGGACTCTAACTTGTGTTGTAGTGCAGATAATCTCGCACTTAAGTCGTCCTTCTCACTTAATATCAACTGACCACTAGGTACGGGATTTCTATGTTCTAAGGAAGAGGGTGGTCCAATTTCCCAATCATTAGAATCTTCGGCCACCATGTCAAAGAAATCCATAGCATCTTCCGCAGTCTTATCAAACAATGTGCCATTGCACATGGTAGAAACTAATTGCTTAAGACTGGGGGTTAAAGATTCATGGAAGATGCTCACTAATCTCCATGATTCAAAACCATGGTGGGGACAAGCCATTAAAAGGTCCTTAAACCTTTCCCAAGCTCGACAGAAATTCTCATTAGGTTTGCAAGAGAAGGTGGTGATCTGCCTACCTAAAGTATTGAGTTTTCTGAGTTGGGAAATATTTCTTAAGGAACTCAGTTTGCATTTCACGCCACGTTCCAATGGAACGGGGACGAAGAGAGTTAAGCCAGAACTTGGCTTTGTCCTTTAAAGAAAAGGGAAAAAGTTGAAGACGCACTACATCTTCATTGGCATTAGGATCAATACAAGTATTGCTCACTTCCTCAAATTCCCTAAGATGGTTGTAAGGGTTTTCAGAGTCAAGGCCATGGAAGGTAGGAAGAAGTTGAATAATTCCTGGCCTAAGATTGAAATTCCCTCTATTCAAAGGTAATATGATGCACGACGGTGTGGTTTGCCTAATAGGATTGAGGTAATCTTTCATAGGGATGAAACCTGGAACCTCTGGGAGGTCATTATCCCCATGAATACTACCATCCGCTCTTACTTCAGCCATTGAGTGAAAAGAAGAATTGGTGAGTGAAACTGTAGAAAACGAGGTGGATGAAAGAGACTCAGGAAGATATGAAGGATCTTCTAATTCGGATTCAAGTTCTACTAACCTACCCGATCTTAAGAGCATGCAAAGGTTTAGTGTCTAAACAGAAAATATTTATTTATTTTTTTTTAAAAAATTTTAATTTTTTTTAAATTAAATTAAGTTTAAATAAAACTAAAGCGTAGAAATATCCTAAAAACTAAATTTTGGTTCCCCAGCAACGGCGCCAAAAACTTGACTCTCCCAAAAACTGTATTTAGGATTTTTTTTACCTCTCAAGCGCAAGAGGGACGTCGAAGTTTTAACTTGGTAAGTCCAAGGTCGATTTTCCACAGGGAACCTATATATTCAGTTTCTAGGTTTCTAAAAATAATTCCTAATTTAATAAACTAAATTTCTGAATTTGAATTTACTAAATCTTAGGGGTTCACAAAAGCAAAGTGTAATTAAAATTATCTTAGAACAAATTAAGAAATTGCAAAAACAAATAGCTCAAATTAAACAACTCAACTTAAGAAACTTAACCATTCAAATTTATAAACAAATATATATATATATATATATTTTTTATTTTCTTAACTGGGTTTAATTTCCTATTTGTAACCAAACAGAATATTAATTAAAACTTAAAACACTAAAATAAAACAAGCAATTAATTTAACAAGTTTTGTCGATTTTTTTTTTAAGTGTTCTTGATTCAACTTACAAGTTCGGGTAGTTCACTACTACACTATAGGATATTCAGATTCAATCTTAGGTAAAAATTTATTAAGAACTTATAAAGAATTTTTAAAGTCAAAAATCAATACCAGTGATTTCAGATGAATTTGGTTAGAAATTTTTTATTCCGAAGTTTTTCCAAATAAATCAACTTCAGATTGAACCTAGTTTGTGATTTTGAATTATTCGAAAATATTAATTAATTTAAGACCCAAAAACCCATCTCAGTGATTTCAACGAATATGAGTAAGGATTTTCGTTTTCGTAAGTTTTCGAAATAAATCAAAATTTATTTACGTAAAAATCAATCCCATAGTGTTTTCATGAACTACCCTACCTTGATTTGTCGAATCAAGAACTTAGGGTTTTCACGCTAGATCCATAACCACAATGAAGCACACAATCATATAATGACGCATAACAAATAACAAAGAAGATAAAAAAAAAAGAAAAAAAGAATAAAGCTTGATATTAAGAAGAATCCAGAAAGAAAGAAAGAAGATGTACCGTACTTCGTAGAATGTAAAACTAATGAAGAAACACAATGAATCCAAGAACACCGCACAAAGCTGTATCTTTTTTAATCTCTAAAAAAATACTCTCTCAAAACTACTGGAAAAACCTCTAAAACGGCTGGAAATAATAAGGTTCAGAATGCCCTACACGGCTGCAACATAAGTGTATATATATCCCCATGCAAAACCCTAATATGAAATATAAAAAAAATGGAATTCCGCGTGTCCAGGTGTCCGGACACCCCGTAGAGGTGTCCGAACGGCAGTAGCCTCCCAGAATCTTTTTTTTTTTTTTTTTGTTCCGGTCCTGAGGGTGTCCGGACCACTGCTTCCCATTAGCTCTCTTTCCCTTCGTGCTCTTGCTCTAGTTCGAATTGGAGCTCGTACAGTGGATAACACGGGTTCCTCCTCAATGTTTTCTTCATCTTCTCCACTGCTAATCTCAACTATTTCCTTATTTTTCCTACAATAAAGAAAGAGAAATCAATTTAACATAAAGCATAACAAAAAAAATACATAAATACTAAAATAATTGCATGGATTTTTATTAGAATAAGGATTTTGTAATTACACTATTCAAGTGTAATCACGCCCCTGAGGGGTCATAGGCGCCCCACCTAAGAGCATGGGCGCCCCTCAAGGGCCATGGGCGCCCCACCAAAACCCTTGGGCGTCCCTCTGTTGCCCAGAAGGTCACTTTGCTTTGGTTCAAGCTTTAAGCCATGTTTTTAGGTTCCAAACTTTACCCAATCCAATATCTAACCTAATACCTTATTTTCTTGAGTTGTCTAGGACCTAGAAGACTCCAAAAAGTCCATCAAAACAAATTTTAATCCATTCATTTCTTCAATACAAAAATCTAGCTCCAACTTATACATATATATACACACAACCATTCATCCACACAAACTCCACTTCCAAGGTTTCCAAATCTTAAATAAATTTCATAGAAGTGTTTACTAGCTCAATTACATCTCATATATGCTAAAATGAGACTAGAAATCCCTACCTTGAGTGGTAAAAAGATAGATCAAAATAGAGGTGTCTTGAGCTTCCAAACCCTCAAACTTTGATGGCTCCAATCTTCTCCCTCCTTGATCAAAACTAAAAATGAATAACATAGGAAGGTTCCTTAAGGTCCTAATTTCAATCTTGTAAAAGGAATTTGAATTCCATGAAGGTTTGGAAGACCTACCTTTGAAATCCTCTGCCAGTGGTCTTCTTCTTCTCCTTTGTTCTTCTCACCCGATTCTCTCTCTTTCAAGCCATTTCTCTCTCTCTCTTTTGCATCAAATCAATCTAATATATATATATAACAATATTTTTAATCCCCAAATAGTAATCCTCAGGTCTCCCCTCACCCCTAGCTAGTATAGGTGCCTATATGGTTAAGTCTCGGCCTTCCAACCAGAGAACACCTTCTGCTGATTTTCTGTACAAGTGGGGCACCCATCATGGACCATGGGTGCCCGTCCTAGACCCATGGGCGCCCCTCCTCTACCTTGGGTGCCCCTCCTGTACCTTGGGTGCCCCTCTGCATGCCCCCGAGTCAAAATGTTGACTTTTGAGCTATTTTGTCCAATTCTTCCAAAATTCACACCCCCAAGTCATCTTTAATGACTAAACTTACTTAATTAACATACTAACATGCCCAAAACATATTAAAACCATCAAATTATATTAACATTAAAATTCGGGGTATTACAACTTAGCCCTCAGTTGGCCACTCTATTCTTTCTAAAAGAGTTTCACTCGCCACAGTTTGTACAGTAGTTTCCTAGGTGCATATAGGAAATCAGGCATATTTGGTTTGGGTTAATGTAAGATTTGGGCAAAATGATCTGGGGTAACATCTATGTTGGCTCCTCACACATAGCTATGTATGACATTCCCCTCTTCCTCTTTATTAGCTATGAAGTTAACGCAAAATTCTTTTACAACCTTAGGTATGCAGTTGGGTTGGAAGTGAGCATAGTTAAACCATCCCCGTTCTAAGAAATTTTGATACCAACCAAACTCCTCCCCTCTAAACTCCTCAATCTTCTAAAATCATTCTAGAATAATGGCTCTATTCTCCTAGAACTTCTCGAAATTGGTCTCATTCTTCTTACATGAAAATTTATGGTTAGTAAATTCTATATGAGTGATATTACGATGAGTAGGGAGTTTTCAAGGACCAATGATCTACAATTGAACCAAAAACAAGTAGTCAATATAAAACTAAGCTTGAATATCTACAATTAGGTAGTGTAAAGGATCCTAACTTCACCCAACACAAATGGTGGCCTAAGCTAAGACTCCCTACCCAATTGTATTTCATTCTAGAGTAAAATTCAAGATATGGATTTCACACGCAAATACAAAGTAGTGCTATAGTTAAAAAATGCTTGAATTTTACTCTTGTAGAATGAAAATTTCAAGACCATATAGGCAGGCCTGCGGTAGTGCCTTAGATTTCAAGATTTTGGAACAACTTAAATTGAATTCTGACTTTGATTCCAAAATTCTTTCCCAAAATCTTTAACAAGTAACAATTTTGTGAAATTAATTTAGAATTTCAAACTTGTAAATACAAAATGGACATAACCTTTGTGTTACAAAATTTTTGAAAATCAGATGTGCAGGAGATTGTATGCAAGAACTTGAAACGGATATAAATGATATACCCAAAGGTTTTAAAATTGAGTAAAATGCTAAAATGGTTTTCAAAAACTTTATGAAGATTCAAAGAATCAAAGTTTAATAGATGTTTGGGTCAAAAATTGTCCAACATAGATTGAAGGTATGAGGTTTTGGAAAAACATCGAAATGTAAAAGGAGTTGCGAGCTTACCGGATTGAGCAACTTGAAGTACGAAAAACACGATCAAAGCTCTACAACTTCTTGAATCGATCGTCAACTTTTGACTTGGACTTGCACGAGAATGGAGTGTTAATGGTTTGGATAATTTAGGAAAGGGTTTGAAAGAGGGACTCGTGTTGACTGAACAAGTGGTTTTAATTAGAGTCCTGTGCGTCGCATCCAGATGGCGTTTTGGCGTCTGAATGGTAAGAGCAAATATTTGTAACTCAATTTTCAACTTGACCTGCTAGAGGATGGCATCTAAATGACGAGCAATTTTTTTTTTTTTTAAATTGCTAATTCCTAACTAAGGTACAACAATAATGAAAGGGCTGTGAACTTCACTACAAGGGTGAAGGATCCTCAAGATCCTAGGTTTCAACCATAGCAATGAAATTCTAGAAGTATAGTTTAAGACGATGGCCATTTACTTTGAAATGGTTCTTATTTTTTGGATTTTCAATCTCAATTGCTCCATGCTCAGACACTTCTACTACAATAAATGGTCTTAACTACATAGATTAAATTTTCCTGGAAATGGGTGAAGTTGTGATTTGTACAAAAGTACTTTTTGACCTCCATGGAAAGTTCATCTTGCAATCTATTTATCATAAAGGTTCTTGATCTTTTCTTTTGAAATTCTTGCATTTTCATATGTGTCACTCTAGAGCTTATCTATTTCTACTAATTGGAGTTTACGGTGAAGTACTACTTCATCAATAGCTACACTGAACTGCTTTATGGCCCAATCGGCCATTCCCCTCTTCTTCTTCATTAGCTATGAAGTTAATATAAAATTCTCTTACAACCTTGGGTATGCAGTTGGGTTAGAGGTGAGCGTAGTTAAGCCATCCTCTTTTTGAGAAATTTTGATACCAGCCGAACTCCTTGCCTCTAAACTCTTCAATCTTCTAAAATTGTTCTAGAATAATGGCTGTCTTCTCCTAGAACTTCCCAAAATCGGTCTCATTCTTCTTACATGAGAATTTATGATCATCAAAGTCTATACAAGTGATATTACGATGACTAGGGAGTTTTCTAGGACCCATGATCTATAATTGAGCCAAAAACATGTAACCAATATAAAATTAAGCTTGAATATCTACAATTGGGTAGTGTAAAGGATCCTAACTTCACCCAACACAAATGGTGGCCTAAACCAAGACTCCCTACCCAATTGTAGTTCATTCTAGAGTAAAATTCAAGATATGAATCTCACAGGCGGATCTATAGTAGCGCTATAGTTAAAAAATGCATGAATTTTACTCTTGTAGAATGAGAATTTCAAGACCTCACAGGCGGGTCTGCGGTAGTGCCTTGGATTTCAAGATTTTGGAAACGACCTAAATTAAATTCTGACTTTGATTTCAAAATTCTTTCCCAAAATCTTTAGCAAGTAACAATTTTGTGAAAATAATTTAGAATTTCAAACTTGTAAATACGAATTGAAAATAATCTTTGTGTTAAAAAATTCTTTTAAATTAGATGTGCAGGAAATTGTATGCAAGAACTTGAAACGGATATAAACAATATACCCAAAGGTTTCAAAATTGAATAAAATGCTAAAATGGTTTTCAAAATCTTTATTAAGATTTAAAGAATCAAAGTATAATATATATTTAGGTTAAAAATTGTCCAACATGGATTAAGGGCATGAGGGTTTGGTAAAACATTGAAACGCGAAAGGAGTTGCGAGCTTACCTGATTGGGTAGCTTAAAGAACAAAAAACATAATCAAAGCTCTAAAACTTCTTGAATCGATCCTCAACTTTTGACTTGGACTTGCACGAGAATTGAGTGTTAACGATTTGGAGAATTTTGGAAAGGGTTTAAAAGAGGGACTCGTGTGGATTAAATAAATGGTTTTAATTGGAGTCTTGGGCGTCGCATCCAGATGGCATGGTGGTGTTTGAACGGTAAGAGCAAAAATTTGTAACTTAATTTTCAACTTGACCTATTAGAGGATGGCGTCTAGATGATGGGCAATTTTTTTTTTTTAAATTGCTAATTCCTAACTAAGGTAGAACAATAATGAAAGGGCTATGAACTTCACTACGGGGGTGGAGGATCCTCAAGATCCCAAGTTTTAACCATAGCAACGAAATTCTTGAAGTACAGTTTAAGATGGTGGCCATTTACTTTGAAATGGTTCTTATTTTTTGGATTTTCAATCTTGATTGCTCCATGCTTAGGCACTTTTACTACGATAAATGGTCTTACCCACGTGGATTAAATTTTCTTGGAAATAGGTGAAGTTGTGATTTGTACAAAAGTACTTTTTGATCTCCATAGAAAGTTCATCTTGTAATCTGTTTATCATGAAGGTTCTTGATCTTTTCTTTGGAAATTCTTGCATTTTCATCTGCGTTGCTCCGGAGCTCATCCAGTCTTGCTAGTTGGAGTTTTGGGTGAAGTCTTACTTAATTAATAGCAGCATTGAACTACTTAATGGCCCAATCGGTCATTCCCCTCTTCCTTTTCATTATCGATGAGGTTAACACAAAATTCTCTTACAACCTTAGGTAAGCAGTTAGGTTAAGAGTGAGCGTAGTTAAGCCATCACTTTTTTGAGAAATTTTAATCCAGCCAAACTCCTCCCCTCTAAACTCTTCAATCTTCTAAAATTGTTCCAAAATAATGGCTCTCTTTTCCTAGAACTTCCCAAAATCAGTCTCGTTCTTCTTACATGAGAATTTATGGTCATCAAAGTCTATACGAGTGACATTACGATGAGTATGGAATTTTCTAGGACCCATGATCTACAATTGAATGAAAAACATGTAATCAATATAAAATTAAGCTTGAATACCTACAATTGGGTAGTGTAAAGGATCCTAACTTCACCCAACACAAATGGTGGCCTAAACTCAATTGTAGTTCATTCTAGAGTTAAATTCAAGATATGAATCTCACAAGCAAATCCATAGTAGTGTCTATAGTTCAAAAATGCATGAATTTTACTCTTGTAGAATGAAAATTTCAAGGGCTCACAAGCGGGTCTGCGGTAGTGTGTTGGATTTCAACATTCTTGAATAACCTAAATTGAATTCTAACTTTGATTTCAAAATTCTTTCCCAAAATCTTTAACAAGTAACAATTTTGTGAAAATAATTTAGAATTTCAAACTTGTAAATACGAATTGGACATAACCTTTGTGTTCAAAAATTCTTAAGGATCAGAAGTGCGAGAGATTGTTTGCAAGAACTTAGAATGGATATAAATAGTATACCCAAAGGTTTCAAAACTTAGTAAAATGCTAAAATGGATTTCAAAATTTTTATTAAGATTTAAAGAATCAAAGTTTAATAGATATTTGGGTTAAAAATTGTCCAACATGGATTGAGGGCATGAGGGTTTGGAAAAACATTGAAATGCGAAAGGAGTTGTGAGCTTACCGGATTGGACAACTTGGAGAACAAAAAATGTGATCAAAACTGTGAAACTTCTTAAATTGATCCTCAACTTTTGGCTTGGACTTGCGCAAGAATGGAGTGTTAACGGTTTGGAGAATTTTGGAAAGGGTTTGAAAGAGGGACTCAAGTGGATTAAACAAGAGGTTTTAATTAGAGTACCATGCGTAGCATTTGGATGGCATGGTGGCGTTTAAATGGCAAGAGCAAAAATTTGTAACTCAATTTTCAACTTGACCTACTAGAGGATGGCACCTAGATGATGAGCAATTTTTTTTTTTTTTAAATTGCTAATTCCTAACTAAGGTACAACAACAATGAAAGGGCTATGAACTTCACTATAAGGGTGGAGGATCCTCAAGATCCCAGGTTTCAGCCATAGCAATGAAATTCTTGAAGTACAGTTTAAGACGGTGGCCATTTACTTTGAAATGGTTCTTATTTTTTGGATTTTCATTCTCAATTACTTCATACTTAGATAGTTTCACTACGATAAATGATCTTAACCACATGGATTGTAATTTTCCTAGAAATAGGTGAAGTTGTGATTTGCACAAAAGTACTTTTTGACCTTGATGGAATGTTCATCTTGTAATCTATTTATCACGAAAATTCTTCATTTTTTCTTTGGAAATTCTTGCATTTTCATATGCGTGGCTCTAGGGCTCATCCATTTCTACTAGTTAGAGTTTACGGTAAAGTTGCTTCAACAATAGTAGCACTAAACTGCTTAATGGCCCAATAGGCCTTATGTTCTAATTCGATAGGTAAATGACAAGCTTCACCATAAATAAGCTAGTAAGGTGACATTCCCAGTGCTGTCTTATAAGTCGTACAATATGCCCATAGGGAGTTAATTAAACATAAGAACCAGTCTTTACAGTTTGGATTAATCATTTTTTCTAATATCTGCTTGATTTCAGGATTAGTAAGCTCTATTTGACCACTTATTTTGAGGATCATAAGAAGTGCCTACTTTATGAAATATTCTTTACTTGCGCATAAGAATTCGAACTAGTCTATTACAAAAGTGTTTCCCTCTATCACTAATGATGGCTTTAGGAACTCCAAATCTTGAAAAGATGTTTTCATGTAAGAATATAAGTACCACCTTGTGGTCATAAGTCCGTGCTGTGACAGTCTCAACCTATTTGGATACATAACAGTCTCAACCTATTTGGATACATAGTCCGTCCTCATAAGGATGTACTCATATCTAAACAATACAAAAAAGGGTCTCATGAAATCGATGTCCCAACAATCAAAAACCTCAAGAACCAAAATAAGAGACAATGGCATCATGTTTCGTCTCATTAGGCTCCTTAATCTTGATATCGATCGCACGAAGAACAATAGATTTAAATGTCTCTGAAGAGAGTGGACTAATAAAAACCACTTTGCAGAATCTTAAAAGACGTCTTCATTGTAGGGAAGTGGCCACCACATGCTTGTGATTGGCAAAATTGTAGGATACCAAGAACCTCCCAATTAGGGATACGTCATCGAATAACTTGATCAGGATAATACTTGAATAGATACGGATCATCCTAAAGAATAAGTGAATGTTTGCTAAGAATTAATTTTTATCCTTTACACTCCATTCATTTGGAATTTTGACAGTCACTAAGTAATTAGTAATATCTGTATACCATAGGGGTGTGGTAAAAGATATGGCTGTAATACTAAAGATCTATTCATTAGGGAACCCATCATTAATTTCAATATCTTCTTTGATTCGAAGTTCTTCAAGAAGACGAGATAAGTGATCGGCAGCGACATTCTGTACTCCCTTTTTATCTTTTATAACTAAGTTAAACTCTTGTAAGGGTAAAATCCATTGAATTAGGTGTGGTTTAGTATCTTTCTTGGTTAACAAATACTTCAAAGCAGAATGGTCAGTATAAATAGTAATTGTTGAACTAAGGAGATAAGACCAAAATTTTTCGAGCACGAAAACAACTACTAAAAATTCCTTTGTGCATTATTAAGAGTCTTACTTGCATAAAAGATCACATGCACTTTCTTATCCTTTCTTTGGCCTAGCATAACTCCAATGGCGTGGTCACTAGCATCACACATAAACTCGAATGGTAGTGACCACTCGAGAAGTTGTAAAATAGGAGTTGTGGTTAGGCACTTTTTAAGTTTCTCTTATGCCTTTTGGTATTGAGGAGTCCATTCAAAACGTATGTCTTGTGTCAGTAAGTGGCACAAGGGCTAGTAAACGAATTGGAAGAAAGAATAAACCACTGGCAACAACCGGCATGACCTAAAAATGAACAAATGTCCTTGGCACTTTATGAGGTTAAGATCTTCTAGATTAATTCAACCTTTGCTTGCTCCACTTGTGTTCTTGCTTCAGAGGCAATATGTTCAAAAATAATTCCTTATTGTACTATAAAATGGCATTTTCCCAATTTAATATGGGGTTTCATTCTTTGCTTTTAGTCAAAATTCTATCCAAAATTTCCAAGCATTATTCATTGGAGTCATCGTAGATTAAGAAGTCATCCATAAAGACTTGTACAATCTCTTTCACCATTCTATTGAAGATACTTATCATACAGCGTTGAAATGTAGTTGGAGCATTACAAAGGCCAAATGGCATTCTTTTATATGTGAAGGTACCAAAGGGACACGTAAAGGTCGTCTTTTGTTAGTCTTCCATGGCAACTTTGATTTGATTATAACTTGAATAGCCATCTAAGAAGCAGTAGAATGCATGTCCAGCTACACTCTTAAGTACCTAGTCTAGAAATGGCAATGGAAAATGGTCTTTACGAGTTATAGCATTGAGTTTTCGATAATCAATACACACTCTCCATCCTATTTGGACTCAAGTGGGTGCCAATTTGTTATTCCCATTTCTCACAACTATGACACTTGACTTCTTTGGCACGACTTGTGTTAGTAGGGATGTCAACGGGGCGGTTATGACCTTCCTCGTCCCCATCCCCATTTAACAATACCCTTGCCCATCCCCGTCCCCATCCCCATTTCGGGGAAAATAAATTTCCCCATACTCGTCCCCACGAGGTAATGAATTTCCCGTCCCCGTCCCCGTTTACTCGCTAAGTATACTAATTATTACAAATTATATATTATATGTATAAAATAAATATTTAAAATTATTATAAATATTATATAATAATATATATTACATATATATATTAAATAAAAATTAAAAAAATATATATAAATCTTTGACTTTGATCGGTGCACTTAACCAAAGAGGAAGAGACCATTATTTATAACCTCACAAGGCCTCCACTTCTTTGTGAGAAACCAATATGGGACTTCTAAAGGAGCCACCACACTAACAAAATTAACAAATAAATATTTAAACGAGTACGGGGTAGGGTGGGGTGGGGACTATCGCACCCGTCTCCATCCCCGTACTCGTTTGGGTAACATTTCAAATCTCCATACCCATCCCCGTCACCGCTATTAACATCCCCATATCCTCCCCGAATAGGGTGGGTGAAGCGGGTATCCATTGGGTATGAGTATATTTGACATCCCTATGTGTTAGGCTTACACATTTAGAGTTAGATATCGGGTATCACTGCATCCAATAGTTTTACTTTGACCCTTACCACTTCTTTCATATTTGGATTGAGACACCTTTGCATTTGACGAACCGGTTTGGCACTTCTTCCAAATGAATACGGTGTGTGTAGAGTAAGGGACTTATTCTTGTTAATTTGGACCATCCTAATGTGCTTCTATGTTTTAGAGTAGTTTAACTAGTTGAGTCTCTTGCTTGGGTGTTAGTTCTGCAGAAATTACTGTAGGAAAGTTTTACCTCTCCTTTCAAGTGGTTTTAATTTTTTGAAAGGTTGCACCTAATTACCTACTGCCATGATTTGACTTATTTCAAGTAATTTGTAAAGGCTCTTGACTTTGCTAGTTATATCAGTGCTGTTTGAGAGTCCTTCACGAAAATAAATTGCCTTTTCCAAAGGGTCTTCAATAAAGTCTTGGTCTATATAGTCCTGGACTATTGTCCCGATCATGTCCACCTCTTGAATTCCAAACTCCTCATTTGAATGTTTACAAACATTAAAAATGTTTGTTTCAAATATAATGGTGCCAAAGGACATTTTAAGAGAACCTGTCCTGCGATTAAGAAGGGCATTTGATGTTGCAAGGAAGGGTCTACCTAAGATAACTCGAGTCAGCTTTTGTGTAGATATATTAGTTAGGGGTTATGTCTCAAGGATTATAAAATCCACTAGAAAACAGAAATTCTCTACCTTAACCATTATGTCCTCAACTATTCCACGAGGTGTTCTGATAGATCTATCTGCCAATTGTAGAGTAATGTGAATGGGCTTTAACTCTCCTAAGCCCAATTGTGTATAGACAGAATAGGGTAATAGATTCACACTTGCCCCCAGATCAAGTAGTGCATTATTTGTACGACACTCTCCAATATAGCATTAATTTGTAGGACAGCCAGGGTCTTTATACTTGGGAAGTGCATGGCTTTAAATGATAGCACTTGCTTGTTCAGTCAGAAATGCCTTTTCTTTCATGTGTAATCCCCTCTTAACAGTATAAAGTTCATTTAGAAATTTTGCACAGGAGACGATTTGTTTGATGGTATCCAATAGAGGTGTGTTGATTTTAACTTGCCCAAATACTTCTATCATTTCTTAATAATGAGCTTCCTTCTTACTATTTAAGAATTTTTAAGGAAAATATGGTTTAGGGATATATTTGTTTTATTCTTTAACTTTTCGTTACTTTCTTTTTTCTCTTTCTCCTTCTACAACTTGTTTATGTCCTTCTTTGTCTCTTGCTGGATGTACTTGTTCATCTATTGTTGTTTGATCTTCTGCTATCCACTTAGGTTCTAACTCTTCCTTGGGCTCAACTACCCTAGGGTGAATGGTTTTATCTATAACTTTACCATTCCTAAGTGTTGTGATAGCTTGTACTTGCTTAAAATTTATTTGGCCACTAGAAGATCCTTTAGCCTAATTTGCTTGAGCTACTAGATTTGGCTGTGGTTGAGCAGGCAGCTGACCTTATTTGAGTACTCAATGCTTGGGTTATGAGAGTCAGCTGACTTTTTATGTCATCCGCAGCTCGATTATTTTGATCCTACAGTGTTGATTGTGTTGTCATAAACTACTGAAGTGTCTCTTTGGTGGAATGTTTGTTTGGAAGTATATATGCATTCTATGATTGTCCTAAACTCTAAGGTTGTCCTAGGTTAGGTAATAGAGCTTGAGGTATAGGCAGAGGTAGAGTAGCATGATATTGTTAAGGCATTGATGCTCCATCATTCCTCCATCCAAAATTAGGGTGGTTCCTCCAGGCCAGATTGTAAGTTTCAGAACACGGGTTTCTTCCTTGATTTGTTCCCTGATATATGGATAGAATTGATTTATGGAATTAACTGGAAGTTCACATGACTATTACATTTGTACTATTTCTCACCAAAATGGTATGGTTAGGTAGTCATCAGTTCTATGTGATTGACTATCACAAGCAAGGCAATAGACATTCGCTATAGGCTCTTTGACAACTAGTGTTTCTTTCTTAATCTTCAATTGCTTAACCTCCCTAGTCAAGTTTATAATTTTTACTTTGAGACTATTGCCTTCATTCAATTAAGGTACTCCTTTAGGTACATTGCTTGTGGTTTGAATATTAGCTCCTGTAATATCCCAAGTTTGTGCATTTTTGGCTAAAAAGTCAAAAAATTCAGATGCTTGATCAGGAGTTTTGTCATAGAATTGCCCATTACACATAGTTTTCACAAACTGCTTGAGTTGTGGCATCAATGATTCATAGAAAATTGCAAGATGCCACGTCTTGAATCCGTGGTGAGGGCATAAATGTAGTAAGTTCTTAAACCTCTCCCAGCATTGATAGAAGGTTTCGATTGGCTGAGGAGAAAAATTCAAAATTTGATGCCAAATAGCATCAGTTCTACTAGGTGGAAATAATTTCTTTAAGAATTTCACTTGTATATAGTCCCATGAGTGAATGGAATCTGGTTACAAGAATTCAAACCATCTAGAAGCTTTATCCTTTAGAGAGAAAGGAAAAGGTTTTAAGAAGACAAGATCAATGGGGTAGTTTTGAACCCTGAAAGTTACATAGATGTTCTGAAGTACTCATATGGATTTTTGGATTCTATACTATGAAAGTTTGGAAGGAGTTATATCATCCCAAGTTTAAAATCAAAGGCTCCTTAGTTCTCTAGCCATACTACATAGGATTTAGGTGTATGCCTATCTTGTTAAAGATAATCCCTCATGGACCTCACAGGAGGTGCCTTAAGTTGACCATTAGGACCTTGTAATTGGCCTACACCTCCACTTGGGAGATTTGCCATTTTAGGTTTTGGAGAGTTTTAAGTATCAACTAAAGGATCAGAAGGTTCAAAAAGTGGGTTGAGAATATTAGTACATAGATAGAGAGGTGGATATTAGAGAATGGCATTCGGACAGTACCTATTAGCATCTGAACGGGAATGTATTGCATCGAGCAAATAGATATTTTATTTTAATGTTTGAAAAGAGGAAGCAAAGAAAAGTTTAACCTAGATTATTCTAGAAAGCAAGAAAATTTTGGCTTCCCCAACAACAGCGCCAAAAACTTGACTGCTTAAAATAATTACAATTAAAATACCTCTCAAGTGCAAGAGGGTATAGTGTAGTTTAAATTGTTAAGACCAAGATCGTATCCTTAGGGAAGCTAAAGTTTTTTTCTAAATCAATCAATCCTATGTTTTCGAATGCAGAAAAATAAGGGTTTGTTTGGAGTAAGAAAAAATGAGATAAATTGAGATAAATTGTGATTTGGGGAGAGTTCGTAATGCGTGCAGTGAGAGAAAAAAGTTGATGTGATATAAAGTTAACAGAGATTTATAGAGATTTTTGGAGATTTTCAGCAAATTATTGCACACCAAACGGGCCCTAAATTGGGCTGAGAGATAGATTTCTTATTTTTTTTATTTGATAGTTAATTTTAGGAATTATTTAACAATAATCAAATAAGGCACTTTAATTACTAAAATAAAGAAAAATGTTTTAAATTGAATCCTAATAAACTTGATATAAAAGCTAATTGAATTAAAGCAAACAATACGAATAAATTAAAGTAGCAATATGAACAAACTTAAATAAAAACAATTTTAATTTTAAGTACCTTGATTCAACCTACAAATCTAGGTAGGTTAATTATTATCCAATTGAATGCCATTCTAATCTTAGTTTAAAATTCATGTTTAGGAATAGTAAACTGGAAAATGTTATCATTAAAGTAAACTTTTCCAAAGCGCAGTTTTGAATTCATGCTTAGGAAAAAAAATTGGAAAAATACTCTATTAATTCATCTTTGTTCCAAATCTGATTTAATTGATTTCAAAAATATGTGAACGTTTTAATCTTATAATAGTATTAGGGATTTTTAGGAAGTATGATCGATATATACGTTTTCGAAAGTTTTTGAAAAGAAATCAATAGATTCAAAAAATAGAAAATCTAACATGCAAGTCTAACCTTGTATGTAAGGTTTGTATGGCATTCAATCATCAAATAAAACCTACCCATTATTGATAGGTTAAATCAAGATAAAGGATCTAGCTTAACATCATTAAACACACACAAAAACAATAAATAGACGAAAGAAAAATAAAATAAATGAACTGCATTATTGAAACCTGAAACTTTATTCAAATCTTTAACGCGTATGTTAAATGATCCTTGAATCCAACGTATGAAGCATCAATATAACTAGGAGAAATCTAAAACTAAAACCCTAAAACTATGAAAAATTGACTATGAAAGGCTACCTCCAAAGTCTGAGTGACAGAAAATATATATAGACAAAAAACCCTAAAACTGAAACAGAAGTTATAGACTTATTTTGGACTGCTGCGTCCAAATGGTAATATAGTGTTTGGACAATAAGAACAAAAATAATGTTACAAATCTAAAATTTTTCTAAGTATTAAACTAAATTGCTACTGGAAAATGGCATCTGGATGGCACTTTCCCGTCTGGAGTGCAAAGCCAAATTTTGTGTTTCTTTATTATTTTCTTTAATTTGTTCCATAAGTGCTTTGCTGCTATCTGGGAAGAATATCTAAGTGTCAGCCCTTGTTAGTAGAGACATTTTCATCCTTTTCATCATTGTTAATCTCAATATTTTCCATCTTTTCTCAGCATTTTTAAAAATAAAAATGATTAGACCTTAAAACAAAATAAATTTCTCCTAATCAATCGATAAATGCATGCTTTATGACTTAAATTGAGAATTGTAATTATACTTTTCAAGTGTAATTAGCTATTGACTTGGAATAAAGATGGAAAGAAAAGGAAGCAGAATAGCAGAGATGGAGCAAAGTAGAAAAGAAGAGAAGAACATGAAGATTAACCTTATTGTCTGGACACCATAATACATTTGAACGCCATCTCCAAGTAGCATTTTGGTCCAACATTTAGTTAAAAATTTGAACTTTTTTAAGAATATACTTTTGTTCTTGCCATTCGGATGCCAATTGCCATCTAGATGCTGCAGCTCAGAATAGCTCTCTGTTTTTTTTTTTTTAATTTTAATCCTAGGGTTTGGTGCCTATTAATAGACTTTCTTCAAACTTTGAGAGTAGCTTTTCATATTCTCACTTTCATAATTCTTTAAGGTTCTTAGATCAGTTTTAGACTAGTTTCATGCTTTCATAGTTTGGATTCAATCATTATTCAATAGATTTTTCAGCAATTTCAATAAAGTTTTAGCATTCGTTAATGGAGTTTGTCTTTCTTACTATGCTTCATTTTATTTCTTGCTTTTGTTTATGTTCAGTGATTCTAGGCTAGATTTCTTTTCTTGATTCAATCTATTAATGATGGGTAGATTTTTATTTGATGATTGGATGCAATGAAACTCTTACATGCAAGGCTAAACATGTATGTTAGAGTTTATATTTTCTAGATCTATTTATTTCTTTTCAAAAGCTTTCGAAAATGTGTAATATCGATCATATTTAGTTAAAATCCCTGGTGATATTATATAATTAAAACTTTCATATATTTTTGAAATCAAATAAAATAGTTTTGGACCAAAGATGAATCAATTGAATATCTTTCCAGTTTTCTTATCTTAAATATGATTTTAAAACTGTACTTTGGAATAGTCATTTTAAAGATAATATCTTCTGGTTTGAAATTGAGATAAGAATTGTATTCAATTTAATAATAAATAATCTACCCAGATTTATAGGTTGAATCAAGATATTTAAGTAGTTACCTTTAAATTCAATTTGTATTGCTTGATTTGATTTAATTTAATTTACTTGCTATATCAAAATTGCTTAGATTTAATTTAGAATATTTGCTTTCAGTTTAGTAGTTAATTCGTTTCATTTAATTTTAGTTTAATAGTTTTGGAAATCAACAATCAAAACTCTTTTTCCTAAAGCTGATTTACTTTTCTACACTTAAAGATAATAGATTTGGATAACCTAGAAACCCTAGGACTTGGAAACCCTAGCTTCTTTATGGATTCAATCCTTATCTCACCAGGTTAAACTACACTACACCCTCTTGCACTTGGGAGGTATTTTAATTGTATTATTTTGAAGCAGTCAAGTATGTATCTAAATGGGTTGAAGCTATGGCTACAAGAACAAATGATCACAAGGTAGTACTCAAGTCTTTGCATGAAAATATCTTTCACATTTTGGAGTCCCTAGAACTATTACTAGTGACATGGGAAAATAGTTCTATAATCGACCAATTGGGATGCTTATGCGTAAGTATGGAGTAGTCCATAAAGTAGGCACTCTTTATCACCCTCAAATGAGTGGTTAAGTAGAGCTTCCTAATCATGAAATTAAGCAAATCCTAGAAAAAAGGGTAAATGCTAACTGTAAAGACTGGCCGTTGTAGTTGGTTACATCTTTATGGGCATATCATATAGCTTATAAGACAACATTAGGGATGTCACGTTATTGGCTCGTTTATGGTAAATCCCATCATCTGCCTGTTGAGTTAGAACATAAGGCCTGTTGGGCCATCAAACAATTTAATGCTAGCATCGATGAAGTAGGACTTCATTGTAAACTCCAATTAGCCACTACAAGAGATCACACAATTGCTAACAAAAAATTGGTCGCTGAAGGCTTGCAAAACTTTTTCCAACCAAACTCATTTGGGCGGTATTTGGTTAACGAAGGCTAGTCGGGGAAACTTTTGCTGACCAAAAAATTATTTGGTTGCTAAATTACCATATTTCTTGGCCACATTTTGGTCAGCCATTGTTGACTCTTCACTAACTAAGTCATCGGTAAATCTTAAGCCTTCAATGACTAAAACTACTTGCTCAACAAAGAGAAATACCTTTCTTGACCAATTGGACGGCAAATGTAAGCACTTTTTCTCGGTTGACTGTTCGGCAAAGATGGTTTTCCTGAACAAACATTTGGTCACTAATTAACCTGTTAACTTATTAGATTCAATCTTTGTCAACTAACTAGTCAACAAAAAAAGAAAAAAAAAATTTAATAGGAGAAATATGAAATATTTCCCCGACCAATTGGTCAGTAATTCTTTATTTTACCCAACCAATTGGTCGACAATTCTCCAAAAAAAAAAAAAATTTCTACAGCACTTTTTTGTTTGTTTCCTAAACTTTTAGTCCTGTACAGAATTCAAATTGTATAGCATCAACACTTCTAGATTAGATATTCTACACCTTAAAATTAATAAAACACGTGTCTTCAAAATTTACATACTAACAAGAAAAAATAACATGGTTCCAAAAATAGAAAAACAAACCAGCAAAAGCAAATGATTAGATCAACCAAGGGAAGTATTGTTGCTTGAACACATAAGAGAAATTGATCCCTGAGCAAAGAGAGTTGCTTTAAACTCTATCCAATATGAGATTTTTTCATAGGAATCTTGGAGGTGGCGTCATTAGATTTTTTGCTCTTTGAGGAGGAATTATTTTCTTTTGAGCCATCTCCTTCAGGAATGGACTAGTCACCATCCTTGCAATTAGAGGACATTTGGAATAAGTTATACACTTCTTACGCATCATTTGGAGGAGTTTAATAGAATGTGTATAGATTCAAGCACTTCTTATGCTTCATTTGGAGGAGTTTGATAGAATGTGTATAGATTCAAGAGAATTATAGAGATCATTCTGTAATACCCCAGACTTTGTCTTAATATGAGTATATGGTTTTTGATGTATTTTGGAAGTCAAGATATGTTAATTTAGTGATATGGATCATTTATGGTGTTTTGGAGTTGAGAACTTTCAAGGAAATGGGTCATACAGTCAAAGGTGACATTTTGGCCAAGTGCTGAAAAATGGGGGGGAACCTTGGTTGCCCACCTGAGAGGAGCTTGTGTGCCCAAGGTCTTGGGCGCCCACTTGAAAAGAGCTTAGGCACCCAAGGCACAGTGGTTTTGAGAGATAAGTGTTTTTCTGCATTTTCCAGCCAAGCCTTACCCTATTAACACCTATACCTAGCTAGGGGTGAGGGAAGACCTGAGAATCACTGTTTGGGGGTTTAAAATATTGTTATATATATATGTATATATTTGGTTGATTTGATGCAAGAGAGAGAGAGAGAAGTGGCTTGGAAGAAGAGAGAATTCGGGTGAGAAGCAAAGGAAGAGCAAAAGAAGAACAAAGGAGGAACTGGGTAGAGATTCAAAGGTAGGTCTTCCAAATCTTCATAGAAATCAAATTCCTTTTGCAAAATTGAGATTAGAACCCTAAGAAACCTTCATATGTCATTTATTTTTAGTTTTGATCAAGGAGGGAGAAGATAGAGGCCATCAAAGTTTGAGGGTTTGGAAGTTCAAGACACCTTCTTGTTGATCTATCTTTTTACCACTTGAGGTAGGGATTTAATACCTCATTCTTACATATGTGTTGTGTAACAAGGAGTAGATTACCTGTAGAAAACCCTCTTTAAGTGTTGGTTTCATGTATGGAAGAAAATGGGAGTTATATTAATGTCTATATATATGTATAGGTTGAGAGAGTGAAAATAGTGTTTTGATCTATAATGATTAGCATGCATTATTGTACAATTATATATATATTGAGCATGCTAATTATGAATTTACAGTTATTATTGGCGATGTGTTAGCGTGATTATCTCATTTCCATGCATTCTTGGTGTGTGTATATTTCAGGTGATATAATGTGGTGTTTTTGGCCCAAACAACACCAAGGTTGCATGTGAGGAGGAGCTATCCCAAGGCATAAGATCGACTACCATGGGTGCCAAGGAGAAGGAAGTGGTTTGAAGTTCAAAATAGTTGAAGTGTTGTGCGGTTGAAGTTCCAGCTCAACACCCTCTCAGTTTTCCAGCCATAACTTTTTCGTCACAACTTCAAATGGTTCCATTCTTTTTGGGTTGGAAAGAGGACTTGAAGAGCTACAACTTTCGTGTTTTAGTCAAAGCCCAAATCAATTCTCTTGAGGGTCAAAATCGCATCGGAAGTCAGGGACAGAAAGCTGTCAAAGAAGAACTGTTCACTGTATTTGCAAATGGGCGCCCCACCTAGACCGATGGGCGCCCCACCACAAGCATGGGCGCCCCACCTAGACCCATGGGCACCCCTGAGGACCCTTGGGTGCCCCACTCTTCATCCGGTGGGCGCCCACAGAGAGAGAGTTCTGACTGCTGTTTTTGGCTATCTCTTTGAGGACTTCATCAAACACTTGTACCATGGGCGCCCCACCTCAGCCATGGGCGCCCATGAGGACTCTTCCAGCACAAGTTTAGAATAAGTTTGAGCTATTTTTTTACCTTTATGCCCTTGTAATATACATTGATATAAAAGGTTGAAAATCTGATGTAGGAGGGTTCGAAACCCTACGCACTTCTTCTCTTTTTCTTAGTTTAGTTTAGATTAGGGTTACGATTTCGATTTCGCTTTGGATTGGATTGTTCAAGCTTAATTTCATCTTCACAATAAGATTTACGTGTAAGTTCTATTTGTTAATTTGTTTTAATCAGAATTTCATGTTCTTCGTGCTTTGTCTTCTATGTTCACTTCGTAGTATTTCGTAGACTTAGTTTGGATTAATTTGCTTTCGAAATTGTCTTAAACCTTTTTAATCTATTTCATTTTCATATTCTGTTGCATGATGAAGATGTTTTTCTTTTCGAAATGCTTTGTTCATGTTTAGTAATGCTAGGCTAGGGTTTTCTTGGTTTTAACCTAGGAGTGTAATCGAATTGAAGGAGTTGAATTTTGATAGTTCGAACTAAACTGTGTTTATCTTTCGAATAAAAACGTAAGGCACATAATTCTAGATTAATTTTCGAAAACGAATTGCCCGTGATACAGTTGAACTTCGATTACGCTCGTGTAAATTAAAGGTCAATTCCATGTCCCGGTGATTTCGAACCTGATTTCAAAATCCTAGAATTGTGAGTTCTTTACGAAAAGGGTTTTTAATGCCAAATCTTCCGACCTAATATTACAGGTGTAAGAATTAGGTTGAGTTAACTATATATCTGAATTCAGCCCTTCGAGGACGTTACAGGACTAGGTTAAAGCTAAGTGTTTTAATTCACATAGTTTGTTTAAGTTTATAAATTGATTTTCTTTTGTAGTGTGTTCATCTTTTGTTTAATTCGTGTTGGAAATTCTCAAATTATTGTTACAAATCTCTATTCAAAAACTCCAAAAAGATTGTTTTATTTGCTTCTTAAAATTTTTGCAAGTGCTTTCAAAACCAAGTTTTCCAAAATTTAGTCATACCCTTGCTCCCTATGGAAGATGACCTAGGACTCACCTAGACTAAACTCAACCGGCCTCTTATACTTGAGAGTGAGCCACTACCAAATTAGAGAGCGGTCATATAACTTGACTTGTGGTTGATGAAAACTCAAATCTTTGATTTTGTTTGAAGCCTAAGAACCTTGTGTTGATGTTAGAAACTTGAAACTTGAGGTATTTTTACATTAACTTGGTCAATTTGAGGTCCCAAGGATGAAAAACCGTGAAACCAGAAAAAAGGGCATGATACCCGAAACTTGGCCCAGGCTGTGGGCGCACGAGGGGCACACAGTCGGGCGCCCAAGACATTAAGGCATGGGTGCCCAAGACATTAAGGCATGGGTGCCCAAGACATTAAGGCATGGGTGCCCAAGAAATTAAGGCATGGGCGCCCAAGCCCCTTGGGCGCACGGTTGTGTGTCAGCTTGGGCGCCCACCGAGCTTAGGTCACTTTTCTGACATTGTTTAGTTTA
This sequence comes from Vitellaria paradoxa, assembly GCA_019916065.1. Taxonomy (NCBI): domain Eukaryota; kingdom Viridiplantae; phylum Streptophyta; class Magnoliopsida; order Ericales; family Sapotaceae; genus Vitellaria; species Vitellaria paradoxa. Next base: position 37,324,084 of record CM034233.1, on the reverse strand, counting down.
GCCTTCAACTTTAGGCATATGCAAGAATTGGTAACTTGTTTTTACATGAAACTTTTAATGGATTAATTACATGGATTTTAAAAGGGAAATGAGCTTTTAAAATTGAATAAGGAGTGTTTAACTTAAGCTTGTGGGATTTAACTTCAAAGGGGCAAGTGAAAGTCACCTTGAATTGCATGAATTGGAAGTCTACTTTGAAGTAAGAGTCTCAATTGAATAGAATTGTGAATATGCCTTGATGTAAACTAAATGTTGAAGTTTATGAACTTGTGATTGATTAAGTGAAATGTGACTTGACAAAGGGACTTATGTTCTTAATGTTGGTAAATAGGGGATGCTTAATATGATTTGATCAATGTGATATGTAATGAACCATGAGATGAACCTTAACATTGACATGTGTGGTGAAAGGTATTGATGATGAATGCGAATCTATGAAAGATGAGATTGTATGGTATGAATGATAGTTTGTGTGCCAGGGGTCGTGGTGGGGTGAGGTAAATAGGAAGGGTTTAGATAGTACCCTTAAGTTGAAAGTCCCAGAACCTGCGCAAGGTTTGGTGTCAATGCCAGTGGGTTAGTAGCCCACAACATTATGTGTGTTTTGGCTCCTCGTGGCCCTGGACAGCGATCCTAAACGATGATGTCGGTTTATCGTTTCCGTTGGGTATTGGCCTATAAAAGACGATAGTGTGTATGCACCCATCCCTCGATGATTTGTTTGGTTGTGGTTGTGCTATGTGATGATGAATGGATGATGATGTGAATACGTTTACTTGCTTTATTATTCAAATGATAAAGTGGTGTTGAATTGTGAATGGAATTGGTGTTTGAATTGCAAAACATAAACATTAACCAAAATTTAAAATCTTAAACTTTGGCATTGTTGAATGAACTTATGTTTCCACTTATTTTGACATGGCTATGTTAATGAAATGTTATGACTCTAGGAAATGTTGAAATGGCTAACCTTACTTAAGATGCATTACATGGTTAGATTGCATACCACATATGTTTGCTTGAGACATTGTGGGCACAAGTGGACTCGTGCTCACGTCCCTATAGATTTTGATGCAGGTACAGGCAATAACATTCAGGTGGCCTAATGGGGTGGGACTAGGAGGTTATGCATGAGCCAAACCAAGCTTAGCAAAGCTCTTGATCTTTTAGTTTAATTTCTTTTGAAATTGTAACATTGTACACTACTAGATTTATTCAATTTGGTTGTAATGGCCGTAAGGCCTAAGTTGTGTAATTTGGAAATGGTGTATAGAGTATATGACCTGGCAATAGTCAAGGTTAAACTTATGTTATCCTATTTTATGTCTTGGGCTCACTAGCTTACATTGCGTTGCTTTGATCACGGGATTGGTTATGTTAGTGTATGTTGTGTGTGTTTCTCACTCACCCCTCAGGTCACGAGATCTGGGGCATGATAGGTTGGTATCAGAGCACTGGGTCGGAATACCTAGGGACATAGGAAGTCTTGTATCTCATATTGCATGCTTGAATGTGATATAATTGAATTTTTATCTTGGAACCTAATTTGTCTGGTTTAAATTTTTAGATGGGATTTAAGAAAGGGGAGAGCAGTGGTACTAAAGCCCAGTCAGTTGAAGAAGAGATAGTGTGGCCTAGTGATGATGTCTTTATCTAAGTGGCAACCGAGGGTTTAACCGAGGCACAACCCCAGAATGTGATAGGGAACATAGAAGAGATAAGTAGGGTGCCAGCAACTTTAGGTCATTAAATGGTACCCTACTATGGGATGCCATACCCAATTCCATATTCAACACCTTACCCATGTCAAAGGGTGATGCCATACCAGATGCCTATTTAGTACTAGTCTGCTTACCCAGTGATGCTAGTACAAAATGTGACTGTGATTGTACCTACCCTTTTAGCAAATCCACCCATGTGATATGTAATGAACCATGATTTGGTCAATGTGATATGTAATGAACCATGAGACGAACCTTAACATTGACATGTGTGGTGAAAGGTATTGATGATGAATGTGAATCTATGAAAGATGAGATTGTATGGTCTGAATGATTGTTTGTGTGATGGGGGTCGTGGTGGGGTGTGGTAAACAGGAAGGGTTTTGAGATTACCCTCGGGTTGAGAATCCCGAAACCTACGCAGGGTTTGGTGTCAATACCAGTGGGTTAGTAGCCCACAACATTGTGAGTGTATGGGTTACCCGTGACCTTGGATTTTGATCCTAAACGATGGTGTTTGGTTTGCCGTTTCTGTTGGGTCTGGACCCATAAAAGATGGTGTTGTGTATACACCCAACCCCCGATGAATTGTGTGACTATGGTTGTGTGATGGGTTGTTGGAATGTGATAATATGGATGTGAATACATGATTAAATGTTGAATTTGTGATAATGTGGTTGGGAATGTGACTAGATGTAATGTTAGGAAATTCAATAATGAAGATTGTTTGGAATTGGATGCCACATTGTGGTGTCATTATGTGTCAATAGGTATTGTAAATATGGTTGTGTGGTCAACTTTGATTAAACATTAAAAAGAGGATTGAAGCGTGGATTGAAACTTAAGAATGAGAATCTAAAGATTAAGTATTGGTTGGAATTGAATTCCTTTTTACAATATTGTTGTGTATAAAGGTGCATAGTCTAAATTGGTGATGTCAATGAATGATTTTGATTCTAGAGTATAGGCGGTAACTAGATACATCATAAAATGCTTGCATGTGTGGAATACATATCATATATGTTTGTTTGAGACTTGTGGGCACAAGTGGACCTGTGCTCACATCCTTACAGACTTTGATGCAGGTACAAGCAATAACAATCAAGTGGGTTGATGTGTTGGGACTAGGAGGTTATTTATGAGCCCTACCAAGCTTAACAAAGCTCTTGGTTTTCTAACTTGAATTTCTTTTGGGGTTGTAATATTGTACTCTTCTAAACTTTTTCGATTTGGTTGTAATGGCCTTGAGGCCTAAGTTATGTAATTTAGGAATGGTGTATGAAATTTATGACATGGCAATAGTCAAGTTTAAGCTTATATTATTCTATCTTATGTCTTGGGCTCACTAGCTTATGTTGCATTGCTCTAATTATGGGATTGGTTATATTAGTGCATGTTATGTGTGTTTATCACTCACCCCTTAGGTCACAAGATCCGGGGCATGACAAGGTTCGTATCAGAGCACTAGGTTAGAATACCTAGGGACATGGAAAGTCTTGCATCTCATATTGCATGCTTGAATGTGATAGGATTAAATTTTTATCTTGGAATCTAACTTGTCCTATTTAAATTTTTAGATGGGATTTGAGAAAGGGGAGAGCAGTGGTACTAAGGCCCCATCAGTGGAGGAAGAGATAGTATGGCCTAGTGATGACATCTTTACCTAAGTGGCAACCGAGGGTTTAACTGAGGCCCAACCCCAGAACATGATAGAGAGTATAGAAGAGATAAGCAGGGTGCCAACAACTTTAGGTCATCAAATGGTATCCTACTATGGGATGCTGTACCCAGTTCTATATCCAGCACCTTATCCTTATCAAAGCGTGATGCCTTACCAGATGCCTGTTCAGTACCAGTCTGCGTACCCGGTAATGATAGTACAGAATGTAACTGTAATTGTACCTACCCTTCCCGTAAATTCAACCCTGACACCAGAGGTGATGGTAGAACCTAACTCAAATGGTCAGAATGTTAATCCACAGGAAGCTAGCTCTAATGTCAGGGAGATGGGTGGAAGTACTATTGGTGAGCAAGATCGATTGCGGGGACTATGTGCAGGCTGTTGTAGGCGGGGACAGATACGTTATTGGTGTCCTCAGCAATGTATCAAGTGTTGTACATATTGTGGTAGGAGGAGGCATTCTCGTAGTTCTTGCCCGTATCGTAGGGTTTGAGATGTATGTATGTAAAGGGAAAATTTTGAAAGGATAATTCCCTTGGTGATGGTCGGAATGTTATGTACTCTTTTAACTTTAGACTAACTTCGGATCTTGTAATGTTGGAACTTTTGTGGTAGTACTAATGGAAGTAAGATGTTGTTGTTATGTTGAACCCTTATGAATGTATTAAACTGTTGTATTGTTATTATGAGATGAAGTTATGCTCTACCATAAGCTTAGATGTCGATCTAATATTGTTATTTTATGCTCTGATATACTTTAGATATAATGCCGCCACATGCAATGGAAGTTAGAGGCCGAGGCAGAGGTAATGGTCAAGGTAGGGGTAGAGGGAGAGAACATTCTCCTGTTCAGCAAGAACAGGAAACACATCAAAGTGCAGTGGCTGAGGCACCACCTATTGCACAACAGGATGACCTAGGAGAGGAAGAGGTACAGTCTAGGACACCAGAGGCTCAACAACCAGTAGCTATGGATGTTGGAGCGGTATTACAGCAATTGGCGGCAGCTATGGCCGCAATAGCAGGAGGGGCTCGTGTTGGACCCCAAACACAAATGCAAGCAGGCTCAACTGCCTTAGAGAAATTTAGGAGGATGAAACCTCCAACTTATGATGGTGTAGCTGACACAGATGTGGCAAAGCAGTTCTTGGAAGAATGTGAGAAGATACTACTTGCAATGGAAATTTTTAATCCATCTACTTGCATTATACTGACAACTTTTCAATTGGTGGGAAGGGCATCAGCTTGGTGGTCTAGTTTAAAGGATATAGGAGGATCAGCGGATCTCACTTGGGAAAGGTTCAAGGAGAAGTTCAGGGATCATTTCTTCCCTCAATCTTTAAGGGATGCTAAGAGGGAGGAATTTGCTGGGTTGATATAAGGGACTATGTCAGTGTTGGAGTATGAGAGGAAATTCTCAGACCTATCAAAGTATGCACCTGAGTTGGTCTCTACTACTCATTTGAAATGCAGGAGATTTGAAAGGGGATTGAGACTGACTTTGAGGAACAAGATGGTGATGTTGGGGCTGGAGGATTATGAGAATTTGGTAAATCGAGCCATGACAGTGGAAAGGGACTTGAATGAAACCAAAGTTATCTATGAAAGTCGACGAGGCAAGACCATGGGGACTCAACAAGAAGGAGCCAGGAGAAAAAAAAAAACCTAAGGGTAACTCATCAACTTCACAGATGCAATTATCCTAGCAGGAGAGTACAACACCTAGACCATCAAGGAAATTTAAAAGCGGTTCTCAGAGATTGATTATATGTTTTAATTGCAAGCAACCGGGGCATAAAAGCACTGAATGCCCTAAGGCTAGAGGACAAAATGAATCCATAAGGCAGATGAGAAGCGGACAGGTTGGGGATGAGATAGTGTGTTATGGGTGCGAGAAAGTAGGGCATATTTAGAAGTTTTGCCCTTAGAGTCAGCAAGGTGTAGGAAGAAGGATGACACAACCTAGATAGTGGTTACAGGGAGCCCGCCCATCGGCCTCCTAATCAGTACAACAGCAATATTAGTAGAGGAGTATCCCACAAAAGATGATGCAAGCTGGAACATCGCAACAGTCAAGGGTGAACCAACAGGGACAAAGGTTTGGCCGCCCACAGAATGCCCAGACACAAGGTAGGGTGTTTACTGTGGCATAACAGGAGGCGCCAACTGAGCCTATGGTGACAAGAGGTATTTTTTGTGTCTATTCATCAAATGCCATTGTACTCTTAGACACGGGAGCATCCCATTCATTTGTCACCGTATCATTTGTATATGCCTTGGGATTAGATGTTAGCCCTTTGGAATTGTTTTTGTGTGTTGAAACCCCCATAGCAAGATTTTCTTCTTTGACTCAAGTGTGTAAGGGATGTGAACTAAGGGTAACTGATGTATTTGATGGGCGAGAGTTTGTCTCAACTTTTGATTTAATTGTATTGGAGATGAGGGGTTTTGATATCATATTTGGAATGGACTGGCTTATGTCCTACCAAGCTATGATTGACTGTAATAAGCGTAAGGTGACCTTAACTACGCCAGAGGGAGATCAAATTCGCTTCTTTACAGATCGGTGTGAAACAAGAGAAGTGTCACTCATGAAAGGTGGGAGGAAGGATGAGTTATGTAGTCTGTTTGCTTGCATGATTATAGAAGAAGAGGACGGGGAATAGAGACTTGAATTGCCTAGAGTTGTGAATGAATTTCCTGAGGTGTTTCCTGAGGAGATATCGGGGTAACCACCTAAATAGGAAGTGGAGTTTTGTATTGATCTGGTTCTAGGCACTGAACCCATCTCCATTCGACCCTATAGGTTGGCACCGGCAGAGTTAGCAGAATGGAAGACAGAGGTGGAGGAATTGTTGGCCATGGGATTCATCCGGCCAAGTACTTCACCTTGGGGTGCGCCGGCATTATTTGCAGCTAAGAAAGATTGGACTTTGAGAATGTGTATTGATTACAGGAAATTGAATAGGGTGACTATCAAGAATAGATACCCGCTGCCAAGAATCGATGATTTATTTGATCAGTTGAAGGGATCATTGGTGTTTTCAAAGATTGATCTACGATCCGGGTACCATCAAGTGAGAATAAGAGAAGAAGACATTCCAAAGACAGCATTCAGGACTTGGTATGGTCATTATAAGTCTTTGGTTATGCCCTTTGGTTTGACAAATGCACCAGCAGTCTTTATGGACTTAATGAATCGAGTCTTTAAAGATTACTTAGATAAGTTTGTGGTGGTATTCATAGATGATGTCTTGGTGTATTCTAAGTCAGAAGAGGAACATGAACAGCATCTGAGGCTTCTGTTGCAAAGGTTGAAAGATCATCAGTTATATGCTAAGCTGAGCAAATGTGAGTTCTGGCTTAGAAAGGTTAAATTTTTGGGACATGTAGTCTTAGAGAAAGGAGTAGCGGTGGACCCATCTAAAATTGAAGCTATTTTGGAATGGTCTCAACCAAAGTCCATATTTGAGATCCGTAGTTTCCTTGGATTAGCAGGATACTACTGAAGGTTTGTCTCGAATTTTTCTAGATTAGCAGCCCCGCTAACTAGATTAACCCGAAAAGGGATCAAATTTGAATGGAGTGATGCATGTGAAAGATCATTTCAAGAGATAAAAAGAAGATTGACTACTGCACCCGTGTTAGTTATCCCAGAGAGGGGAGCTGGTTACTTGTTGTATTGTGATACGTCACGGGAAGGACTTGGGTGTGTTCTTATGCAAAATGGGCGAGTAGTGGCATACGGTTCAAGGCAGCTGAAGAATCATGAAAGGAATTATCTGATACATGATTTGGAGCTAGCAGCAGTCATTTTTGCACTAAAGAGTTGGAGACATTACTTACATGGGGAGAAATTTGAAGTGTTCTCGGACCATAAAAGTTTGAAGTACATCTTCACTCAGAGAGATTTGAACTTGAGGCAAAGGCGGTGGATGGAATACATGGAGGACTATGATTTTGAATTGCATTATCATCCAGGCAAAGCTAATGTGGTTACAGACGCCTTGAGTAGGAAGACTAGAAGTGCTATGGCTTATATAGCAGTTAAAGAATGGGAAATGATAGGGACATTGAATGAGTTTGAATTGGAGCTCAAAGAAGGAAAAGAGCAAGGAGTGTTATATACTATTGTCACCCAGCCATCTCTAATCAACAGAGTAACTGAGGCTCAAAAGTTAGATGAGGAAACTAAGGATGTTTGTAATAAAATAAGGGATCGGATGGATATTCTGGGATAGACAGTGGGTGATAATGGAGTGGTCAAATACCAAGGAAGAATCTTTGTGCCCTCCTTAGTTAGAGAGGAAGTTTTGAGGGAATTTCATCATTCCCGGTTAGCAGTGCATCCGGGGGGTACAAAAATGTATCATGACTTAAAGAGGCAGTTTTATTGGGCAGGAATGAATAAGGATGTGGCAGAGTTTATTAGCAAGTGTCTAACTTGTCAGCAGGTGAAGGCAGAGCATCAAAGACCGACTAGATTGTTATAGCCTTTGCTAGTATCTAAGTGGAAATAGGAGAATGTGACCATGGACTTTGTGTCGGGGTTGCCAAAGACAAAAAGTGGTTATGATGGCATATGGGTGATTGTTGATCAGTTAACCAAGTCGGCACATTTCTTGCCAATGCGAATGACGGATTCAATGGACTCTTTGGCCCGATTATACATTCGGGAAATTGTGAGATTGCATAGGACGTCAGTGTCTATTGTCTCAGACCAGGACTCCCATTTCGTTTCTCGATTTTGGCAGAGTTTCCAAGTAGCCATGGGGGCAAAGTTGTGTTTCAATACAGCTTATCATCCCCAAACTGATGGACAGTCAGAACGAACAATTCAGATTTTAGAAGACATGCTTCGAGCTTGTGTATTGGAATTCAAGGGTAGTTGGGAGGATCATTTGCTACTAGTGGAGTTTGCTTATAATAACAGTTACCAGGCTAGCATTGGAATGGCACCATTTGAGGCACTGTATGGAAGACCGTGTAGATCCCCGGTGTGTTGGACACAAGTTGGAGAAGCAGCCATGATTGGGCCAGAATTAGTTCGTGAGACTAATGAGAAGATCAAGGTAATTAGGCAAAGACTAAAGACAGCACGTAGTCACCAAAAGAGTTATGCAGATCAAAGAAGGAGACCCTTGGAGTTTCAGGTGGGGGATCACGTATTTCTAAAAGTGTCACCACGAAAGGGACAGTACAGATTTAGCAAGTGATGGAAGTTATCTCCTAGATACATTGGCCCGTTTGAAATATTAGCAAGAGTTGGAGAGGTTGCTTACGGGTTGGCATTGCCACCCCAAATGTCTGGAGTGCACGAAGTCTTTCATGTCTCTATGTTACGCAAGTACATTCCAGACCCTACTCATGTGCTGAATTGGACTGAATTGGAAATCGACTCAGATGTGAAGTACGAAGTACAACCGGTTTGGATTTTGGATGCTCGAGACCAAGTACTATAGGGTAAAACAATTCCTTTGGTTCGAATGCTATGGAAACATCATGGAGTGGAAGAATCAACTTAGGAATGTGAGCTCGAGATGCGGGAACGCTATCCACATTTGTTTTCTTAAGGTTATGTTGTGTACTAAATTTCGAGAATGAAATTTTTTGAAGGGAGGAGAATGTAATATTCTAAATTTTCATATTAATATAATATGATGGTTTTAACATGTTTTGGGCATGTTAGTTTGTTAATTAAGTAAGCTTAGTCATTAAAGATGACTTAGGGGAGTGAATTTTGGAAGAAATTGGCAAAATAGCTTAAAAGTCAACATTTTGACTCGAGAGCATGCTGAGGGGCGCCCGTGGTTTATGAGGGGCACCCATGGCTCTAGGACGGGTGCCCATGGTCCATGAGGGGTGCCCCACTTGTGCAGAAAATCAACAGTAAGCTGACCTCTACATTATCAAGCCGAGCCTTACCCTATTAACACCTATACCTAGCTAGGGGTGAGGGGAGGTTTGACAATTACTATTTAGAGGATTAAAATATTGTTAATATATATATATTGATTAGCATGCATTATTGTACAATTATATATATATTGAGCATGCTAATTATGAATTTACAGTTATTATTGGCGATGTGTTAGCGTGATTATCTCATTTCCATGCATTCTTGGTGTGTGTATATTTCAGGTGATATAATATGGTGTTTTTGGCCCAAACAACACCAAGGTTGCATGTGAGGAGGAGCCATCCCAAGGCATAGGATCGACTACCATGGGTGCCAAGGAGAAGGAAGTGGTTTGAAGTTCAAGATAGTTGAAGTGGTGTGCGGTTGAAGTTCCAGCTCAACACCCTCTCAGTTTTCCAGCCATAACATTTTCGTCACAACTCAAAATGGTTCCATTCTTTTTGCGTTGGAAAGAAGACTCGAAGCCCTACAACTTTGCTGGTTTAGCCGAAGCCTGAATCTGTCATCTTCAATGTCAAAATCGCATCGAAAGTCAGGGACAGAAAACTATCAAAGAAGAACTGTTCACTGTAATTGCAGATGGGCGCCCCACCTAGACCCATGGGCACCCCACCACAAGCATGGGCGCCCCACCTACACCCATGGGCGCCCCTGAGGACCCTTGGGCGCCCCATTCTTCATCAGATGGGCACCCACAGAGAGAGAGTTCTGACTACTATTTTTTGGCTAACTCTTTGAGGACTTCATCAAACACTTGTACCTTGGGCGCCCATGATGACTTGTCCAGCACACTTTTAAGTTAAATTTTGAATTATGAAATTACACTTTTACCCTTGAGTTATGTAATGATATGAAAGGGCAAATTTTTTATGTACAGGAGTTCGAAACCCTACGCACTTCTTCTTTTTCTCTTAGTTTAGTTTAGATTAGGGTTAGATGTTTTCATCTCGTGTTGGATTGACGGAAGCTTTATTTTTTCATCTTCGCATTAAGATTAATTGGTAAGTTTCATTCGTTACTTCGTTTTAATTAAAAGTTTATTATTTTCTTTATCTTTGTTCTTTATTTTCACTTCGTAGTACTTCGTAGTCATTGTTAGTCTTTGATTTGCTTTCGAAATTGCTTTAGCTTATTTCTATATCCTTCGTTTTTGTGTTTGAGTGCTTGATAAAGGTTATTTTCTTTTCGAAAGGCTTTGTTAATGCTTTCGCAATGTTAGGCTAGGGTTAGTTCTTGGCTTCAAGCCATTGAAAGTGGTGAAGTAGTTGGTGAACTCAAATGTAAACGAGTTTTATTTAACAAAATATATTTTGGACTTTTAATTGGAATTTCGTAGTAAGCTAGGGTTCTCTTGAAACCTACTCACCCGTGTCACAACCGTAGCTTGGTTACAAGTTTTCACTTGTGCACACCAAGTGTTCGGTTTAATGTCCCGGTGAGTTAGAATCTGATTTTCCAAGACCCAAATTAGGTTTTCTTACAAAATCAGTCACCCGTGTTAAAACCAAAGCTTGGTTACGATTGGCCACTCGTGCAAACCAAGTGGTTGGTTCAATGGCCCGGTGATTCGAACCTTATTTTCATAAAACCAAAACATGAGGTTTTCTTAAGAAACCGATTCACCTGTGTTATAATTGAAGTCTAGTTATGAGTTGATGCTCATGCACACTAGGTGTTCGATTCAATGTCCTGGTGAGTCTGAAATCAATTTCAAAAGTCTCCACTTACTCTAAATTCCATAAATTAGTTTTTAATGAAATATCTTCCGACCTAGCAATGCATGTGCGTTTGTTAGGTTGAGTTATAAATGCGTTTGAGTAAACCACTACCCACTACTGGATTTGGTTCGAAGCCAAGATCATTTTAGTTAGTTTATTTTCAATATTTGCATTCTAGTTTAATATCACAATTTGCTTCGCTCCACCATTCTCAACCCAGCCATATTCAAATCACTTTGTAATTCAAAAATTAGTTTAGATTAGCTTAGGCTCACCTACTAATTAAGAGAACAAGTTTAGTGTCTTTTAACACAGCCTTCCCTGTGGAGATGACCTCGGTTCTCACCGAGTAAGACTACGACCACCCTCTTGCACTTGAGAGGTATAACCCGAACACATTTCAAGGTCGGTCAAGTTTTTGGCGCCGTTGCCGGGGAGGGCAACTAAGTGCTAGAATTGGGAGTTAAAGGGGAGTTCATTTGAGAAATTGGGTGAATTTTTCTTTTCTCCAGCTCTTTATTAGTAGTTTTTTTTCTTTTGCATTGTAACATATTCATTTGCATATCATATAACTTAGCTTGCATGTTAGTTAACTTAGGTTGTATTTTAGTGTAGTTTTTGTTTTCTCTCATTTTGTTTTCATTTTTGTGTTCTTATCATAAACATGGATTTTGGTGATTTCAATTATGGTCCGATGCCCAAGCCTACATTGAGTCTCTAAGTAACCAATTTGGATATGACTATACATTGGAGACCTATCACCACTTACCCCAATTTTTCAGGCATGAGGAGGAAGACCCATGTCTTCATCTTGATAGGTTTGAGGCAGTGTGTGGCTTATGTGATGATGTTAGAATGAGTAAGAGGCTTAGGTTCATGTTCTTTCCTTTGTCTTTACGAAGTGTGGCTGGTGACTGGTGCTATGATTTTGGTGAATGGACCACTTGGGATCGGTGTTGTCAAGCTTTTATTGAACATTTCCTCCCTATTCATCAAGCCTTCACCCATGGCTTTCAAATTAGAAATTTTTATCAAAGGAAGGGTGAAGTATTTTATAAATGCTGGGAGAGATTTAACATACTTTTGGACACTTTCCCAAGTCATGGATTAGAGTTAGGGGACATCATAGCCATATTATATAATGCTTTGTCTCATGAGTTGCACCAGGCGTCTGATATAGTTTTGGGGAAGGAATTTCTTGACCTCACACTGGGTGAGGCATGGTCTTTCCTTGAATTTTTCTATGAACACACCAGGCGACGGGAAAGACTTGAAACTAGATTTGAACCATATGTACTTGAAAGCCACACTGACTTTTTCCTGCATGCTTCTACTTCATTTGATCCTCATGATCCATCCCTTAGAAGTAACGTATGCGTGGAGCCTGATTACTCAGATTTTGCATGTCCTAACTTTGTTCCACTCATTGAGGGCCAGTCTGAGGAGCCCCAAGACTATTGGCCTAGTGAACCTTATGATGCACAATTTGAGATAGGCACTGAGTGGGAAAATTGCCCTAACCACACTAGGGATGATGTTTGGGATGAGTGTCTTTCTCATTTCCTTGTGGACTCTCCCATTCAAGAGATTTCTTTACCACCTTTTGAGAGTCAGGGAGACATGCAGTCCTTTCCTACTACTGAGTTTGATGCTCTACCCACCCAGACCACCACGGGCCCTATTGAGAGTCTTTTGACTTCGTTTGAGCAATTGCAAGTTACAACACCCGAGGAGCATATCATTGAGTCGGTAGATCCTTTTTCACTCATTTATACACCCAAGGTTGAGAGTGGTGCACACCTCTCATCTCCTGACTTAGTCCAATCCAAAAGTCTTACTATGGGAATTGTGAGTGACGACCATGAGATCGGCCATCATTGGGGAGAGGTAATAGACACGGGGAAGGTTTACATTGACTTTTTGGGTGTTGAGAGTTCATTCAAACCTAGCATTTCTACACCTATAGATTTCGTGGGCATTGAAAGACTTATTGAACACACCATTTCCACATCTATAGATTTCTTGGGTGTCAAGAGACTAATTGAGCCAGCCATGTCCACACCTGCACTTACACTTTGGCCACATCCGAGGTTTCAAGAACCTCACTTGGCCTTTCATTCCCCAGTATATTTTACACCTGGAAAGCATCCATATTCAGTGCTTTGTGGGCCCGCAAAGAACATTTTATTTCTTAAACCATTTGTGGATGCATGGGATAGACAAGGTGTTGGATAACACTTTTGTCTTCATTTCATTTGTACATAGTAGATTAGAGTTTTATTTTTCTTATTTTCTTATGTTTTTTTGGTTTGATTTTCTTCTCTTATTTTTTTTCCTTGTGTACTAACTCTTTCTCTTGTCTAATTCTCATTTTCTTTTCTTTTATTTTCTTTCTAACCTTTTCTCTTGTATAGTTTTTTCTTTTCTTCAAATAAGGAAGCTCTTGAGGTAATATCCACCCATTTTACCTTTTGTTTCTACATTTTGAGCATAACACTTGGCTATATGTTGTTGGTTGTTGTTGGAAGTGCTGTAGAAACTAGGTTGGGGGGTGTTCTTTATTCCTTCTGGGGATTCTTGTTTTGGGTGCATGCTTGGCTTATGTGTTACATATTGATTGCTTTTTATGCTCATCATCTTCATGCTCACTTTGCACACTACGGACCCACATATGCTTCATAGTTCTCACATTGAGGACAATGTTTAGTTTAGGTTGGGGGGTAGAGTTCGCATGATGACCATTTGTGCTAAAATTGTCAAATTTTTCAAATTTTGAGCATCTTTGAGCTTACATACATGACTTAGCACATTTGTACCTGTATGTTGGCCCTTTTTTGGTTTGGTTGATTGTGAATTTGAGTGAGAGAGTGATAAGTGAGTCTTGTTCAAGCTTTGATAGGAAACTTAATTTAAGTTGAGTGTGTCATGACCTTATGCACTTTTGGCTATCACGGAAGAACTTATGTGCTTAAGAGTGAATTTTATGTAACATTGGTCAGTTGAGCATCCTTGGACTAGGTAGAGACTTATACCCTTTCTAGTGGTGAGCTTTAGAGCTATTTTTCTTTTCAAGAGGGGTTGCACATTATTTCAGCTCAATTGTTCTCTATTTTGGTTTTCAATGCCCCAGTTGCATCGCACACACTTGCATGAGTAGTCATTTGGCGCATATGAGTTGTTTGTGAGCTTAGAACATGATGCTAGGCCCTCTTTGTTAATTTGAGCCTTTTTATCCTTTCTTGATATGAAATTGTCCTAGGAACCCACTTGAAGCCTCAAACTGAAGTGTGTGATATAAAGTATTCTCTTTTTGATTCGCCTCACACATATAGTCCCCTACACCCCATTCACACACTTTAAGCCTGACCCTCACATGTCTTGGGCTATGAAAGTGCCTCAAAGTCTAAGTTGGGAATGTGGGGTTGGGAATGTAAGCTTTTGAGAGCCAAATGAGGGTGAGTGCTGGGATGAGAATTTATACATTGTATAGTTCATTCTTCATCATTTCAAAAAAAAAAAAAACAACAAAGGGATACAAAAAAAAAAAAAGAAAAAAAAAGAAAAAAATATTTCTCATTCCTTTTGTTTATTCAATTGTGGGATTTATGTTTTGTAATGCAGTTGCTAAGAGTGTCCCAAAAGTAGTTTGTAAGTTTGTGAATAAGCTTCATGTTGTTGGTTAGGGTATAGAAAGGAAATGGGTAGTTTGGGACTTGTACGTACTTGAACATCTTATCCCAAGACATGTGCTTTGATTTCCATATCTTTCATTGTTAGCCTCTACCTATGGCCAAGTTACAACCAGATCAAAGACCTAGCGGATTCTAAGTGAACAATACTTATGTGTGCATGTAGTGGACTTGTGTAGGTTGTGTGGTGTAATCTATTGCATGGCATTGGGACTTCAATTCAATTCACTCACTTATTCGTGTGGTTGTGTGCAACTAGGAGAGCATTGCATTGTGTGCTCATAGGTATGAGTGAACCCTTAATGAGTGAGTTTCTTTCTATGAGTGATCTACCTTGTGAGCTTTTGAAGTCAAAACTTAGTTCCGATTATGCTCTCGAGACCTTGTTGAATAAATGACACTGTTTTGCACACATGCTTTTCCAACTTTGATAGTGCATGCATTCATGCTTAGCACTTGGGAATTACACATGATATTTAAGTTTTGTGACTTGTTAAGCTTGAACTTGATTTGTTACTGACCTTAATCACTCTTTGACACCTTGAAGACCATACCATAGATGTTTGTGGGTAGCATCACTGCAAACCCTCACGAGACCTTACTCGTCCACTAGGGGGAACCTAGGGGTTTAAAGGGCTTGCCTCACGCGCTAAGTGTGGTCGTGTGTCTCCCACGAAAACGGACATCACCTTAGTTAGTTTTTATTTTGTCTTATTTTGATTTGAATAAGAGCTTACATGTTGTGGGTGCCCTTGCATTTGTTCTTATACTTCATGGTTTGATTGCACTCATTGCTAGGGACTAGCAATGTCTAGGTTGGGGGGTGTGATTAGCATGCATTATTGTACAATTATATATATATTGAGCATGCTAATTATGAATTTACAGTTATTATTGGCGATGTGTTAGCGTGATTATCTCATTTCCATGCATTCTTGGTGTGTGTATATTTCAGGTGATATAATATGGTGTTTTTGGCCCAAACAACACCAAGGTTGCATGTGAGGAGGAGCCATCCCAAGGCATAAGATCGACTACCATGGGTGCCAAGGAGAAGGAAGTGGTTTGAAGTTCAAAATAGTTGAAGTGGTGTGCGGTTGAAGTTCCAGCTCAACACCCTCTCAGTTTTCCAGCCATAACTTTTTCGTCACAACTCGAAATGGTTCCATTCTTTTTGCGTTGGAAAGAAGACTCGAAGCCCTACAACTTTGCTGGTTTAGCCGAAGCCTGAATCTGTCATCTTCAATGTCAAAATCGCATCGGAAGTCAGGGACAGAAAGCTGTCAAAGAAGAACTGTTCACTGTATTGCAGATGGGCGCCCCACCTAGACCCATGGGCGCCCCACCACAAGCATGGGCGCCCCACCTACACCCATGGGCGCCCCTGAGGACCCTTGGGCGCCCCATTCTTCATCAGATGGGCACCCACAGAGAGGGAGTTCTGACTGCTGTTTTTTGGCTAACTCTTTGAGGACTTCATCAAACACTTGTACCTTGGGCGCCCATGATGACTTGTCCAGCACACTTTTAAGTTAAATTTTGAATTATGAAATTACACTTTTACCCTTGAGTTATGTAATGATATAAAGGGCAAATTTCTGATGTACAGGAGTTCGAAACCCTACGCACTTCTTCTCTTTCTCTTAGTTTAGTTTAGATTAGGGTTAGATGTTTTCATCTCGTGTTGGATTGACGGAAGCTTTATTTTTTCATCTTCGCATTAAGATTAATTGGTAAGTTTCATTCGTTACTTCGTTTTAATTAAAAGTTTATTATTTTCTTTATCTTTGTTCTTTATTTTCACTTCGTAGTACTTCGTAGTCATTGTTAGTGTTTGATTTGCTTTCGAAATTGCTTTAGCTTATTTCTATATCCTTCGTTTTCGTGTTTGAGTGCTTGATAAGGTTATTTTCTTTTCGAAAGGCTTTGTTAATGCTTTCGCAATGTTAGGCTAGGGTTTGTTCTTGGCTTCAAGCCATTGAAAGTGGTGAAGTAGTTGGTGAACTCAAATGTAAACGAGTTTTATTTAACAAAATATATTTTGGACTTTTAATTGGAATTTCGTAGTAAGCTAGGGTTCTCTTGAAACCTACTCACCCGTGTCACAACCGTAGCTTGGTTACAAGTTTTCACTTGTGCACACCAAGTGTTCGGTTTAATGTCCCGGTGAGTTAGAATCTGATTTTCCAAGACCCAAATTAGGTTTTCTTACAAAATCAGTCACCCGTGTTAAAACCAAAGCTTGGTTACGATTGGCCACTCGTGCAAACCAAGTGGTTGGTTCAATGGCCCGGTGATTCGAACCTTATTTTCATAAAACCAAAACATGAGGTTTTCTTAAGAAACCGATTCACCTGTGTTATAATTGAAGTCTAGTTATGAGTTGATGCTCATGCACACTAGGTGTTCGATTCAATGTCCCGGTGAGTCTGAAACCAATTTCAAAAGCCTCCGCTTACTCTGAATTCCATAAATTAGTTTTTAATGAAATATCTTCCGACCTAGCAATGCATGTGCGTTTGTTAGGTTGAGTTATAAATGCGTTTGAGTAAACCACTACCCACTACTGGATTTGGTTCGAAGCCAAGATCATTTTAGTTAGTTTATTTTCAATATTTGCATTCTAGTTTAATATCACAATTTGCTTCGCTCCACCATTCTCAACCCAGCCATATTCAAATCACTTTGTAATTCAAAAATTAGTTTAGATTAGCTTAGGCTCACCTACTAATTAAGAGAACAAGTTTAGTGTCTTTTAACACAGCCTTCCCTGTGGAGATGACCTCGGTTCTCACCGAGTAAGACTACGACCACCCTCTTGCACTTGAGAGGTAGAACCCGAACACATTTCAAGGTCGGTCAAGTTTTTGGCGCCGTTGCCGGGGAGGGCAACTAAGTGCTAGAATTGGGAGTTAAAGGGGAGTTCATTTGAGAAATTGGGTGAATTTTTCTTTTCTCCAGCTCTTTATTAGTAGTTTTTTTTTCTTTTGCATTGTAACATATTCATTTGCATATCATATAACTTAGCTTGCATGTTAGTTAACTTAGGTTGTATTTTAGTGTAGTTTTTGTTTTCTCTCATTTTGTTTTCATTTTTGTGTTCTTATCATAAACATGGATTTTGGTGATTTCAATTATGGTCCGATGCCCAAGCCTACATTGAGTCTCTAAGTAACCAATTTGGGTATGACTATACATTGGAGACCTATCACCACTTACCCCAATTTTTCAGGCATGAGGAGGAAGACCCATGTCTTCATCTTGATAGGTTTGAGGCAGTGTGTGGCTTATGTGATGATGTTAGAATGAGTAAGAGGCTTAGGTTCATGTTCTTTCCTTTGTCTTTACGAAGTGTGGCTGGTGACTGGTGCTATGATTTTGGTGAATGGACCACTTGGGATCGGTGTTGTCAAGCTTTTATTGAACATTTCCTCCCTATTCATCAAGCCTTCACCCATGGCTTTCAAATTAGAAATTTTTATCAAAGGAAGGGTGAAGTATTTTATAAATGCTGGGAGAGATTTAACATACTTTTGGACACTTTCCCAAGTCATGGATTAGAGTTAGGGGACATCATAGCCATATTATATAATGCTTTGTCTCATGAGTTGCACCAGGCGTCTGATATAGTTTTGGGGAAGGAATTTCTTGACCTCACACTGGGTGAGGCATGGTCTTTCCTTGAATTTTTCTATGAACACACCAGGCGACGGGAAAGACTTGAAACTAGATTTGAACCATATGTACTTGAAAGCCACACTGACTTTTTCCTGCATGCTTCTACTTCATTTGATCCTCATGATCCATCCCTTAGAAGTAACGTATGCGTGGAGCCTGATTACTCAGATTTTGCATGTCCTAACTTTGTTCCACTCATTGAGGGCCAGTCTGAGGAGCCCCAAGACTATTGGCCTAGTGAACCTTATGATGCACAATTTGAGATAGGCACTGAGTGGGAAAATTGCCCTAACCACACTAGGGATGATGTTTGGGATGAGTGTCTTTCTCATTTCCTTGTGGACTCTCCCATTCAAGAGATTTCTTTACCACCTTTTGAGAGTCAGGGAGACATGCAGTCCTTTCCTACTACTGAGTTTGATGCTCTACCCACCCAGACCACCACGGGCCCTATTGAGAGTCTTTTGACTTCGTTTGAGCAATTGCAAGTTACAACACCCGAGGAGCATATCATTGAGTCGGTAGATCCTTTTTCACTCATTTATACACCCAAGGTTGAGAGTGGTGCACACCTCTCATCTCCTGACTTAGTCCAATCCAAAAGTCTTACTATGGGAATTGTGAGTGACGACCATGAGATCGGCCATCATTGGGGAGAGGTAATAGACACGGGGAAGGTTTACATTGACTTTTTGGGTGTTGAGAGTTCATTCAAACCTAGCATTTCTACACCTATAGATTTCGTGGGCATTGAAAGACTTATTGAACACACCATTTCCACATCTATAGATTTCTTGGGTGTCAAGAGACTAATTGAGCCAGCCATGTCCACACCTGCACTTACACTTTGGCCACATCCGAGGTTTCAAGAACCTCACTTGGCCTTTCATTCCCCAGTATATTTTACACCTGGAAAGCATCCATATTCAGTGCTTTGTGGGCCCGCAAAGAACATTTTATTTCTTAAACCATTTGTGGATGCATGGGATAGACAAGGTGTTGGATAACACTTTTGTCTTCATTTCATTTGTACATAGTAGATTAGAGTTTTATTTTTCTTATTTTCTTATGTTTTTTTGGTTTGATTTTCTTCTCTTATTTTTTTTTCCTTGTGTACTAACTCTTTCTCTTGTCTAATTCTCATTTTCTTTTCTTTTATTTTCTTTCTAACCTTTTCTCTTGTATAGTTTTTTTTCTTTTCTTCAAATAAGGAAGCTCTTGAGGTAATATCCACCCATTTTACCTTTTGTTTCTACATTTTGAGCATAACACTTGGCTATATGTTGTTGGTTGTTGTTGGAAGTGCTGTAGAAACTAGGTTGGGGGGTGTTCTTTATTCCTTTTGGGGATTCTTGTTTTGGGTGCATGCTTGGCTTATGTGTTACATATTGATTGCTTTTTATGCTCATCATCTTCATGCTCACTTTGCACACTACGGACCCACATATGCTTCATAGTTCTCACATTGAGGACAATGTTTAGTTTAGGTTGGGGGGTAGAGTTCGCATGATGACCATTTGTGCTAAAATTGTCAAATTTTTCAAATTTTGAGCATTTTTGAGCTTACATACATGCCTTAGCACATTTGTACCTGTATGTTGGCCTTTTTTTGGTTTGGTTGATTGTGAATTTGAGTGAGAGAGTGATAAGTGAGTCTTGTTCAAGCTTTGATAGGAAACTTAATTTAAGTTGAGTGTGTCATGACCTTATGCACTTTTGGCTATCATGGAAGAACTTATGTGCTTAAGAGTAAATTTTATGTAACATTGGTCAGTTGAGCATCCTTGGACTAGGTAGAGACTTATACCCTTTCTAGTTGTGAGCTTTAGAGCTATTTTTCTTTTCAAGAGGGGTTGCACATTATTTCAGCTCAATTGTTTTCTATTTTGGTTTTCAATGCCCCAGTTGCATCGCACACACTTGCATGAGTAGTCATTTGGCGCATATGAGTTGTTTGTGAGCTTAGAACATGATGCTAGGCCCTCTTTGTTAATTTGAGCCTTTTTATCCTTTCTTGATATGAAATTGTCCTAGGAACCCACTTGAAGCCTCAAACTGAAGTGTGTGATATAAAGTATTCTCTTTTTGATTCGCCTCACACATAATGTCCCCTGCACCCCATTCACACACTTTAAGCCTGACCCTCACATGTCTTGGGCTATGAAAATACCTCAAAGTCTAAGTTGGGAATGTGGGGTTGGGAATGTAAGCTTTTGAGAGCCAAATGAGGGTGAGTGCTGGGATGAGAATTTATACATTGTATAGTTCATTCTTCATCATTTCAAAAAAAAAAAAAAACAACAAAGGGATACAAAAAAAAAAAAAAGAAAAAAAAAATTTCTCATTCCTTTTGTTTATTCAATTATGGGATCTATGTTTTGTAATGCAGTTGCTAAGAGTGTCCCACAAGTAGTTTGTAAGTTTGTGAATAAGCTTCATGTTGTTGGTTAGGGTATAGAAAGGAAATGGGTAGTTTGGGACTTGTACGTACTTGAACATCTTATCCCAAGACATGTGCTTTGATTTCCATATCTTTCATTGTTAGCCTCTACCTATGGCCAAGTTACAACCAGATCAAAGACCTAGCGGATTCTAAGTGAACAATACTTATGTGTGCATGTAGTGGACTTGTGTAGGTTGTGTGGTGTAATCTATTGCATGGCATTGGGACTTCAATTCAATTCACTCACTTATTCGTGTGGTTGTGTGCAACTAGGAGAGCATTGCATTGTGTGCTCATAGGTATGAGTGAACCCTTAATGAGTGAGTTTCTTTCTATGAGTGATCTACCTTGTGAGCTTTTGAAGTCAAAACTTAGTTCCGATTATGCTCTCGAGACCTTGTTGAATAAATGACACTGTTTTGCACACATGCTTTTCCAACTTTGATAGTGCATGCATTCATGCTTAGCACTTGGGAATTACACATGATATTTAAGTTTTGTGACTTGTTAAGCTTGAACTTGATTTGTTACTGACCTTAATCACTCTTTGACACCTTAAGACCATACCATAGATGTTTGTGGGTAGCATCACTGCAAACCCTCACGAGACCTTACTCGTCCACTAGGGGGAACCTAGGGGTTTAAAGGGCTTGCCGCACGCACTAAGTGTGGTCGTGTGTCTCCCACGAAAATGGACATCACCTTAGTTAGTTTTTATTTTGTCATATTTTGTTTTGAATAAGAGCTTACATGTTGTGGGTGCCCTTGCATTTGTTCTTATACTTCATGGTTTGATTGCACTCATTGCTAGGGACTAGCAATGTCTAGGTTGGGGGGTGTGATTAGCATGCATTATTGTACAATTATATATATATTGAGCATGCTAATTATGAATTTACAGTTATTATTGGCGATGTGTTAGCGTGATTATCTCATTTCCATGCATTCTTGGTGTGTGTATATTTCAGGTGATATAATATGGTGTTTTTGGCCCAAACAACACCAAGGTTGCATGTGAGGAGGAGCCATCCCAAGGCATAGGATCGACTATCATGGGTGCCAAGGAGAAGGAAGTGGTTTGAAGTTCAAGATAGTTGAAGTGGTGTGCGGTTGAAGTTCCAGCTCAACACCCTCTCAGTTTTCCAGCCATAACATTTTCGTCACAACTCAAAATGGTTCCATTCTTTTTGCGTTGGAAAGAAGACTCGAAGCCCTACAACTTTGCTGGTTTAGCCGAAGCCTGAATCTGTCATCTTCAATGTCAAAATCGCATCGAAAGTCAGGGACAGAAAACTATCAAAGAAGAACTGTTCACTGTAATTGCAGATGGGCGCCCCACCTAGACCCATGGGCACCCCACCACAAGCATGGGCGCCCCACCTACACCCATGGGCACCCCTGAGGACCCTTGGGCGCCCCATTCTTCATCAGATGGGCACCCACAGAGAGGGAGTTCTGACTACTATTTTTTGGCTAACTCTTTGAGGACTTCATCAAACACTTGTACCTTGGGCGCCCATGATGACTTGTCCAGCACACTTTTAAGTTAAATTTTAAATTATGAAATTACACTTTTACCCTTGAGTTATGTAATGATATGAAAGGGCAAATTTTTTATGTACAGGAGTTCGAAACCCTACGCACTTCTTCTTTTTCTCTTAGTTTAGTTTAGATTAGGGTTAGATGTTTTCATCTCGTGTTGGATTGACGGAAGCTTTATTTTTTCATCTTCGCATTAAGATTAATTGGTAAGTTTCATTCGTTACTTCGTTTTAATTAAAAGTTTATTATTTTCTTTATCTTTGTTCTTTATTTTCACTTCGTAGTACTTCGTAGTCATTGTTAGTCTTTGATTTGCTTTCGAAATTGCTTTAGCTTATTTCTATATCCTTCGTTTTTGTGTTTGAGTGCTTGATAAAGGTTATTTTCTTTTCGAAAGGCTTTGTTAATGCTTTCGCAATGTTAGGCTAGGGTTAGTTCTTGGCTTCAAGCCATTGAAAGTGGTGAAGTAGTTGGTGAACTCAAATGTAAACGAGTTTTATTTAACAAAATATATTTTGGACTTTTAATTGGAATTTCGTAGTAAGCTAGGGTTCTCTTGAAACCTACTCACCCGTGTCACAACCGTAGCTTGGTTACAAGTTTTCACTTGTGCACACCAAGTGTTCGGTTTAATGTCCCGGTGAGTTAGAATCTGATTTTCCAAGACCCAAATTAGGTTTTCTTACAAAATCAGTCACCCGTGTTAAAACCAAAGCTTGGTTACGATTGGCCACTCGTGCAAACCAAGTGGTTGGTTCAATGGCCCGGTGATTCGAACCTTATTTTCATAAAACCAAAACATGAGGTTTTCTTAAGAAACCGATTCACCTGTGTTATAATTGAAGTCTAGTTATGAGTTGATGCTCATGCACACTAGGTGTTCGATTCAATGTCCCGGTGAGTCTGAAATCAATTTCAAAAGTCTCCGCTTACTCTAAATTCCATAAATTAGTTTTTAATGAAATATCTTCCGACCTAGCAATGCATGTGCGTTTGTTAGGTTGAGTTATAAATGCGTTTGAGTAAACCACTACCCACTACTGGATTTGGTTCGAAGCCAAGATCATTTTAGTTAGTTTATTTTCAATATTTGCATTCTAGTTTAATATCACAATTTGCTTCGCTCCACCATTCTCAACCCAGCCATATTCAAATCACTTTGTAATTCAAAAATTAGTTTAGATTAGCTTAGGCTCACCTACTAATTAAGAGAACAAGTTTAGTGTCTTTTAACACAGCCTTCCCTGTGGAGATGACCTCGGTTCTCACCGAGTAAGACTACGACCACCCTCTTGCACTTGAGAGGTAGAACCCGAACACATGTCAAGGTTGGTCATATATATTAGATTGATTTGATGCAAGAGAAAGAGAGAGAAGTTGCTTGGGAGAGGGAGAACCGGGTGAGAAGCAAAAAAAGAGCAAAGGAAGACCAAAGGAGAAACCGGTTGGGTTTTCAAAGGTAAGTCTTCCAAATCTTCATAGAACTCAAATTCCTTTTACAAGATTGAAATTAGAACCCTAAGAAACCTTCCTATGTTATTCATTTTTAGTTTTGATCAAGGAGGGAGAAGATTGGAGCCATAAAAGTTTGAGGGTTTGGAAGCTCAAGACACCTTCATTTTGATCTATCTTACCACTCAAGGTAGGGATTTCTAGTCTCACTTTAGCATATATGAGATGTATTTGAGCTAGTAAACATTTCTATGAAATTTATTTAAGATTTGGAAACCTTGGAAGTGGAGTTTGTGTGGATGATTGGTTGTGTGTGCATATATGTATAAGTTGGAGCAAGATTTTTGTATTGAAGAAATAAATGGATTAAAATTTGTTTTAATGGACTTTTTGGAGTCTTCTAGGTCCTAGACAACCCAAGAAAATAAGGTATTAGATTAGATATTGGATTGTGTAAAGTTTGGAACCTAAAAACATGGCTTAGGGCTCGAATCGGAACAAAGTGACTTTCTGGACAACAGAAGGGCACCCGTTGGTTTTGGTGGGGCGCCCATGACCCTTAAGGGGCGCCCCATGATATTATGTGGGGCGCCCATGAACTTTTGGTGGGGCGCCCACAGAGATTAGAACACTTTTCCTAATTTTTCTTAACTTGACTTCCTACCTTAGGATTATGAAGGGGTTGGTAATATGTTTGTATGTGAGACTTTTGTTTGATTAATTGTATGGATTTTAAAATGGAAATGAGCTTTTAAAAAGTAATTAAGGATTGATTATCTTAAACCTATGGGATTAAGCTTGTAAAAGGGAATGCTTGCTACCATAAATGAAATGAATTGGAAGCCTACTTTGAGATAAGAGTCCTAATCCAATAGAATTGTGAATATGCCTTAATGTAAACTAAATGTTGAAGTGTATGAACTTGTGATTGCTTTAATGAATTGTGATTTGGCAAAGGGAACTCATGTTCATAACAATGAAAGATGTTAAATGTTTAATGATGCTTAATAAATGTTGTTATGTAATGAATCCTGGGATAAACTGGAATGTGGATTTGTGTTGTGGAAAAGTATATGATGTTGAATGTGGACTTGTGAATGATGAGATGTGATATGATGAATGATTGTTTATGTGACAGGGGCCGTGGTGGGGTGTGGTAAACAGGAAGGGTTTTGAGATTACCCTCGGGTTGAGAGTCCCGGAACCTACGTAGGGTTTTGTGTCAATGCCAGTGGGTTAGTAGCCCACAACAATGTGAGTGTATGGGTTACCCGTGACCTTGGATTGTGATCCTAAATGATGGTGTTCGGTTTGCTGTTTCCGTTGGGTCTGGACTCATAAAAGACGGTGTTGTGTATACACCCAATCCCTGATGAATTGTGTGACTATGGTTGTGTGATGGATTGTTGGAATGTGATAATATGGATGTGAATACATGATTAAATGTTGAATTTGTGATAATGTGGTTGGGAATGTGACTAGATGTAATGTTAGGAAATTCAATAATGAAGATTGTTTGGAATTGGATGCCATATTGTGGTGTCATTAAGTGTCAATAGGTATTGTAAATATGGTTGTGTGGTCAACTTTGATTAAACATTAAAAAGAGGATTGAAGCGTGGATTGAATCTTAAGAATGAGAATCTAAAGATTAAGTATTGGTTGGAATTGAATTCCTTTTTACAATATTGTTGTGTATAAAGGTGCATAGTCTAAATTGGTGATGTCAATGAATGATTTTGATTCTAGAGTATAGGCGGTAACTAGATACATCATAAAATGCTTGCATATGTGGAATATATATCATATATGTTTGTTTGAGACTTGTGGGCATAAGTGGACCCGTGCTCACATCCCTACAGACTTTGATGCAGGTGCAAGCAATAACAATCAAGTGGGTTGATGTGTTAGGACTAGGAGGTTTTGCATGAGCCCTACCAAGTTTAACAAAGCTCTTGGTCTTCTAACTTGAATTTCTTTTGGGGTTGTAATATTGTACTCTTCTAAACTTTTTCGATTTGGTTGTAATGGCCTTGAGGCCTAAGTTATGTAATTTAGGAATGGTGTATGAAATTTATGACATGGCAATAGTCAAGTTTAAGCTTATATTATTCTATCTTATGTCTTGGGCTCACTAGCTTATGTTGCGTTGCTATGATTATGGGATTGGTTATATTAGTGCATGTTATGTATGTTTATCACTCACCCCTCGGGTCACGAGATCCGGGGCGTGACAGGGGAAATGGGGTTTTGCCCTCAGAATTAACAAAGTGTAGGAAGAAGGATGATGTAGCCTGGACAGTGGTTACAAGGAGCCTGCCCATCGGCCTCCCAGTCAGTACAGTAGTAGTATCAGCAGAGGAGTGTCTCACAAAAGACGATGCAAGCTTGAACATCACAACAATCGAGGGTGAACCTGCAAGGAAAAAGTTTGGTTGGCCACAAAATGTTCAGCCAGAAGGCAGGGTGTTTACTGTGGCACAACAAGAGATGGTAGTTAAGCCTATGGTGACAAAAGGTATTTTTCGTGTCTATTCATCTAATGCTATTGTACTCTTAGACACGGGAGGATCTCATTCATTTGTCGCCGTATCATTTGTATATGCCTTGGGATTAGATGTTAGCCCCTTGGAATTATTTTTGTGTGTTGAGACCCCCATAGCGGGATTTTCTTCTTTGACTCAAATGTGTAAGGGATGTCAATTAAGTGTAATCGATGTTTTTGATGGGTGAGAGTTCGTCTCAACTTTTGACTTAATTGTATTAGAGATGAGGGGTTTTGATATCATATTGGTATGGATTGGCTTATGTCCTACCAAGCCATGATTGACTGTAATAAGCGTAAGGTAACCTTAACTACGCCAGAGGGAGATCAAATTCACTTCTTTACAGACCGGTGTGAAATAAAAGAAGTGTCACTCATGAAAGATCGGAGGAAGGATGAACTTTGTAACTTGTTTGCTTGCATGGTTATAGAAGAAGAGGACAGGGAATCGAGACTTGAATTGCCTAGAGTTGTGAATGAATTTTCTGAGGTGTTTCCTGAAGAGATATTTGGGTTTCCACCTAAAAAGGAAGTAGAGTTATGCATTGATCTGGTTCCAGGCACTGAACCCATCTCCATTCCACCCTATAGGTTGGCACCGGCAGAGTTAGCAGAATTGAAGGCGCAGGTAGAGGAATTGTTGGCCAAGGGATTCATCTGGCCAAGTACTTCACCTTGGGGTGCACTGGCATTATTTACAGCTAAGAAAGATGGGACTTTGAAAATGTGTATTGATTATAGGAAGTTGAATAGGGTGACTATCAAGAATAGACACCCATTGCCAAGAATTGACGATTTATTTGATTAGTTGAAGGGATCATTGGTGTTTTCAAAGATTGATCTATGATCCGGGTACCACCAAGTGAGGATAAGAGAGAAAGACATTCCAAAGACGGCATTCAGGACTCGGTATGGTCATTACGAGTTTTTGGTTATGCCTTTTGGTTTGACCAATGCACCGGTAGTCTTTATTGACTTGATGAATCAAGTTTTCAGAGATTATTTAGATAAGTTTGTGGTAGTATTCATAGATGATGTCTTGATGTATTCTAAGTCAAAAGAAGAGCATGAACAGCATTTGAGGCTTGTACTACAAACGTTAAAGGATCAGCAGTTATATGCCAAGCTGAGCAAATGTGATTTTTGGCTTAGAAAGGTTAAATTTTTTGGACATGTAGTCTCAGAGGAAAGAGTAGCAGTGGACCTATCCAAAATTGAAGCTATTTTGGAATGGTCTCAACCAAAGTCCATATTTGAGATCCGTAGTTTCCTTAGGTTGGCAGGATACTACTAAAGGTTTGTTTAGAATTTTTTTAGATTGGCAGCCCCGCTAACTAGATTAACCCGAAAGGGAATCAAATTTGAATGGAGTGATGCATGTGAAAGATCATTTCAAGAAATAAAAAGAAGATTGACTATCGCACCATTATTAGTTATCCCAGAAAGGGAAGCTGGTTATTTGGTGTATTGTGATGTGTCACGGGAAGGACTTGGGTGTGTTCTTATGCAGAATGGGCGAGTGGTGGCATATGGTTCAAGGCAGCTAAAGAATCATGAAAAGAATTATCTAGTGCATGATTTGGAGCTAGGCACAGTCATTTTTGCCTTAAAGAGTTGGAAGCATTACTTGTATGGGGAAAAATATTTGAAGTGTTCTCAAACCATAAGAGTTTGAAGTACATTTTTACTCAGAGAGACTTGAATTTGAGGCAACGACGATGGATGGAGTACACGGAGGATTATGACTTTGAGTTGCATTATCATCCGAGCAAAGCTAATGTGGTTGTAGATGCCTTGAGCAGGAAAAGTAGAAAAGCCATGGCTTGTGTAGCAGTGAAAGAATGGGAAATGATGGGGACATTAAATGAGTTTGAATTGGAACTCAAAGAAAGAGAAAAACAAGGAGTGTTATGTACTGTTGTCACCCAGCCAGCGTTAATCAACAGAGTAACTGAGACTCAGAAGTTAGATGAGGAAGCTAGTGATGTTTGTAATAAAATAAGGGATCAGATGGATATTCCTGGCTAGACAGTCAGTGATGATGGAGTGGTCAAATACCAAGGGAGAATCTTTGTGTCCTCCTCAGTTAGAAAGGAAGTTTTGAGGGAATTTCATCATTCCCGGCTAGCAGTGCATCCAGGGGTACAAAGATGTATCATGACTTAAAGAGGCAGTTTTATTGGGTAGGAATGAAGAAAGATGTGGCGAAGTTTATTAGCAAATGTTTAACTTGTCAGCAGGTGAAGGCAGAGCATCAAAAACTAGCTAGATTATTACAGCCTTTGCTAATATCCAAATGGAAGTGGGAGAACATGACTATAGACTTTGTGTCAAGATTGCCAAAAACGAAAAGAGGTTGTGATGCCATATAGGTGATTGTTGATCGACTGACGAAGTTAGCTCATTTCTTGTCAATGCGAATGACGGATTTAATGGACTTCTTGGCCCGATTATACATTCGAGAAATTGTGAGGTTGCATGGGATGCCAGTGTCTATTGTCTCAGATCGAGACTCCTGTTTTGTTTCCTAATTCTGGCAGAGTTTTCAAGCAACCATGGGCGCAGAGTTATGTTTTAGTATGGCTTATCATCCCCAAACGGATGGACAGTTGGAAAGAACAATACAGATTTTAGAAGATATGCTTCGAGTTTGCGTGTTGGACTTTAAAGGAAGTTGGGAAGATCATTTGCCACTAATAGAGTTTGCTCATAATAACAGTTACCAAGCTAGCATTGGAATAGCACCATTTGAGGCATTGTATGGAAGACCTTGTAAATCCCCGATGTGTTGGACACAAGTTGGAGAAGCAGCCATGATTGGGCCAGAATTAGTTCGTGAAACTAATGAAAAGGTCAAGGTAATTAGACAAAGGCTGGAGACAGCACGCAATCGCCAGAAGAGTTGTGTGGATAAAAAAAGGAAACCCTTAGAGTTTCAAGTAAGGGATCATGTGTTTCTGAAGGTGTCACCATGAAAGGGACAATTCAGATTTAGTAAGAGAGGGAAGTTATCTCCCAGATACATTGGCTCATTTGAAATATTAGCAAGAGTTGGAGAGGTTGCTTACTGGTTGGCATTGCCACCCCAAATGTCTGGAGTGCACGAAGTCTTTCATGTCTCTATGTTACGTAAGTACATTCTAGACCCTACCCATGTGCCAAATTGGAGTGAATTGGAAATAGACCCAGATGTAAAGTACAAAGTACAACCAGTTCAAATTTTGGATGCTCGAGATCAAGTACTTCGGGGTAAAACAATTCCCTTGGTTCGAGTGTTATGGAAACATCATGGAGTGGAAAAATCTACTTGGGAATGTGAGCTCGAGATGTGGGAACGCTATCCACATTTGTTTTCTTAAAGTTATGTTATGTACTAAATTTCAAAGACAAAATTTTTTGAAGGGGGGATAATGTAATACCCCGGACTTTGTCTTAATATGAGTACATGGTTTTTGATGTATCTTGGAAGTCAAGATATGTTAATTTAGTGATTTGGATCATTTATGGTGTTTTGGAGCTGCGAACTTTGAAGGAAATGGCTTATGCAGTCAAAGGTGACATTTTGGCCAAGTGCTGGAAAATGGGGGGGAACCTTTGGTGCCCACTTGAGAGGAGCTTGTGCGCCCAAGGTCTTGGGCGCCCACCTAAAAACAGCTTGGATGCCCAAGGCACAATGGTTTTGACAGATAAGTGTTTTTCTGCATTTTCCAGCCGAGCCTTACCCTATTAACACTTATACCTAGCTAGGGGTAAGGGGAGACCTGAGAATCACTATTTGGGGGTTTAAAATATTGTTATATATATATATATTTGGTTGATTTGATGCAAGAGAGAGAGAGAGAAGTGGCTTGGAAGAAGAGAGAATTCGGGTGAGAAGCAAAGGAAGAGCAAAGGAAGAACAAAGGAGGAACCGGGTGGAGATTCAAAGGTAGGTCTTCCAAATCTTCATAGAACTCAAATTCCCTTTGTAAAATTGAGATTAGAACCCTAAGAAACCTTCCTATGTCATTTATTTTTAGTTTTGATTAAGGAGGGAGAAGATAGAGTTCATCAAAGTTTGAGGGTTTGGAAGCTCAAGACACCTTCTTGTTGATCTATCTTTTTACCACTTGAGGTAAGGATTTAATGCCTCATTCTTACATATGTGTTGTGTAACAAGGAGTAGATTACCATTAGAAAACCCTCTTTAAGTGTTGGTTTCATGTATGGAAGAAAATGGGAGTTATACACTTATCTATATATATGTATAGGTTGAGAGAGTGAAAGTAGTGTTTTGATCTATAACTTGACTTGTGGTTGATGAAAACTCAAATCTTTGATTTTGTTTGAATCCTAAGAACCTTGTGTTGATGTTAGAAACTTGAAACTTGAGGTATTTTTACATTAACTTGGTCAATTTGAGGTCCCAAGGGTAAAAAATCGTGAAACTAGAAAACAGGGCATGAAACCCGAAACTTGGCCCAGGTTGTGGGCGCCCAGCGCACGAGGGGGACACAGTCGGGCGCCCAAGCCCTTGGGCGCCCAAGACATTAAGGCATGGGCGCCCAAGAAATTAAGGCATGGACGCACGGCTGAGTGTTAGCTTGGGTGCCCACCGAGCCTAGGTCACTTTTCTGACATTGTTTAGTTTAGCCTTCTACTTTGGGCATATACAAGAATTGGTAACTTATTTTTACATGAAACTTTTAATGGATTAATTACATGGATTTTAAAAGGGAAATGAGCTTTTAAAATTGATTAAGGAGTGTTTAACTTAAGCTTGTGGGATTTAACTTGAAAGGGGCAAGTGAAAGTCACCTTGAATTGCATGAATTGGAAGTCTACTTTGAAGTAAGAGTCTCAATTGAATAGAATTGTGAATATGCCTTGATGTAAACTAAATGTTGAAGTTTATGAACTTGTGATTGATTAAGTGAAATGTGACTTGACAAAGGGACTCATGTTCTTAATGTTGGTAAATAGGGGATGCTTAGTATGATTTGATCAATGTGATATGTAATGAACCATGAGATGAACCTTAACATTGACATGTGTGGTGAAAGGTATTGATGATGAATGTGAATCTATGAAAGATGAGATTGTATGGTATGAATGATGGTTTGTGTGCCAGGGGTCGTGGTGGGGTGCGGAAAATAGGAAGGGTTTAAAAAGTACCCTCGAGTTGAAAGTCCCGGAACCTGTGCAGGGTTTGGTGTCAATGCTAGTGGGTTAGTAGCCCACAAAATTGTGTGTTTTGGCTCTTTGTGGCCCTAGACAGCGATCTTAAACGATGACATCGGTTTATCGTTTCCATTGGGTATTGGCCCATAAAAGATGATAGTGTGTATGCACCCATCCCCCGATGATTTATTTGGTTGTAGTTGTGCTATGTGATTACACTTGAAAAGTGTAATTACAAACTCCCTAACTCAACACTTATTCATGCATTTAAATAATTAAAGTTGAAGTTTTAGTGTTATTGTATTACTTATACTTTTATTGTTTATTTGCAGAGAAAAGGGCAAGGATGTCGAAGTTTATAGCTATGGAAATGGCCAAGAAAACGAAGGCAATGTCATGGTTCAAACCCCACCTTGGATGGCCAAGACTAGCCCAAAGACTCAACCTAAAGGAAGAAGAAAAGCAAGAAATCAAGATACTTGGGGGTTGGGACCGTCCATCTAATTGTCGGGACCACAGTGTATAGGATTTGAGAAGAAAGCTTTCTATGGTCCCGACCCCCAGATTAGACGGTCGGGACCACCGTGTATCCGAAATTCAAGAACTAAAGCACTTTTTTTAGAGTTTCTTGGCATCTATATAAAGAGCTTTTGCACGGCAAGAAAAAAAGAAGCCCTTTTTTATTTTGCACCTTCAATTGAGAGTTAGAATCGAATTTTGAGAGTTTTTAGATTAGTTTTTAAACTTGGATGCGTGGATTCATGGTTTTCGTTGGAGCTTTCATCGTTGTCTTTGTAGTGATTCTTCACCTTGTCTTTTACATTCGCTTTACGTTGTAAGTTGCATTTTAATCTATTTCGTTTTATTTCGATTTATTTCGTAATATCATGTTTTGCTTGTTTCAATTCTCTTTTCGTATGATTGAATGCTATTTGATTGTTTTTAAGATGCTTAAAGTAGTTTTAGCATAAAACCCTAATCTTGATTCAACGAATCAAGAAAGGGTAGTTCACAAAAAGCCTTGGGGTGTTCGTAGTCCCTTCGCGTAGGTTTCGAGACCCTTCGCGTAGGTTGCGAAACCCTTCGCGTAGGTTGCGAAACCTTTCGCGAAGGGATTTACCTTTCACAAATCTATTTTTTTTCTATTTTGAAAACATTCGAATACGAAAATCCTTAACCAAATCCGTGTGAGATCACTGGTATGGATTTTCGTAACCAATCATCAAATACTTTTGAATAGAATTAAAAATTAGATTTTTATTAATATTTTGGTGTTTAATTGAGAAACTCTAGGAAACAAAGGTCTTTAACCATATCCGCTTGAGATCACTGGTACTGACCTTTGATTATAACATTTTCAAAACTTTTCAAATTAAACCCTGTTCTTCAAACAAACACACCCCAAGGCAAAGTAGTGAACTACCCGGACTTGACGTTGGATCAAGATCTTTATTCCTATTGAATTAAAATCCAACTTAGTTTTAGTTATAATTGCTTTATTAATTTTATTTTAATTTTTCGCTATTTAGCTTAAGTCCTCTTGAAATTTAGATTTTCCTATTTATTTTAATCGTAATTAATTGAAATCGAATTCATCTTTAATTTTATTGAACTTTAGAACTTAGTAAACTTGCTTTCCTTTAGTTTTTAGAATTCCTTTCACATCCTAGAAACTAAATACCATTAGGCTCCCTGTGAATTCGACCTCGGACTCACCGAGTTTTAAAACTACGACTGTCCTCTTGCACTTGAGAGGTAGAACCCAAAAACACAATTTAGGGTCGGTCAAGTTTTGGCGCCGTTGCCGGGGAGCCAAATTTTAGTTTTTAGGTTGTTTTCAAGTTTTTCTGTTAATTTCTTTTTCGAAAAAAAAAAACCGTTTTTAAAAAAAATTTTGAACTTAAATTTTTTTTTTTAGAGACTTTCTACTTATATGCTATTAAGATCAGGTAAGGTAGTCGTAGCTGAATCTGAACTAGGAGATCCTTCATACCTTCCTGAACTTTTTTCACTAACCTCACTTTCCACCGTTTCACTTACCACATCCTCCTTTCACTCAATGGCTGAAGTAAGAGGGGAAGGGAGTGTGCATGGGGATAATGGGCCCCAAGAAATTCCAGGTTATATTCCTATAAAAGATCATCTTAACCCCGCTAGACAAACCACCCCATCATGCATAGTCTTACCATTAAATAGGGGGAACTTCAACCTTAGGCCAGGAATTATCCAACTTCTTCCTACTTGCCATGGCCTTGACTCTGAAAATCCCTATAACCATCTTAGAGAGTTCGAGGAAGTGAGCAACACGTGTATAGATCATAATGTCAATGAGGAAGTAGTGCGTCTTCAACTCTTTCCTTTTTCTCTAAAGGACAAAGCCAAGTTCTGGCTTAATTCCCTTCGTCCACGTTCTATTGGAACATGGCGTGAAATGCAAACTGAGTTTCTTAAGAAATATTTCCCAACTCAGAAAACTTAGTACTATAGGAGACAGATTACCACTTTCTCTTGCAAACCTAATGAGAATTTCTGTCGAGCCTGGGAAAGGTTTAAGGACCTCTTGATGGCTTGTCCTCACCATGGTTATGAATCATGGAGGTTAGTCAGCATCTTCCACGAATCCCTAACTCCCAGTCTTAAGCAATTAGTTTCTACTATGTGTAATGGTACCCTGTTCGATAAGACTGCGGAAGAGGCGATGGAATTCTTTGATATGGTGGCCGAGGATTCTAATGAGTGGGAAATAGGACCACCTTCTTCTTTAGAGCATAGGAATCCCACATCTAGTGGTCCGTTGATGTTAAGTGAGAGGGATGATCTAAGTGCTAGAATATCTGCATTACATCATAAGTTAGATTCCCTTGAACTTAAGAACAAAGAAAAGTTGGTGGAAGTACAAGTGGTGTGTAGGGCATGTGACCAAGTAGGACATGATCCCAATTCATGTCCAAAGCTTCCTTTACTTAAGGAAGTAGCCTATGGGAATGTGTATGCTAATAACACACAGAACCAACCATTCTAAAATAGAGGTCAGGGTAACATTCCTTATTCACAAGGTGGGAATGTTAAGTATCAAGGGGGAAATCAACACCCCAATGCTTACCCTCAGGGATGGAAAAATCCTCCAGGCTTTGGGTGGAAAAATAATAATCAAAGCCAACCATTCCAACCCTTTTTACCACCACCCCAATATCAACAACCCAATCCTGTTGCATACCAACCTCCCCAGAAGAGATCCTTTGAGGAATCTGTTCAACAATTTATGCAACATCAAACGTTGATCAATGATAACTTGGCTAGGTCCATAGATGATATTAGGGGCCAAGTTTCTAAGTTAACTCAGGCCATGAGCACCACTCAAAGTGGTAAACTTCCTGCACAACCGTTTCCTAACCTAAAAAGGCAGGCAAACATGACTGAGTCCTCAACCTCGGGTACCACCCCACATGAGCATGTTCAAGCTGTTACCACTCTACGGAGTGGTAAAATTATTCAAAAACCCACTGATCCTAGAGTCAATGCCACGAGTGAGAAGATAGAACCAAAAGCTGGTGAAGGGGTTGAAAAAGTGAGTGATGGAGAGGAAAAAGAAAAAGGGAAATGGAGAGTAGAAGATGAGAGAGAGAATGGAGAAACTGAAAAAGAGAATGAAGAGGAACTTAGTGAGGGACCTGTGGTTAGGCCAATAGACCACCCTATTGAGTATATGCCTAGACCACCTTTTCCCCAGAGACTAGCAAAAGGCAAGAATGAGACGTTGAATTCTGAAATTTACAAGACTTTCAAACAAGTGAGAATCAACATCCCATTACTTGAAGCCATTAAGCAAAATCCTTCCTATGCTAGATTTCTCAAGGATATGTGCACCGTGAAGAGGAAACTCAATGTCAAGGAGAAAGCTTTCTTGACAGAACAAGTGAGTGCCATACTCCAACTGTGACACACCTCCTAAATATAAAGATCCTGGGTGTCCAACTATTTCATGCATCATAGGGAACCACATTGTTGATAGAGCTTTGCTTGACCTAAGTGCGAGTGTCAACCTTTTGCCCTATACTATTTACCAGCAACTAGGCCTAGGTGAGCTGAAACCCACCAGAGTGACCTTACAGTTAGCTGACTGTTCGGTCAAGATGCCCAGAGGTGTGGTGGAAGACGTATTAGTTCAAGTAGACAAGTTCTACTTCCCAGTGGATTTTATCGTATTGGATACCCAACCAGTTCTTAACCCTACCCAATCTATTCCGGTCATCCTGGGTAGACCCTTCCTTGCTACATCCAATGCTGTGATCAATTGTAGGAGTGGGGTCATGAAACTTTCTTTTGGAAATATGAACATGGAAATGAATATTTTTAGGGTAGGGAAGCAAATAGGAGAATGTGAGGATATTAGGGAGGTGGATGTGATCCATACTTTGAGCGAGGAGTATTTTGAGCAGATTTACTTTGAGGACCCCTTAGAGCGTGCCTTAGCAACGAGTGAGAATTGTGAAATGTTAGATGGAAAAAATTTTAAGGAGATTGGAGAGTTTATAGGTGCTGGGGATGAGATTATGGCAGTTAGTGGTTGGATACCAACATTTGAACCTATAGAGCCATCTGAGATAAAGCCTAAGCCCTCAATGGAATGTCCTCCATGTCCTTCTAGGAAACCCTTACCAAGTGAACTCAAGTACTCATTTCTGGGAGAGGGAGAGACATTTCCAGTGGTAGTGTCTGCGAGTTTAGAAAGAGCACAAGAAGAGAGGTTGCTGGGAGTGTTGAAAGCCCATCGTCAGGCTTTAGGGTAGACTATAGCAGATCTTCAAAGTATTAGCCCATTAGTATGTTTTCATCATATATACCTTGAAGATGATGCTAAACCGGTGAGACAAATGCAACGAATGCTAAACCCCAAAATGAAAGAGGTTGTGAAAGGGGAGGTACTTAAGTTGCTTGATGCGGGTATCATTTACCCCATCTCTGACTCGAAGTGGGTGAGTCCCACTCAAGTAGTTCCTAAGAAATTCGGTGTCACTGTAGTTGAAAATGAGAAACGAGAGTTAGTGCCACAACGCACCCAAACTGGGTGGCGTATGTGCATTGATTATAGGCGTTTGAACGCAGTGACCCGGAAAGACCATTTCCCACTTCCCTTCCTAGACCAAGTGCTTGAGAGAGTTGCGGGTAAATCTTTCTATTGTTTTCTAGATGGGTATTCTGGGTACAATCAAGTGGAGATAGCACTAGAAGATCAAGAGAAGACTACCTTCACTTGCCCTTTTGGCACTTTTGCGTATAGACGCATGCCATTTGGGCTATGCAATGCACCTGTGACTTTTCAAAGGTGTGTAATAAGTATTTTTAGTGATATGGTCGAGAGATTCTTGGAGGTATTTATGGATGATTTCTCCGTCTATGGAGACACATTTGATGAGTGCTTGATCAATCTTGAGAAGGTGCTAATGTGATGTGAGGAGAGCAATTTAGTGTTAAATTGGGAAAAGTGCCACTTTATGGTACAACGGGGGATTGTTTTAGGGCACATAGTGTCATGTCGTGGGATAGAGGCAGATAAAGCAAAAGTGGATATCATTCAAAATTTACCTACCCCTCGATGTGTGAAGGATGTTAGATCATTTCTTGGACATGCTGGTTTCTACCGAAGATTCATTCAATCCTTCAGCTCTCTAGCCCGTCCTCTTTGTTCATTGTTGTCCAATGATGTTCCATTTGAATGGACAATATCATGCCAAGAGGCATTTGACCGGCTTACACAGTTTCTCACCACCGCACCTATTATTCAAAGCCCGGATTGGTCCCTACCATTCGAGCTTATGTGTGATGCCAGTGATTTTGCAGTGGGTGCAGTTTTAGGGCAAAGAAAAGAGGGGAAACCCCATGTCATTTACTACGCTAGCAAGACTCTAAATGAAGCTCAAATTAATTATACCACCACTGAGAAAGAGCTTCTAGCGGTAGTGTTTGCCCTTGATAAGTTTAGGTCATATTTGGTAGGTTCCTGTGTCACAGTGTTCACGGACCATGCGGCTTTGAAATACCTCCTCTCAAAACAAGATACCAAACCTCGTCTGATTAGGTGGATACTCCTTCTCCAAGAGTTTGATTTGGAGATCAAGGATAAGAAAGGAGTTGAAAATGTGGTAGCTAACCATTTGTCTAGACTACCCCAACATGCGTCCAACTCTAGTGACATACCAATCAATGAGCAATTCCCTGATGAACACCTCATGCATGTTAGCACCAACCCACCAGTCCAACCTCCTTGGTATGCAGACATTGCGAACTTCTTAGCGATCGGACAGATGCCCTCCTATTGGACCAAAGTCGATAAAGATAAATTCTTACGAAAAGTGCGTAGTTTCTTTTGGGACGAACCATATCTCTACAAATATTGCCTTAATCAGATTGTGAGGCGTTGCATTCCCGAGAGTGACGTCCATAGGGTCATTGAGTTTTGTCATTCTCTAGCATGTGGAGGTCACTTCTCCTCAAAGAAAACAGCCGCTAAGATCCTCCAAAGCGGATTTTATTGGCCCTCATTGTTTAAGGATGTTCATAATTATTACCTTCAGTGTGATCGATGTCAACGGTTAGGAGCTCTAACCAAGCGTAATGAGATGCCTCGAAACCCCATAATCGTTTTGGAGATTTTTGATTGCTAGGGGATTGATTTTATGGGACCATTCCCTACATCTTTTGGTTATGAGTACATACTGGTGGCCATTGATTATGTTTCTAAATGGGTGGAGGCCATAGCAACTCGTACCAATGATCATCGGGTAGTGATAAAATTCTTAAAAGAGTATATCTTTTCGCGTTTTGGGATACCTTGAGCTATTATTAGTGACCAAGGCAAACATTTTTGTAATCGGCCTGTAGGTGTATTGCTACAGAGTTATGGTGTGACCCACAAAGTAGGTATTGTGTATCATCCTCAAAATAGTGGCCAAGTCGAATTAGCGAATAGGGAGATTAAGGGAATCTTAGAGAAAACTGTTAACCCGACACACAAAAATTGGTCTCTACGTCTTATCGATGCATTATGGGCATATAGAACGGCGTATAAGACTATTCTGGGCATGTCTCCCTATCGCCTTGTCTTTGGCAAGGCTTGTCACTTACTCGTAGAAATGGAGCATAGAGCTTATTGGGCGATTAGGCACTTCAATGAGAATTTGGATGATGCCAGTGTTTTACGAAAGCTCCAATTGAATGAACTTGAGGAATTGCGTAATGATGCTTTTGAGAATGCAATGATCGCCAAGGCAAGAATGAAAGCTTTACATGACAAACACATTTCTAGAAAATTCTTTCATATAGGCCAAAAAGTCTTGCTTTACAACTCTCGTTTGCATCTCTTCCCGGGCAAGCTCCAATCAAGGTGGTACGGTCCTTTTATTATACTTTCCATCTCTGAACATGGTGTGTGCGAGGTTCAAAACCCACGCAATAACACTACTTTCAAAATTAATGGACATCGTCTCAAACCTTATTTAGAGAATTTTGTGGCGGAAATTGAACCGTGGGATCTTTTGGATCCCCCATCCTTCAATTAGAATGAGATTAGAATTTAGTTTTAATTGTATAATAGTAGATTAGATTTTTTTTTCTCTTCTTTTTTCACTTTCTTATTTTCATAGTTCTTTTTAGTTTGATTCTCTTCCTTTATTTTCTTCTATTTTTTCTCTTGTACTAACCCTTTTTCTTGTCTTATTTTCATTTCATTTTATGTTTAACCTTTTCTTTTGAATAGTTTCTTTTGTTTTCTTCAAATAAGGAAGCACTTGAGGTAATACCCTTCATCTCCCTTTTTATTTAATCTTGCACTTTTAGTTTTGGTACTCCATTATACATACTAGTTGTTGTTGGGAGTGCTGTAGAATCTAGGTTGGGGGGTGTTTTAGGTGATGCCTTATGGGACTTGAATAATGGGTGCATGCTTGGTTTAATTTGTGCTATGTTCTTATTTGTGCCTTTTGTGGCTATTATTTCATGCTCATCATCATGCTCACTTTGCACACTACAAACCCACTTATGCATTATAGTTTTCACATTGAGGACAATGTTTAGTTTAAGCTGGGGGGTAGAGTTCGCATGATGACTCTTTATGCTAAAATTGTCAAATTTTTCAAAATTTGAGCATTTTTTTTAGCTTAAATACATGAATTTAGCACATTTATACTTACATGTCAACCCTTTTGGTTTGGTTAATTGTGAAATTAAGTGAGATGGTAAAAAGTGAATTCTGTTCAAGCCTTAATAGGAAACATAATTCAAGTGGAGTGTGTGATAACTTTGTGCATTTTTAGACTATCATGGTGGAAAGTTTATGTGCTTAGGAGTAGATTTTATTTGATATTGGTTACTTGAGCATCTTTGGACTAGGTAGAGACTTACACCCTTTTATGGTGAGCTTTTGAGCCTTATATTCTTTTCTTGAGGGGTTGCACATGCTTACATTTCATTTGCTCTTCACCTTGGATTTCATTGCATCGATTGCATCACAAACACTTACATGAGTATCTATGTAGCACATTATGAGTTGTTGCAGGTTTTGAAAATGATACTAGGCTTTCTTTGTCATTTTGAGCCTTTTTGTCCTTTCTTGGTTATTAATTACCCTAGGAACCAACTTGAAGCCTTTTAATAAAGTGTGTGAGATTTATATATATATTTTTTTCTTGGCTCCCACCTCATATATTATCCCATAACCTTGTTCACACACTTTTAAGCCTTACCCTCACATGTTTTGGGTTATGAAAAGTGCCTCAATGTTAGTGATGTGAGTGGGGGTTAGGAATTGAAACTTTTGAGAGCATATTGAGAGGGAATATTAGGTGGAGAATTTATTATTTCATTATTTCAAAAAAAAAGAAAAAAAAGAAAAAAAATGAAAAATAAATGAAAAATAAAAAAAAAAGAAAAAAAAGAAAAGAAAAAAAAGAAAGTCTGTCATTCATTCTTGCTTATGTAATTTTGGGACTTGTGCTTTATATTATAATTATTGAGAATGTCCCATGAGTAGTTTGTAAGTTAGTGAATAAGCTTCTTGTTGTAGTCCTTCTTGGGGTTGGAAAGGAAATGGGTAGTTTGGGACTTGTGTGCACTTGAACATATTTATCCCAAGACATGTGCTTTGATTTCCATATCTTCCATTGTTAAC
The DNA here is from genome assembly GCA_019916065.1 of Vitellaria paradoxa. Classification (NCBI taxonomy): domain Eukaryota; kingdom Viridiplantae; phylum Streptophyta; class Magnoliopsida; order Ericales; family Sapotaceae; genus Vitellaria; species Vitellaria paradoxa. The sequence goes on along the minus strand of CM034233.1, from coordinate 37,283,369 downwards.
CATTACCCCTGGCCAAGTTACAACCAAAACAAAGATCTAGTGGATTCTAAGCAAGCAACTCTTGTATTGTGCATGTAGTGGCATTGTGTAGGTTATGTGATGTGATTTTTACATATGCATTGAAACATGGTTAGGAGCTGTCCACTTTGAGTTTCATTTTAATTCATTCATATATTATGGAGTCATGTGCAACTAGGATAGCATTTTATGCTAATAGGAATGTGTGAACCCTTGAATGAGTGAATTTCTTTCTATGAGTGGAATCCTGTGAGCTTTTGAAGTCAAAACTTAGTTCCAGTTATGCTCTTGAGACCTTGTTGAATGAATGAAACAATTTTGCACACATGCTCCTTCTACTTTAATAGTCCAAGCATTATGCTTAGCACTTGGAAATTACACATGATATGTAGATTTTGTAACTTATTGAGCTTGAACTTAATTCATCTTAGATTCGGATCACTTTTTGACACTTTGAGACCATTCCATAGAATTTTGTGGGTATATTCACTGCAAACCCTCACGAGACCTTACTCGTCCACTAGGGGGAACCTAGGGGTTTAAAGGGCTTGCTACACGTAGCTAAGTGTAGTCGTGTTTCCAACGAAAAGAGAAATAGGATAGTAGTTGCATCTCATTTTAATAAAGAACATCATGCATTTCATTTTAATAAGGAGCATTGCTAGGGACTAGCAATATTCAAGTTGGGGGGTGTGATTACACTTGAAAAGTGTAATTACAAACTCCCTAACTCAACACTTATTCATGCATTTAAATAATTAAAGTTGAAGTTTTAGTGTTATTGTATTACTTATACTTTTATTGTTTATTTGCAGAGAAAAGGGCAAGGATGTCGAAGTTTATAGCTATGGAAATGGCCGAGAAAACGAAGGAAATGTCATGGTTCAAACCCCACCTTGGATGGCCAAGACTAGCCCAAAGACTCAAACCTAAAAGAGGAAGAAAAGCAAGAAATCAAGATACTTGGGGTCGGGACCGTCTATCTAATGGTCGGGACCACAGTGTATAGGATTTGAGAAGAAAGCTTTCTGTGGTCCCGACCCCCAGATTAGACGGTCGGGACCACCGTGTATCCGAAATTCAAGAACTAAAGCACTTTTTTTAGGGTTTCTTGGCATCTATATAAAGAGCTTTTGCACGGCCAAGAAAAAAAGAAGCCTTTTTTGATTTTGCACCTTCAATTGAGAGTTAGAATAGAATTTTGAGAGTTTTTAGATTAGTTTTTAAACTTGGATGCGTGGATTCATGGTTTGCATTGGAGCTTTCATCGTTGTCCTTGTAGTGATTCTTCACCTCATCTTTTACATTCGCTTTACGTTGTAAGTTGCACTTTAATCTATTTCGTTTTATTTCGATTTGTTTCGTAATATCATGTTTTGCTTGTTTCAATTCTCTTTTCGTATGATTGAATGCTATTTGATTGTTTTTAAGATGCTTAAAGTAGTTTTAGCATAAAACCCTAATCTTGATTCAACGAATCAAGAAAAGGTAGTTCACGAAAAGCCTTGGGGTGTTCGTAGTCCCTTCGCGTAGGTTGCGAAACCCTTCGCGTGGGTTTCGAGACCCTTCGCGTAGGTTGCGAAACCCTTCGCGTAGGTTTCGAAACCCTTCACGTAGATTTCGAGACCCTTCGCATAGGTTGCGAAACCTTTCGCGAAAGGATTTACCTTTCACAAATCTATTTTTTTTCTATTTCGAAAACATTCAAATATGAAAATTCTTAACCAAATCTGTGTGAGATCACTGGTATGGATTTTCGTAAACAATCATCAAATACTTTTGAATAGAATTAATAATCAGATTTTTATTAATATTTTGGTGTTTAATTGAGAAACTCTAGGAAACAAAGGTCTTTAACCATATCCGCTTGAGATCACTGGTACTGACCTTTGATTATAACATTTTCAAAACTTTTCAAATTAAACCCTGTTCTTCAAACAAACACACCCCAAGGCAAAGTAGTGAACTACCCGGACTTGACGTTGGATCAAGATTTTTATTCCTATTGAATTAAAATCCAACTTAGTTTTAGTTATAATTGCTTTATTAATTTTATTCTAATTTTTTGCTATTTAGCTTAAGTCCTCTTGAAATTCAGATTTTCCTATTTATTTTAATCGTAATTAATTGAAATCGAATTCATCTTTAATTTTATTGAACTTTAGAACTTAGTAAACTTGAATTTCCAAACTTGCTTTCCTTTAGTTTTTAGAATTCCTTTCACATCCTAGAAACTAAATACCATTAGGCTCTCTGTGAATTCGAGCTCGGACTCACCGAGTTTTAAAACTATGACTGCCCTCTTGCACTTGAGAGGTAGAACCCTGAAACACAATTTAGGGTTGGTCACTATGTGATGATGAATGGATGATGATGTGAATACGTTTACTTGCTTGAATATTATTCAAATGATAAAGTGGTGTTGAATTGTGAATGGAATTGGAGTTTGAATTGCAAAACATAAACATTAACCAAAATTTAAAATCTTAAACTTTGGCATTGTTGAATGAACTTATGTTTCCACTTATTTTGACATGGCTATGTTAATGAAATGTTATGACTCTAGGAAATGTTGAAATGGCTAACCTTACTTGAGATGCATTGCATGGTTAGATTGCATACCATATATGTTTGCTTGAGACATCGTGGGCACAAGTGGACTCGTGCTCACGTCCCTACAGATTTTGATGTAGGTACAGGCAATAACATTCAGGTGGGCTAATGGGGTGGGACTAGGAGGTTATGCATGAGCCCAACCAAGCTTAGCAAAGCTCTTGATCTTTTAGTTTAATTTCTTTTGGAATTGTGACATTGTACACTGCTAGATTTATTCAATTTGGTTGTAATGGCCATAAGGCCTAAGTTGTGTAATTTGGGAATGGTGTATGGAGTATGTGACCTGGCAATAGTCAAGGTTAAATTTATGTTATCCTATTTTATGTCTTGGGCTCACTAGCTTACGTTGCGTTGCTTTGATGATGGGATTGGTTATGTTAGTGCATGTTGTGTGTGTTTCTCACTCACCTCTTAGGTCACGAGATCCAGGGCGTGATACATTCCTTCTTCAAATTCCAAACACCAAAAGCATGCAATATTTAAGTAATAGGAATGTATGCTTTTCTCTAACTTAATAGGAATAAGAAAAACACAATTATTCATTGAAATGCTCAAGACATCACTATGGGATAAACCTTGAGTGACAAATGGATCACAAGCAAAATTGTGCAAAGAAGCCATTCATTATAACTAGCGGTTATGAAATTTTTCTATTTGACTTTGAAGTAAGCACATTTACATATGAAATGCTTAATTAAATTGACAGTCTTAAAATTTGTTTTCATTTCTTTTTTGGGATAATATACAACATAGAGAAAAAAAAAACATTGACATCTAGAGAGTGAAGTTATTTACCAAATTAGGTAGATGTGCCCCCTGAACTATCTTCACGAAATTTATCCCGCATCATCGCAAATATTTGCTGAAATTGTTTTTAGGTCTCCTCATCCTTCACCCTCCTATCCCCTTCAATCTTTCTCATATCCTCTTTCATTCTCCTTATTTCCTCTTCCATTTTTCTTTTTTCCTCTTCATAATTTCTCCTATCCTCCTCATATTGCCTCATCCGCTCATTTTATTCTTCAAGTTGTGCCTTCAGCTTTTCAATCTCCATATAACATGCTTTAGATGACGCTGGAAATCTTGTTGCAGAGGATGGCTTTGGACCTTTCCCAATCCGAAGCAAATAACCTAATCTTTCTCTAAGAACCATCTAAGAGAGTTGCTTTGGTGTATAGCATGGCTTACTTGACTCCATTACCTCAGTCTTATGTCTAACAATTTCGTCTTGTACATGATTGAAACAAATAAAAATCAATTCATATAATATTAATGGGAAATGGAATAAAATAATATAATTGTAGAAAATTAAATACGGCACATACATAATTTTGCTAACTTTTTGGATGGATGTAATCATTCTTTTTCTTGCTCCAATGGGTGTCTTTATGAAATGTTGAAAATAGGAGACCCTCATCTCTAAGTTTCTCAGTCTATTTAATAAGTAACAGTAACAGAATGCAAATTTAAAACTAAAACTCAAAAATATAATATTAGTAAAAACTTAAAAACTAATATATCACCTGAAGGGATAATTTCGTTGGAAATTATTGGGATGCAGCCATGTGATTGTAAGGCAATTGAGCACGTTGTTCTTTGCTTGGGCTGCTTGTTTCTTAAAAAATAACTTAATTAGTAAATCGTGTACTCATGTAAATGTTTTTTAGAATTCAAAATGTTGACTATTAAATTACTTGATGCTGATCAGAACTTCATACAACGTTTATCATTTGCTTCCAATCTTCTTGTCTTCTAGAGTCAGAGGCATTAACATTAGGGTCCCTTTTGTCATTTAACAACTCCAAGTACTTTTTCTTCCAACAGAAATGCCAATCCTTGTATAATAAGTAACATTTTTTTCGGTGTCCTCTTGAACATATTGCTTATAAAAGTCTTTAATGTCAAACATTAGCTGTAATATATCATAGGTAACATCATTGGCATTAATCAGAAACACAAATACATATATATAACTTAATAAAAATACATAATTGAAATAATGCATTACCAAAATATTTTGAATGATGGCGTCCTTACTGCCCTTATCAATTTGGGTCCAAGTATTAACACCCTGTAATGGTGCTGAAGGACAGATCTACATGCCAAGTTGATTAGTAATCTTTATGGCATTCTTTCCAACGAATGTACATGCTATTGGGCAAACTTCAACTCAAATCTTCTCTCATTTATTTTTATCCACATACTGTTGTACACCTTTACCCCTTGTAGGGCCATGAGCACGTGATCTTAGCAAAGAAACTATCATCTTTCCAAATAATTAATAATCAAATAAATATAATTGAACAATAAAGTTTAAAAAAAAGATAGTAAAACAAAATTACTGCTACTAACACAAGGTGATTCTCCCGATGTAGTTGCCTCTCTAGTTATAGGTGATCCTAATGGTAATGATCCATCAATAGCACTTGGTGACTTGGTCAAATGCGTAGCATCAGTAGTCGACTGCTGACTTGATCCTATTCTCCTACCAACCGACATATCGACATCCTATATAACATTGTATGTAAAGAATATGTTAGTAAACGCTCTTATTTGATCAAAATCATAATTATTATGCAACAAAATAAAACATAATAAGAAACTTTTTGCAAATAATAGAAGGAAGCTTGATTTAACCTTTTCCCACATTTTACAAATTTACCCTTTAGAGTGTAATCCTATTTTATCTTGAAAAAAGAAAAAAAACAACTTACAATGAAATCAAGGTTCCACATTAGAATCATTGCTAGACTCAGAATCACCCTCGTACTTAAAATCATAATAAAACTTGTCTTCATCAACATTATGCTCCATTCCCACAAAATCCTCATCCCCATCACATATGAGATTATCAAGCCTAAAAGGTTCATCACAAGCCCACCTCTCTATGCTAATGAAGTCATTTTGGATTATGTTAGCTTCAATATCATTTTTACATAGCTCATCTCCAATTTGACCTTTAGTGACAATAGGAAGAATATCAGTGGTTTCATCTTATTGGAACACATCACCTATTTCATCATTATGTATCTCCTCATTCATTATTTCTGGTGCATCCCATATTCTATGTCATTTAATATGTTGTACAACTTTCCAATTGCCCCGTAATTTTGTATCATTGACATAAAAAACTTGTTTCACTTGATTTGGTAAAACAAATGGGTCATATTTATACCATCGACTTCCCGCATCTATGATAGTGCAATGTGCATCAATGTATATAGTTTTACTACTTCCAGTATCAAACAATTCATACTGAAACAAAACCACATAACAATCAAACATATATCTCATTTCTCATACTCTACACAAAAAACCATAAAAGTTATGAGTTTGCCCATATGGTCTTCTTCAACTGTCACCCCACTATTTTGACTTCTTCGATGATTTTCCAAGTCTTTTGTATGGAATCAAACACCATTAGATATGCAACTTGAATATAGGATTATTATTGGATTAGGGCCATTACTTAATGACCATAATTCATCAGTGGCTTCAGGCAACCCCTTACATCTCAAGTGATTCATCTACATAATGAAAAGTAGTGCACATTAATTGATGTGAGGTTAATTAGGTGAAATGACATATTACAACTATATCTTACACGATATTTAAACTAACTAGGGAATAATACTATATGCCTCTTCATGAAGTCCCTTGTACTTCCAATTTCCAAAATATATTTATGCTCCTTCTTTAAATAAAGAAATTATGTAATAAAAATTATAATTAATTGCTAATTTCTTAAATAAGAAAGACACATATACGAAAACATACTCTAAATATGGATCAATTTCAGAACTGTTGCAAAGAACAAACTAATGAGTTATCTCCTATTCTTTAATGGTTTTGTCAAAAAGTCGATAAATAGGAAGAATAGGACAGACATTTTGAGTGAATATTGCCAACCCAAGGCCACGATCACTGCCATCAACATTCTGTTCTTCTCTGTTGTACACAATTTCAACCTCATTAAGATACATTTAGCAGAAGGTAGGACATGTTTTTACAACATATGCCTCTACAATTGAGCCTTCTGGACGAGCTCGATCTTTGACAAACTTTTTCAGTGTGCCAAGAAACCTTTAATACAAAAGAGATAAAACAAAAATAGGTTACATGTCAAAAATTTTATGATGGCCTTTAACATGTAATCTTATAAGTAGAGTTAAGCAATATATTACTGTTCAATCAAGTACATCCACCAATATTGCACTGGCCCCCCAAGTTTGGCCTCATGGGGTAAATCAATAGGCAAATGTAATATGACATCAAAGAATGTAGGTGAAAAAATCCTGTTTAACTTACAAAGGATTGAAACAATGCCATCCTCAATTTTTTCAAATTGACTTATATTTAATGTCTTAGCACAAAATTCTTTGGAAAAAATTTCCCAGCTCAACTAATGGAGTGCAAATATCCTTGCTAAGGCATCCATGCATCCCAATCGAAAGAATTTTTTTTAATAAAATATGAAAATTGTGACTTTTAAGACCCAACACCCTACCATCCCTTGTATTTACACATTTGGAAATATTTGCTGCGTGTCCATCTGGATACTTGATAGACTGTAAAAAGTCTAAGAACTTTTGTCTTTCCTGTGGAGACAATGTGTACAATGCTGGAGGTATTACGAGTTTGCCATTAGGATGCTCTTTGCAATACAAGGTTTTTCTAATTTTCATGTCTTTTAAGTCCATCTGAGCTTTTGGGGTATCCTTACTTTTTCCATGAATGTACAACAATGTGCCAATTAAATTGTCACATATACTTTTTTCTATGTGCATGACATCAAGATTATGCTTGAGATTGAGTGTCTTCCAATAGGGTAGCTCGAACAGAATGCTTTGTTTGTTCTAGTTTAGGTTGAATTCCTTAATAATATCTCTTTGAGAATTGCTCATCAATTTTTGCCTCCTAAGATTGCTTGGATGCTTTCCTAAAGGGCTCGTACGTACCTGGTGACACTTGTTTAAATATTTTCTCACTAGTTAAAACTCATGGTCTTGGTCGATTCTCAACTTTAGCCTCGGAAAGCTTGCTCCTTCGCCAAGAATGGTCCTCAAGAAAGAAACAACAAGCACTCACGTACCCAATCTTACCTCTTAATGATTGGGTTGAATGTTCTTCATTATAATTAGGGCAAACCATATAGCCTTTCGTTGTCCAACCCGATAGATTATTATAAGCTAGAAAGTCATTAATAGTCCACATAATAACTACACGTATTTGAAAGTTGTATCCTGACGATGCATCATAAATGCACACACCATTTTCCCACAAGTCCTTTAACTCATCAATTAATGGGCACATATAAACATCAATGTTTTGACTTGGCATACTTGTTCTTGGAATAAGCAACGACATCATGCAAAATTGCTCCTTTATACATTTCTATGGTCGCAAATTATATGGTGTAACCATGATAGGCCACATACTATATGAAATGTTCGTGTTTCTAAAAGGATTAAACCCATCAATGGTGAGGCCTAGCATCACATTTCTTGAGTCTCTAGCAAATTTAGGATGTGTTATGTTAAAATTTTTCCATTCATCACCATTGGCGGGTTGCCTTGATATTCTATCATCAACTCACTTCTCCTTATGCCATCTCATGTTTGCAGTCGTTTTCCTTGATATATACAATCTCTTCAACCTCGGTGTCAGTGGGAAGTATCTTAATACCTTGTTTGCAATTTTCTTGTCATTTCTTCCTCGTGGTTTTATCTAGGTGTCTGACATATTGGGCATTTTATATAGGCTTGCATTCTCCTTCCAAAAAAGTGCACAATCAAATTTATAAGCATCAATGCACTCATACCCCAAGCCCAAATCACGTAATAATTTCTTGGCCTCGTAAATAGTCCAAAAACCCTCTCATTACAATTGGCCAAAAGTTTCCTTAAGATTTTTAATAAATAATCTATAGATTTGTGGCTCTACTTAAACATAATCTTTGTATGCATAATAGTGATAACAAACGATAACATAGTATACTCTTTACAACTTGGGCATAACTCATGCTAAGCCTCATGCAATAGCTTGTCAAAGTTTCGAATACCGTCCACTTCTATGCCATCAAGACTTCCTTCTGTATCATGATCATTCCTCAAATTTCCAAAATAAATATCTTCCAACATATCAGAAAACTCATCGCCATTTCCCTACATTTCCCTCTAATTCACATCATGTTCACTTTCAATGGTTGTCATTATGTCTTCAAAGTCCTCAGCATCATCATATATGAAATTAGTTTCTAGATTTGACGAATGAGCAGCAATGACTTTGCTATGATATAAACAAGTTATATATGTCACCGATATTCCTCTCAAGAATAGATGGTACTTCACTATATTAAGTCAATGTATGAAACATTCATGCAATTCACACATAGACAACAAATCTTCCCATTCAATCCAACATTTGTAGTAGCAAATTCAATGAATGCATTAACCCTTACTCTGTACTCATCGCTAATTTGATCTCTAAGCTTCATCTAACTTTTATCCATTTTAATGATTTGCAATAAATAATCATAAGATATATATCCAATATTTTCTAGTGACAACCAATGAATAATAAGAAATACATATCTAAGAAGTTTCAAAAATCCAGGACATAAACCCCTAGGGTAGCCTAGTGGTTCTTGAGACCAACCGTAAACACAGAGGTTTTGAGTTCAAATCCCGTTGTCTACTGCCCTATCTTGCCCGGTGCTTGGGTCTTATGGATGGGTTTAAGCATCCTCGGTTTACTCATCGGCTATGTAGTTCGTTGAGGGTTACAATAAATGGGTGCGGGTTTCGAGTTACAAAATGAAAAAAAAAATCCATAACATAATCATGGATACACCTAATACTTCTAACTTCAATTACGTATGCCATAAAAATAAAAAATAAAGATATAACTTAAGGGTTTTCGATAAGATAAACACACAGGTTTTAGTATAATTCATGTGGAGGATTATGTTTAAATTCTTATCAATTGGATCAAGTGATGGATCACATGGCCCAAGAATATAGTCAAATAACAACAAACCCAGTCCTTTCTTGTCACGCCCCAAGTCTTGTGACCCGAGGGGAGAGTGATAAAACACACACATAACATACACTAACACTACCATCCCATGATCAGAGCAGCGCGACAACTCCTAGTGAGCCATGACACGTATTAAGATAACATGAAATTAGCCTCGACTAGTGCCATACCTCAAACTACAACATATCCTTCCTGGTCATACATTACATAGGCCTTAGGGCCTTTACAACCAAATCGAATGAGACTCTCAAAATAAAATATTACAATCTTCAAATAAATATTCAACTTAAGCAACCAAAAAATTCTGCTAAGTCTGGAATGGCTCATGCAAATGCACTTCTAGTCCCGCCCCATTAGCCCACCTGGTTATTATGCTTTGTTCCTGTAACAAAATCTATAGGGACGTGAGCACGGGTCCACTTGTACCCACGATGCTACATACTAACATATGTGGTATGTAAACTAGACATGCATGCTTATCATCACATATACATAGATACATCAACATTTTCTATAAGCTATAACAATTCATCAATATCAATTAGTTTTCTACTTAAGTAAATATTTATCATCGCTCAACATCATCATAGTATTATATACAATTCCAATTATTTTTCATTATTGAATTTCCTAACATTAAATCCAATCACATTCCATAACCACATTATCACATATTCATCATTCAATCACATAACCACATCCACATTATCACTTATCATAATTCAATCTCATAACTATAACCACACAAGTCATCAGAGGTTGGATGCATCCACAATGTTGTCTATTATGGGTCTAGACCCAATAGAAACGATAAACCAAACACCATCATTTAGGATCGCAGTCTTGGGCCACAGGTAGCCAATACACACACCATGTTGTGGGCTACTAACCCACTGGCATGGACACCAAACCCTGCGCAGGTTCCAGGACTTTCAACTTGAGGGCAACGTCAAAACCCTTCCTATTTCCGCACCCCACCTCGACCCCCGGCACACAATCAATCATTACATCACATTCAATTATCTTTTACCACAAGTTCACATTCATCATCAATGCTTTCTATCAACACATACCACATTTCAATTCATCATAAAGCTCATCACATTTTCATTTCTGTCAGTTCAATTGTTCAAAGTTTAATCCATTTACCATCACTTATCAATGAAAGTTCACATTGCATAGCATACCTTCTTGTATCACAAGGTGAACAATACTTATTAACATTTTGGAGTATGAAATACACCTTCAATTCATATATTTAGACAAATAAAATATCATGCAAAAACATGGTATTAAACTCTTTATGGACCTAGGGTACAATGTCCAAAAATAAACTAAATCAGGAAACTACACTAGCCTCGGTGGGTGCCCAACTGTCAATAGGTCGTGCACCCAAGAGGGCTAATAACACCTTGTGCGCCCATAGATTGGTTCGTTTCATGCTCTGTTTTCTGGGTCTAACATCTTCCACATTTGGAACCTTAATTGTACCATGTTTAGGGCAAAATACTTAAAATCTCTTGTTTTTAACATTACCACCAATCTTATAGGCACCAAAAGAAACCAACAATTTGAGTTTTCATTAACTATGGGCCAAGTTATGGATCAAACATCCTTATCTCTTGCTCAACCTATACCTACATATATATGTGCATATAACTCCCTTTTTCTTCCATAAATGAAATTAAAACTTGTAATGGTTACTCAAATCATGTTCTAATACTTGTTACACATCATATATGTAAGAATGTTGCATAAAATCCCTACCTTATGTTAAATAAGATGAAGAACAAAAGGTGGTCTCTTCTCGGTTTTCAAGCTCCCTACTTTGATGGATCTAATCACTCCCTTATTTGATCTAAATGACAAATGAATTACATGGATAGGTTCCTTGAGTGCTCAATTGCATCTTTGCAAAGTTAATTTGATTTGAATCCAGGCTAGAAGGACTTACCATCCAAATCTCCACCCGATTCTCTTGTGTTCTTCTTCTTCTCCCGGGTCCTCTATCTCAATCCACACATTTCTCTCTCTTTCTTGCACCATACACACATGTATATATATAATTTGGCTAATATTTAATCTCCCTACAGTATTCTCTAGATGTTTCCCTTCCCCTAGCTAGTTATAGGTGTGTAAGGGTGAGGGTTCGACCGCACGAGTCAGAACACACCATGCCTGTCATTTCTGCTGTATCTCGGGTGCCCAACTAAGTTCCTCCTTGTGCGCCTGAGTCTTGGGCGCCCAAGACTTGACCCTTTGTGCGTCCAAGGTGCCTCCTTCCTGCACTCATGCTAAAATGCCAACTTTTGAATGTTTGGCTTATCTCTTTTAAAGTTCTCAACTCTAAAGTACCATTAATGATCCATACTACTGAATCAACATATCATTACTTCCAAAATGTATTGAAAACCATTTATTCATGTTAACAAAAAAGTCGTGGGTATTACATTCTCTCGCCTACAAAAAATTTCATCCTCGAAATTTTAGACTACAATCATATACAATTCTAGGTAAATAGTTTGCAGATGTCTCCTCTGTATCTTAAACTCACACCTTTAAGCAAGTTTCTTATCTCCTGAAATCTTTTACACATGTGAAATTTGAAATTCTATTCATTAACCAATATTCAGATCACTTTACAAATTGCTTATAACAATTCAGAAACACTAATAACTATACCTCCACTATGCATCTGTAAACTCAAAAATTATTCCTAATGGCTCCTCAAGTATTAGCAACCAAGTTTTTAAATCTTTATCCTTTATCTTTTATTATCTGGTTTCCCACAATACTCTATCAGATCATCTTTCCTGCCAATCTCTTTTCTCCATAAAATTAAATTTCTTATCTTCCCACACATCTTAATATCGAGATTTCCTAAATTTCCATAACATGTCTCACTTAATCAATATTTCCTAGTTAGTAATTGATGATAACTTTAATGCACTCTATTTTTCAAATTTTCCCTTAGCACAATTTATCTTGCACTAGATTCATCATTACCTCGAAAAGGTTACTTTTCTATTTCTTTCAAGTTCTTTCCCATAGGTCCAACACCGAAGCATGTGACTTTAACACTTAATCCCTTTTTAACTGAAGTAGGGTTCCATTCAACCAAAACTATACCATAAACCAATATGTCACATTATAACTATGCTAATCTTGTGGTTGAAATCAGCATTACAAATCGCTATAAAATCACACTAACCACATATAAATGCCACATCAAGTGTATTAAACATCGGCTAACTATAACCTCCAATAAACTATACCACCAACCCCTTATTTTTCTAACTTTGTAACCTTCTTCTCATTCCATACATTTTTCTTTCCAAATACCGTTTCCATTAAAATTTTTCCCTTTCTTATATACCACATCACTCTGTTGGGTTACCGAACTTTTAATCCGACTCAACTACTTTAGTCTGATTAAAACTAAAATCCGCAACATAATTTATCATACACATGGAAAACTTTCAAATAAACTTAGCAGGATGATTATTCTGTTTTGAAACTCTTTATCAATCCGCTTATTCATCTCTTCTTTTCTTCCAACTCTAATTGGGACTTGCCCATCAATTTTTAACCTTATCAAACTAACTCAATTAATTCTTTCCACCAGAAGTCATTACTTTTCCTTGACTCAATATTCCCATACGTATATACAAACACCTCACAAACTAATTGGCAAACCAATATTTTAACTTACTAAAGAATACATCATTACTATTGTAAGTTTCAGCATAATCTATAAACAATCCAACGTAGGAACTCCTAACCCATTATTAATGCCAACTCAATTATTTCATTTATACACTATATATGTCTACGGACCATGTCAACTTCTCCTCAACTTCGGTAAATACTCATCCAGTGATTAAGACTTCAACAAATGAGTAACACATCAATAGCTGAAGAACATTCACATTTTTCAACTAGTCTAAATAGTAATTTAAACACCTTACCTGTTTAATCCATGAAAGTATTGAGGCATTAGTCAATCCATTTATAATTTGTAGAAGCTCAAAGAATGTTGTCCTTAAATTATCCTTTCAGCTCATCTTCAATTAATAGAGTCCAAACCTTAAATCATTTCCCTTAAAAAAAAATGAGTATTTCTCCTAACTGAAGTCAAACATTCTAATCAGGTAATTAAGACCAAATTCTACATTTCCTCATTTAGAGTCACAATTCATAAGACATCATGTAATAAGCTCTTAAATTAAATTTACCTAAAAACCCCTCTGCCTTATCAATTCTAATTTCTTTTGCATTTTTCACCACCCTCTTCATATATATATGTCCGGAATACAATTCTTGATTCTAATTATACCCAACGTTTAATCCACCTTTGGTATGGGCCCAAATTAATCGTCTCAAAGCCCAACAAATATGATAAGTTTTGTATAACCGATGCCTTCAATCATTTTTGAGACTTTCAAATATTTCCCAAAATCTCTCATCTGCAACTTTCTCTACTATCATCTACTTTATAGCTAAAATTCCATGTAATTTTTTTTATCCACCGTTTGAAGCTCTAGTATGCACCATATAACAATTAATCTAACCAAGCATAATAAATCAATTAATAAATTTAAGCTTCATCATTTAAACATACCAATCATATCAATTATCATTCCCCTGTAAGTACTATCAGCACACAAATCAATTTCCTAGATTTACTCATTAACTTTCTCATTAACTTTCTTAATAATCTTCTTACCTTGCATCGACTTTTAACATATATTACCTTTTTCTCCTTTCATGCGATTAGCCAGTAATCTCCTTTAAAACACCTTCAAAACATTCATGAACATCACCTTGTATTTTATTTCAGGATATCTCTAGTGCCATCATCACTTACCATAATCCCAATTGAAAAAGACTTCTACACCTCTTCTTCCCAAAATCCATCTACTTACAGTACACTTCCTTGTTCTTAAACTCAAATCACCCATTTATGGCTATATTTCTATACTCACATATTTTCTAATAAAGACATAATCCCACGTTTGGGACCCTATATCCGTCTTTTTATATTACTATCGAGACGTACCCTTAATATTACAATACACTCAAAGCCACTTAACCAAGTAAGTTCTCACTGCTAACACCAATCTATAAAGTTAAACATCTTAGCGCCCAAAAGATTAAGAACCAATAACAGTGTTGATATACTTTTAAAGAAAGTCAATTCATAAATGTCAATTTATCACCCATTAATATTTCTCAATTAAGGAATCAAATCATAGTAATCACAAGTTGAGATGAAACGAATTGAACTAGCCATTCAGGACATATAACCAGTGTTGAACCAAATTTAACATCATAGCCACTCTAAATTATCAACAATATGATTAAACAGCAATAGTGAAATAGCAATGCCATCAAGTTCAAGTAAACAACATAGGGATATAAGAATTTCCTTAGTGTAACAACCTTAGCACAAATTGATAGCTAGAATTTCAGGTGGCCAAGCCAAATGTTTATCAATATAACAGTTTAGAAGACTTTCAACTCAAAGGAAATTTTGACGTTTTAATGTGCAGGTAGCAATTAAGAATTCTGTAAAGTCTTGTGGCAAATCCATCAAAATATTAGTTAAATTAGGAATGCTATTAAAGTTTCCTAAAGTGATGCAAATTGAAGATTTGAAGAATTCTGACAATTAAGGAGATAAAGTTAATCAAGTTGACCAAGATTTTGAAGAATTCTAATTGGTGTGAAGGATTCCAAAACTAATGGGATTCGGACACAGCTTTCTGGAACGTGAATGAAATTCCAGTGTACCTCGCAGGCACGGCGCGGGAGCACGCGGGTGCGCTTCAAGCACGCAGGCAGCCCGCAGGAAGCGTGTGGGAGCGCCAAGGTGTCTCAGAAATTCCAGTGAGGTCCGCAGGCATGAGGATGGGAGACCGAGGGTGCGCCAGTATTATTTCCTAAAGCATAAAAATTCCAGTGCAGGTTGTAGGCTAGAGGATGGGAGCGCGATGGATCGAGCTATGAATATTTTGTTCGGATTCAATTTCTATTTGCCAAACTAGGGCAACTTTGTAATCCTATTATATGTGAAACCAACTCTGTAATTGTAGCGAGGTGGGAGAACATATTATTGGGACCTAGAGAAAGAGTCTTTGAGTATTGAGAGCTTTCATGTTCTTTCTCTAAATTCGTCTTGTATTTTCTTTTCACTTTCTGTGTGAGGCAGAAAGCCTACTTGTAGGGTTTATCGAGTGGTTCGAGCAAGAGTGACGAAAGGATTCGTGCGAGTGATTCGTAGAGAGTCTGAGTAGAGTCTTGTAACCCGTTGATAGTGGGATTGTAAATAGAGGTTTTTCTCCCTTGTGATAGGTTTCCTCGTTATTCTCTTGTGTGATTACTTTCACTTGTGTGTGTGATTGTGTGGGTTTGGAATTTTCAATTGGTATCAGAGCAGGTCACTCTAAGTTCTTGAGTGAAGATCTTCATCCAAACCAATGGATCCACCACGTGAAGGAGGCTCAAGCACCAGACCCCCCTTGGTTTGACAGTTCAAACAATTCATACTGGAAGGTACGAATGCAAGCTTTCCTTTGGGAATGAATTACAAAGTCTGGATGTCAATAGTTCAAGGATGGGAATGAAACCGACTATGAATGTTGATGGAAGAAATCGAACAAAAGTCAATTCAGACGTGGACTAAAGCTGAGCAAGAGAGTTCGGAGTGGAACTTCAAAGCCTTGAGTGCCATATTTTCTGTAGTTTGCCCTAATGAATTCTGCCGCATCTAAGTTGTACGAAGGCCCAAAAGCGTGGTTAATTCTGCAAAGTACACACTGAAAGGGAACGAACAAGTCAAAACCAGCAAGCTTCAAAAACTCACTTCTGAGTTTGAGGGACTAAGGATGAATGAAGACGAAAGGTTTGATGACTTTTTATGTCCGGCTCAGTCACATTGTTAATTCATGCCACAAACCTTGGAGAACCTAATTCCAGAATACAAAGTGGTACGTAAAATTTTACGTTCTCTTCCACAAGTAGTTGATTCTAAAGTCACAGCAATAGAAGAGTCAAAGATGTGAACTCCATGAGAATAGAAGACCTTGTGGGATCCTTGCAAACGTTTGAAGCAAATATGGTGAAACCTCGCAAAAGCGTCAAAAGGTATTCGCTTTAAAGACAGTGGAAGAAGAAAGTGAATGAAGAAGAGTCGGATAAAGAAATGGCGCTTGTGGCTAAACGATTCGTGAGATATATAGGAAAAAGGGTTTATTTAATAAGAATAACAAGAATGAGTCACAATCTCAGAAAAAGGAAGAAGATCAGAAGATTGAATCTGGGGAAGAAAACAAGAAGAACAAGATCAAGTGTTTTGAGTGTCATGGATATGGACACTTTGCTCAAGAGATATGCAAACAAAAAGATGAAAAAGAAGCAAGTCAAAGTCATGAACGCGACCTTAGATGATGAATCATTTCAGCATGAATCATCTTCATCAGTATCCTCAAACGATGAAGGTATTTGTTGCTTTTATTGGCATCTCACCTCTTCATCTTCAGAACTCCATCTGGATCTCAAGCGACACCGATATATCAAATCATGAAGATGAGACTCTGAGGATGAATTCAACAATGATTGCAAGTGGCCTATGATGCTTCTCATTATCGAATACAAGTAAAGTGAAGAACAAAGACAAGCCCAACATACCCGCAACAGTAAACTCGAAGTGAACGAGATTACGTGAAGACAGAGAATGAAAAGCTCACAGGTAAAATATCTATTTTGGAATCTGACAAAACTTCTCAGTCTCATAGTGCAGAAAAGTTCAAAGAAAAACTTGAAAGAAAAGAATAAAAAGATTGATGAATTGGAGAAAGTTGTTAGAGAACTACATGATGAGATCAGTAAGCTGAAAGAAAAGATCAAGAAGCGATGAGAAGATAATTGAAAAGAATGAACTCCAGTTCTCAAAAACTTGAATAAATTTGGAGCCAACAACGAACACATGGAGACAAGCAGGCTTAGGCTACACCGGAGAGAAAAATACAATTGTTTTCATCATCATCAGCACCTTCAGTAGTAGCAAAGGTTGTTTCAAAACCTACAACTAATCCCAAGACCTTCCCAAAGCCTGCTATACCACCAAAGAAGAGTTTTGGAAAATATAAACACCATCAGCATCCTCCTAACATAATGAAAGGTACGCATTTTGCTAGACCCAATTCCTTGTACCTGTTTGTCACCATTGTGGAATCAAAGGGTCATATACGCCCAAACTGTCACAAACTCTATGGTCTTCCTTTAAACTATATTAAAAATTTTTCAAAAAATCATGGACCTAGAGTTCCTGTGAAAAATAGATTTCAAGTGTTTTCAAAATTCTCAGAAGATTCTTACAAAAACTCACGCTCTTTCAAAACAAAACAGTCCAACATTTCAAAAAGGTAAAAATTTCAAATTTGTTGAGAAAAAGAATTTTCCATAAAAGTCAAAAACGTGAGAAAAACACCTGTCAAGACAACTGGTCTTAAAACTAGAGCTATTTGGATTAGAAAAGTCAGAGTTAAAATTGTTTTGTTTCACAAACTGCCCTGAAAGCTTTGAACTCAAACATGTGGTATCTTGACAGTGGATGTTCTAATCACATGAGTGGAAATAAATCTCTATTTTCAAATTTAGAAACTTTTCAGGTGGAATAGTGACCTTTGGTGATGGTAGCACATCTCAGGTAAAAGGCAAAGGTGAGATTAAGTCCACAATTTTAAATGTTTGAAAAATGTTTTATATGTGGGATGGACTTAAAGCTACCTTATAAGTATTAGTCAGTTGTGTGATGCTGACCATGTTGTCCAGTTTTCTAAAAATGAATGTAGTATTTCAACAAAAAGGGACAACAAGTCTTAGCATGGCATACGCACATCTGATAATTGCTATGGGGTAGCAAATTCAGAAGGTTTTCTTTGGCAATTCAGCCACCTTTAGATGAAAATGAGTTATGGCATCAAAGATTAGGACACATGAATTACAAAGATTTACACAAATTGTCCAAATCCGAACTCATAAAGGCTTACCTAATCTTAAAAAGCAGAAAAACTAGTGTATGTGGTCCTTGTCAATTGGGAAAAGCAATCTAGGAAGGCTCACAAAAAGATAAAATCAATCAACACTTCTGAACCTCTTGAGCTTGTCCACATGGATCTAATGGGACCCACACGCACTAAAAAGTCTTGGAGGTAGGCAATATATTTTTGTGGCTGTAGATGATTTTACTCGTTTACAGTGGGTGAATTTTTTGTGTGAAAAATCAGATACTTTTGAGTGCTTTAGTCCTTGTGTTTCAGGTTACAACAAGAAAAGGCAACGTGTGATAGGTTCATCACTAGAATCAGGACTGACCATGGAAGAGAATTTGAAAATCAGAAGTATGCTGACTTTTGTTGACGAAAATGGGATTAGCAAGAGTTTTCACTCCAAAGACACCTCAGCAAATGGCGTAGTGGAGAGGAAAAAATAGAGTTCTGCAAGAAATGGGCGCGTCTATGCTACATGGGAAACAACTCCTGTAAAATTTTGGGCAGGAGGCGGTACAACACAGCAGTTACATAGCAAATAGGGTGATCTTCGTCCTAATTCATCTAAAACACCCTATGAGCTATGGAATGGTAAGAACCCAATGGTAAGTATTTCAGAGTTTTTGGGAGCAAAATTTTTCATCCTCAAGGATAGGGTAATCTTGGAAAGTGTGACTCCCAAGCGATAAAGAATCTTCTTGGGCTACTCTTCTACTAGTCATGCTTTTCGGTTTATAATTTAAATACATCTTCTATGATGGAATCTGCCAATGTAATTGTTGATGACAATACTAATGCTACTGTCCTTGAACAGGGTGAAGAGATAATGAACACATAAAGGAGATTGAAGAAGCTACAAGAGCATATGGAAGAAGAAAACACTGGATTGAGAAAAGAAGACAAAGTTGAACATGCCAAAACCACAAAGCAGTTGGAACCATCATCCAGAGTAAAGTTGAATCATCCAGTTAGTCAAGTCATTGGTGGAGTAACTGAGCAAGATGAAAACACGCATGCAATTAAGGAATGAGGTAACTTATGTATGCTATGTTTCTTGTGTTGAACCCAAAAATATTAAAGAAGCCTGGCTTGATGAAAATTGGGTAAATGCCATGCATGAAGAATTAGATCAATTTGTCGTAATGATGTGTGGACCTTAGTACATTAGACCTACTAACACTAATGTAATTGGGACTAAATGGATATTTAAAAACAAAAGTGATGAGTTGGGAATGTCATTAGAAACAAGGCTAGACTTGTTGCACAAGGCTACACACAAGTAGAGGGAATTGACTTTGATGAGACTTTTGCGCCAGTTGCTAGACTTGAATCCATTAGGTTATTTTGGCTGTTGCATGTTTGTTGAAATTCAGATTATTTCAAATGGATGTCAAGAGTGCATTTTTTGAATGGTGTTCTTCAAGAAGAAGCTTATGTAGAACAACCCAGAGGGTTTGAGGATCCTAAATTTCCAAATCATGTCTTTAAATTGAAAAAGGCTCTTTATGGTTTGAAACAAGCTCCACGTGCATGGTATGAAAGACTCACTACATTTTTAATTGAATCTGGATTTACTCATGGTAGTGTAGACAAGACATTATTCCTTCACATGGATTCTAAGCACATCTTAATTGCACAAATTTATGTGGATGACATTGTGTTTGGTTCTACTTGTGAATCTTATGCTGTTGAGTTTGGTAAGTTAATGTCTACACAGTTTGAGATGAGCATGATGGGTGAGTTGACTTACTTTCTTGGACTCCCAAATTAAACAGAAGATAATGGGATTTTCATTTCACAATCCAAGTATGCTAGAGACTTAGTGAAAAGATTTGGCCTCTCAAGTGCAAAACATGCTAGAACTCCCATGAGCACAAGTACAAAATTGCATAAAGATCCAAGTGGAAAAAGTGTTGATCAGACCATGTATAGAAGTATGATAGGGAGTTTGTTATATCTTACATCTAGTAGACCTGACATTGCATTTAGTGTGGGTGTGTGCGCTAGATATCAAGCTGATCCTAAGGAATCACACTTACATGCAGTCAAAAGGATAATAAATATGTCAGTGGTTACACTAGAGTTTAGGATATGGTTTACATGTGACACCAATTCTGATCTTACGGGATACTCTGATGCCGATTGGGCAGGAAGTGTAGATGATCGCAAGAGCACTTCTGGCGGATGTTTCTATGTTGGAAATAATTTAGTCTCTTGGCACAATAAGAAACAAAACTCCATTTCATTATCTACTGCAGAGGCTGAATACATTGCTGCTGGTAGTTGCTGTACCCAACTCTATGGATGAAGCAAATGCTTGCTGATTATGGAATAGAGCAAGGCCCTATTACTTTGTTTTGTGATAACATGATTGCTATTAGTATATCTAAGAACCCTGTCTTGCATTCTCGCACCAAGCATATAGACATTAGGCATCACTTCATTAGAGAGATGGTAGAAGAAAACATCATCATATTGGAGCATGTGCAAACTGAAAATCAACTTGCTGATTTTTTACAAAACCCTTGGATGCCCTTCGCTTCGAGTCTCTAAGAAAAATCTGTAGGCATTTGTGCACACCATTGAAATCTAAAAGATAAGCTAGAAGTTTATTATTAAGTTGAAAATATTTATGACTTCTATACTGTTACATGTGCATTAAATCTTCCAAATTTATATATTTCAATGAGTTCATAATTTTTTACATTCCTTGTAATTTGATACGAAGTGTCTTGGTGAGTTTTGTCATAATTTTGGAGTGCTTCCTATGACACTTGATTGTACATGCATATATCTCTTTCTCTTCTTTTCTACGAATCAGGGGTTATTGTTTGATGTGTTTAAAAAATGTTTGAGGAGCCTGATTTGTGCATATCAAAGTTATGCATAAATGAAAAAAAAAAAAAAACTTGGAAAGGGCTACCGGTGGGACCAGTGAGAAGCCCCTTAATGACTCGTTGATTGTTAAGGAATAGCTACCTGCCCATAAGCGTGTGAAAGCCGCCAAGTGTTTAAAAAAAAAAAAACAAGGGAAGATTGGCTCTCAATTCATTTGGTACATCAAATTTAACTTTTTGAGTCTATGAGTTGTTTGAGGGGGAGCCTATATGTATATTTATAGTCAAAAACTCACACGTGCACAAGCATTTGTTCAATTTTATGACTTATTTCACCTCCCGACACAGAATTGACATTTTCTTGGAAAAATCAACATGTGAATCTTTGAATTTATGAAGGTGAGAGATTGATGTCATGTATTGGTATAGTGGAATTAAAAGTTTTTTTAACATCTTTAATGGAATTCTTCTACTGTCTTCTTTTTGGTTTTGATTGTATGTGTCCACATCTACTCTTACAAGATTTTCCCAAGAGCCTCGCAGGTAGGACGCAGGCTACGCGCTCCTTCGCGAGATCCTCGCAGGCAAGACGCAAGATGCACGCCCCTTCACCGCCCCTGGCGTAGCCTACCCGCTGGATGCTCGCGGGGAGCGCCGTGGGGTATATATGGGGCCTGGACAGTGCATGGGTCATTTTCCAGCACGTGTTTCTCCTTCGCACCAGCGACCATCCAGCTTCCTCTCCAGCGTCTGTGTGTGCATGTGTACATTCTAGGTACTCTTCACGTCTTTCTCATTTAGTTCTGTCATTTTTTTCTTAAACATGTCTAAAAGAACCGAACTGGGTCCTCCTCCACATCTGGTAATCGATTTTTGAATCAAATGAATTCCGCACATTGTTTTCCAAACGCCCAGTTCTCATTGAACGTCACTAGACTTAAATGATTTTCCCATGATTCAACCTTTGTTTGCTCAGTTAGGTGGGAGTGTGTTACTTCTCTATCTGCATGTGTTCCTGTAAGTTGGTACAAGAATTTTACCGCAAATTTTTGTGAGACTGATTTTGAAAATGCCATCTTAAGACTTCAGTTAATCGGTGTGTCCATCACTGTCACTCCTGATTTTATTGCCTCCATTTTGGGCATTGCCCGACCTACTCTTGAGGAACGTTCTTCACTTTTTTATCCTACTCAAGATGGTGTGTCTCCCACCAAAGAAGAACTGACCAATATCTTAGTATTATGATTGGCTCACCATCCTGGCGTGGTGAAACATATGTTCATTGGCAGCTCAAAACCGATCATCGCATGCTTATCTCTTTGTGTCTGCATCCATAGATCCTACCTCACATTATTCTGATGTCACACTTAGAACAGGTCATGTCATGTATGCCATACTGATGGGTCTTCGTTTGATCTTGCCTTATTCATGTTTCGTCTCATGTTCACTGCTCAACAATTGAAATGCACAAAGGATTCTCTTCCATTTGGTGTTCTTATCACCAAAATTTACAGTTCCATCACATTGACTTACCTTCTTCTGGCCTCACTCCACAGCCTACACCATTACCCCGCCTTACTGCGAGGAAATCCGTTAGTCAGGCTGTGATGACACAACTTGATGCACCAAACGAAGCTGAATCTAGTCGTAGCACCGTCCATTTACTATGAACTCCATGTCTTTGTCTTTCGAGCGACTTGAGGGGGAGTTGAAAATATTCGTGCTGATCAGACTGCAATTAATGGGCGGTTGGATACTATCGATGCAAACATCCAAGCCTTAACAGATTTGTGCACCACTCAATTTCAGTCCTTACATCACCAGATTGATAATTGGGGAGCATTTCAGGATGAACTACCACAGACGATGATGATGATGACACTGGATGTGGTGGTGGTTCTTTGGCGGAACTGATGGTGCGGCGGCAGTGGCAGTGGTGGTTTTGATGATGGCAGTGGTTCTTTTGATCTGTTCTGATTTTCTTTTGTCTTTCCATCATTCTCCCCTATTTTTGTGCGCTTGTCATTTCCATATCAAAAAGGGGGAGTCATTTTCAGTTATGTATGTAATATGTGAACGTGTTTCGGCTATGGCATGATATTTTATGTATAATGTGCTTTGGTAATGATATCATTGATCATTTCTATATTATTCCACATGATGCTTTGATGTGTGTGTTCAGTACGTGCAGAATTTGAGCAGAATTTAAAATTTAACTTAAGTTTTGATATGGAATTGCCAAGGGGAGATTGTAAAGTCTTGTGGCAAATCCAATCAAAATATTAGTTAAATTAGGAATGCTATTAAAGTTTCCTAAAGTGATGCAAATTGAAGATTTGAAGAATTCTGAACAATTAAGGAGATAAAGTTAATCAAGTTGACCAAGATTTTGAAGAATTCTAATTGGTGTGAAGGATTACAAAACCTAATGGGATTCGGACACAGCTTTCTGGAACGTGAATGAAATTCAAGTGTACCTCGCAGGCACGGCGCGGGGAGCACGCGGGTGCGCTTCAAGCACGCAGGCAGCCCGCAGGGAGCGCGTGGGGGCGCCAAGGTGTCTCAGAAATTCCAGTGAGGTCCACAGGCATAAGGATGGAGACCGATGGTGCGCCAGTATTATTTTCTAAAGCGTAAAAATTCCAGTGCAGGTCGCAGGCTAGAGGATGGGAGCGCGAGGGATCGAGCTATGAATATTTTGTTCGGATTCAATTTCCTATTTTGCCAAACTAGGGCAACTTTGTAATCCTATATATATGTGAAACCAACTTTGTAATTGTAGCGAGGTGGGAGAACATATTATAGGGACCTAGAGAAAGAGTCTTTGAGTATTGAGAGCTTTCATGTTCTTTCTCTAAATTCGTCTTGTATTTTCTTTTCACTTTCTGTGTGAGGCATAAAGCCTGCTTGTAGGGTTTATCGAGTGATTCGGGCAAGAGTGACGAAAGGATTCGTGCGAGTGATTCGTAGAGAGTCTGAGTAGAGTTCTGTAATCCGTTGATAGTGGGATTGTAAATAGAGGTTTTTCTCCCTGTGATAGGGTTTCCTCGTTGTTCTCTTGTGTGATTACCTTCATTGTGTGTGTGATTGTGTGGGTTTGGAATTTTCAAATTCAATAAAACATGGATTCAACTATGATTAGTTCTTTTCAAAGCTAGTAACATAGAGTATAACCTTCCTATATCATTTTTGAGTAACTCACCTTTGTGGAGTTATTCCTCTATTACCATTATCCTCATCCCAACGAGTCTTGAACTCCCAAACATTTACCGAAAGCTACTTTAGCAATATGTAACTTTTAGGCCTCTAACTTATAACATCGGCCATTTCTTAGGCTTTACTCAAATAATATGGAAGATTTTAAAATCAACATCTTTCCAATATTCCATTCAATTACTTCACTTCATAGTCTGCCTGCCCTACATAAACAAATGCCTTCGGCATCCATATGTTCTAATGCATTCCAAACTATTCTACCATTTTGCTGACCACAACCAGGCTTCAATACTAAACCATTATAACTAATACTAAGTTAGGCACAGGTAAATCCTCTTCATATAATTCCAATCTCCTCGATTGATGTTGTCATCTAATCATTAGGCATCATCACACAACATAAAGTTTCCCCTTTACAATATTAAAAGCAATCCCTCTTTCAGATAGAAATAACTATCATAAAGTTTCGATCAACATATGTCTTAGCTCATAAAGTGTTCTTACTAACATTACCCCACACATCTGTACTCTTTCCCAATTCACTTAAATCAGCAATCCGTTAGCTAAGAAATACTGAAGTAAGATTGTGGTGGTAACCCACCAAATCCACAAAACTTAAATATCAAACACAATCTTGGCTATACACTACTACTATACTAAAACCTTTGGAGAATCCCTCGAAATCATTTAACCAAATATCACCTAACTCCAAACTCTGTCTCATACAAACTAAATCCACATTTATTGTTCTTGATGCATAATGATTCAGTCAAAATATTAAAGCTTGATAAGCAACATGCTATCTTAATTACCACTAAATTCAACCACTTCCATTTTTTTTTACTCAAAACCCCAAACTTTTACCATTCTTCATAACAAGTATTTCAAATGTCCCAGCATCAAATGCTATATTATATAAAACCATGACTCACAATCATTTGATTGAATTCCAAACTTCTAAAACTTAGTTGGTGCCATAGAATATGGCCTAATAGAAAAACAAAAGTGACACCTAATATTGAATCTAGGAGAGTCAATCCAACGCTTGAGAAATTAATCTCGCTCGAGAAATTAATCTCGCTCATTCCCAAGTACCACATCCATAATCCACACCTCACTCACAAAAACAACAGTGAGACTCATTCTCATTCAATCTCCAATTGACCATCTGAACACGAAGTTTCCCCCAATATGCCTAATATCACTAACTAAAGAGGTTACCTCATCACAAATTTGAACCACCATATTATTAGATAATTGATTATCACCAATCCATCATAATGATCAATCACAACTTATCAAGTTGGTAACTCGTCCATCTTAAGATTTTAATTCTCTACCATTGCCATTTATATAAATAAATCATTCCATAATCACACACTTTTCAACAATAAGAGGCAACCTCAATAAATCCCTAAATCACAACCTTAGGTTCTCTAAGTCTCTCAACACTTACAAATTCTCCACTATATCCATAATCGCTTCTAATCATCATTAATAATGCCTGATCTACTGTTAAAACATCTTTCAAACATATCAACCTTACTCGTCATCAGCCTCAAATTACAACATATCCTTCCTGGTCATACCTTATATAGGCCTTAAGGCCCTTACAACCAAATCAAATGAGACTCAAAATAAAATATTATAACCTTCAAATAAATATTCAACTTAAGTAACCAAAACATTCTGCTAAGTCTGGAATGGCTCATACAAATGTACTTCTAGTCCTACCCCATTAGCCCACCTGGTTATTATGCTTTGTTCCTATAACAAAATCTACAGGGACGTGAGCATGGGTCCACTTGTGCCCGCGATGCTACATACTAACATATATGGTATGTAAACTAGACATGCTTGCTTATCATCATATATACATAGATACATCAACATTTTCCATAAGCTACAACAATTCATCAATATCAATTAGTTTTCAACTTAAGTAAATATTTATCATCATTCAACATCATCATAGTATTACATACAATTCCAATTATTTTTCATTATTGAATTTCTCAGCATTAAATCCAATCACATTCCATATCCACATTATCACATATTCATCATTCACTCACATAACCACATCCACATTATCACTTATTCATCATTCAATCTAATAACCATAGCCACAGAAGTCATCGGGGATTGGGTGCATCCACAATATCGTCTTTTATAGGTCCAGATCCAATGGAAATGATAAACTGAACACCATCATTTACGAGCGCATTCCTGGGCCACGGGTAACCAATACACACACCATGTTGTGGGCTACTAACCCACTGGTATGGATACCAAACCCTGCGCGGGTTCCAGAACTTTCAACCCGAGGGTAATCTTAAAACCCTTCCTATTTCTGCACCCTACCATGACCTCCGACACACACACATAATCAATCATTACAGCACATTCAATTCTCTTTTACCACAAGTTCACATTCATCATCAATGCTTTCTATTTTCGTTTCTTTCAATTCACTTGTTCAAAGTTTAATTCATTTACACAACACATATGTAAGAATAAGGCATTAAATCCCTACCTCAAGTGGTAAGAAGATAGATCAACAAGAAGGTGTCTTAAGCTTCCAAACCCTCAAACTTTGATGAGGTCAATCTCCTCCGTCCTTGATCAAAACTACAAACAAATTACATAGAGAGGTTTCTTAAGGTTCTAATTACAATCTTGTAAAAGGAATTTGGATTTCATGGAGGGTGGAAGAACCTACCTTGAAATCTCTACCCGGTGGTCTTATTCTTCTCCTTGTTCTTCCTCTTTGCTTCTCACACGATTCTCCCTCTTCCAAGCAACTTCTCTCTCTCTCTCTTGCATCAAATCAACCATATATATATATATAACAAAATTTTAAAGTCCCTCAACAGTAATTCTCAGGTCTCCCCTCACCGCTAGCTAGGTATAGGTGTTAATAGGGTAAGGCTTAGCTAGAAAATGCAGAGCAACACTTGTCTGTCAAAACCATTGTGCCTTGGGCACCCAAGCCCTGCTCAAATGGGCACCCAAGACCTTGGGTGCACAAGCTCTTTTCAGGTGGGCGCACAATGTTCCCCCCATTTTCCAGCATTTGGCCAAAATGTCACCTTTGACTGCATAACCCACTTCCTTCAAAGTTCTCAACTCCAAAACATCATAAATGACCCATACCATTAAATTAACATATCTTAACCTCCAAAATACATCAAAACCATATACTTATATTAAGACAAAGTCCGGGGTATTACATTCTACCCCCCTTCAAGTTGATTCCCAAGTTGATTCTTCCACTCCATGATGTTTCCATAACACTCGAACCAAAGGAATTGTTTTACCCCGTAGCACTTGGTCTCGAGCATCCAAAATCTGAATCAGTTGTACTTCATACTTCACATCTGAGTCTATTTCCAATTCAGTCCGATTCAGCACGTGGTTAGGGTCTAGAATGTACTTACGTAACATAGAGACATGAAAAACTTCGTGTACTCCAGACATTTGGGGTGGCAGTGCCAACAGATAAGCAACCTCTCCAACTCTTGCTAAAATTTCAAATGGACCAATGAATCTGGGAGATAACTTCCCTCACTTGCTAAATCTATACTGTCCTTTCCGTGGTGACACTTTTAGGAATACTTGATCCCCCACTTGAAACTCTAAAGGCCTTTTCCTTTGATCCGCATAACTCTTCTGGCGACTGCGTGCTGTCTCCAGTCTTTGCCTAATTACCTTGATCTTCTCATTACTTTCGTGAACTAATTCTAGCCCAATTATGGCCGCTTCTCCAACTTGTGTTCAACACACTGGGGATCTACATAGTCTTCCATACAATGCCTCAAATGGTGCCATTCCAATGCTAGCTTGGTAACTGTTATTATAAGCAAACTCTACCAGTGGCAAATGATCTTCCCAACTACCTTTAAAGTCCAACACACAAGCTCGAAGCATATCTTCTAAAATCTAAATTGTTCGTTCTAACTGTCCATCAGTTTGGGGATGATAAGCCATACTAAAACATAACTCTACCCCCATGGCTACTTGAAAACTCTGCCAAGAATCAAGAAACAAAATGAGAGTCCCGGTCTGAGACAATAGACACTGGCATCCCATGTAACCTCACAATTTCTCTGATATACAATCGGGCCAAAGAGTCCATAGAATCTGTCATTCTCATTGACAAGAAGTAAGCTGACGTGGTCAATCGATCAACAATCACCCATATGGCATCACAACCTCTTTTTGTCTTTGGTAACCTTGACACAAAATCCATGGTCACATTTTCCCCCTTCCACTTGGATATTGGCAAAGGCTATAACAATCCAGCCGGTCTTTGATGCTCTGCTTTCACCTGCTAAGAAGTTAAACATTTGCTAATAAACTCCGCCACATCTTTTTTCATTCCTGCCCAATAAAACTGCCTCTTTAAGTCATGATACATCTTTGTACCCCCCAGATGCACTGTTAGCTGGGAATGATGAACTTCCCTCAAAACTTCCTCTTTAACTGAGGAGGGCACAAAGCTTCTCCCTTGGTATTTGACCATTCCATTATCACCCACTGTCCAGCCCGGAATATCAACCTGATCCCTTATTTTATTACAAAAATCATTAGCTTCCTCATTTGACTTCTAAGCTTCAGTTACTCTATTGATTAAGGCTGGTTGGGTGATAACAGTATGCAACATCCCTTGTTCTTCTCCCTCTTTAAGTTCCAATTCAAATTCACTCAATGTCCCCATCATTTCCTATTCTTTTAGCTGCTATACAAGCCATAGCTCTTCTACTCTTCCTGCTCAAGGCATCTGCAACCATATTAGATTTACCCGAATGATAATGCAATTCAAAGTTGTAGTCTTCCTTGTACTCCATCCACCATCGTTGCCTTAAGTTCATGTCTCTTTGAGTAAAAATGTACTTTAAACTTTATGGTTTGAGAACACTTCAAATTTCTCCCCATATAGGTAATGTCTCCAACTCTTTATGGCAAAAATGATTGCTGCCAGCTCCAAATCATGCATTGGATAATTCTTTTCATGATTCTTCAACTGTCTTGACCCATATGCCACCACTCGCCCATTCTGCATAAGAACACACCCAAGTCCCTCCCGTGACGCATCATAATACACCAAGTAACCAACTCCCCTCTTTGGGATGATTAACACTGGTGCAGTAGTCAATCTTCTTTTTATCTATTGAAATGATCTTTCACATGCATCACTCCATTCGAATTTGATTCCCTTTCGGGTTAATCTAGTTAGTGGGGCCGCTAATCTAGAAAAATCTGAGACAAACCTTCTGTAGTATCCTGCCAACCTGAGGAAACTGCGAATCTCAAATACAGACTTTGGTTGAGACCATCCCAAAATGGCTTCAATTTTGGATGGATCCACTGCTACTCCTTCATCCGAGACAACATGTCCCAGAAATTTATCCTTTCTAAGCCAAAATTCACATTTGCTTAGTTTGGCATACAACTGATGATCCTTTAACCTTTGTAGTACAAGCCTCAAATGTTTTTCATGTTCCTCATCTGACTTGGAATACACCAAGACGTCATATATGAAAACCACCACAAACTTATCTAAGTAATCTCTAAAGATTCGATTCATTAAGTCCATAAAGACTGCTGGTGCATTTGTCAAACCAAAAAGCATAACCAGAAACTCGTAATGACCATACCGAGTCCTGAATGCCATCTTTGGAATGTCTTTCTCTCTTGTCTTCACTTGATGATACCCAGATCGTAAATCAATTTTTGAAAACACCAACGATCCCTTCAACTGATCAAATAAATCGTCAATTCTTGGCAATAGGTGTAATACCCCGAATTTTCATGTAAATATAATTTGATGGTTTTAACATGTTTTGGGCATGTTAGTATGTTAATTAAGTGAGTTTAGTCATTAAAGATGACTTAGGGGTGTGAATTTTGGAAGAAATGGGCAAAATAGCTCAAAAATCAACATTTTGACTCGGGGGCGTGCAGAGGGGCGCCCAAGGTAGAGGATGGGCGCCCAAGGTAGAGGAGGGGCGCCCATGGGTCTAGCATGGGCGCCTATAGTCCATGATGGGCGCCCCACTTGTGCAGAAAATCAACAGTAAGTTGACCTCTGCATTTTCCAGCCGAGACTTAACCCTATACACCTATATTTAGGCTAGGGGGGTGGAAAACTCTGGAAGATACTGTTTGGGGATTAAAAATATTGATATATATATATATATATATGATGGATTTGATGTAAGAGAGAGAGAGAGAATCGGCTAGGGAAGCAAAAGGAGACCAAGAGAAGAGAAAAGGAGGAGAAGAAGACCACCGGTTGGGTTTTCAATGGTAGGTTTTCCAAACCTTCATGGAATTCAAATTCCTTTTACAAGATTGAAATTAAGACCTTAAGAAACCTTCCTATGTTGTTCATTTTTAGTTTTGATCAAGGAGGGAGGAGATTGACCTCATCAAAGTTTGAGGGTTTGGAAGCTCAAGACACCCATTTGTTGATCTATCTTTTTACCACTCAAGGTAGGGATTTCTAGTCTCATTTTAACATATATGAGATGTATTTGAGCTAATAACACTTCTATGAAAATTATTTAAGATTTGGAACCCTTGGAAGTGGAGTTTTTGTGGATGAATGGTTGTGTGTTTATAGGTGTAAAGGTTGGACCAAGATTTTTGTATTGAAGAAAGGGATGGATTAAAATTTGTTTTGATGGACTTTTTGGAGTCTTCTAGGTCCTAGACAACCCAAGAAATCAAGGTAATAGGTTAGATATTGGATTGGGTAAAGTTTGGAACCTAAAAACATGGCTTAAAGCTTGAACTGGAGCAAAGTGACCTTCTGGGCATCAGAGGGGCGCCCATGCTCTGAGGTGGGGCGCCCATGCCCCCTCAGGGGCACCCATGAACTTTAGGAGGGGCGCCCACAGAGACCAGAACACCTATTCTGATTTTTCTTTACTTGACTTCCAACCTTAGGATTATGAAGGGGTTAGGCATATGTTTGTATGTGAGACTTTTATTTGATTAATTGTATGGATTTTAAAATGGGAATGAGCTCTTAAAAGTGATTAAAGGTTGATTATCTTAAACCTATGGGATTAAGCTTGTAAAGGGGAATGCTTGCTACCATGAATGAAATGAATTGGAAGCCTATTTTGGGATAAGGGTTTTAATCAAATAGAATTGTGAATATACCTTAATGTAAACTAAATGTTAAAGTGTATGAACTTGTGATTGCATTAATGAATTGTGATTTGGCAAAAAGGGAGCTCATGTTCATAACAATGAAAGATGTTAAATGTTTAATAATGCTTACTAAATGTTGTTATGTAATGAATCCTAGAATGAACCGGAATGTGGATTTGTGTTGTGGAAAAGTATATGATGTTGAATGTGGACTTATGAATGATGGGATGTGATATGATGAATGATTATTTGTGTGATGGGGGCCGTGGTGGGGTGTGGTAAACAGGAAGAGTTTGAGAGTACCCTCGGGTTGAGAGTCCCGAAACCTGCGTAAGGTTTGGTGTCAATGCCAGTGGGTTAGTAGCCCACAACATTATGAGTGTATGGGTTACCCGTGACCTTGGATTGTGATCCTCAACGATGGTGTTTGGTTTGTCGTTTCTGTTGGGTTTGGACCCATAAAAGACGGTGTTGTGTATACACCCAACCCCCGATGAATTGTGTGACTATGGTTGTGTGATGGATTGTTGGAATGTGATAATATGGATGTGAATACATGATTAAATGTTGAATTTGTGATAATGTGGTTGGGAATGTGACTAGATGTAATATTAGAAAACTCAATAATGGAGATTGTTTGGAATTGGATGCCATATTGTGATGTCATTAAGTGTCAATAGGTATTGTAAATATAGATATGTGATCAATTTTGATTAAACATTAAAAAGTGAATTGAAATATGATCTAAGACTTAACAATGAGAATCTAGAGATTAAGTATTGGTTGAAATTGAATTTCTTTTTACAATATTGTTGTGTATAAAGGTACATAGTCTAAAATGGTGATGTCAATGAATGATTTTGATTTTAGAGTATAGGTGGTAACTAGATACATCATAAAATGCTTGCATGTGTGAAATACATATCATATGTGTTTATTTGAGACTTGTGGGCACAAGTGGACCTGTGCTCACATCCCTATAGACTTTGATGCAGGTACAAGCAATAACAATCAAGTGGGTTGATGTGTTGGGACTAGGAGGTTATGCATGAGCCCTACCAAGCTTATCAAAGCTCTTGGTCATCTAGTTTAAATTTTTTTTTGGGAATTGTAACGTTGTACATTTATGAACTCTTTCAATTTGGTTGTAATGGCCATAAGGCCTAAGTTATGTAATTTGGGAATGGTGTATTGTGGTTGGTGACATGGCAATGGTTAAGGTTAAACTTATGTTATTCTATCTTATGTCTTGGGCTCACTAGCTTATGTTGCGTTGCTTTGATTATGGGATGGGTTATATTAGTGCATGTTATGTGTGTTTATCACTCACCCCTCGGGTCCCGAGATCTGGGGCGTGACAATAGGTATCTATTCTTGATAGTCATCCTGTTCAATTTCCTGTAATCAATGCACATTCTCAACGTTCCATCTTTCTTAGCAGCAAACAATGCCGGTGCTCCCCAAGGTGATGTACTTGGCCGGATGAATCCTTTAGCTAACAACTCCTCCACTTGTGTTTTCAACTCGACTAACTCTGCTGGTGCTAACCTGTAAGGTGGAATGGAGATGGGTTCTGTGCCTAGAACCAGGTCAATGCCAAACTCTACTTTCCATTTAGGTGGCAACCCAGATATCTCCTCAGGAAACACCTCTGTAAATTCATTCACAACTTTAGGCAATTCAAGTCTCTATTCCCTGTCCTCTTCTTCTATAACCATGCAAGCAAACAGACTACATAGCTCATCATTTCTTGGACTTTTCATAAGTGACGCTTCTCTTGTTTCACACCGGTCTGTAAAGAAGCGAATTTGATCTCCCTCTGGCGTTGTTAAGGTTACTTTACGCTTATTACAGTCAATCATGGCTTGGTAGGACATAAGCCAATCCAACCAAGTATGATATCAAAACCCCTCATCTCCAATACAATTAAATCAAAAGTTAAGACGAACTCTCGCCCATCAAAAACATCAGTTACTCTTAATTCACACCCCTTACACACTTGTGTCAAGGAAGAAAATGCCGCTATAGGGGTCTCAACACATAAAAAGAATTCCAAGGGGCTAACATCTAATCCTAAGGCATATACAAATGACGCGGCGACAAATGAATGGGATGCTCTCGTGTCTAAGAGTACAAGGGCGTTTGATGAATAGACCTGAAAAATACCTCTTGTCACCATAAGCTTAGCTGGCGTTTCCTGCTGTGCCACTGCAAACACTCTGCCCTGTGGCTGAACATTTTGTGGTTGACCAAACCTTTGTCCCTGCAGGTTCACCCTTGACTGTTGTGATGTTCCAACTTGCATCGTCCTTTGTGGGACACTCCTCTGCTGATACTGCTGTTGTACCAACTTGGAGGTCGATGGGCGAGCCCCTTATAACCACTGTCCAGGTTGTGCCATCATCCTTCCTGTGCCTCGCTGATTTTGAGGGCAAAGCCTTTGAATATGCACCATCTCTCCACATCCATAGCATGCTCTGTTCACTCCAACCTGATTACTCCTCATTGGTCCTGTTGATTCAACCTGTTTCTTACTCCTGGGACACTTCGTGCTTTTGTGACCTACCTGTCTACAATTAAAGCATACAATTTGCCTTTGAGAGGTCCCCCTTGATCCTTCCATAGGTGCAGGTGCAGTACTTCCTTGATAAGACATTAGGCCTATGGAGCTGACGAACTGCCCCTAATCCTTTTTCTGCTAACTCTTTCTTGCGGAGTTCCCATGGTCTTGCCTCGTTGACTTTCATAAATGACTTTGGTCTCATTCAAGTCCCTTTCTACTGTCATGGATCGATTTACCAAAGTCTCATAATCTTCTAGTCCTAACATCACCATCTTGTTCCTCAGAGTTGGTCTCAATCCCTGTCACGCCCCGTTCTCGTGACCCAAGGGGTGAGTGATAAACACACACAACATGCACTAACATAACCAATCCCCATGTTCAGAGCAACATAACGTAAGCTAGTGAGCCTGAGACATAAAATAGAATAACATAAGTTTAACCTTAACTATTGCCAGGTCACATACTCCATACACCATTCCCAAATTACACAACTTAGGCCTTAAGGCCATTACAACCAAATTGAAAAAGTTTAAAAGTGCACAGCATTACAATTCCAAAAAGATGTTTAAACTAGATGACCAAGAGCTTTGCTAAGCTTAGTTGGGCTCATGCATAACCTCCTAGTCCAACCACATTAGCCCACCTGATTGTTATTGCCTGTACCTGCATCAAAATCTGTAGGGACGTGAGCACGGGTCCACTTGTGCCCACGATGTCTCAAGCAAACATATATGGTATGCAATCTAATCATGCAATGCATCTCAAGTAAGGTTAGCCATTTTAATATTTTCTAGAG
Source organism: Vitellaria paradoxa (assembly GCA_019916065.1). Classification (NCBI taxonomy): domain Eukaryota; kingdom Viridiplantae; phylum Streptophyta; class Magnoliopsida; order Ericales; family Sapotaceae; genus Vitellaria; species Vitellaria paradoxa. The sequence goes on along the minus strand of CM034233.1, from coordinate 37,248,068 downwards.
TCATGACATTTCACTAACATAGCCATGCCAAAATAAGTGGAAACATATACTCATACAGCAATGTTAAAGTTTAAGATTTTAATTTCGGTTAAGGTTTATGGATTGTAATTCAGACTCCAATTCCATTCACAATTCAACACCACTTTAACATTTGAATAATATTCAAGCAAGTAAATGTATTCACTTTATCATCCATTCATCATCCCATAGCGCAACCACAACTAAACAAACCATCGGGGGATGGGTGCATGCACACTATCGTCTTTTATGGGCCAATACCCAACGGAAACTAAAGCCCAGTCAGTTGAAGAAGAGATAGTGTGGCCTAGTGATGATGTCTTTATCCAAGTGGCAACCGAGGGTTTAACCAAGGCACAAACCCAGAATGTGACAAGGAACATAGAAGAGATAAGTAGGGTGCCAGCAACTTTAGGTCATCAAATGGTACCCTACTATGGGAAGCCATACCCAGTTCCATATTTAGCACCTTACCCATATCAAAGGGTGATGCCTTACCAGATGCCCGTTCAGTACCAGTCGGCTTACCCGATGATGCCAGTACAAAATGTGACTGTGATTGTATCTACCCTTCCATCATATCCACCCATGACACCAAGTGCAGTGGTAGAACCTAACCTAAGCAGTCAACATGTTAATCCATAGGAGGCTAGCACTAATGTTACGGAGACAGATACGTTACTGGTGTCCTCAGCAATGTATCAAGTGTTGTACTTATTGTGGTAGAAGAAGGCACACTCGTAGCTCTTGCCCATATCGTAGGATTTGAGATGTAAGTATGTAAAGGGAAAATTTTGGAAAGATGATTCCCTTAGTGGTAATCAGAATGCTTGATAGTCTAAGGACTTATGTTATGTTATGTACTCTTTTAAAGTTCAGTTGGTAGAGTAACTTGGGAACTTATAATGTTCAAATGTCTGTGGTAGTACTAATGGAAGTAAGGTCTTGTTGTTATGTTGAACCCTTACGAATGTATTGAACTACTATATTGTCGTTAGGAGATGAAGTTATGCTTTAGTATAAGCTTAGATGTCGATCTAATATTGTTATTTTATGCTTTGATATACTTTAGATATAATGCCGCCACGTGCAATGGGAGTTAGAGGCCGAGGCTGAGGTAATGGTCAAGGTAGGGGTAGAGCGAGAGAAGATGCTCCTGTTCAGCAAGAACAGGAAACACATCAAAGTACAGTGGCTGAGGCATCGCCTATTGCACAACACGATGACTTAGGAGAGGAGAATGTGCAATCGAGGGCACCAGAGGTTCAACAACTAGCAGCCATGGACGCCGGGGTAGTGTTACAACAATTAGCGACAGCTATGGTCACAATAGCAGTTGGGGCTCGAGTTGGACCCCAGACACAAGCGCAAGCAGGCCCAACTGCTTTGGAGAAATTCAGGAGGATGAAGCCTCCAACTTATGGTGGTGTGGGTGACATAGATGTGGCAGAACAATTCTTAGAGGAATGCGAGAAGATATTAGTGGTGATGGAAATTACTGATCCTTTTACTCGCATTATGTTGACTGCATTTCAGCTAGTGGGACGGGCGTCAACTTGGTGGACTAGTTTAAATGATACAGGAGGATCAATGGGTCTCACTTGGGAGAGGTTCAACGAAAGGTTCAGGGATCACTTCTTCCCTCAATCTTTAAGGGATGCTAAGAGGGAGGAATTTGCTGGGTTGATACAAGGGACTATGTCAGTGTTAGAATATGAGAGGAAATTCTCAGACTTATCAAAGTATGCACCTGAGTTGGTCTCTACTACTCATTTGAAATGTAGGAGATTTGAAAGGGGGTTGAGACCAACTCTGAGGAACAAGATGGTGATGTTGGGACTAGAAGATTATGAGACATTGGTAGATCGAGCCATGACAGTGGAAAGGGACTTAAATGAGACCAAAGTCATTTATGAAAGCCAATGAGGCAAGACCATGGGAACTCCGCAAGAAGGAGTTAGCAGAAAAATGATTAGGGGCAGTTCATTAGCTCCACAAGCCCAATCGTCTTATCAAGGAAGTACTACACCCGCACCTATGGAGAGGTTAAGGGGAACCTCTCGAAAACAAATTGTTTGCTATAATTGTCGACAAGAAGGCCATAGAAGTACGGAGTGTCCCAGGGGTAAGAAACAGGTAGAATTAACAGGACCAATGAGGGGTGATCAGGTTGGAGTGAACAAGGCATGCTATGGATGTGGGGAAATGGGGCATATTCAAAGGTTTTGCCCTCAGAATCAGTAAGGTGCAGGAAAAAGGATGATACAGCCTGGACAGTGGTTACAGGAAGCTCGCCCATTGGCCTCCCAGTCAGTACAGCAGCAGTATCAGTAGAGGAGTGTCCCACAAAGGACGATGAAAGTTGGAACATCACAATAGTTGAGGGTGAACCTGGAAGGACAAAGGTTTGGTCGGTCATAAAATATTCAGCCACAAGGCAGAGTGTTTACTGTGGCACAATAGGAGGCGCCAGCTGAGCCTATGGTGACAAGAGGTATTTTTCATGTCTATTCATCCAATGCTATTATACTCTTAGACACGGGAGCATCTCATTTATTTGTTGCCGTATCATTTGTATATGCCTTGGGATTAGATGTTAGCCCCTTGGAATTGTTTTTGTGTGTTGAGACCCCCATAGTAGGATTTTGTTCCTTGATTCAAGTGTGTAAGGGGTGTGAACTAAGGGTAACTGATGTTTTTGATGGGCAAGAGTTCGTCTCAACTTTTGACTTAATTGTATTGGAGATGAGAGGTTTTGATATCATACTTTGGATGGATTGGCTTATGTCTTATCAAGCTATGATTGACTGTAATAAGCGTAAGGTGACCTTAACTATGCCAGAGGGAGATCAAATTCGCTTCTTTACAGACCAGTGCGAAATAACAGAAGTGTCGCTCTTGAAAAGTCAGAGAAAAAATGAATTGTGTAGTCTGTTTGCTTGCATAGTTATAGAAGAAGAGGACGAGGAACAAAGACTTGAATTGCCTAATGATGTGAATGAATTTCCTAAGGTGTTTCCTAAAGAGATATTTGGGTTGCCACCTGAAAAGGAGGTAGAGTTTTGCATTGATCTGGTTCTAAGCACCGAACCCATTTTCATTTCACCCTACAGGTTGGCACCGACAAAGTTAGCAGAATTGAAGACGCAGGTGGAGGAATTGTTGGCCAAGGGATTCATCCGGCCAAGTACTTCACCTTGAGGTGCATCGGCGTTATTTGCAGCTAAGAAAGATGGGACTTTGAGAATGTGTATTGATTGCAAGAAATTGAACAGGGTGACTATCAAGAATAGATACCTGCTGCCAATAATCGATGATTTATTTGATCAGTTGAAATGATCATTGGTGTTTTCGAAGATTGATCTACGATCCGGGTACCATCAAGTGAGGATAAGAGAAGAAGACATTCCAAAGACGGCATTCAGGACTCGGTATGGTCATTATGAGTTTCTGGTTATGCCATTTGGTTTGACAAATGCACCGGCAGTCTTTATGGACTTAATGAATCGAGTCTTTAAAGATTACTTGGATGGGTTTATGGTGGTATTCATCTATGATGTCTGGGTGTATTCTAAGTCAGAAGAGGAACATGAACAAGATTTGAGGCTCATACTACAAAGGTTAAAAGATCATCAGTTATATGCCAAGCTAAGCAAATGTGAGTTCTGGCTTAGAAAGGTTAAATTTCTGGGACATGTGGTCTCAGAAGAGGGAGTAGCAGTGGACCCATCCAAAATTGAAACTATTTTGGAATGGTCTCAACTAAAGTCCGTATTTGAGATTCGTAGTTTCCTAAGGTTGGCAAGATACTACCGAAGATTTGTCTCAGATTTTTCTAGATTAGCAGCCCTGCTAACTAGATTAACCCAAAAAGGGATTAAATATGAGTGGAGTGATGCATGTGAAAGATCATTTCAAGAGATAAAAAGAAGATTGACTACTATACCAGTATTAGTCATCCTAGAGAGGGGAGCCGATTAGTTGGTGTATTGTGATGTGTCACGGGAAGGACTTGGGTGTGTTCTTATGCAGAATGGGCTAGTGGTAGCTTATGATTCAAGATAGTTAAAGAATCATGAAACGAATTATCCAGTGCACGATTTGGAGCTGGCAACAGTCATTTTTGCCTTAAAGAGTTGGAGACATTACTTGTATGGTGAGAAATTTGAAGTATTCTTGGACCACAAAAGTTTGAAGTACATTTTTACTTAGAAAGACCTGAATTTGAGGAACTGTGGTGGATAGAATATATGGAGTACTATGACTTTGAATTACATTATGGTCGCAGATTCCTTGAGCATGAAGAGTAGAAGAACCATGGCTTGTATAACAGCTAAAAAATGGGAAATGATGAGGACATTGAATGAGTTTGAATTGAAACTTAGCGAGGGAGAGGAATAAGGAATGTTGCATACTGTTGTCACCCAGCCAGCATTAATCAATAGAGTAACTGAGGCTCAGAAATTAGATGAATAAACTAATGATATTTGTACCAAGATAAGGGGGCGAGTGGATATTCTGGGTCGGACAGTAGGTGATGATGGAGTGGTCAGGTATTGAGGGAGAATCTTTGTGCCCTCCTCTGTTAGAGAGGAAGTTTTGAGGGATTTTCATCATTCCAGGCTAGCAGTGCATCCGGGTGGTACAAAAATGTATCATGACTTAAAGAGGCAGTTTTATTGGGCAGGAATGAAGAAGGATGTAGCAGAGTTTATTAGCGAGTGTCTAACCTTGTCAGCAGGTGAAGACAGAGCATCAAAGACCAGCTGGATTGTTACAGCCTTTGCCAATATCCAAGTGGAAGTGGGGGAATGTGACCATGGATTTTGTGTCAGGGTTGCCAAGGACAAAAAGAGGTTGTGATGCCATATGGGTGATTGTTGATCGGTTGACCAAGTCAGCTTATTTCTTGCCAATGCAAATGACGGATTCAATGGACTCTTTGACCTAATTATACATTCGGGAAATTGTGAGGTTGCATGGGATGCCAGTGTCTATTGTCTCAGACCGGGACTCTCGTTTTGTTTCTTGATTCTGGCAGAGTTTTCAAGCAGCCATGGGGGCAGAGTTATGTTTCAGTACGGCTTATCATCCCCAAACTGATGGATAGTCGGAATGAACAATTTAAATTTTAGAAGACATTCTTTGAGCTTATGTGCTGGACTTTAAAGGTAGTTGGGAGGATCATTTGCCACTGGTGGAGTTCACTTATAATAACAGTTACCAGGCCAGCATTAAAATGGCACCATTTGAGGCACTGTATGGAAGACCATGTAGATCCCTGGTGTGTTGGACACAAGTTGGAGAAGTGGTCATGATTGGGCCAGAGTTAGTTCAAGAAACTAATGAGAAGATCAAGGTAATTAGGCAAAGGCTGAAGACAGCACGTAGTTGCCAGAAGAGTTATGCAGATCAAAGAAGGAGGCCCTTAGAGTTTCAAGTGGGGGATCATGTGTTTCTGAAGGTGTCACTACGGAAGGGACAGTTCAAATTTAGTAAGCGAGGGAAGTTATCTCCTAGATACATTGGCCCATTTGAAATATCAGCAAGAGTTGGAGAGGTTGCTTACCAGTTGGCATTACCACCCTAAATGTCTAGAGTGCACGAAGTCTTTCATGTCTCTATGTTACGTAAGTACATTCTAGACCCTACTCATGTTTTGAATTGGACTGAATTGGAAATAGACTCGGACGTGAAGTACAAAGTACAACCGATTCGGATTTTGGATGCTCGAGACCAAGTGCTATGGGGTAAAACAATTCCTTTGGTTCGAGTGTTATGGAAACATCATGGAGTGGAAGAATCAACTTGGGAACGTGAGCTCGAGATGCGGGAAAGTTATCCACATTCGTTTTCTTAAAGTTTTATTATGTACTAAATTTCAGGGATGAAATTTTCGAAGGAGGGAGAATGTAATATGCTGCATTTTAATGGTAATATAATTTGATGCTTTTAACATGTTTTGGGCATGTTAGTATGTTAATTAAGTAATATTAGTTATTAAAGATGACTTAGGGGTGTGAATTTTGGAAGAAATTGGCAAAATAGCTCAAAAGTCAACATTTTGACTTAGGAGCATGCTGAGGGGCACCTGAGGTTATGAGGGGCGCCCATGGCTCTAGGACAAGCGCTCGTGGTCCATGAGGGTCACCCCACTTGTACTGACAGTCAACAGTAGGGTGTCCTCTGCGTTTTCCAGCCGAGCCTTACCCTATTAACACCTATACCTATCTAGGGGTGAGGGAAGACCTGAGAATCACTGTTTGGAGGTTTAAAATATTGTTAATATATATATATTTGATTGATTTGATGCAAGAGAGAGAGAGAGAGAGAGAGAAGTGGCTTGGAAGAAGAGAGAATTCAGGTGAGAAGCATAGGAAGCGCAAAAAGAAGAACAAAGGAGGAACTAGGTGGAGATTCAAGGTAGGTCTTCCAAATCTTCATAGAACTCAAATTCCTTTTGCAAAATTGAAATTAGAACCCTAAGAAACCTTCCTATGTCATTTATTTTTAGTTTGATCAAGGAGGGAGAAGATAGAGGCCATCAAAGTTTGAGGGTTTGGAAGCTCAAGACACCTTCTTGTTGATCTATCTTTTTAACACTTGAAGTAGGGATTTAATGCCTCATTCTTACATATGTGTTGTGTAACAAGGAGTAGATTACCATTAGAAAACGCTCTTTAAGTGTTGGTTTCATGTATGGAAGAAAATGGGAGTTATACACATGTCTATATATATGTATAGGTTAAGAGAGTGAAAGTAGTGTTTTGATCCATAACTTGACTTGTGGTTGATGAAAACTCAAATTTTTTATTTGTTCGAAGCCTAAGATATAATACCCCGGACTTTGTCTTAATATGAGTATATTGTTTTTTGAGGTATTTTGGAAGCCAAGATATGTTAATTTAGTTATATGGAGCGTTTGGAGTTGAGAACTTTGAAGGAGATGGGTTATGCAGTCAAAAGTGACATTTTGGCCAGTGCTGGAAAAATTGGGGTAACCTTAGGTGCCCACACTAAAGGAGCTTGTGCGCCCAAGGTGCTTGACGCGCCCACCTGAAAAGAGCTTGGGTGCCCAAGGCACAGTGGTTTTGACAGATAAGTGTTTTTCTGCAATTTCCAGTCGAGCCTTACCCTATTACACCTACTACCTAGCTAGGGGTGAGGCGAGACCTGAGAAATCACTGTTTGGGGGTTTAAAATATTTATCTATATATATATTGGTTGATTTGATGCAAGAGAGAGAGAGGAGTGGCTTGGAAGAAGAGAGAATTCGGGTGGAAAAGCAAAGGAAGAACAAAGGAGGAACCGGGTGGAGATTCAAAGGTATGTCTTCCAAATCTTCATAGAACTCAAATTCCTTTTGCAAAATTGAAATTAGAACCCTAAGAAACCTTCCTATGTCATTTATTTTTAGTTTTGATCAAGGAGGGAGAAGATAGAGGCCATCAAAGTTTGAGGGTTTGGAAGCTCAAGACACTTTCTTGTTGATCTATCTTTTTAACACTTGAAGTAGGGATTTAATGCCTCATTCTTACATATGTTTCATGTAACAAGGAGTAGATTACCATTAGAAAACGCTCTTTAAGTGTTGGTTTCATGTATGGAAGAAAATGGGAGTTATACACATGTCTATATCTATGTATAGGTTGAGAGACGTGAAAGTAGTGTTTTTGATCCATAACTTGACTTGTGGTTGATGAAACTCAAATTTTTTATTTTGTTCGAAGCCTAAGATGTAATACCCCGGACTTTGTCTTAATATGAGTATATGGTTTTTGAGGTATTTTGGAAGCCAAGATATTTTAATTAGTGATATGGATCGTTTATGGTGTTTTGGAGTTGAGAACTTTGAAGGAGATGGGTTATGCAGTCAAAATGATATTTTGGCCAAGTGGGAAAATGGGGGGAACCTTAGGTGCCCACCTGAAGGTGCTTGCGCGCCTAAGGTCTTGAGCACCCACCTGAAAAGAGCTTGGGTGCCCAAGGCACAATGGTTTTGACAGATAAGTGTTTTTCTGCATTTTCCAGCCGAGCCTTACCCTATTAACACCTATACCTAGCTAGGGTTGAGGGAAGACTTGAGAATCACTGTTTGGGGGTTTAAAATATTAATATATATATATATATATATTTGGTTGATTTGATGCAAGAGAGAGAGAGAGAGAGTGGCTTGGAAGAAGAGAGAATTCAGGTGAAAAGCAAAGGAAGAGCAAAGGAAGAACAAAGGAGGAACCGGGTGGAGATTCAAAGGTAGGCCTTCCAAATCTTCGTAGAACTCAAATTCCTTTTGCAAAATTGAAATTAGAACCCTAATAAACTTTCCTATGTCATTTATTTTTAGTTTTGATCAAGGAGGGAGAAGAGAGAGGCCATCAAAGTTTGAGGGTTTGGAAGCTCAAGACACCTTCTTGTTGATCTATCATTTTACCACTTGAGGTAGGGATTTAATGCCTCATTCTTACATATGTGTTGTGTAACAAGGAGTAGATTACCCTTAGAAAACCCTCTTTAAGCGTTGGTTTCATGTATGGAAGAAAATGGGAGTTATATACATGTCTATATATATGTATAGGTTAAGAGAGTGAAAGTAGTGTTTTGATCCATAACTTGACTTGCGGTTGATGGAAACTCAAATTTAAGGCCAAGAACCTTTTGTTGATGTTAGAGACTTGAAACTTGAGGTATTTTTACATTAAGTTGGTCAATTTGAGGTCCCAGGGTGAAAAACCATAAAACCAGAAAACAGGGCATGAAACCCGAAACTTGGCCCAGGCTGTGGGCGCATGAGGGGGACACAATCGGGCTCCCAAGCCCTTGGGACCCAAGACATTAAGGCATGCTTGCTCCAAGAAATTCAGGCCCATGGGCCCGCCCAGCCCCTTTAGGCGCACGGCTGAGTGTCACTTGGGTGTCCACATCGAGCCTTGGTCACTTTCTGACATGTTTAGTTTAGCCTTATTACTTTGGGAACCATGGAAGAATTGGTAACTTGTTTTACATGAAACTTTTATAGTTAATTACATGAATTTAAAAGGAAATAAGCTTTTATTTAAAACTTGTGTAAAGGGGCAAGTGAAGTCACCTGATTGATGAATTGGAAGTCTACTTTGAAGTAAGGTCTCAACTTGAAAGAATTGGAATATGCCTTGGATGTAAACTAAATGTTGAAGTTTATGAACTTGTGATGATAAGTAAATGTGACTTGACACAGCGGCTCTGTTCTTAATGGTGGTAACTAGGGGATGCTTAATATGATGGACTAATATGATATGCATGAACCATGAGATGAACCTAACATTGACATGTGTGCTGAAAGGTATTGATGATGAATGTGAATCTATGAAAGATGAGATTGTATGGTATGAATGATGGCTTGTGTGCTGGGGGTCGTGGTGGGGTGCGGTAAATAGGAAGGGTTTAGAGAGTACCCTTGGGTTGAAAGTCCCGGAACTTGCGCAGGGTTTGGTGTCAATGCTAGTGGGTTAGTAGCCCACAACATTGTGTGCGTTTTGGCTCCTCATGGCCCTGGACGGTGATCCTAAACGATGACGTTGGTTTATCGTTTCCGTTGGGTATTGGCCCATAAAAGACGATAGTGTGTATGCACCCATCCCTCGATGATTTGTTTGGTTGTGGTTGTGCTATGTGATGAAGAATGGATGATGAAGTGAACACGTTTACTTACTTGAATATTATTCAAATGATGAAGTGGTGTTGAATTGTGAATGGAATTAGAGTTTGAATTGCAATACATAAACATTAACTAAAATTTGAAATCTTAAACTTTGACATTGTTGTATGAGTATGTGTTTCCACTTATTTTGGCATGGCTATGTTAATGTAATATTATGACTCTAGAAAATGTTAAATTGGCTAACCTTACTTGAGATGCATTGCATGGTTAGAATACATATCATAAATGTCTGTTTGAGACATTGTGGGCGCAAGTGGATCGTGCTCACATCCCTACAGATTTTGATGCAGGTAGGGCCATAACAACCAGGTGGGCTAAGGGGTTTGGATTAGGAAGTTATGCATGAGCCCTACCAAGCTTAGCAAAGCTCTTGGTCATCTAGTTTAAATTTCTTTTGGGGTTGTAATATTGTACTTTTCTAAACTTTTTCAATTTGGTTGTAATGGCCTTAAGGCCTAAGTTATGTAACTTGGAAATGGTGTATGGAGTTTGTGACATGGCAATAGTCAAGGTTAAACTTATGTTATTCTATCTTATGTCTCGGGCTCACTAGCTTATTGCATTGCTTTGATCACGGGATTGGTCATGTTAGTTCATATTGTGTGTGTTTATCACTAACCCCTTAGGTCACGTGATATGGGGCATGACAGGTTGGTATCAGAGCACTAGGTTGGAATACCTAGGGACATGGGAAGTCTTGCATCTCATATTGCATGCTTGAATGTGATATAATTGAATTTTTATCTTGGATCCTAATTTGTCTGGTTTAAATTTTTAGATGGGATTTGAGAAAGGGGGGAGTAGTGGTACTAAAGCCCAATCAGTTGAAGAAGAGATAGTATGGCCTAGTGATGATGTCTTTATCCATGTGGCAACCGAGGGTTTAACCAAGGCACAACCCCAGAATGTGAAAGGGAACATAGAAGAGATAAGTAGGGTGCCAACAACTTTAGGTCATCAAATGGTGCCCTACTATAAGATGCCATACCCAGTTCCATATTCAGCACCTTACCCATATCAAAGGGTGATGCCTTACCAGATGCCTATTCATACCAGTCTGCTTACCCAGTGATGCTAGTACAAAATGTGACTGTGATTGTACCTACCCTTTCAGCAAATCCACCCATGACACCAAGTGCAGTGGTAGAACCTAACCTAAGCAGTCAACATGTTAATCCACAGGAGGCTAGTACTAATGTTAGGGAGATGAGTGGAAGCTCTAATAGTGAGTAAGATCGGCTGCGGGGACTAAGTACAGGCTATCGTAGCCGGGGACAGATGCATTACTAGTGCCCTCAGAAATGTATCAAGTGCTGTACTTATTTTGGTAGGAGGAGGCATTCTCGTAGCTCTTGCCCGTGTCGTAGGACTTAAGATGTAAGAATGTAAAGGGAAAGTTTTGGAAAGGTAATTCCCTTAGTGGTAGTTGGAAAGGTTGATAGTCTAAGGACTTATGCTATGTTATGTACTCTTTTAATATCAGTTGGTAGAGTAACTTGAGAACTTATAATGTTAGAACTTCTATGGTAGTGCTAATGGAAGTAAAATCATGTTGTTATGTTGAACCTGTATAAATGTACTAAACTGCTATATTGTCGTTATGAGATGAAGTTATGCTTTAGTATAATCTTAGATGTCGATTTAATATTGTTATTTTATGCTTTGATATACTTTAGATATAATGCCACCGCGTGCAATGGGAGTTAGAGGCCGAGGCCGAGGTAATGGTCAAGGTAGGGGTAGAACGAGAGAACATGCTCTTGTTCAGGAAGAACAGGAAACACATCAAAGTCCAGTGGCTGAGGCGCCTCCTATTGCATAACAGGATGACTTAGGAGAGGATGAGGTGCAGTTGAGGGCACCAGAGGTTCAACAACCAGTAGCCATGGACGCCGGGGCGGTGTTACAACAATTAGCGGCAGCTATGGCCGCAATAGCAGGTGGGGCTCGAGTTGGACCCCAGACACAAGCGCAAGCAAGCCCAACTGCTTTGGAGAAATTCAGGAGGATGAAGCCTCCAACTTATGGTGGTGTGGCTGATATGAATGTTGCAGAACAGTTCTTGGAGGAATACGAGAAGATATAGTGGCGATGGAAATTACTGATCCTTCTACTCGCATTATGTTGACTGCATTTCAGCTAGTGGGATGGGTGTCAACTTGGTGGACTAGTTTGAAGTATACAGGGGGATCAGTGGGTCTCACTTGGGAGAGGTTCAACGAAAGGTTCAGGGATCACTTCTTCCCTCAATCTTTAAGGGATGCCAAGAGGGAAGAAATTGCTAGGTTGATACAAGGGACTATGTCAGTGTTGGAGTATGAGAGAAAATTCTCAGACTTATCAAAGTATGCACCTGAGTTGGTCTCTACTACTCATTTAAAGTGGAGGAGATTTGAGAGGAGATTGAGGTCAACTCTAAAGAAGAAGATGGTGATGTTGGGGCTGGAGGATTATAAGACTTTGGTAAATCTGGCCATGACGGTGGAAAGGGGCTTGAAAGAAACCAAAGTTATCTATGAAAGTCGACGAGGAAAGACCATGGGAACTCTGCAAGAAGGAGTTAGCAGAAAATGGATTAGGGGCAGTTCATCAGCTCCACAAGCCCAATTGTCTTACCAAGGAAGTACTGCACCCGCACCCATGGAGAGGTCAAGGGGAACCTCTCGAAGACAAATTGTATGCTATAATTGTAGACAGGATTAACAGGACCAATGAGGGGTAATCAGGTTGGAGTGAACAAGGCATGGTATGGATGTGGGAAAATGGGGCATATCCAAAGGTTTTGCCCTCAGAATCAGCAAGGTGCAGGAAGAAGCATGATACAACCTGGACAGTGGTTACAGGGAGCCCGCCCATCGGCCTCCCAGTCAGTACAACAACAGTATCAGCAGAGGAGTGTCCCACAAAGGACGATGCAAGCTGGAACATCACAACAGTCGAGAGTGAACCCGTAAGGACAAAGGTTTGGTCGGCCACAAAATGTTCAACCATAAGGCAAGGTGTTTACTGTGGCACAACAGGAGGTGCCAGCTAAGCCTATGGTGACAAGAGGTTTTTTTCGTGTCTATTCATCCAATGCTATTGTACTCTTAGACACGAGAGCATCTCATTCATTTGTCGCCGCATCATTTGTATATGCATTGGGATTAGATGTTAGCCCCTTGGAATTGTTTTTGTGTGTTGCGACCCCTATAGCGGGATTTTCTTCTTTGACTCAAGTGTGTAAGGGATGTGATTAAGGGTAATCGATGTTTTTGATGGGCGAGAGTTCATCTCAACTTTTGACTTAATTGTATTGGAGATGAGGGGTGTTGATATCATACTTGGCATGGATTAGCTTATGTCCTACCAAGCCATGATTGACTGTAATAAGTGTAAGGTAACCTTAAATACGCTAGAGGGAGATCAAATTCGCTTCTTTACTGACCAATGTGAAATAAGAGAAGTGTCACTCATGAAAAGTTGGAGAAAGGATGAGTTGTGTAGTCTATTTGCTTGCATGGTTATAGAAGAGGACAAGGAACAGAGACTTGAATTGCCTAAGATTGTGAATGAATTTCCTGAGGTGTTTCCTGAGGAGATATGTGGGTTGCCACCTGAAGGGGAAGTAAAGTTTTGCATTGATCTGATTCCAAGCACTGAACCCATCTCCATTCTACCCTATAGGTTGGCACCGGCAGAGTTAGCAGAATTGAAGACACAGGTGGAGGAATTGCTGGCTAAGGGATTCATCAGGCCAAGTACTTCACCTTGGGGTGTGCCGGCATTATTTGCAGCTAAGAAAGATGGGACTTTGAGGATGTGTATTGATTACAGGAAATTGAACAAGGTGACTATCAAGAATAAATACCCATTGCCAAGAATTGATGATTTATTTGATCAGTTGAAGGGATCATTGGTGTTTTCAAAGATTGATCTACGATCTGGGTACCACCAAGTCAAGAAAAGAGGATGACATTCCAAAGACGGCATTCGGGACTCGGTATGGTCATTACAAGTTTCTGGTTATGCCTTTTGGTTTGACCAATGTACCGGCAGTCTTTATGGACTTAATGAATCGAGTTTTCAGAGATTATTTAGATAAGTTTGTGGTGGTATTCATAGATACGTCTTGGTGTATTCCAAGTCAGAAGAAGAGTATGAACAGCATTTGAGGCTTGTACGACAAAGGTTAAAGGATCATCAGTTATATGCACGCTGAGCAAATGCGAGTTTTGGCTTAGAAAGGTTAAATTTCTTGGGACATGTATTCTCAGAGGAAGGATGTACAGTGGACCCATCCAAAATTGAAGCTATTTTGGGATGGTCTCAACCAAAGTCTGTATTGAGAATCGCGAGTTTCCTCAGGTTGGGCAAGATACTACCGAAGGTTTGTTTCAGGATTTTTCTAGATTGCCAGCCCCGCTAACTAGATTAACCCGAAGGGGAATCAAATTTGAATGAAGTGTACATGTCAGAAGATCATTTCACAGAGATAAAAACGAAGATTGACTACTGCAGCCATTATTAGTCATCCCAGAGAGGGAGGAGCCGGTTACTTGGTGTATTGTGAATGCGTCACGGGAAGGACTTGGGTGTGTCCTTATGCAAAATGAGCGAGTGGTGGCATATGGGTCAGACAGTTGAAGATCATGAAAGAATTATCCAGTGCATGATTTGGAGCTAGCAGCAATCATTTTTGCCATAAAGAGTTGGTGACATTACCTATATGGGAGAAATTTGAAGTTTCTCAACCATAAAAAGTTTAAAGTATATTTTTACTCAAGAGACATGAACTTAAGGCACGACGGTGGATGGAGTACATGGAAGACTACAACTTTGAATTGCATTATCCTCCGGGCAAAGCTAATGTGGTTGCAGATGCCTTGACCAGGAAGAGTAGAAAAGCCAATGGCTTTGTGTAGTAGTGAAAGAATGGGAAATGATGGGGACATTGAATGAGTTTGAATTGGAACTCATAGAAAGAGAAAGAACAGGAGTGTTATGTACTGTTGTAACCCAGCCAGCGTTAATCAACAGAGTAACTGAGACTCAAAAGTTAGATGAGAAGCTAGTGTTGTTTGTAATAAAATAAGGGATCGGATGGATATTTCGGGCTGGACAGTGGGGTGATAATGGAGTGATCAAAATACCAAGGGAGAATCTTTGTGCCCTCCTCAGTTAGAGAGGAAGTTTTAAAAGAATTTCATCATTCCCGGTTAGTAGTGCATCTGGGGGGGTTACAAAATGTATCATGACTTAAAGAGGCAATCTTATTGGGTAAGCATGAAGAAAGATGTGGCGGTAGTTCATAGCAAGTGTCTAACTTGTCAGTAGGTGAAGGCAAAGTATCAAAGACTGACTGGATTGTTACAAGCCTTGACCAATACCAGTTGGAGAGTGGGAGAATGTGACTATGGACTTTACGTCAGGATTGCCAAAAAACAAAAAGAGGTTTGTGATGCAATATGGGTGATTGTGATCGACTGATGAAGTCGGCTCATTTCTTGTCAATGCGAATGATGATTCATGGACTCTTTGGCCCGATCTAAATTTGAGAAATTGTGAGGTTGCATGGGACCGCCAGTTGTCTATTGTCTCAGATCGAGACTCTCGTTTTGTTTCCCCAATTTCTGGTAGAGTTTTCAAGCGGTCATGGGCGCGGAGTTATGTTTTAGTACGGCTTATCACCCCAAATGGATGGACAGTTAGAAAGAACAATACATATTTTAGAAGATATGCTTCGAGCTTGTGTGTTGGACTTTAAAGGAAGTTGGGAAGATCATTGCCACTGGTGGAGTTTGCTTATAACATAGTTATCAAGCTAGCATTGGAATGGCACCCTTTGATGGCACTGTATGGAAGACCATGTAGATCCCCGATGTGTTGGACACAAGTTGGAGAGCAAGCCATGATTGGCCCAGAATTAGTTCGTGAAACTAATGAAAAGGGCAAGGTAATTAGACAAAGGCCTGGAGATAGCATGCAGGTCGCCAAAGAGAGGTATGCGGATCAAAGAAAGGAGACCTTAGAGTTTCAAGTAGGGGATCATGTGTTTCTGAAGGTGTCCACCGCGGAAGGGACAGTTCAGATTTAGGTAAAGCGAGGGGAAGTTTCTCCTAGATCCATTGGCCTGTTTGAAATATAGCAAGAGTTGGAGAGGTTGCTTATCGGTTGGCATTGCCACCCCAATGTCTGGATGTGCACGAAGTCTTTCATGTCTCTATGTTACGTAAGTACATTCCAGACCCATACCCATATGCTAAATTGGACTGAATTGGAAATAGACTCGGATGTGAAGTACGAAGTACAACTGGTTTAGATTTTTGGTATGCTCGAGATCAAGTACTTTGGGGTTAGAACACTTCCTTGGTTCGAGTGTTATGGAGACATCCATGGAGTGGAAGAATCTACTTGGAATGTGAGCTCGAGATGCTGGGAACGCTATCCACATTTGTTTCTTAAAGTTATGTTATGTACTAAATTTAGAGGACAAAATTTTTTTTGAAGAGGGGGAGAATGTAATACCCCGGACTTTGGTCTTAATATGAGTATATGGTTTTTGATATATTTTGGAAGTCATGATATGTTAATTTAGTGATATGTGATCCATTTATGGGTTGGTTGAGTTGAGAACTTTGAAGGAGATAGGTTATGCAAATGCAAAGTGACATTTGGCCAAGTGCTTGGAAAAATGGGGGGGAACCTTGGCGCCCACCTGAAAAGAGCCTGTGCTCCCAAGGTCTTGGGGCACCCACTGAAAAAGAGCTTGGGCGCCCCAATGCATAGTGGTTGTTTGACATATAAGTGTTTTTTTGACATTTTCCGCCGAGCCTTACCCTATTAACACTTATACCTAGCTAGGGGTGAAGGGAGACCTAGAATCACTGTTTTGGGGGTTTAAAATATTGTTATAATATATATAGTATTTTGTTGATTTGATGCAGAGAGAGGGAGAGGATGGCTTGGAAGAAAAAGAATTCAGGTGAGAAGCAAGAAGAAACAAAAGAAGAACAAAGGAGGAACCGAGTGGAGATGTCAAAGGTAGGTCTTCCAAATCTTCATAGAATTACCAAATTCCTTTTGCAGAATTGAATTAAACCCTAAGAAACCTTCCTATGTCATTTTATTTTTAGTTTGATCAAGGAGGGAGAAGATAGAGGCCATCAAAGTTTGAGGGTTTGGAAGCTCAAGACACCTTCTTGTTGAATCTATCATTTTACCACTTGAGGTAGGGATTTAAGGCCTCATTCTTACATATGTGTTGCATAACAAGGAGTAGATTACCATTAGAAAACCCTCTTTAAGTTGTGGTTTCATGTTTGGAAGAAAATGGGAGTTATACACATGTCTATATATATGTATAGGTTGAGAGAGTGAAAGTAGTGTTTTGATCTATAACTTGACTTGTGGTTGATGAAAACTCAAATTTTGATTTTGTTTGAAGCCTAAGAACCTTGTGTTGATGTTAGAAACTTGAAACTTGAAGTATTTTTACATTAAGTTGGTCAATTTGAGGTCCCAAGGGTGAAAAACCATAAAACCAGAAAACAGGGTATGAAACCCAAAACTTGGCCCAAGCTGTGGGCACATGAAGGGGACACAGTCGGGCCGCCCAAGACATTAAGGCATGGGTGCCCAAGAAATTAAGGCCTGGGCACACAGCTGAATGTCAGCTTAGGCGCACACCGGAGCCTAGGTCCACTATTCTAACTTTGTTTAATTTAGCCTTCTACTTTGGGCATATGGAAGAAATTGGTAACTTGTTTTTGCATGAAACTTTTAATTGATTGATTACATGTATTTTAAAAGGGAAATGAGCTTTTAAAATTGATTAAGGAGTGTTTAACTTAAGCTTGTGGGATTTAACTTGAAAGGGGTAAGTGAAAGTCACCTCGAATTGCATGAATTGGAAGTCTACTTTGAAGTAAGAGTCTCAATTGAATAGAATTGTGAATATGCCTTGATGTAAACTAAATGTTGAAGTTTATGAACTTGTGATTGATTAAGTGAAATGTGACTTGACAAAAGGACTCATGTTCTTAAAGTTGGTAAATAGCGGATGCTTAATATGATTTGATCAATGTGATATGTAAGGAACCATGAGATGAACCTTAACATTGACATGTGTGTTGAAAGGTATTGATGATGAATGTGGATCTAATGAAAGATGAGATTGTATAGTATGATGATGGTTTGTGTGTTGGGGGTCATGGTGAGGTGCGGTAAATAGGAAGGGTTTAGAGAGTACCCTCGGGTTGAAAGTCCCAGAACTTGCCCAAGATTTGGTGTCAATGCCAGTGGGTTAGTTGCCCACAACATTGTGTGTGTTTTGGCTCCTCGTGGCCGTGGACGGCGATTCTAAACTATGACGTCGGTTTATGTTTCTGTTGGGTATTGGCCCATAAAAGACAATAGTGTGTATGCACCCATCCCCCCGATGATTTGTTTGCTTGTGGTTGTGCTATGTGATGATGAATGGATGATGATGTGAACATGTTTACTTGCTTGTATATTATTCAAAATGATGAAGTGGTGTTTAATTGTGAATGGAATCAGAGTTTGAATTGCAATACATAAACATTAACTAAATTTGAAATCTTAAACTTTAACATTGTTGTATGAGTATATGTTTCCACTTATTTTGGCATGGCTATGTTAATGTAATATTATGACTCCTAGAAAATGTTAAATTGGCTAACCTTACTGAGATGCATTGTATGGTTAGAATACATATCAATATGTCTGTTGAGACATTGTGGACACAAGTGGATCGTGCTCACATCCCTATAGATTTTGATGCAGGTGCATGCCATAATAACCAATTGGGCTAAGGGGTTTGGATTAGGAAGTTATGCATGAGCCCTACCAAGCTTAGCCAAGCTCTTGGTCATCTAGTTTAAATTTCTTTTGGGGTTGTAATATTGTACTTTATTAAACTTTTTTAATTTGGTTGTAATGGCCTTAAGGCCTAAGTTATGTAACTTGGAAATGGTGTATGGAGTTTGTGACATGGCAATAGTCAAGGTTAAACTTATGTTATTCTATCTTATGTCTCGGGCTCACTAGCTTACGTTGCATTGCTCTGATCACGGGATTGGTCATGTTAGTGCTTGTTGTGTGTGTTTATCACTCATCCCTCGGGTCACGTGATCCGAGGTGTGACATAAGAACCTTGTGTTGATGTTAGAAACTTGAAACTTGAGGTATTGTTACATTAAATTGGTCAATTTGAGGTCCCAAGGGTGAAAAACCATGAAACCAAAAAACAGGGTATGAAACCCGAAACTTGGCCGAGGTTATGGGCGCTTGAGGGGGGGACCCAGTCGGGCGTCCAAGAAATTAAGGCATCGGTGCCCAGCCCCTTGGGCACCCGACTGAGTGTCAGCTTGGGTGCCCACCAAGCCTAGGTCACTTTTCTGACATTGTTTAGTTTAGCCTTCTACTTTGGGCATATGGAAGAATGGTAATTTGTTTTTATATGAAACGTTTAATTGATTGATTACATGGATTTTAAGAGGGAAATGAGCTTTTAAAAGTGATTAAGGAGTGTTTAACTTAAGCTTATGGGATTTAACTTGAAAGGGCAAGTGAAAGTCACCTTGAATTGCATGACTTGAAAGATTACTTTGAGGTATGAGTCTTAATCGAATAGAATTGTGAATATGCCTTGTTGTAAACTTAATGTTGAAGTTATAAACTTGTGATTGATTAAATGAAATGTGACTTGACAAAAGGGAACTCATGTTCATAGTATTGAAAAATGCTGAATGTTTAATGATGATTTGATCAATGTCATATGTAATGAACCATGAGATGAACCTTAACATTGACATGTTGGTTGAAAGGTATTGATGATGAATGTGAATCTATGAAAGATGAGATTGTATGGTATGAATGATGGTTTGTGTGCCGGGGGTCGTGGTGGGGTGTGGTAAATAGGAAGGGTTTAGAGAGTACCCTCGAGTTGAAAGTCTCGGAACCTGCACAGGGTTTGGTGTCAATGCCAGTGGTTAGTAGCCCATAACATTGTGTGTGTTTTGGCTCCTCGTGGCCCTGGACAGCGATCCTAAACGATGACGTCGGTTTATCGTTTCCGTTGGGTATTAGCTCATAAAAGACGATAGTGTGTATGCACCCATCCCCCCCATGGTTTGTTTGGTTGTGATTGTGCTATGGGATGATGAATGGATGATGATGTGAATACGTTTACTTGCTTGAATATTATTCAAATGTTAAAGTGGTGTTGAATTGTGAATGAAATTGGAGTTTGAATTGCAATACATAAACCTTAACCGAAATTAAAATTTTAAACTTTGACATTGTTGTATGAGTATATGTTTCCACTTATTTTGGCATGGCTATGTTAATGAAACGTCATGACTCTAGAAAATGTTAAAATGGCTAACCTTACTTGAGATGCATTGCATGGTTAGATTGCATACCATATATGTTTGCTTGAGACATCGTGGGCACAAGTGGACCTGTGCTCATGACCCTACAGATTTTGATGCAGGTACAGGCAATAACAATCAGGTGAGCTAATGGGGTTGGACTAGGAGGTTATGCATAAGCCCAACTAAGCTTAGCAAAGCTCTTGGTCATCTAGTTTAAATATCGTTTTTGGAATTGTAATATTGTGCACTTTTAAACTTTTTTCAATTTGGTTGTAATGGCCTTAAGGCCTAAGTTATGTAATTTGGGAATGGTGTATGGAGTATGTGACCTGGCAATAGTTAAGGTTAAACTTATGTTATTCTATTTTATGTCTCGGGCTCACTAGCTTACATTGCGTTGCTCTGAACATGGGGATTGGTTATATTAGTGCATGTTGTGCGTGTTTATCACTCACCCCTCAAGTCACGAGATCCGGGGCGTGACAATAACATAAGTTTTTAGAATATCAACCATTTAAATTATCACTAAGGGAATCATCTTTCCAAAATTTTCCCTTTACATTTTTACATCTCAAACCCTACGATACGGTAAGAGCTACGAGTGTGCCTCCTCCTACCACAATAAGTACAACATTTGGTACATTGCTTTGGGCACCAATAGCGTATCCATCCACGCCTACGGTAGCCAGTACACACTCCTCACAGATGATCTTCCTCACTACTAGAGCTTCCATCCATCTCCCCAACATTAGTGCTAACCTCATGTGGATTAACATTTTGACTACTTGGGTTGGGTTCTATCATCACATTTGGGGTCATGGTTGGATTTGCTGAAAGGGTAGGTACAATCACAGTCACATTCTGTACTAGCATCACCGGGTAGGCAGACTGGTACTGATAAGGCATCACACTCTAATATGGAGTAGGGTACCATTTGATGTCCTAAAATTGCTGGCATCTTGCTTATCTCTTCTACATTCCCTATCACATTCTTGGGTTGAGCCTCGGTTAAACCTTCAGTTGCCACTTAGGTAAAGATATCATCACTAGGCCACACTATCTCTTCTTCCACTTACTGGACTTTAGTACCACTACTCTTCCCTTTTTTCTAACCCCATCTAGAAATTTAAATAAAACAAATTAGATTCCAAGATCAAAATACAGTTATATTCCATTCAAGCATGCAATATGAGATGCAAGACTTCCCACGTCCCTAGGTATTCTGACCGAGTGCTCTGATACCAACTTGTCATGCCCCGGATCTCGTGACCCGAGGGGTGAGTGATAAACACACACAACATGCACTAACATAACCAATCCTCATGTTCAGAGCAACATAACGTAAGCTAGTGAGCCCAAGACATAAAATAGAATAACATAAGTTTAACCTTGGCAACAACATGTTAAATTCCCAAATTAAAAAGCTTAGGCCTTAAGGCCATTACAACCAAATTGAAAAAGTTTAGAAGTGTACAATATTACAATCCCAAAAGATATTTAAACTAGATGACCAAGAGCTTTGCTAAGCTTGGTTGGGCTCATGCATAACCTCCTAGTCCAACCTCATTAGCCCACCTGATTATTATTGCTTGTACCTGCATCAAAGTCTGTAGGGATGTGAGCACAGGTCTACTTGTGCCCACGATGTCTCAAACAAACATATATGATATGCAATCTAACAATGCAATGCATCTCAAGTATGGTTAATCATTTTAACATTTCCTATATTCATAACATTACATTATCATGACCAATAGCCAACTAGGTGGAAATATATACTAATGCAACAATGTCAAAGTTTAAGATTTCAATTTTCGGTTAATGTTTATGTTTTGTAATACAAACTTCAATTCCATTCACATTTCAACACTATTTCATCATTCAAATATCATTCAATCAAATAACTGTATTCACATCATCATCCATTCATCATCACATTACACAACTATAACCAAACAAGTCATCGGGGGATGAGTGCACACACACTATCATCTTTTATGGGCCAATATCCAACGGAAACGATAAACCGACGTCGTCGTTTAGGATCGCCATCTAGGGCCACGAGGAGCCAAAACACACACAATGTTGTGGGCTACTAACCCACTGGCATTAACACCAAACCCTGCGTAGGTTCCGGGACTCTCAACCTGAGGGTACTCTCTACACCCTTCCTATTTCCACACCCCACCACGGCCCCCAAACACAAACAATCATTCATCACATAACATTTCATCATTCAAAGATTCACATTCAACCTCATACACTTTTCCACAACACATATCCACATTTCGGTTCATCCCACGAATCATCACATAACAACATTGATCAAGTATCATTAAACATTCAGCATTATTCAATATTATGAACATGAGTTCCTTTTTGTCAAGTCACATTTTATTTAATCAATCACAAGTTCATAAACTTCAACATTTAGTTTACATCAAGGCATAATAACAATTCTAATTGGTTAAGACTTTAATCTCAAAGTAATCTTCCAATTCATGCAATTCAAGTAACATTTAATCACCCTTGCTACTTGAGTCCCACTAGCTTATGATAACCAATCTTTAATCACCCTTTAAAGCTCATTTTCCATTTTAAAATCCATGCAATTAATCAAGTAAAAGTTTCACATCAAAACATGTTACCAAAACTTTCATAAGCCTAAGGTAGGAGGTTAAATTAAACAAAGTCAGGTAAAATTGACCCGGGCTCGGTGGGCGCCCAAGCTGACACTCAGCCGTGCGCCCAAGGGGCTTGGGTGCCCATGGCACTTATGTCTTGGGTGCCCAAGCCCTTGGGCACCCGACTGTGTCCTCCTCGTGCGCCCACAACCTGGGCCAAGTTTTGGGTTTCATGCCCTGTTTTCTGGTTTCATGGCTTTTCACCCTTGAGATCTCAAATTGACCAAGTTAATGTAAAAATACTTAAAATCTTAAGTTTCTAACATCAACACAAGGATCTTAGGCACCTAACAAAACCAAAAATTTGGGTTTTCATTAACTATAAGTCAAGTTATGGATCAAAACACTACTTTCACTCTCTCAACCTATACATATATATATACATGTGTATAACTCCCATTTTCTTCCATACATGAAACCAACACTTAAAGAGGGTTTCCTAATGGTAATCTACTCCTTGTTACACAATACATATGTAAGAATAAGGCATTAAATCCCTACCTCAAGTGGTAAGAAGATAGATCAACAAGAAGGTGTCTTGAGCGTCCAAACTCTCAAACTTTGATGAGGTCAATCACCTCCCTCCTTGATCAAAACTACAAACAAATTACATAGGGAGGTTTCTTAAGGTTCTAATTACAATCTTGCAAAAGGAATTTGGATTTCATGAAGGGTGGAAGAACCTACCTTGAAATCTCTACCCGGTGGTCTTGATCTTCCTCTTTGCTTCTCACCCAATTCTCCCTCTTCCAAGCAACTTCTCTCTCTCTCTCTCTCTTGCATAAAATCAACCATATATATATATAACAATATTTTAAAGTCCCTCAACAGTAATTCTTAGGTCTCCCCTCACCCCTAGCTAGGTATAGGTGTTAATAGGGTAAGGCTCGGCTGGAAAATGCAGAGCAACACTTGTCTATCAAAACCACTGCGCCTTGGGTGCCCAAGCCCTTCTCAGATGGGCACCCAAGATCTTGGGCACAAAAGCTCTTTTCAGGTGGGCGCCCAAGGTTCCCCCCATTTTCCAGCACTTGGCCAAAATGTCACCTTTGACTGTGTAACCCACTTCATTCAAAGTTCTCAACTCCAAAACACCATTAAATTAACATATCTTATCTTCCAAAATACATCAAAACCATATACTTACATTAAGACAAAGTCCGAGGTATTACATTATCCTTCATCCCTTACTATATGGTTTCCCATAATACTCTATCCGATCACCCTTCTTGCCAATCTCTTTCCTCCATAAAATTGAACTTCTTCTCTTCCCACACATCCCAACGTTTAGACTACCTTAAATCTTCATAACACCTCTCATTTAATCAATATTTTCCCTCGTTAAGAACCAATGAAATCCTTAATGCGTTTATTTACCCAATTTGCTCTTAACACAATTTCTCTTGTACTAGATTCACCATTTCATCAAAATGGTCACCTTTCCTCCAAGTTTCTCCTCATGGGTCCAATACTGAAACACATGACTTGTACTCAATTCCTTTGTAACCGAAACTGGGGTCCATCCAATCCAACTATATCACAAACCAAATAGGTCACATCATAACTATACTGAACTTGGGGTCGAAATTAACCTTGAAAATTGCTATAAACATCTCCTTTGTAATCAACTTTTTCGTAATCCTTCTTCTCTATTCAAACATCTCTTCTTTCTAAGTATTGTTTTCCATTTTAAGTTCTCCTTTTTTAGTCCATGCATTCATCCTTTTCCCTATCTCCAATTGTAAATGGAACTTGCCCCTTTAATTTTTAACCTCATCATACTAAGCCCAATCAATTACGTCTATCCAAAGCCATTACCTTCCCTTAGCTCAATACTCCCACATAGATACATACACCTTATAAACTAATTGGCAAGCCAACATTTTAATTGACCATATATTACATCATTACTATAGGCAATCCAATGTAAACCATAGGCAATCCAATATAGAAACTCCTTAATTCATTGTTTAATGTCATCCATAACAATTTATTCACAAAAATATACATGTCTTTGTACCTATCCACGTTACCTCAACCTCAATAAGTACTCATCCAATAATTAGGACTTCAACAAATGAGTAACACATCAATAACTGAAAAACATTCACAATTTACCATTCATCGAAACAACAATCTAAGCACTCCACGTTATTAACTCCATGAGAATACTGAGGTATTAACCAATCTGTAGCAGGAGTTTATAAAATGTTGTCCCGGAACCATCCTTTCAACTTATCTTCTATTGATAGTGTTCAAACCTTAAATCATTCCCTTAAAACATCAATAATTCTCTTAACTGCATTCAAACATACCATATAGAGTCACCATTCATAAGACACCATATGTTAAGCTCTCAAGTTCAATTCAACCAAAGCCCCTCTGTCTTATCAGTTTTAATTTCCCTCACATTTGCCACAGTCCTCTTCAATACATATATGTCCAAAATATAATTTTTGATTCTAATTGTACTCAACGTTTAATCCACCCCTTTGTATGAACCCACGTTAATTGTCTTAAGGCCTAACCAATATGATAAGTTTAGTGTAACTGAAGCCGTCAAACATTCTTTGAACTTTCAAATATTCAGCAGAATATCTCATTTCCAACTTTCTCTATTGTCCTCTACTTCACAACTAAATTTCCATGTAATCTTCCATCCACCATATAACAATTGATCTCACCAAGCATAACCCACCAAGCACACAAATCAATCTCCCAAATTTAATAAACCTCTTTCTTTGTGTTGACCTTTGACATACATTTTCTCTTTCTCCTTTCAGGCAATTAGCTATTAATCTCCTCTAAAATTCCTTCCAAATTTGATGAACATCACCTTATATGTTATCTCACCAGACCCTTTAATGCCATTATCATTTACCATAGTCTCAATTGAAACCAACTTCTAAACCTTTTTCTTCCCAAAGTTCAACTACTCACAGTACACTTACTCACTCTCAAACTCAGTTCACCCATTTATAGCTATATTTCCATACTCATGTGTTTTCTAATAAAAATAATCCCACAATTGGGATCCCATATCTCTCTTTGCATAACATTGTCAAGGCATATCCTCAATATTACCATAACACTCAAAGCCAAATCCACTAAGCCAAGTAAGTTCCCACAACTAACACCATTTTATAAAGTCAAACACCTTAACACTCAAAAGGTTAAGAATAACCACACAAGTTCAAATTTTCAATTCACACACTACCATAACACATTACCATAATACATTAGCATTTCAATTTGCACAATACCATAACACATTAGCATTTCAATTCAGACAACCAAATAGGTTCTAATTTTTCAATTCATACATGCTCATTTCCTCAACCATTAGCATTTCTCAATTTTGGAATTCAAATCATAGTAGCAACATTTGAGATGCAGTGGATCGAATTTGACATTCAAGAAATGTAACCAACATTGAACCAAGTTCAACATAATAGCCATTCCAAAGTTACAATAGTGCGTTTTACCAACATCAGTGAAATAGCAATGACAACAAGTTTCAAGTAAACAACATAGAGATGAAAGAATTTTCTTAGTGTGACAACTTTAGCACAATTTGGTAACCAAAATTTTAGGTGGCCGAGCCAAAAGATTATCAACATAATAGTTTAGAAAACATTCAACTCAAAGGTATTTTCAACATTTAATGTGCAAGTAGCAATCAAGAATTCAATAAAACTTGGATTCAGCTATGATCAGTTACTTTCAAAATTAAGAATTACTAGGATTTATCCTGCAATATATAAGAAGTGCAATAAGTAACATGGAGTATAACCTTCCTGTATCATCTCTGAGTAATCACTTTTGTGAAATTTATGCCATTATTACCATTGCCCTCATCCCAACGAGTCTTGGCATTCCAAACATTTGCTAGAAGTTACTTTAACAATGTATAGACTTTTCGACCTTTAACTTATAACATTGCCCATTCGTTTGGCCTTACTCAAATAACTTGAGAGACCTTTAAATCAACCCCTTTCCAATATTCCACTCTTTCACTTTACTTCATAGTCAGTTTACCTTACATAATCAAATACCTTCGGCATCCTTATGTTCTAATATATTCCAAATGGCTCTATTAGTTTAGTTAACCATAACAAGACTTCAATGCTAAAAATCATACCTAACATTGAATTACGTACAGGCAATTCTCTTCATATAACTCCAATCTCTTCAATTGACATTGTCATCTAATCACTAAACATCATGACATAACTCAATCTTCCCCGTAACCTTTCACAATACTAAAAACAATCATTCTTCAAGTAAAAGAAATCATAAAATTTCAATCAACATCTACTCTGTGCCATAAAATGTTCTCATTATCATTACCCCACACACTTGTACTTTGCTCCAATTCATTTAAATCAATAGGTCCATTAAGTAGTAGGTACTTGAGTAAGATAAAGGTGGTACCCCACCAAATCCACAAAACTTAAGCATCAAACACGGTCTTGGCTATACTCAATTACTACACTAATCCCTCAAAATCATCCGACCCAATATCACCTATCTCCAAACATTGTTTCATGCAAACCAATCCAACATTTATTATTCTTAATGCCTAATGATTTAGTCAAAACATCAATACTCGATAAGCAACATGCTGCCTTAATTACCACCAAATTTGTAAACTTTAAATTGTACTTAAAACCCAAACTTTTACCATTCCTCTTAACAAGAATCTCAAATGTCCCAATGTCCAATACTATATTTTATAGAATCATAGACTCACAATCATTTGATTGAATTTACAAACCTCCAAGACTTCATCGGTGCCACAAAATATAGCCTATCAGAAAAATAATAGCAACATCTAATATGGAATCTATAAAAGTCAAGCCAACTCCCCAAGTATCACATCCAAAATCAACACCTCACTTACAAGACAACACTTAGACTCCTTTTCACTCAATCTCCCATTGACCATGTGAACACAAAGTTTTTCCCAACATGCCTAATATTATTTACTAAAAGGGTCACCTCATCACAAATCTAAGCCACCATATTATCATATAACCAGTTATCACTAATCCATTATAGTAATCAATCACCGCTCATCAAGTTAGTAACTCGTACATTTTAAGATTCAATTCTCTACTATTGCCATTTCTACTTCAAATTCATTCCACAATCTCACAATTCCCACCAATAAAAGGTAGCCTCAATAAATCCTAAAATCACAACCTTAGACTCTCTAAACTCCTTAGCACTTACAGACTTTCAATCATATCTAAAATCACTTCAAATCATCTTTCATATTGCGAGGTCTACCATTAAAACATCTGTCAAACATTACTTCTAGGTTCATAAACCTCCAATGATTACACCATTTACTCACATATCAGCCTTACTTATCATTAGCCAGGGATGTTTACTGAATCCTTATATCTCCAAGCAATACGATCAAGGTCTAGCAACATTTAGTTCTACCCATCTCCTCCACAATCCTTACCACAAAGTACTAATAGGTCCACCCCATGAAAATGACTAAATGTCAATTATATCACATCAACATATAACATGTAATGCTAGATTCCCACTGTCCCTTAGGTATTCTGACCTAGGCTTTAATACCAACCTATCACGCCCCAGCTCTCACGACTCGAGGGGTGAGTGATAAACACACACAACATGCATTAACATAACCAACCCATCATCAGAGCAACGCAATGTAAACCAGCGAGCCCAAGACATAAGATGAGATAACATAAATTTAATCTTGATTATAATCAAGTCACGAACTTCCAACAATCCTCTCATTAATACATAACTCAGGCCTTAGGGCCCATACAACCAAATCGAACAAGTCCTCAATGTACAACATTACAATTCCAAAGAAATTTAAACTAAATAACCAAGAGCTTAGCTAAGCTTGGTAGGGCTCATGCACACCCTTCTAGTCCAACCCCATTAGTTCATCTAAATGTTATAGCCTGTACCTGCATAAAAAATCTGTAGGGACGTGAGCACGGAATCCACTTGTGCCCATGATGCCGCAAATAAACATATCATGGTGCATCTAGTAATCTCAATATGTTCTAGTGCCACAACAATTTATCAACATAACTACATAATGACATGGAATATATATATATTTACACAACAATATCATAAGAAGGATTAAGTTTCCAATTTATATTTAATCTTTGAAAATCCATACATGTGTACGTATCACATTTCAATTATCTCTTTGATGTTTAAGCATAGCCGACCACATAACCATATTTACAATATTTATCTTTATTCAATAACATCATAGTGTAGCATTCAAGTCCAATTATTCTCCATTATTAAATTTCCCAATTTTGTATCCAACCATATTCCATATCACATTATCACATATTCAACATTCAATCACATATCCACATCTATATTACATTTGTTCATCATTCAATCATGAAATCACATCCACAGTAGCATCATTTCAATAATCCATCACATAGCCATAACCACACAATCCTCGGGGATTGGGTGCGTACACATTATCGTCTTTTATGGGCCATTACCCAATGGAAACGATAAACCGACGTCGTCATTTAGGATCGTCATCCAGGGCCACGAGGAGCCAAAATACACACAATGTTGTGGGCTACTAACCCACTGGTATTGACACCAAACTTTATGCAGGTTTCAAGTCTTTCAACCCGAGGGTAATCTCACGACCCTTCCTATTTTCGCACCCCACCACGGCCCCCGGCACACAACCAATCATTCATCACATTCAATACTTATCAATCACAATTCACATTCATCACCATCACTTTCCAACACGCACAACCACATTCCATTTCATCATGTTGCACAACTCATTTCGTCTTTTCATTTTATTTAATTCAAGCCTCATTTAATTTCCATCATTTGTTAACAAAAGTTCACTTTTCGGTTCATCCCATGATTCATCACATATCAACATTGATAAACCTTATTAAACATTTAACATTTATCAATATATATACCATTCAACACACATGTCAATGTTGCGGTTCATTCCATAGCTTATTACATATTGCATTGATCAAACCATATTAAGCATTCCACATTTACCAAAATTATAAACATACATCTCTTTGTCAAGTTACCTTTCACTTAATCAATCACAAGTTCATATACCTCAACATTTAGTTTACATCAAGACATATTTACAATTCAACTCGATTAAGACCCTTATCTCAAAGTAAGCTTCCAATTCATTTCATTCAAGATAGCATTCATTCACCCTTACAAGTTAAATCCCATAGGTTTAAGATAATCAACCCTTAATCACTTTTTAAAGCACATTTCCCTTTTTAAATCAATGAAATTAATCAAGTAAAAGCTTCATGTGAAAAAAAGTTACCAACTCTTCCATATGCCCAAAGTAGAAGGCTAAACTTAACAATGTCAGAAAAGTGACCTAGGCTCGGTGGGCGCCCAAGCTGACACTCAGCTGTGCACCCAAGGGGCTTGGGCGCCCATGCCTTAGTGTCTTGGGTGCCCAAGGGCTTGGGCATCCAACTATGTCCCCCTCGTGCGCCCACAGCCTGGGCCAAGTTTCGGGTTTCATGCCCTATTTTCTGGTTTCATGGTTTTTCACCCTTGGGACCTCAAATTGACCATGTTAATGTAAAAATACTTAAAGTTTCAAGTTTCTTACATCAACACAAAGTTCTTAGGCTCCAAACAAAATCATAAATTTGAGTTTTCATCAACCACAAGTCAAGTTATGGATTAAAACACCACTTTCACGCTCTTAACCTATACATATATATACATATATATAACTCCATTTTTCTTCCATAAATTTAACCAACATTTGAAAAGGTTTTCTAATAGTATTCTACTCCTTGTTACACAACACATATGTAAGAATGAGGCATTAAATCCCTACCTCAAGTGGTAAGAAGATGGATCAACAAGAAGGTGTCTTAAGCTTCCAAACCCTCAAACTTTGATGGACTCAAGCTCTTCCCTCCTTGATCAAAACTACAAATAAATTACATAGGAAGGCTTCTTAGGGTTCTAATCACCATCTTGCACAAGGAATTTGGTTTTCATGAAGGGTAGAAAAATTGACCTTGAAAACCTTACCCGGTTGTCTTCTTGGCTCTTCTTTTGCTCTTCTTTGCTTCTCCACCCAATTCTCTCTTCTTTCATGCAACTTCTCTCTCTCTTTCTTGCATCAAATCAACCAAATATATATACATAATCAATATTTTAAGTCCCTCAATAGTAATCTTCAGGTTCCCCTCACCCCTAGCTAGATATAGGTGTTAATAGGGTGAGGCTCGGTCAAAAATTGCAGAGCAACACTTGTTTGTCAAAGCCACTGTGCCTTTGGCACCCAAGCCCTTCTCAGATGGGCGCCCAAGCTCTTTTCAGGTGGGCGCCCAAGGTTCCCCCCCCATTTTCTAGCACTTGGCCAAAATGTCACCTTTGACTGCATAACCCATTTCCTTCAAGTACTCAACTCCAAAACATTATAAATGATCCATACCACTAAATTAACATATCTTAACTTCCAAAACACATCAAAAACCATATACTTACATTAATACATTGTCTGGGGTATTACATAGATTTTGCTGATGATGATGATTTCCTTATTGTTTGCCATTTATTCTATCCCCTCCCATTTTAGTACATACATATCTAGATAGGTAATATTTACTCAGCTCATTTTTTTTCCTTTTTCTAGCTGAATTCCTGTTATATTCTTGATAACAAGTTAGGGTGATTAAGGGTAAACCATATTTGTATGCATCATTTTCTTACCTAGTTTTGGTTATTACTTTGTATATTATTATATTTTTGTGCCACTCGACAACTTTTCATTTTGTCTGGACACATGAAGGACAACGTGACTTTTAGTTGGGGGGTAGGGGCATGTGCATGTGAATAATGATCAAAATTTTGTTGAATTTGGAACTTAACTTAGCATGAAAGGGAACTCACATGCATGAAGTTGACTAGTTTTAAGATAGTGTTAATTGGTGAAAGAAGGAATGGGTTAGTTTTAGTTTTAGACAAGGTATAAAATTCAAAATGGGCATAATTTTTTTTTTTTTTTTTAAAGATATGGAAAACTTGCCACTTAAAATTGTTAAAATGAGACTTTGTCAAGGATTAGAGTTTAGAAAGTTGATTGCCCAAGTGTGCTAAGACATAGGTGGAGATTTAAAACCCTACACTTTGTGAGCTTTAGAGCCATGTCATTCTTTTTAAGGGGTCTCAAGAATTTTGTTAAATTTCTTTCATCTTACTATTTCTTACATGGCTTTATAACATTGTTTTTTTTTTTTTGGATTGAATGCATAAGATACTTTGTTTCATTTATACATTTGGATTGGTGCTCCAAAAAATGCTACTACCTTTTAGAGTGATGTTAGGCCATATTTGAATATTTTGAGCCTTTGCCCTTTCCTTGATTACATTGTCTTAGAAGCCAACTTGTAGGCTTTGCTAAAACAATAAAGAATAAATTTTCTTTATTTCAGTCACGTTAGATGACCCTTTAACCTTAGTTATGTAAGTAAGCCAACTTTTGCATGTCATGGGAAATTAGTGCAATTTATGATAAATAATACCCTTATGACCAATGCAACTTTCTATTCGTGACGGGATCAATTAGAACTAGCCTGTGCTAGATGATAGAACCTAATGTTTTCATAGATTGATGAGAAAGGATGCTGGGGAAGTAAGCAATCAATTATGTTCAGAAAATGTAAAACACGATAACATGAAGTACAAGACGTCGTTCTAGTTACATCCAAAGAAATTATATATCAAGTTACGGGACAAACATAAACTTTATTCGGTAGATAGGATCAAGTTCATGACAAATTCAAGACAACACTCCCGAAAGTAACACAAAATGTTATATGATTAAAACTTTCATAAATTTTTCAAATCAAACAAAATAGTTTTGGACTAACGATGTAACAATTGAATATCATTCCAGTTTTTCTATCCTAAACGTCATTTCAAAACTGTGCTTTAGAATAATTGTTTTAAAGATAATATTTTCTGATTTACAATTCCTAAGCGTGAATTTTAAACTGAGATAAGAATTGCATCCAATTTGAGAATAATGAACCTACCTGGAATTGTAGGTTGAATTAAGATCTTTTATTTGTTATCCTCAAAACACAATTCTTATTGCTTAATTTGGTTTGATTTAATCTACTTGCTATATTAGAATAGTTTAGATTTAATTTGGAATTTCTATTTTCAAACCAGTGGTTAATTTGTTTCCTTTAATTTTAGTTTGATAGTTTCAAAAACCAATAACCAAAACCCTTTTTCTAAAGCCACATCTAATTTATTTTTTCTACACTTGGAGATAGTAGATTTGGATAACCTAGAAACCCTAGAACTTGGAAACCCTAGCTTCTTTGTAGATTTGGTCCTAGTCTTACTAGGTAATACTACATCGCATACACTTGGGGGTTGAGTTTAACTACATATCTTAGAAGCAGTCAATAAATGTTGAAGAACAATGCATATGAAACGTCAATACACTGCCAATTCAAGTTAGCTTACAAACACGTTCTAGTGGCATGCGCACCATTTTTGTTGTAGGTTTTTCTATAAGGGAGTGGAAGTCCAAATTGCTACCAAACATCCCACACCAAATCATACAATCACTAGCTAGATTAGATATCTACTTTTGATTATATTATAGGCCGTTCAAAATGATAAAAGTTGGATGAAACTTAAAGATCGAGTAAGTGAGGAGTATAAAGTAGGAGTTAATGCCTTCATTGAATTTGCTGCTGCAAATGTTGGATTAGATGGGAAGATTCGTTGTCCATGTGTGAATTGCATGAATGTTTCATACATTGACATCAATATAGTGAAGTACCATTTGGTCTTAAGAGGAATGTCACCGACATACACAACCTGGTTACATCATGGTGAAAACATTACTGCTAGTACGTCAAATCTAGAAACTGATGTCATAGATGATGATGGTGAAGATTTTGAGGATAGAATGACAATCAGTGATGGAGAACAAAGTGATGAACAACAAAAAAATGGCGATGAGTTTCCTAAGATGTTAGAAGATATGTATTTTGGAAATTTGATGAATGATCGTGATAGAGAAGGAAGCATTGATGACATAGAAGTGGATGATGTCCAAACCTTCAACAAGTTATTGCACGAGGCTCAATGTAAGTTATACCCAGGTTGCAAAGAATATAATATGTTGTCATTTGTCATTACCATTATGCATGCAAAAGTGATGTTTAAGTGGAGTAACAAATCTGTTGACTATTTATTTAAGATATTACGAAAGCTTTTACCTAATTGTAATGAAAAGGTTCTTTGGAATCTTTATGAAGCTAAGAAATTATTACATGATTTGGGCTTGGGGTATGAGTGCATTGATGCCTGTAAATTTGATTGTGCACTTCTTTGGAAGGAGAATGCAGGTTTAGATAAATGACCAATATGTAAAATGCCTAGATACAAACCACAAGGTAGAAATAAAAGGAACATTGCACACAAGGTGTTGAGATACTTCCCACTTACACCGAGATTGAAACGACTGTATATGTCAAGGAAACTAGCTCCAACTATGAGATGGCATAAGGAAAAGTGAGTGGATGATGGCATATTAAGGCATCCGGCTAATGGTGATGTGTGGAAGAACTTTGACCAAACACATCCTAAATTTGCTAGAGAATCAAGAAATGTGAGGCTAGGCATTGCAACTGATGGGTTTAATCCTTTTAGAAACATGAGCAATTCGTACAGTATGTGGCCTGTCATAGTTATACCATACAACTTGCCACCATGGAAATGTATGAAAGAGTAATTCTTCATGATGTCATTACTTATCCCAGGACCAAGTGCACCAAGTTGAAACATTGATGTTTATATGCGACCGTTAATTGATGAGTTGAAGGACTTATGGGAAAAAGGTGTGTGCACTTATGATGCATCGTCGGGATGCATATTTCAAATGCGTGCAGCTGTGAAGTGGACTATTAACAACTTTCCTACTCATGGTAATCTATCAGGGTGGACAACGAAAGGTTATATGGCTTGTCCTAATTGCAATGAAGAACATTCAACACAATCACTAAGAGGGAAAATTGGATACATGGGTGCTTGTCATTTCCTTCCTTGGGACCATCCTTGGTGAAGGAGTAAGCTTTTTGATGGGAAGATTGAAAATAGGCCAAGACCAAAGGTTTTAACTGGTGAGCAAATATTTGAACAAGTGTTAGCAGGTAAATTTTAGCCTTATGGGAAGCATCCCACAATTTGAAAAGGCAAAAATTAATGAGCAAATCAAATGCAGATAGTATCAAGAAACTAAACCTCAATTGGAACAAAAAAAGCATTTTTTTTTTAGTTATCCTATTGGAAGACACTCAATCTCAGGCACAACCTTGATGTGATGCATATAGAAAAAAATATATGTGACAGCTTACTTGGCACACTGTTAGGCATTCATGGAAAGAACAAGGAAAGTCGAAAGGCTCGCATGGATTTGAAAGATATGAAAATCAGAAAAACCTTACATGTTAAGGAGCGTCCTAGTGGCAAACTTATAATGCCTTCTGTATTGTTCATGTTATCTCCGTAAGAGAGACAAAGGTTCTTAGAGTTCTTACAATCTATTAAGTATCCATATGGATATGCAGCAAACATTTCTAGATGTGTAAACGTAAGAAACGGAAGGTCGTCAGGCCTTAAAAGTCATGATTGCCATGTTCTTTTACAAAAAATTCTACTGGTTGGGATGTGTGGGTGCCTTAGCAAGGATATTTGCACTGCATTGTTTGAGCTGGGCAATTATTTTCAAGAATTGTAGAATTGTGTGCTAAGACATTAAATATAAGTCACTTTCAAAAATTAGAGGAGCGCATTGTTTTGATTCTTTATAAGTTAGAGAAGATTTTTCCTCCTGCATTCTTTTATGTCATGGTTCATTTGCCTATTCATTTGCCCTACGAGGCCAAACTTGGGGGCCCAGTGTAATACTGATGGATGTACCCAATTGAAAAGTAATGCTCTCTAATTTTGTTTACGGAATTACATGTTAATTGCCAAAATAAATGTCTAATATTTAATATATAGATTATTTTATGGCATTTACATCAAAAGTATCTTGGCACATCGAAAAAGTTTGTCACAAATCGAGCTCATCCAGAAGGCTCAATTGCAGAGGCGTATATTGCGAAAGAATGTCTTGCATTCTGCTCAATGTACCTTAATGAGACTGAAACTATGTTCAATAGAGAAGAGCGAAATGATGATGGTGGTGACCGTGGCCCTGGGTTAGCAATATTAACTCAAAGGGTTCATCCTATTCTTCCGATGTATCGACTTTCTAACATTCATTTTAAAGAACGAGAGATGGCTCATTGGTTTGTCCTTTACAACAGTTCAGAAATAGACCCATACCTAGAGTATGTTTTCGCATATACATCTTTCTTATCAAAAAAATCTCTTATTAGTCATAATTTCTATTACTTCTTTTATTTACTTTAATAGGGAGTGCAAACGCATTCTGGAGAATGAAAGTACAAGGGACATCATGAAGAGGCAGATGGAGTTATTCCTTAATTGGTTTAAATGTCAGGTAAAATATAATTGTATCTTATATTTTTTTTTATTTATTTACTTAACTAACTTCAACATTTTGATTAATGTGCACTATTTTACTTTATGTAGATGAATCACTTGAGATCTTAAGGGTCGCCAAAAGCCACTAATGAATTATGGTCATTAGCTAATGGTCTCGATCCTCTAATAAAACTATATTCAGGTTACATATCTAATGGAGTTCAATTCCATACAAAGGAATTGGAAAGTCATCATAGAAGTCAAAATAGTGGGATGGTAGTAGAAGGGGGACCATAGGGGACAAACTCATAACTTTTATGGTTTACTGTGTAGAGTGTGGGAAATGAGATATATGTTTGATCATCAAATGGTTTTGTTTCAGTGTGAATGGTTTGATACTGGAAGTAGCAAAACTATATGTATGGATGCACATTATACTACCATAGATGTTAGAAATCGATGGTATAAAAATGACCTATTTGTTTTACCAAATCAAGTACCATAAGTTTTCTATGTTAATGATACGAAGTTAGGCTTCGGTTGGAAAGTCGTACAACGTATTCAGCAACATAGACTATAGGATGTACCAGAAGTAATGAGTGAAGAAATGAATGATGATGAAATAAATGATGTCTTTCAATAAGATGAAACTACTGATATTCCTCCTATTGTCATTGAAGATAACATTGGAGACCAGCTATGTAGAAATAATATTGAAGCTGAAATCATTCAAAATGATTTGATTAACATGGAGAGGTAGGCACCCGATGAACTTGTTGGGCTCGATCAATTCATATGTGATGAGGAGGATGAGTTCATAGGAATGGAGCACAATTTTGATGAAGATGAGTTCCATGATGATTCTAAGACTGAGTGTGATTCCAAGTTTGAGTCTAGTAATGATTATGATTTGGAACCTTGATTTTATTATAAGTTATTTGTTTAAACATGTATAACTTGTACACTTATTAAGTTAACATTAATGTTATAATTTGTACACTTATTGAGTTATATTGATCTTATGTTTTGTATACTTAGAGTGTTACGTGTGATTATTTACATATTCTTTACGCATAATGTTGTATAGGCTATGAATTTGTCGGCCGGTAAGAGAGTAGGATCGAGTTGACAATCAACTATTGACACTACGCCTTCGGAGTTATCACCTTTTATAGATGGGGCCTTGGCATTAGGATCACCGGAGTTAGCAGACTCATCAATGCCTTCAGGAGAGTCACCTTGTGTTGGTAGCAATGCAGGTTTGTAATACATTTGTGTTATATTCTATTATATTTTTTCTATCTTCTATAAATTTAATTGATTGCTAACTATATAACATTATGATAGTTTCCTCAGAAAGATCAAGTGTTCGTGGCCCTACG
Source organism: Vitellaria paradoxa (assembly GCA_019916065.1). Taxonomy (NCBI): domain Eukaryota; kingdom Viridiplantae; phylum Streptophyta; class Magnoliopsida; order Ericales; family Sapotaceae; genus Vitellaria; species Vitellaria paradoxa. The sequence continues at coordinate 37,210,333 of CM034233.1, read as the reverse complement.
AAGGGTAAGGGTGTGTAGCAAGAATTGTTTAAGAATAAAGGAAACAAGCTTCTAGTTGAAGTTTGCCCTGTTGTAACTACGTTTATTGGAAAAAATGCTTGTAAGATTGCTAATCAGTTTGGTGTCCATATTCGTCTTAAGGCACCATTACAAGGTATTAATACTTGGAGCCAAATTGATATGGGCACTAAGGAAGTCATCCTTCAGAATGTGCTGGTAATTTATTCTGTCAACTATGTACTTCTATTTGGTGATCGATCCATCTTTGTGTTTTTGATTTTTATGAAATAATTACATATGGTATCTTGCAGCAAGTGTTTGAAATTAAGGACTTCTCTGAGAAGTATGTTTAAGAGGCCATCGATAAGAAGTACTATTCTATATATAAGGATTGGCGAAACAAATGGAAGCAACATTACTTGCAGTTGCTAAAAGATGAAAAAGACCCATATGAGAATGCCCCGGACCCTACAAGATAGGATGATTGGAAGTATATGATCGATACTGTTTGGGCTTATGAGCAACATTAGGTAATTTAATAGTCACCCATTTTGAATTCCAAATAAGAGTTTAAGATATTTGAGGTTTACTAATTAATTTATTTTTTAAGAAACGAGTGGCTCAAGTAAAGATTAATTGTGCTCAGTTGCCTTATAATCACATGTCTAGATCCCAGTCATTCCCAATGAAATTATCCCTTTAGGTAATATGTTAGTCTTTAAGTAATTTTGATATTGTATATATTACTCCTTAAATGGATAATCCCTAAACTAACAAGTTGCAAATATCAAGTCTGAAAAATGCATTCTTTTTGGACATAACTGTCATTGAACACAAAGAATAGAAAACAAAACACATATGGTTTCTTCATGCTATTTACACCTTATATGAAATGAAAATATACATTGAAGCTTTAGGGACTATCCAAGGACAAAAAGGAATAGGCACTTGTTATATTAAAACTTTTCTTCCTGTTGCTTCTTTGTAAGACTAATAGTATGACTTAACTTCTTCCCATAAACTTTAATTTGCTATTAGTTGCGTTATTTAGAATAATGATTGAGCTGGACTCTTTGTTGTCCATTAATTGATTTGCTAATTTTATCATGTAATGTTTTACTATCAAATCACATCTCTTATGTAGTCTAACTGTTAACTAATCTGGACTATCACTTTTTAAATAGACTGACAAGCTTGGAGATAAAGGTCTTCCATTTTCTATGTTTTATAAAGACACTCACTGGAGCAAGAAGAAAAATAACTACATTCATCCAAAATGTCAAGAAAATTATGTATGTGTCAGTTGTAATTCTTTACGACTATTTTTTATTTTATTCCTATTTAAATATTTATAACGGTTTTTAAATGTTTTAAATATGTATAGGATGAGATTGTCAGGTGTGAGAATGAGACAATGGAGTCGGGTGATCCACTTTATACACCAGAGCAGCTCTCCTAAATGGTACTTGAAGAAAGATTTGGTTACTTGCTCAGATTTGGGAAGGGTCCAAAGCCATCGTCCTCGACAAGATCTAATGCATCTTCTAAAGCTAGTTATGAGGAGATTGAAAAGCTCAAGGCACAAATTAATGAACAAAGTAAGGTCATCATTGAACAAAATGAGCGAATAATAAAAAATCAAAAGGATAGGAAGGCAAGAGAAGAGCAGTACCAAGAAAAATTTGATCAACTATTTGCAATGATGCGAGATAATTTTGGAGGAGATGGTTCGAGTGGGACATCGACATAAGCAGGTAGGCTTTAATTTTTTTTTTCATATTTTCTACCCCCTAAGATTTTATATATATGCTTAATTTGTTTGCTAGCTTTGGAGCTTATTATTAACTTTGGGAACATTGATTATTCGCTAAGTTAAATAATGTATAATGGAATGAATATTCTCATTCTTTTATTTGATTATGATATTAAGTAATCTTCTCAAATAGGTATTGCCATTTGATCAACACTAGATCCTAATATATCTCCCATCTGCTACTTATTATCTAGTATTGCCGTTTTGATAGTGCTTTTATTGACTTATGGCCCATTCAGCTATTGTTGTTATTGTTGTGATTTAGTTTTATAGTGGATATTACATCTCTATTGGCACTCAGGTGAGGGATTAAGACATCATTCAATTTCATACTTTTAGTTTTAAATAAATGGCCTCCTTTCCCAAATGGTAAGGCAGGTTAGAATGATATACCAATAATGAAGTAGAAAAAGGCACTAATGGAACGATATACCAACCTCTTGTTGATGTTGTTTCCAATTTTCTTTTATATAGTAGTATAGTAAAAATTAAAGAAAACTCTAGGACAAAATTTGAAACACCTAAATAAGTTCAGTAGTATTATTATTGTGCATAATTCTAACAGCTCCATGTCTCTCCTATGATATTTTAAATTTCATGACTATCTCTACAAGTATGAACTTACGTTCGATAGAACTTTTTAGTAATTTTGGGAACATTAACCAAATATTGTTGTTTTCGAATGTTAGGTGCACAATATGTGAATTGAGTTTTGCAAAGGTGGTTTTATTCTTCATGGATGCTCGTGAGGCAAGGAAGTTTCATAAAAAAACTTGGTTTTTTTTTTTTTTTTTTGGAGAAACTAATGATTTGCTCCACATGTAAGAAATAGTGTAAATGTGTCAAAAGTGTGTAAAGCATTGTAGTAATATCAATATTGAACTAAGATATATATAATTTTTGGAGACCATATATTGTGCTTTCGTTAAAAGTTTATTTTTATGGTTTGTAATATATAATTTGATGGTGGATGCTTTTCTTTTGTCAATTTATATGGTTATTACAGGTGTATTTTTTGTGTATTATTATAGGAAAATAAATCAGGAAATGAAAATAATTATTGTTTTTTCTAACATTATTGGCAATCGATTGGTCACTAAAAATCTCATATTTTGCGACCACTTGGTCGCCAAAGAACCTACCTTTAGCGACCAACTAGTCGCTAAAAAATATACTATGAGCGACTAAACTTTTTAGTCACTAGAAAAAAACTTTTTCTTGACCAAACTTTTGGTCGCTAAAGGATTAATCTTTAGCGACAAACTGGTCACTAAAAGGTATATTATGGGCAACTAAACTTTGGTCATTGAAAAGTATATTATGGGCAACTAAAGTTTTAGTCGCTAAAAAGAACCTTTTGCCGACCAAATTCTTGGTTGCTAAAGGATATACCTTTATATAATGGGCGACTAAACTTTTTGGTTGCTAAAAAAAAAAATATTTGCCGACCAAGCCTAGGTTTGGTCACTAATACTTTCCTCTACCAACGTTCAACGACCAAATGGCGACCAAAACCTTTAGCGACCAAAAAAGGCTTTAGTGACCAAAGCTTTTGGTCGCCGAAGATGTGTTGTGTTGTAGTGACTTTTGCCTCTCCACTTGTTTTCTTCTAAGAGAAAAGGTCTATACGCCCCTATCCTACGAACGTGCTAGAAACAACCACAAAAAACTTAGGCTTTCTCTCTCTCTCTCTCTTTATCTCTTTAGGTGAAAACAACGGCGAAGTAAAGGAAAAAGCTCTTGGAGAAACAAAAGGGTTTTTACACTCAATTTTGGGGGCCTTTTTTCTCTTTCTTAGTTCAAGCACCCCCTTAACTCTTCATTAATTTTTCTCCCCAATCTTCTCCTCACAAGTCTTACCAAATCAGCCAAGTATTGGCCATCCCCACACAGCTCTTATTCCTAGCCTCTTCTTTCAACCAATAAGAGTTTGCCCCTTCTTTCAACCAATAAAACACAACACAGCCACTAATGCATATACACACTTGTGGATAACACTTAATTTAAATAAATAATATATGTTACACTTATCAATTTTAAATCAAGATTTCACATTTCTAAATAAATATAATAAAGGGAATTTAATAATTTGAATTTAACTATATACTAAATCCAAAAATAAAAATAAACCTAATAAAAATTTAGATCTTTACATCAACGCTAGTAATGGCGAGGTAAGGCTCCACCAGAAATTATGACTAGTAGAAATGGATGAGCTAAAATGATGATTTGGGAATGTAAGGATATTCAAAGATAGAAAGAATAAACTTTATGGCCAACACATAGCAAGGAGAATGTTTCATAAAGGACAAAAAGTGATACTCTATATGTCACAGCTTTACCTATTCTTAGGGAAACTTCAATCTAAGTGGGTTGGGCCGTTTTTCATTTGCAACGTATCTGAGCATAGAGCCATAGAAATTGAAAATCCAAAAAACAAGAATTGCTTCAAAGTGAATGAACATCGCTTGAAGCCATATTTGGATAATTTTGTTGACTCAGTCGAATTATGGGATCTCTAAGATCCTCCACCCTTCGAGTAATCTCCTAACATCTCCAAATTTGTTGTTTGTATCTTCGTTTACCTAGGGTTATAAAATTCTCCTCTTGTCATCTAGATGCGAACTTACTATTCACATGTGGTACATCAAATGGACGGGATTTTAAACCCTTTTAGTCTATCAAACCTCATGTAAATACCCTCTCTCTACTTCGGTGCTTCTCTTTCTCTACCCATCTATTTTTTAGCTGATTTTTGGCCTTTTTGGTTTTTTTGCTACTTTATGATTCATTCAAGCATCCTTCAATGGTTTCAAGCCTTGTTCGGTCATTTTCAATCGTAGGAAATTAAGAATCAGTGGGTATCTCTGTGTTCTTCATTGATCTTCATCATTTCAGCGTGTTTTTCGCGTTTAAACCACACAAGGTAAATATACAGGTTTTCTTAAACTTTTTCCTTTGAATATTTTCATTTTTTGAGAAGATCCACCTATGTGGTCATTACATTCTTCAAAAGCTATTCATTTTTGCAAAGATCTATATGTGTGGTCTTTTGATTTAGTCTCTTTGAAAAGAATGTGTTATCATAATGAAAATCTTCACATTTGGGAAAAATAGAATGGGCCATCATTTGTGGGTGAATTTATGAATTGTGATTTATAAAGATAGTGCTGAAGGAACACCATCATTATTTTCAAAATTTTTCCTTTAGTTTTTCATCACTGTTGAATTTTTTTTTTTTGAAAAAATGAGGGCTATAAACACTGATTTGGAGTTTTTCTAAATTTTTTTTGTTATTATTTTTGAAGAAAATAGGCCCCCATAAGCTGCTGGGTAGACGCACTGAATTGTCCTTGTATTATGATGCTTATAAACTTAGGTCTATGGACACCAAATTGGTATATGGCAGCTTTAGGGAAAATAAACCAATAGTGATAGAGACAACTGACCGACCCTAAATTGTGCTCGGGCTTTTTACCTCTCAAGTGCAAGAGGGTAGTCGCAGTTTTAAACTCGGTGAGTCCAAGGTCGAATTCCATAGGGAGCCTAATGTGTTTAAGTTTTTAGGATGTGGACTGAATTTTAAAACTAAAGAGAATTAAATTTGGAAGTTTATGTTTACTAAGTTTAAGGATTCAATAAAATTAAAGACAAGTTCAATTTAAACTAGTTATAATTAAACTAAATAGGACATTCAAAATTTTAAAGGGAATCAAATGAGATGGCAAAATTTTAAAATAAAATCAACAAAACACTTTCAGATTCAAAATTACTCGATTGTAATTAAAATTAAATTGGATTGAAATTCAATACTAGTAAGAATCTTGATTCAACGTCAAGTCTGGGTAGTTCACTACTTTGCCTTGGGGTGTGTTTGTTTGAAGAACAGGGTTTAATTTGAAAAGTTTTGAAAATGTTATAATCAAAGGTCAGTACCAATGATCTCAAGCGGATATGGTTAAAGACCTTTGTTTCCTAGAGTTTCTCAATTAAACACCAAAATATTAATAAAAATCTGATTTTTAATTCTGTTCAAAAGATTTGAAATTTGGTTACGAAAATTCATACCAGTGATCTCACACGGATTTGGTTAAGAATTTTCGTATTCAAATGATTTCGAAACAGAAGAAAAATATATTTCGAAAGGTAAATCCCTTCGAAAAAGGTTTCGCAACCTTTGCAAAGAGACTACGAACACCCCAAAGCTTTTCGTGAACTACCCTTTCTTGATTCGTTGAATCAAGATTAGGATTTTACGCTACGACTACTTTAAATATCTTAAAAACAATAAAATAGCATTCAATCATACGAAAAGAGAATTGAAACAAGCAAAACATGATATTACGAAACAAATCTAAATAAAACAAAATAGATTAAAGTGCAACTTACAATGTAAAGCGAATATAAAAGACGAGGTGAAGAATCACTACAAAGACAACGATGAAAGCTCCAACGAAAACCATGAATCCACGCATCCAAGTTTAAAAACTAATCTAAAAACTCTCAAAATTCTATTCTAACGCTCAATTTGAAGGTGCAAAATCAAAAGGGGCTTCTCCTCTTTCTTCGCCGTGCAAAAGCTCTTTTTATAGATGCCAAGAAACCCTAAAAGAGGTGCTTTAATTCTTGAATTTCGGATACACGGTGGTCCCGACTGTCTAATCTGGGGATCGGGACCACAGAAAGCTTTCTTCTCAAATCCTATACACTGTGGTCCCGACTATTAGATGGACGGTCCCGACCCCCAAGTGTCTTGATTTCTTGCTTTTCTTCCTCCTTTAGGTTGAGTCTTTGGGCTAGTCTTGGCCATCCAAGGTGAGGTTTGAACCATGACATTTCCTTCGTTTTCTCGGCCATTTCCATAGCTATAAACTTCGACATCCTTGCCCTTTTCTCTGCAACTAAACAATAAAAGTATAAGTAATACAATAGCACTAAAACTTCAACTTTAATTATTTAAATGCATGAATAAGTGTTGAGTTAGGGAGTTTGTAATTACACTTTTCAAGTGTAATCACACCCCCCAACTTGAATATTGCTAGTCCCTAGCAATGCTCTTTATTAAAATGAAATGCATAATGTTCTTTATTAGAATGAGATGCTACTACTATCCTATTTCTCTTTTCGTTGGAAACATGGCTACACTTAGCTACGTGTAGCAAGCCCTTTAAACCCCTAGGTTCCCCCTAGTGGACGAGTAAGGTCTCGTGAGGGTTTGCAGTGAATGTACCCACAAAATTCTATGGCATGGTCTCAAAGTGTCAAAAAGTGATCCGAATCTAAGATGAATTAAGTTCAAGCTCAATAAGTTACAAAATCTACATATCATGTGTAATTTCCAAGTGCTAAGCATAATGCTTGGACTATTAAAGTAGAAGAAGCATGTGTGCAAAATTGTTTCATTCATTCAACAAGGTCTCAAGAGCATAACTGGAACTAAGTTTTGACTTCAAAAGCTCACAGGATTCCACTCATAGAAAGAAATTCACTCATTCAAGGGTTCACACATTCCTATTAGCATAAAATGCTATCCTAGTTGCACATATCTCTATAATATATGAATGAATTAAAATGAAACTCAAAGTGGACAGCTCCTAACCATGTTTCAATGCATATGTAAAAAATCACATCACATAACCTACACAATGCCACTACATGCACCATATAAGAGTTGCTTACTTAGAATCCACTAGGTCTTTAGTTTGGTTGTAACTTGGCTAGGGGTAGTGGTTAACAAATGAGGATGGAAATCAAGACACATATCTTGGGAGAAAAAATGTTCAAGTGCACACAACTCCCTAACTACCCACTTCCTTTCCAAACCCCAACAATAAGCCCAACAAGAAGTTCCTTCACACTAAATACTACCCTTGGGACAATTGCAAAAGTTGCAACTAATGTATAAGTCCCACACTTTATTAAACCAAAGAAATGATAATTTTTTTTTCTTTTCTTTTTTTTTTCTCTGTTTTTTTTCTGTTTTTTTTTTTATTTTTTTATTTTTTGTTTTTCCAATACTTGAAATAAACAAAACATCAATTAGAATCTCCCCTCCAACAAGTTTTCATTCTCCATTGACACCATAGACATTAAAACACTTTTACAACCTAAGACATATGAAGGTAAGGGTAAAGTGTGTGAATAAAGTTAGGGAATAATATAAGAGGGGGAAATCAAGAAAAATATATATATGTATCACACACATTGTTGAAAAGGCTTCAAGTTGGTTCCTAGGGTAATTCATAACTAAGAAAGGACAAAAAGGCTCAAAATGACAAAGAAAGCCTAGCATCATTTTCAAAGCTTGCAATAACTCATAATGTGCTACATAGATACTCATGTAAGTGTTTGTGATGCAATCGATGCAATGAAATCCAAGGTGAAGAGCAAAAGAAATGTAAGCATGTGCAACCCCTCAAGAAAAGAATATAAGGCTCAAAAGCTCACCATAAAAGGGTGTAAGTCTCTACCTAGTCCAAAGATGCTCAAGTAACCAACATCAAATAAAATCTACGCCTAAGCACATAAACTTTCCACCATGATAGTCCAAAAATGCGCAAAGTTATCACACACTCCACTTGAATTATGTTTCCTATTAAGGCTTGAACAGAATTCACTTTTTACCATCTCACTTAATTTCACAATTAACCAAACCATAAGAGTATCATATCATCATGCGAATTCTACCCCCCAACCTACACTGAACATTGTCCTCAATGTGAAAAACAAGAAGCATATGTGGGTGCGTAGGGTGTGCAATGAGCATGATAAGGATGACGTATATACCCCCCAACCTGAATTGAGAAGACCATGAACATAAATGTAATAATAAAAAGAATAAACGAAATGAAATAAACATAAAAGATAAGGAAAGGTTAAGGAGTACCTCATGTTGTCTTCAATAGAATCAAAAGTTGGGTGATACTCAAAAAGTAGTTGCAATGAAGTAGCAAAATTATCATCTTGGTCCAGTTCATTGTAAACATCACCATCCTCCCTAGACTCAATGTTACTACTTTCATTTCCAAGGACGTCTTCTAGGGGTGGCATATCAAAGTACTCAGACAAAGAATTTGTTTCAGATTCTATGGTGTCGGTGTCTGTGGCGAAGAGGGTGCATCTAACCACTCATCAGCTATAATTACCTTAGCCCATTCCATATCTAAGAGAAGTTGAAGGTCAACTTCATCCCACCATTGGTCATCTAATTGATTAGGTGTGATGAACATCAGTGGTGGATATATATATGGTAAGGGTAGTGAATTGCTGTCTAAGAAGTAGTCCTCAGGCTACCATTCCCAGTCAACCTCTAAACTCTCAGACTCGCTACTCTCATTGGATATAAGGGTTATGGCATCCCACTTACGTTTTCTACTTATGGTACTAAGTTCCTATTGTTTACATTGATTGTTAGTTGGACCATAGATGAAGTACCTGTTCTTTGCAAAAAATAGGAAAATAAAATTTAAGAACATAAATAACCCATAATGTAACACAAGGTAACATCCATAAAAATAAGATAAAATGGAAACAAATACAAACTAGAAATATATAAACATCCCAGCAGTTAAAAGTGAGTAAAGAGTTTTAGGATTACAAATTAAACAAAAAGAAAAGTTCACTCCTAAACTCTCAAAGAAAGAAACATAAAATCCATCATTGTGGAGGAGGGGGTGGATGAGATTCTCTGAGATAATCCAAAACACCCTGTAGGAGATGGCCTTGAGTTTGCTGGCTTTGGTGAATGCGTAGCAGGAGCTGGTGATCAGCTTCTTGATTCTGTTCCATGACACTAATACGTTCAGCTAAAACTCCAATCTGATTGGCCAACTCAACATTGGTGACCTCCCCTTGTTCCTCTTGGGGGTGTGAAGGTTCACCCTCTTCCTCCGATTCCTCTACCCTCATTTTCTTCTTTAATATCAAACCTCTGGATTTAACATAAGATGTGATATTGAACGGTTGAAGTCCTGAGGTTATGGGTAGGTTATCTGTGATATAAGCTCCTTTCCTTCTAAAGATCTCTGTTATGCTCCTCCAAAGGGTAAAGCTGACAGAGCTCCAGGGTGCTCAAAGGTATAAGCTACTTGGTGCCAAAGATATGAGGGTAAATCGATTGTCATCCCAGTCCCAATGGCATAAACAAGTCTGGCTCTAAGGGGAGTACAATCAGCGGTCCTGTTTTGAGGTAGTAGGTTGGAACAAGAAAACAAGTGCAATACAAAGTATTTATCTTTCAACACAAATGCAGGTTTCCTATATTCACCACCCCATTCCTGACCCTCTAGTAAGATCTCTGAAACCACAATTGGAAATGGAGGAGTACCCTCAGCTGGATAAGTGAATTCTGGATTTTCAACTAGAGGTAATTGAAATATGAGAGCAAAATCATCAGGTGTGAGTGTAATTTCAACTCCCCCTACCCAACTGATTAGACATTCTCTACCCCTTCGCCTTATAATTGAGTTAGCTTTGAAATTGGCAAAAAATTCCTTAACCAAATCAACTATATAATAAGCATGAAACTTTGCTACATTAATCCACTGCCTTCCTTCAAAATTTTGCTCAAGCATGAAGTCACTACGCTTAAACTGATCAATTTGCCAAAAACGCTCAATTACTACTAATTTATTCCCCCATGTACTATCATATTTCTCTTCAACCTCTTCTTTCCAAAAATGACTCCTATCAAAAGATGGGGTCCCTAATTGTCTATTTGCTGGTTTCTTAGTTCTCGGAGGCATGGGAACTACACAATTATAAAAACAAAATTCAATGAGTAATTAAGCAATTCCTATGTCCACCCAAGTGCAGTGGCCCGTTCTAATGAAAGATATTCATTGGGATCAAAACTAAATTTCACCCAAACAAAATAGACAAATTAGGTGGCTATACATCATCCACCCAAACTAAATTTCACAAATTTAATTCTCTAGGTGGCCATACATCATCCACCCGAGAAGGGTCCATTCAACAATTTCGGTGGCCATGCAACATCCACCATGAATTCAAATAACAAATTCTCAAAGGAAAATTACAAAAATTCAGGAAATAAGCTCAAAATTGGAGGGTTTTTGAACCCTTGGACCCCATTTGTGAACCACGGGTAGGAAGGAGCAAACGAGTGAAAGAATGCACTCAATTGAAAGAATCACTTCCTATCCTTGTTTGGAACTCGAAACAAAGCTTTTTTTTTGCAAGAAATCTGAACCCTCAAAGCTTGGAAGCTCAGGCATGGAGAGTAATGAACAAAGAAACTATCTAGGGCTCGAAATGACAAAGAAACATACCTTTGGATGACTAATACTCGAAGAATAAGGGCTGAAAAGGTTGAATCCACTGTCGGGAATGCTGATTCTAGAGGAGAACACCGAGTATTGAGAGAGAAACCTAGAAACCTAGGCTTTAGAAGAGAGAAATTCTAGTTTTAGAATGGCCGAATAGGGCTTTTGAAGGTTGCAGGGTCCCGACCGTCTCGGCAAGGGGTCGGGACCACAGAAAGTCCACCCCTCAAAAATATACTCGACCAAGACACTGTGGTCCCGACCGTTTAGTGAGGGGGTTGGGAACATCAAGCAGAATTTTTTTTTTTCTTAGCTAGGCTATTTAAAAACTTAAAATGTCTAGACTAAAAAATAAAAAACTAAATTAAAGACAAAATAAAACCTATCCTAACCTACTATTATACACTTAAACTAACTTTCTAATCTCATTCTAATTGAAAGATGGGGGATCCAAAAGATCCCAAATTTCAATTTCGACCACAAAGTTTTCTAAATATGGTTTGAGGCGATGTCCATTAACTTTGAAGGTGGTGTTATTACGTGGGTTATGAACTTCACACACACCATGTTCGGGGATGGAAAGTATAGTAAAAGGGCTGTACCACCTTGATTGGAGCTTGCCCGGGAAGAGATGCAAACGAGAATTGTAAAGCAAGACTTTTTGGCCTATATGAAAGGATTTTCTAGAAATGTGTTTGTCTTGTAAAGCTTTCATTCTTGCCTTGGCGATATTTGCATTCTCAAAAGCATCATTACACAATTCCTCAAGTTCATTCAATTAGAGTTTTCGAAAAATACTGGCATCATCCAAATTCTCATTAAAGTGCCTAATCACCCAATAAGCTCTATGCTCCATTTCTACAGGTAAGTGACAAGCCTTGCCAAAGACAAGGCGATAGGGAGACATACCCAGAATAATCTTATATGCCGTTCTATATGCCCATAATGCATCGATAAGACGTAGAGACCAATTTTTGCGTGTCGGGTTAATAGTTTTCTCTAAGATTCCCTTAATCTCCCTATTCGCTAATTCGACTTGGCCACTATTTTGAGGATGATACGCAGTACCTACTTTATGGGTCACACCATAACTCCGTAGCAATACACCTACAGGCCGATTACAAAAATGTTTGCCTTGGTCACTAATAATAGCTCGAGGCATCCCAAAACGCAAAAAGATATACTCCTTTAAGAATTTTATCACTACCCGATGATCATTGGTACGAGTTGCTATGGCCTCCACCCATTTAGAAACATAATCAATGGCCACTAGTATGTACTCATAACCAAAAGATATAGGGAATGGTCCCATAAAATCAATCCCCTAGCAATCAAAAATCTCCAAAACGATTATGGGGTTTTGAGGCATCTCATTACGCTTGGTTAGAGCTCCTAACCGTTGACATCGATCACACTGAAGGCAATAATCATGAACATCCTTAAACAATGAGGGCCAATAAAATCTGCTTTGGAGGATCTTAGCGGCTGTTTTCTTTGAGGAGAAGTGACCTCCACATGCTAGAGAATGACAAAACTCAATGACCTTATGGACCTCACTCTCGGGAATGCAACGCCTCACAATCTGATCAGGGCAATATTTGTAGAGATATGGTTCATCCCAAAAGAAACTACGCACTTTTCATAAGAATTTACCTTTATCGACTTTGGTCTAATGGGAGGGCATCTGTCCGATCACTAAGAAGTTCGCAATGTCCGCATACCAAGGAGGTTGAACCGCTGGGTTGGCGTTAACATGCATGAGGTGTTCATAAGGGAAATGCTCATTGATTGGTAGGTCACTAGAGTTGGACGCATGTTGGGGTAGTCTAGACAAATGGTCAGCTACCATATTTTCAACTCCTTTCTTGTCCTTGATCTCCAAATCAAACTCTTGGAGAAGGAGTATCCACCTAATCAGATGAGGTTTGGCCTCTTGTTTTGAGATGAGGTATTTCAAAGCTGCATGGTCTGTGAACACTATGACACGGGAACCTACCAAATATGACCTAAACTTATCAAGGGCAAACACTACTGCTAGAAGCTCTTTCTCAGTGGTGGTATAATTAATTTGAGCTTCATTTAGAGTCTTGCTAGCGTAGTAAATGACATAGGGTTTCCCCTCTTTTCTTTGCCCTAAAACTGCACCCACCGCAAAATCACTGGCATCACACATTAGCTCGAATGGTAGGGACCAATTCGGGCTTTGAATAATAGGCGCGGTGCTGAGCAACTGTTTAAGCCGGTCAAATGCCTTTTGACATGATATTGTCCATTCAAATGGAACATCATTAGACAACAATGAGCAAAGAGGACGGGCTAGAAAGCTGAAGGATTGAATGAATCTCCGGTAGAAACCATCATGTCCAAGAAATGCTCTAACATCCTTCACACATCGAGGGGTAGGTAAATTTTGAATGATATCTACTTTTGCTTTATCTACCTCTATCCCACGACATGACACTATGTGCCTTAAAACAATCCCCTATTGTACCATAAAGTGGCACTTTTCCCAATTTAGCACTAAATTGCTCTCCTCATATCGCACTAGCACCTTCTCAAGATTGATCAAGCACTCATCGAATGTGTCTCCATAGACGGAGAAATCATCCATAAATACCTCCAAAAATCTCTCGACCATATCACTAAAAATGCTTATTACACACCTTTGAAAAGTCGCAGGTGCGTTGCATAGCCCAAATGGCATGCGTCTATACACAAAAGTGCCAAAGGGGCAAGTGAAGGTGGTGTTCTCTTGATCTTCTAGTGCTATCTCCACTTGATTGTACCCAGAATACCCTTCTAGAAAACAATAGAAAGATTTACCCGCAACTCTCTCAAGCACTTGGTCTAGGAAGGGAAGTGGGAAATGGTCTTTCCGGGTCACTGCGTTCAAACGTCTATAATCAATGTACATACGCCACCCAGTTTGGGTGCGTTGTGGCACTAACTCTTGTTTCTCATTTTCAACTACAGTGACACCGGATTGCTTAGGAACTACTTGAGTGGGACTCACCCACTTCGAGTCAGAGATGGGGTAAATGATACCCGCATCAAGCAACTTAAGCACCTCCATTTTCACAACCACTTTCATATTGGGGTTTAGCCTTCGTTGCATTTGTCTCACCGGTTTAGCATCATCTTCAAGGTATATATGATGAGAACATACTAATGGGCTAATACCTCGAATATCTGCTATAGTCCACCCTAAAGCCTGACAATGGGCTTTCAACACTCCCAGCAACCTCTCTTCTTGTGCTCTTTCTAAACTTGCAGACACTACTACTGGAAATGTCTCTCCTTCTCCCAGAAATGCGTACTTGAGTTCACTTGGTAAGGGTTTCCTAGAAGGACATGGAGGACATTCAATTGAGGGCTTAGGTTTTATCACAGATGGCTCTATAGGTTCAAATGTTGGTATCCAACCACTAACTGCCATAATCTCATCCCCAGTACCTATAAACTCTCCAATCTCCCTAAAATTTTCCCCATCTAACATTTCACAACTCTCACTCCTTACTAAGGCACGCTCTAAGGGGTCCTCAAAGTAAGTTTGCTCAAAATACTCCTCGCTCAAAGTATGGATCACGTCTACCTCCCTAATATCCTCACATTCTCTTATTTGCTTCCCCCTAAAAATATTCATTTCCATGGTCATATTTCCAAAAGAAAGTTTCATGACCCCACTCCTACAATTGATCACAGCATTGGATGTAGCAAGGAAGGGTCTACCAAGGATGACCGGAATAGATTGGGTAGGGTTAAGAACTGGTTGAGTATCCAATACGATAAAATCCACTGGGAAGTAGAACTTGTCTACTTGAACTAATACGTCTTCCACCACACCCCTGGGCATCTTGACCGAACGGTCAGCTAACTGTAATGTCACTCTGGTGGGTTTCAACTCACCTAGACCTAGTTATCGGTAAACGGTGTAAGGCAAGAGGTTGACACTAGCTCCTAGGTCAAGTAGAGCTCTCTCAGCAATATGGTTTCCTATGATACATGAAATGGTTGGACACCCAGGGTCCTTATATTTAGGAGGTGTGTCACATTGAAGTATGGCACTCACTTGTTCTATCAAGAAAGCTTTTTCCTTGACATTGAGCTTCCTCTTTACAGTGCACATATCCTTGAGAAATCTAGCATAGGAAGGATTTTACTTAATGGCTTCAAGTAATGGGATATTGATTCTCACTTGTTTGAAAGTCTCGTAAATTTCAGAGTTCAACATCTCATTCTTGCCCTTTGCTAGTCTCTGGGGAAAAGGTGGTCTAGGCATATACTCAACAGGATGGTTAATTGGCCTAACCAAAGGTCCTTCACTAGGTTCATCTTCACTTTCTTTTTCAGTTTCCCCTTTTTCTTTCTCATCCTCCAACTTTCCTTTTTCAGCCCCCTCACTACCCTTTGGTTCTATCTTTTCACTAGTGACATTGACTCTAGGGTCGGTAGGCTTTTGAATAATTTTACCACTCTGCAGAGTAGTAATAGCTTGAACTTGCTCATGGGAGTTGGCACTCGAGGTTGACGACTCAGTCATGTTCGCCTGGCCTTTTGGGTTAGGAAACGGTTGTGCAGGAAGTTTGCCGCTTTGAGTGGTGCTCATGGCCTGAGTTAACTTAGAAACTTGGCCCCTAATATCATCAAATGACCTAGACACTTGTCCTTTAAAATCATCAAAGGACCTAGACAAATTATCATTGATCATCATTTGATGTTGCATAAATTGTTGAACAGATTCCTCAAAGGATCTCTTCTGGGGAGGTTGGTATGCAACAGGATTGGGTTGTTGATATTGGGGTGGTGGTAAAAAGGGTTGGAATGGTTGGCTTTGATTATCGTTTTTCCACCCAAAGCCTGGAGGATTTTTCCATCCCTGAGGGTAAGCATTGGGGTGTTGATTTCCCCCTTGATACTTAACATTCCCACCTTGTGAATAGGGAGTGTTACCCTGACCTCTATTTTGGAATGGTTGGTTCTGTGTGTTATTAGCATACACATTCCCATAAGCTACTTCCTTAAGTAAAGGAAGCTATGGACATGAATTGGGATCATGTCCTACTTGGTCACATGCCTTACACACCACTTGTGCTTCCACCAACTTTTCTTTATTCTTTAGTTCAAGGGAATCTAACTTATGTTGTAATGCAGATATTCTAGCACTTAGATCATCCCTCTCACTTAACATTAACTGACCACTAGATGTGGCATTCCTATGCTCTAAAGAAGAAGGTGGTCCTATTTCCCAATCATTAGAATCCTCGGCCACCATATCAAAGAATTCCATCGCCTCTTCCGCAGTCTTATCGAACAGGGTACCATTACACATGGTAGAAACTAATTGCTTAAGACTGGGAGTTAGGGATTCGTGGAAGATACTGACTAACCTCCATGATTCATAACCATGGTGAGGACAAGCCATCAAGAGGTCCTTAAACCTTTCCCAGGCTCGACAGAAATTCTCATTAGGTTTGCAAGAGAAAGTGGTAATCTGTCTCCTATAGTACTGAGTTTTCTGAGTTGGGAAATATTTCTTAAGAAACTCAGTTTGCATTTCACGCCATGTTCCAATAGAACGTGGACGAAGGGAATTAAGCCAGAACTTGGCTTTGTCCTTTAGAGAAAAAGGAAAGAGTTGAAGACACACTACTTCCTCATTGACATTATGATCTATACACGTGTTGCTCACTTCCTCAAACTCCCTAAGATGGTTATAGGGATTTTCAGAGTCAAGGCCATGGAAACTAGGAAGAAGTTGGAAAATTCCTGGCCTAAGGTTGAAGTTCCCCCTATTTAATGGTAAGACTATGCATGATGGGGTGGTTTGTCTAGCGGGGTTAAGATGATCTTTTATAGGAATATAAATCAGAATTTCTTGGGGCTCATTATCCCCATGCACACTCCCTTCCCCTCTTACTTCAGCCATTGAGTGAAAGGAGGATGTGGTAAGTGAAACGGTGGAACGTGAGGTTGGTGAAAAAAGTTCAGGAAGGTATGAAGGATCTCCTAGTTCAAATTCAGCTACGACTACCTTACCTGATCTTAATAGCATATAAGTAGAAAGTCTCTAAAAAAAAAAAAATTTTAAGTTCAAAATTTTTTTTAAAAATAGTTTTTTTTTTTTTTTGAAAAAGAAATTAACTGAAAAACTTGAAAACAACCTAAAAACTAAAATTTGGCTCCCCAGCAACGGCGCCAAAAACTTGACCGACCCTAAATTGTGTTCGGGCTTTTTACCTCTCAAGTGCAAGAGGGTAGTTGCAGTTTTAAACTCGGTGAGTCCGAGGTCGAATTCCACAGGGAGCCTAATGTGTTTAAGTTTTTTAGGATGTGGACTGAATTTTAAAACTAAAGAGAATTAAATTTGGAAGTTTATGTTTACTAAGTTTAAGGATTCAATAAAATTAAAGACAAGTTCAATTTAAACTAGTTATAATTAAACTAAATAGGACATTCAGAATTTTAAAGGGAATCAAATGAGATGGCAAAATTTTAAAATAAAATCAATAAAACACTTTCAGCTTCAAAATTACTCGATTGTAATTAAAATTAAATTGGATTGAAATTCAATACTAGTAAGAATCTTGATTCAACGTCAAGTCCGGGTAGTTCATTACTTTGCCTTGGGGTGTGTTTGTTTGAAGAACAGGGTTTAATTTGAAAAGTTTTGAAAATGTTATAATCAAAGGTCAGTACCAGTGATCTCAAGCGGATATGGTTAAAGACCTTTGTTTCCTAGAGTTTCTCAATTAAACACCAAAATATTAATAAAAATCTGATTTTTAATTCTGTTCAAAAGTATTTGAAATTTGGTTACGAAAATTCATACCAGTGATCTCACAAGGATTTGGTTAAGAATTTTCGTATTTGAATGTTTTTGAAACAGAAGAAAAATAGATTTCGAAAGGTAAATCCCTTCGAAAAAGGTTTCGTAACCTTCATGAAGAGACTACAAACACCCCAAAGCTTTTCGTGAACTACCCTTTCTTGATTCGTTGAATCAAGATTAGGGTTTTATGTTACGACTACTTTAAACATCTTAAAAACAATAAAATAGCATTCAATCATACAAAAAGAGAATTGAAACAAGCAAAACATGATATTACGAAACAAATCAAAATAAAACGAAATAGATTAAAGTGCAACTTACAACGTAAAGCGAATATAAAAGACGAGGTGAAGAATCACTACAAAGACAACGATGAAAGCTCTAAGGAAAACCATGAATCCACGCATCCAAGTTTAAAAACTAATCTAAAAACTCTCAAAGTTCTATTCTAACGCTCAATTTGAAGGTGCAAAATCAAAAGGGGCTTCTCCTCTTTCTACGCCGTGCAAAAGCTCTTTTTATAGATGCCAAGAAACCCTAAAAGAGGTGCTTTAATTCTTGAATTTCGGATACACGGTGGTCCCGACCGTCTAATCTGGGGGTCGGGACCACAGAAAGCTTTCTTCTCAAATCCTATACACTGTGGTCCCGACCATTAGATGGACGGTCCCGACCCCCAAGTATCTTGATTTCTTGCTTTTCTTCCTCCTTTAGGTTGAGTCTTTAGGCTAGTCTTGGCCATCCAAGGTGAGGTTTGAACCATGACATTTCCTTCGTTTTCTCAGCCATTTCCATAGTTATAAACTTTGACATCCTTGCCCTTTTCTCTACAAATAAACAATAAAAGTATAAGTAATACAATAACACTAAAACTTCAACTTTAATTATTTAAATGCATGAATAAGTGTTGAGTTAGGGAGTTTGTAATTACACTTTTCAAGTGTAATTACACTTTTCATCAACAACCTAGGAAGCAGAGCACTTTAGGGGGGATGCATTCCCATTGTACCAGAACTTTAAGGAATATGGGTGGATCCTAGTCACCCAGTTCTACCCCTAGTATGTCCTTGAGGTCGTTAGAGAATTCTTTGCTAATGGTAGTCCAGATGAAGAAAATAATAAGGAAGAAAAGGAGATTGTAAGTTATGTGAGAGGCATTGAGATCAAAGTAACCCATGACTCTTTTGCGATGTTGTTTAACCTTCCATGCCTTAAATGGTTTAACTTCCAATATTCTACTACACGTGCACCTAGCATAGAACAAATAGTAATAGAGGTATTACAGTAGTGAGTAGAGTGGTTGAGGGCTGGCTAAGTTAGGGTATCTAAATTGAATAACAAATATTAGTCCCTCTATATGTTTAGTTATTATAATCTCACAACCATTACCTACAATTCAAAATGTAAGGAAAAAAGCAACTTTGCTCTATGCCATAGGTATAGGGAGGAACATTAATTTGCCCAGCTACTTATGGGAACAACTGCATGACTTTCAGTAGCATCCATAGAGGTGGAGCGGGATACCTTATAAGGGTATGATCACTTAAATTTTTAGGTTGCATGGGGCATAGATCACTAGAAGCCTCCAAATTGCAAAGTGCCCTCAACCATCGAACTGCACCTCCTATACCAAAGCTAGAAACCAAGGGCAGCTACAGAGAAAGAGGCAGGTGATAGGCACGTTACTAGAGGCAGAGACAGTTCCCAGGCAGCACAAGAGGAGGAGGTCACAAACAAACAGATAACAAACATGATCTAGAGTCAAGAAGAGGCTATTGCATGCATTGATGAAAGGGTGGGGCACATCGAGCTAGTATAGGATGAGAACACTTAGATGCTAAAAAACATCTACGAGTATCAGTATGAAGTAGGAGCACCGTTCCCACCACCGCCACAGTAGAGCCAGAGGATCTTTACCTTCTTTTCAGTTTTTTTTTTTTTTTAATATCATCTTTTCTTATTTTGATGTATTTTGAGTTTAGGTTTGGACAGAACTCTTAATGTGTAACCTAAAACTCTTCTACATTAGACTTAGGCATGTAATATAATCTCTCTACTTTTCATTGCCCTTGTTCTACGAGGTCTTGTTACTTTTTCTTTTCATTATTATTTTTATTCTTTTCCCTCTTATTTATTTTTATCTTTATTCTTTATAATGCATCCACCCTCTATTGCCAGGATGGTCTTGTAAATTGCATTAAAACCATTATGAATTATTTTAAAAGCACAGGTACTCACAATTGTTCAAAATGGAAAAAATGAATAAACCAAAGACCTATGAAAATTGTGGAGGAAACAGTGAATCACAAACTATTTGAGGTAGATGCAGGGACTGACTCTAATTAAGATATAACAGACCAAGATCTTGATTCATGACCAGATGAATCCTTTATAGAGGGCAACAGGCTACCTACCTCCTACTGTCGTTGCCTCATGAGATTTATGCTTCCATGTCAATTCTTTGAGCGGCAGTGAAAGAGGTTAACATAACTAACTAGGACGATGCTCCTAGTCTTGACGCTAATGATGAGTGGAGCAAATCGTACCCCACCAGTTTTGCTACCTTTATACAGTATTGTAATGAATTGTGTACATAAGCTAGGTAGTATTTACCATGCTCACTCTTTTTGTGTATTCACATTATTCTGAATATTGCCATATTTTATGTGAATATGTTATATCTTAAGTTGGGGGGATGGTAAACTTAGGAAATGCATGTTTGATCCATTTCAATGCCTTACCAAGCATACTTTTATACCTGCTATCATGCTCCCAAGCACACTGCGACCCACTTAGAGATTGTTTTGACATATTGGTGATAGTGTGTATTTTAAGTTGGGGTTGGAACCAAATGGTCGCATGAATGAATGGAACAAAAACTTTTTCAAATTCTTTTTCTCAAAAAACAAAAGTAAATTTTAAACTTAGGAACTTGACTTAGCACAGAATAAAACTTGCTTTCATAATCTCAATCAATTTTAGGTTAGTTTTAACTGGTAAAAAGAATGAATGGTTTGGTTTCAATTCTAAATAAGGAATAAAATTCAAAATGAGCATAAGCCTTTTTAGGCATATTGAAAGTTGGCCATTTGATGTTGCTGAAATGAGAGTGTGCTGAGAATTAAGACTCACAATAATTGATTATCCAAGTGTGCCAAGGCATAGTTAGAGACTTAAGGACCCTGCATTTGGTGAGCTTTAGAATTGTATCTTTCATTTCTGAGAGTTTACATGAAAAATCTAGTAATTTTCTTTCATCTCACTACGTTTTAAAAAGTTTCATAACATTCTTTGCTTTGCTTTGGTATTGAATGCAAAAGATACCTTATTTGACACTCACATGTGGATCAATGCTTCTAAAAAATGTTTTTAGCACTTAGAGTGATGTTAGGCCATCTTTGAAAATTTTGGAACCTATGTCATTTCTTGATTAGATTATCCTAGGAGCCAAGTTGAAGACTTTGAAAAAAAATTATTTCCTCTATTTAGCCACATCAAATAAACCTTAGCCTTAGTTATTTATATAAGCCAACCTTTGTATGCCATAGGATATTGGTGCAACTTTTGTAACAAGGTGAATAAAGGATGAGCTTGCAATGAATGTAGAAAGATGAAAAGGAATCTTAAAAAAAAAAAAAGAAATAGAACCAATCACAAGTTTTAAATGTTGGTACCCAAATGGGTGTGTAAGAAAATAAAAAGGAAGAAGATTTAGGGGGGAGAGGGAAGAATAGACCACATGCACTTTGAATTCCTTACTCTTTATTGTTTACCTAACACCCTATGGCCAAGTTGCAACCTAATGAAAGACCTAATGGACTTTAGGTGAAAGGAATTTATAAGAGCATTGATCTAATTTATGTTGGTTGAATAAGGTTGTCTTGATTCATGCATTAATACATTCTTTCACGAAGCTATACTCGCATGTATTTAAATTCTTTCAGTCACTTCTGGATTAGGTTCAATGCACAAAATTTGTCTTGATTTATGCATTAATACATTCTTTCATGAATCTATACTCATATGTATTTAAATTCTGTCAATCACATCTTGATTAGGTTTAGTGCACAAAATTTATTTTGCATTCTTGCATGAACCGTGAGTGAAACCTTTTCTAAAGTCAACAACCTAGCGAGACTTGGAGTCAAAACTATAGTCTATGGTCATGCTTGGCAATTGGTTAGCATGGATAATATGAATTGACACATTTGAGTTTAAATGATTGAGAAATTGTTAAGTTTGACATATGTTGAAAAGAGGTTATTTAATTTTTGAGTATGTAACTTGTTTACTACTAAAACTGAATTAGGATTTCCTTTAACTGATTAATACTCAACTTAGAATAGGTTAGGAATTTTGTGTGTAGATTCACTGCAAACCCTCATGAGACTTCACTTGTCTACTAAGGGGAGCCTAGGGGTTCGAAAGGCTTACTACACGTGGCTATGTGCAATCTTGATTCCAACAAAAAGAGGAATATAGGATTCTATTTTTTAGTAATTTCGTTGCTAGGGGCTAGCAATAGACAAGTTAGGGGGTGTGATTATGCTTGATTAATCCTAAACTTTAATTTTCATTATTATTAATTGCAAATTTTCCAATAATGCATGAAGTTCGTTCTTTTTGTGCAGATATTGGCAAAAAATGTTCAAAATTTACTAGAAATCATCATAAAGAACAAAGATAGACATAAACTAGAAGAAAGGAGGTCGAAAAGACAATGAAGAAATAGCCTCTAGATACTGTCCGAGCGCCATTAGGCAGTGTGCTTGGGCTATAAACACTTTAACCAAAAAATTGATGCCTTTTGTGTATGGACACCATGATTCTGCTAGCAAATGTTTTTAGGGTTTTCTTGTACTCTATAAATACATAACTTAAGTACGAGCTAATACAACCATCTTTTACTTTTAGTTCTATACTTTTCTAGTTTTCTTTAGCTCTAGAGAGATTTCTTTTGAGTTTTATGCTTTGAAGTTTGGATTCAAGGCTAGTTTTCATAGCTTTCAATACAAGTTCAACTTTTTCATTCTGCAATGGAATTTGTTTTCTTCTCTTTCACTTTTACTGTCTTCTTTTATTTACTTGCAATGTTAGCATAGATGTTTAATCATGATTCAACCCGTCGATGATGGGTGGGATCTTTTTTCTTACATGGATACGATAAAACCTAGAATGCAATATAAAACTTGCACGTTCAAGTTTCTAGATCTTGTTTTCTAATATTTTCAAAACCTTCGAAAATGCTTGTTCTTTATCATATTTTCTTGAAATTCTTGATAAGAACATGTGATTAAAACTTTTAAAAAACTTTGAAAATATAAGAAATAGATTTAGACCAAAGATGAAATAATGATTACATTCTAGTTTTTCTATACTAAATATGATTTTAAAACTATGTTTTAAAATTTGGTTTTACCAAAAATATCTTTTTAGTTTATTCTTCCTAAACGTGAATCTTAAACTGAGTAGCTATGTCACATTCATTGTAGAGGCAAGAGGTCTACCCGAATTTGTAGGTTGGATTAAGATCTTTCAATACTTTGATACTTAGACTTTTATTATTGCTTTCACTACTCTCGTTTAGATTAAGTTTTAAAATTTGTTATTTTATTGATTAGAATAGAGTAAAGCCCATTTAAAATTCTTGAATCTTTGCTAATTTTCATAATTTTATATTTAATTGTTGAATTGTTAGTTTAATCATCTCACTTCAAACTGATTCCATTTAACTTTTGTGTTTTCAATAAGAAAATAGTAGGTAGCTTAACTTAGAAACCCCTAGCATTCATTCTCATACGTTCCTTGTGGATATGATTCTGAACTCACTAAGTAAAAATTACACCACACACCCTTATACTTGGGGGTTATTTCAACTGTAATATTTTGAGGTAGTTAGCAAGCTTGTCCGCACGCCTGGCCCTTCTTTCCTTTGGCCAAATTTGCTTAAGTGAGGGTATTTTGGATGTCATTTCCCAACTTAGGCCAATTAAGCTTGTTATTTCATCAAAGTACTCATGTTAAAATTCATTTCATCACACTCATGTCCAACATTATAAATTTACTTTAATATGAAAACATGGGTTATTACATCCTCACCTCCTCATAGAAATTTCATCCTCGAAATTTGAAATGCAAGCTACCAACTAAACAATATAATTGGAGATACTATATCCTCATCTTAGATTCATGCTCCCAAATAGACTCTTCAACACTGTGATGTTTCTGTTACACCCTAACCAATGGAATCGACTTCTCTCAAAGTACTTGGCCTCCAGAATCCAAAATTTGAATCGGCCTCACTTCACAAGTCATCTCTGAATCTACTTCCAACTTATCCCAATTTAACACATGTGTGGGATCTGGGACACACTTGGGAAGCATAGACATATGGAATACCTCTTGTACTCTTGATTATTATGGTAGCAACACCAAATGGTATGCAACTTTTCCAACTCTAGCTAAATTCTCAAATGGTCTAATGTATTGGGGTGATAACTTTCCACACTAGCCAACTCAAAATTATCCCTTATGTGGTGAAACTTTTAAGAATATACGGCCTCCCACTTAAAACTCCAAAGGTCTCCGTCCCTAATCCGTACAAATCTATTGATGATTGCGTGTTATCTCTAATCTCTATCAATAACTCTAATCTTTTCATTCATTTCTCAAACCAACTTTGGTCTCACCAACACTTTCTCCCAAACTTGTGCCCAACAGATAGGTGATCTACACGGTCGGCCATACAATGCCTCAAATGATGCCATTAGTTAACACTGGTTGCCCTAATATCATATGACTCTTCATCTGCCTTCTACACTTCAATCACTCTATTAGTTAACACTGGTTGCACAACTACAGTATACAATACTTCTTGTTCATTTTCATCTCTTAATTCTAACTTAAATTCACTTAAGTCTTCCATCATCTCCCAACAAAGCTCGCTAAAGTACAATGAGTCTTTCTTCTAAGAGCATTCAGAACTACATTAGCCTTTCTAGAGTGATACTACAAATCAAAGTCATAGTCTTCCATATATGTCATCTATCTTCTTTGTCTCAAATTTAAATACTTTTGCGTAAAAATATACTTCAAACTCTTAAGATCTAAGAATACATTGAACTTCTCATAATACAGGTAATGTCTCCAACTCTTTAAAGCAAAAATTGTTATTACTAATTCCAAATCATGATTCAGGTAATTTTGTTTATGAGTCTTTAATGCACTCGACCCATAAGCCACTACCCTACCATTTTGCATCAAAACATAACTAATCTTTCTCTGGGGGCATCATAATATACCGAATAACCTGTCATGCCCCGGATCTCGCGACCCGAGGGGTGAGTGATAAATACACATAACATGCACTAACATAACCACCCATGATCAAAGCAAAGCAACATCAACTAGTGAGCCCAAGACATAAGGTAAGATAACATAAGTAAGACCTTGACTGTTGCCAGGTCACATGCTCCATACTCCATTCCCATTAATACATAACTTAGGCCTTAAGGCCATTACAACCGAATCAAATAAGTCTAACATGGTACAATATTATAATTTCAAATAAAACAAAAACTAAGTAGCCAAAAGTTTTGCTACGTTTAGAAGTGCTCATGCATAAGCACTCCTAATTCAACCCCATCTGCCCACCTGATTGATACGACCTGATCCTGCATCAAAATCTATAGGGACATGAGCATAGGTCCACTTATGCCCACGATGCCTCAAACAAACATATATGGTATGTAATCAACACATGCATGACAATGTTCATATATGCATAGGTTCACCAATAACTTTTAATAACCATAACAATTCATTAATATCTATTAATTTTCAACTTAAGTAAGTATTTATCATCGTTCAACATTATCAAGGTATTGTATTCAATTCCAATTATTCCTTATTATTAAATTTCCCAACTTTATATCCAACCACATTCCATAACACATTATTACATATTCAACATATATCACATTATCACGTATTTTACATTCAATCACACAACCATATCCACATTAGCACTTAATCATCATTCAATCACATCTCCATGCCCATATTTTCGCTTATTCATCATTCAGTCACATTGCATAAGCATAACCACACAAGTAATCGGGGGTTGGTTGCATACATGTTATCATCTTTTATGGGCCAATACCTAACAGAAACGATAAACCAACGTCATCGTTTAGGATCACCATCCAGGACCACGAGGGGCCAAAACACACACAATGTTGTGGGCTACTAACCCACTGGCATTGACACCAAACCCTGCGGAGGTTCCGAGTCTTTCAACCCGAGGGTAATCTCACGACTCTTCCTATTTTCATACCCCACCAAGGCCCTGGGCACACAACTAATCATTCATCACATTCAATATTCTTTAATCACAATTCATATTTATCACCATAAACTTTCCAATGCACATAACCACATTCCATTTCATCATGGAACATAACTCATTTCATCTTTTCATTTCATTTAACCCAAGCCTCATTAAATTTTCCATCACTTATTATCAAAAGTTCACATTTCAATTCTTTCAAACATATATTCACTTTTCAGTTCATCCCAAGTTTCATTACGTATCAACATTGATCAAACCTTATTAAACATTCAACATTTATCATCATTATGAATTTGAGTCTCTTTGTCAATTTACATTTTACTTAATCAATCACATATTCATATACCTCATCATTTAGTTTACATCAAGACATAATCACAATTCTACTCGATTAAGACTCTTATCTCAAAGTAATCTTCCAATTCATTTCATTCAAGGTAACACTCATTCACCATTACAAGTTAAATCCCATTAGCTTAAGATAACAAACCCTTAATCACTTTTTAGAACACATTTCCCCTTTTAAATCCATGCAATTTATCAAATAAAAGTTTGATGCGAAAACATGTTACTAAACTCTTTCATAAACCTAAGGTAGTAAGTCAAACTAGGCAAAGTCAGGAAAATGACCTAGGCTCGGTGGGCGCCCAAGCTGACACTCAGCCGTGCACCCAAGGGGCTTGGGCGCCCACACCTTGTGCGCCCAAGGGGCTGGGTGCCCATGTCTTATGTGCCCAACTATGTCTCCCTTGTGCGCCCGCAACTTGGTCCAAGTTACTAGTCTCAAACCCTGTTTTCTAGTTTCATGGTTATTCACCCTTAGGACCTCAAAATGACCAAGTTAAAGTAAAAATACCTAAAGTTTCATGTTCATAACATCTCCATAAGTCTTATAAGCATTAAAGGAAACCAACCATTTGAGTTTTCATTGACTTTGTCCATGTTATGGATCAAACATCCTTATCTCTCTCTACCTATACATATGTGTATAACCCTCTTTTTCTTCCATAAATGAAATCAAATCTTGCAATGTTTACCCAAATATTGTTCTAGATCTTGTTATACATCATATATGTAAGAATGAGCATGGAATCCCTACCTCAAACCAAATAGAGATGAAGAACAAGAGGTGGTCTCTTCTTGGTTTCAAGCTCCTAACTTTGATTGGTTTGATCTCCTCTCCCTTTGATCTAAACGATAAACAATTTACATAAATGGGTTCCTTGAGTGCTCAATTGCATATTTACAAAGTTAATTTGATTTTGGTTAAGGTTAGAAAGACTTACCATACAAACCCTCACTTGGTTCCCTTTGTTTCTTCTTCCTTCTTCCTTTCTTGGGTTCCTCTCTCTCTCCAAGAAACATTTCTCTCTCTCTTCCACCTCACACACACATATATAAATACCAATTTTTTGCTAATATTTTAATGGTTCCACAGTAGTTCCAGATTTTTCCACCCCCTAGCCTAAATATAGATGTATAGGGGTGAGGCTCAGCTGTATCTTCCAGAATACTCCATATCAGTCAACTCTGCTGTACCTTGGGCGCCTAAGCACTTCTCAGGTGTGCGCCCAAGGTCTTGGGCACCCACGTCTTGTGCGCCCAAGGTGCCCCCCTCTTCTACACTTATGCTAAAATGCTAACTCTCACATGTTTGGCTTATCCTTCTCAAAGTTCCCAACTCTAAAGTACAATTAATGATGAATATTACTTAATCAACATACTATTACCTCAAAATGTTTGAATAACCATCTATTTACTTTAACACAAAAGTTTGGGGTATTACATTCTCCCCTCTTCAAAAAATTTTGCCCTCAAAATTTTATACCATGGTCATACACAAATTTCCGAGTAAACACTTGCAGATGTCTCCTCTATATCTTAACTCACACTTTTAAGCAAGCTCCTTATCATCCCGAAACTTCATACACATGTGAAACTTGAAATTCTATTCATTAGCCAATATTCAGATCACTTTACAAATTACTCATGACAATTCAAAAATACTAATAATTGCATCTCCACTGTGCGTTTGTAAAACCACTAATTATTCTAATGGCTCCTCAAGTAATAGCAACCAAGTTTTCAAATCTTTATCCTTCATCTCTTACTATATGGTTTCCCACAATGCTCTATCTGATCACCTTTCCTGCCAATCTCTTTTCTCCATAAAATTGAATTTCTTCTTTTCCCACACATCATAATATCTAGACTACCTTAAATCTCCATAACATATCTCATTTAATCAATATTTCCCAGTTAAGAACTGTTGATATCCTTAGTGCGCTTATTTACCCAATTTGCCCTTAACACAGTTTATCTTGCACTAGCTCACCATTACCTGAAAAAGGTCACCTTTCTATTGCTTCCAAGTTTCTTCCCATGGGTCCAACACTAAAACACATGACCTTAACACTTAATTCCTTTGTAACCGAAACTGGGGTCCATCCACAAACCCAATAGGTCACACTATAACTATGTTGAACTTGAGGTTGAAATCAACA
This sequence comes from Vitellaria paradoxa, assembly GCA_019916065.1. Classification (NCBI taxonomy): domain Eukaryota; kingdom Viridiplantae; phylum Streptophyta; class Magnoliopsida; order Ericales; family Sapotaceae; genus Vitellaria; species Vitellaria paradoxa. The sequence continues at coordinate 37,181,553 of CM034233.1, read as the reverse complement.
TTATAATTCACCATAGAATCATACTAATCACACTTAGATGCATCATCGAATGTATTATACTTTAGTGTAACAAACATCGACTAGATACAACCACTAGCAAACTATACCACCAACCCCTTACCTATTCTGACTTTGTAATCCTCTTCTCCATTCATACACCTCTTCTCCCCAGGTATTGTTTTCCATCTCAAATTCTCCCTTTCTTTATATACCCACATTACTCTGTTGGACTACCAAGCTTTTAATCCAACTTAACCACTTTATTCTGAATAAAACTAAAATCCACAACATAATTAATCATGAATAGGGAAACCATCAAATAAAGCTGAGTAGGTTGGTCATTCCATTTGGGACCCCTTTTTCAGTCCACACATTCATTCTTTTCCTATCTCCAACTGTAAACGAAACTTGCTTATTAATTTCAAACCTCATCATACTAAGCTCAATTAATTACGTTTATCCAAAGCCATTGCCTTCCCTTGGCTCCATACCCCTATATATAAATACATACATCTCACTATCCAATGTAGAAACTCCTTATCTCACTGTTTACTGTCATCCTTGATATTTCATTCACAAACATATACATGTCTAAGTGCCATATCGACTATGCTTCAACTTTAATAAATATTCATCCAATAATTGAGACTTGAACAAATGAGCAACACATCAATAACTAAAGAACATTCACATTTTACCATTCGTCTAAACAACAATCTAAACACCCCACGTTATTAATTCCATAAAAGTACTAAGGCATTAATCAATCTGTAGCAGAAGTTCATAAAATGTTGTCCTGGAATCATCTTTTCAACTCATCTGCTATCTATAGTGTTCAAACCTTAGATCATTCATTTGAAACATCAATAATTCTCTTAACTACATTCAAACATACCAATCATGTAATTAAGTCCAAATCTTATAATTTCTTATAGAGAGTCACAATTCATAAGACATTATATGTTAAGCCCTTAAATTCAATTCAACCAAAACCCTTCTGTCTTATCAGTTCTAATTTCCCTCACATTTGCCACGTTCTTCTTCATACCTATAAGTCCAAGATAAATTTCTTAATTCTACTTGTATTCATGGTAAATTCTTGGCATCATCATACTTGAGTCGAATATATCAGAATGTTTAATCCACTACTTGTATGAACCCAAATTAATTGCCTCAAAGCCCAACCAATATGATAGTTTAGTATAACCGAGGCCTTCAAACCTTCTTCGTACTTTCAACTATTTAACAAAATATCTCATTTTCAACATTCTCTATTCTCCTCTATTTCACACTAAATTTCTATGTAATCTTCCATCCACTATATAACAATTGATCTCACCAAGCATAATCCATCAATTAATAAATTCACTTTATCACATAGGCATACGAGGTTTAACTCACCAGTGAGTGCCCTAAGCACACAAATCAACCTCCTAGATTCAATAAACTTCTTTCCTTGCATCAGCTTTTAACATATATTTTCTTTTTCTCCTTTCAGGTGATTAGCTAATAATCTCCTCTAAAACACCTTCTGAATTTCATGAACATCACCTTGTATATTATCTCACCTGTCATGCCCTGGATCTCGTGACCCGATGGGTGAGTGATAAACACACACAACATACACTAACATAACCAATCCCCATGTTTAGAGCAACACAACGTAAGCTAGTGAGCCCGAGACATAAAATAGAAGAACATAAGTTTAACCTTGACTATTACCAGGTCACATACTCCATACACCATTCCCAAATTACATAACTTAGGCCTTAAGGCCATTACAACCAAATTGAAAAAAAATTTAAAAGTGCACAATATTACAATTCCAAAAAAAATATTTAAACTAGATGACCAAGAGCTTTGCTAAGCTTAGTTGGACTCATGCATAACCTCCTAGTCCAACCCCATTAGCCCACCTGATTGTTATTGCCTGTACCTGCATCAAAATCTGTAGAGACGTGAGCATGGGTCCACTTGTGCCCACGATGTCTCAAGCAAACATATATGGTACGCAATCTAACCATGTAATGCATCTCAAGTAAGGCTAGCCATTTTAACATTTTTTAGAGTCATGACATTTCATTAACATAGCCATGTCAAAATAAGTGGAAATGTATGTTCATTCAACAATGCCAAAGTTTAAGATTTTAAATTTTGGTTAATGTTTATGTATTGCAATTCAAACTCCAATTCCATTCACAATTCGACGCCACTTTATCATTTGAATAATATTGAAGCAAGTAAACGTATTCACATCATCATCGATTCATCATCACATAGCACACCCACAACCAAACAAATCATCGGGGGATGGGTGCATACACACTATCGTCTTTTATGTGCCAATACCCAACAAAAACGATAAACCGACGTCATCATTTAGGATCGCCGTCCAGGGCCACAAAGAGCCAAAACACACATAATGTTATGGGCTACTGACCCACTGGCATTGACACCAAACCCTGCACAAGTTCTGGGACTCTCAACCTGAGGGTACTCTCTAAACCTTTCCTATTTCTGCACCCCACCACGGCCCCTGGCACATACAACCAATCGTTCATCACATAACATTTCATCATTCATAGGTTCACATTCAACCTCATATACTTTCCCACAACACATTTCCACATTTCGGTTTATCCCATGATTCATCACATAACCACATTGATCAAACATCATTAAACAGTCAACATTTTTCAATACTATGAACATGAGTTCCCTTTTGTCAAGTCACATTTCATTTAATCAATCACAAGTTCATATACTTCAACATTAAGTTTACAACAAGGCATATTCACAATTCTATTTGATTAAGACTCATACCTCAAAGTAATCTTTCAAGTCATGCAATTCAAGGTTACTTTCACTTGCCCTTTCAAGTTAAATTCCATAAGCTTAAGCTAAACACTCCTTAATCACTTTTAAAAGCTCATTTCCCTCTTAAAATCCATGTAATTAATCAATTAAAAGTTTCATATAAAAACAAATTACCAACACTTTCATAAGTCTAAGGTAGGAGGTCAAACTAAGCGAAGATAGGAAAAGTGACCTAGTCTCGATGGGTGCCCCACATAGACCATAGGCGCCCCTTGAGGGGGCGCCCCACATAAGTTCACGGGCGCCCCTTAAGGGTCATGGGCACCCCACACAAGTTCACGGGTGCCCCTCTGTTATCTAGAATGTTACTCTGTTCTAGTTCAATCTCTAAGTCATGTTTCTAGGTTCCAAACTTTACTAAATCCAATATTTAACCTAATATCTCATTTCTTGGGTTGTTCAGGACCTAGAAGACTCTAAAAAGTCCATCTAAACCAATTTTAATTCATTCATTCTTCAATACAAAAATCTTAATTCAACCTATACATATATATATATACACATCCATTCATCCACACAAATTCCACCTCCACGGTTTCCAATTCTTAAATAAATTTCATAGAAGTATTTACTAGATCAATTACATCTCATATATGCTAAAATGAGACTAGAAATCCCTACCTTGAGCCTGAACAAAGTGGATCATGTGAAGTAGTGAATTCCTGGTTTTGGCTCCCAACTTTGGCTTGATTGATCCCTTTACCCTTTGATCCAAACAACAAACAAAATACATGAAAATGTTCCTTAAGAACTCAATTTCAATCCTTTAAAATTAATTTACATTTGGCTTGGGTTTGAGCAACTTACCAACCCTTCAATTTTTTTTTGGTTTCCACCTCCTCTCCCGGTTCTCCTTCAAAACCTCCAAAATCTCTCTCATTCTCTCCTCAAATATATATATAGATATATCAAGCTTGGCTTAACCCCCAAGCATTCTACAGGAGCCTAATCCCTTTTTCCCATACCCTATAAACCTAGGGTTTAGGTTAGGTCTCGGCTGTCAAACCAGAGGACACCCTACTATTGATTGTCTATACAAGTGGGGTGCCCCTCATGGACCACGGACACCCGTCCTAGAGCCATGGGCGCCCCTCTTAACCTTGGGCGCCCCTCAGCATGCTCCTGAGTCAAAATGTTGATTTTGAGCTATTTTGCCAATTTCCTCCAATATTCACACCCCTAAGTCATCTTTAATGACTAATATTAATTAATTAACATACTAACATGCCCAAAACATGTTAAAACCATCAAATTATATTGACATGAAAATTCAGGATATTACATTCTCCCCCCTTCAAAAATTTCATCCTCAAAATTTAGTACATAATATAACTTTAAGAAAACAAATGTGGATAACGTTCTCGCATCTCGAGCTCACGTTCCCAAGTTGATTCTTCCACTCCATGATGTTTCCATAACACTCGAACCAAAGGAATTGTTTTACCCCGTAGCACTTGGTCTCGAGCATCCAAAATCCGAACCGGTTGTACTTCGTACTTTCACATCTGAGTCTATTCCCAATTCAGTCCAATTCAGCACATTGGTAGGGTCTAGAATGTACTTACGCAACATAGAGACATGAAAGAATTCGTGCACTCCTGACATTTGGGGTGGCAATGCCAACCGGTAAGCAACCTCTCCAACTCATGCTAGTATTTCAAATGGGCCAATGTATCCAGGAGATAACTTCCCTCACTTGCTAAATCGTACTGTCCCTTCCATGGCGACACCTTTAGGAATACATGATCTCCCACTTGAAACTCCAAGGGTCTCCTTCTTTGATCTGCATAACTCTTCTGGCAACTATGTGCTATCTTTAGTCTTTACCTAATTACCTTGATCTTCTCATAAGTTTCCTAAACTAACTCTGGCCTAATCATAGCCGCTTCTCCAACTTGTGTCCAACACACTGGGGATCTACATGGTCTTCCATACAGTGCCTCAAATGGTGCCATTTTAATGCTAGCCTGGTAACTGTTATTATAAGTGAACTTCACCAGTGGCAAATGATCCTTCTAACTACCTTTAAAGTCCAACACACAAGCTCGAAGCATGTCTTCAAAAATTTGAATTGTTCGTTCTGACTGTCCATCAGTTTGGGGATGATAAGTTGTACTGAAACACAACACTGCCCCCATGGCTGCTTGAAAACTTTGCCAGAATCGAGAAACGAAACGAGAGTCTCGGTCTGAGACAATAGACACTAGCGTCCCATGCAACCTCACAATTTCCCGAATGTATAATCAGGCCAAAGAGTCCATTAAATCCGTCATTCGCATTGGCAAGAAATGAGCCGACTTGGTTAATCGATCAACAATCACCCATATGGCATCACAACCTCTTTTTGTCCTTGGTAACCCCGACGCAAAATCCATGGTCACATTTTCCCACTTCCACTTGGATATTGGCAAAGGCTGTAACAATTCAGCCGGTCTTTGACGCTCTACCTTCACCTGCTGACAAGTTAGACACTTGCTAATAAACTCTGCCACATCCTTCTTCATTCCCGCCCAATAAAACTGCCTCTTTAAGTCATGATACATTTTTGTGCCCCCGGATGCACTACTAGCCTAGAATGATGAAAATCCCTTCCTTTCTAACTGAGGAGGACACAAAGATTCTCTCTTGGTATTTGACCACTCCATCATCACCCACTATCCAGCCCGGAATATCGACCCGATCCTTTATTTTATTACAAACATCCTTAGGTTCCTCATCTGACTTCTGAGCCTCAGTTACTCTATTAATTAAAGCTGCCTGGGTGACAACAATATACAACATCCCTTGTTCCTCTCCCTCTTTAAGTTCCAATTCAAACTCATTCAATGTCCTCATCATTTCCCATTCTTTAGCTGCTATACAAGCCATGGTTCTTCTACTCTTCCTACTCAAGGCATCTGTGACCACATTAGCTTTGCCCAGATGATAATGTAATTCAAAGTCATAATCCTTCATATATTCCATCCACTGCCGTTGCCTCAAATTTAGGTCTCTCTGAGTAAAAATGCACTTCAAACTTTTGTGGTCCGAGAATACTTCAAATTTCTCACCATACAAGTAATGTCTCCAACTCTTTAAGGCTGACTACTGCCAGCTCCAAATCATGCACTGGATAATTCTTTTCATGATTCTTCAATTGTCTTGAGCCATAAGCTACCAATCGCCCATTTTGCATAAGAACACACCCAAGTCCTTCCCATGACGCATCACAATACACCAAGTAACCGTCTCCCCTCTCTGGGATGACTAATACTGGTGCAGTAGTCAATCTTCCTTTGACCTCTTGAAATGATTTTTCACATGCATCACTCCATTCAAATTTGATCCCCTTTCGGGTTAATCTAGTTAGCGGGGCCGCTAATCTAGAAAAATCTGAAACAAACCTTCTGTAGTATCCTGCCTACTCGAGGAATCTGTGGATCTCAAATACGGACTTCGGTTGAGACCATTCCAAAATAGCTTCAATTTTGGATAGATCCACTGCTACTCCTTCCTCTGAGACCATATGTCCCAAAAATTTAACCTTTCTAAGCCAGAACTCACATTTGCTCAGCTTGGCATATAACTGATGATCTTTTAACCTTTGTAGTACGAGCCTCAAATGTTTTTCATGTTCCTCTTCTAACTTAGAATACACCAAGACATCATCTATGAATACTACCACAAACTCATCCAAGTAATCTTTAAAGACTCGATTCATTAAGTCCATAAAGACTGCCGGTGCATTTGTCAAACTAAAAGGCATAACCAGAAACTCATAATGACCATACCGAGTCCTGAACGCTATCTTTGGAATGTCTTCTTCTCTTATCCTCACTTAATGGTACCCAGCTCGTAGATCAATCTTCGAAAACACCAATGATCCCTTCAACTGATCAAATAAATCATCGATTCTTGGCAACATGTATCTATTCTTGATAGTCACCCTATTTAATTTCCTGTAATCAATACACATTCTCAAAGTCCCATCTTTCTTAGCTGCAAATAATGCCGGTGCACCCCAAGGTCAAGTACTTGGCCGAATGAATCCCTTGGCCAACAATTCCTCCACCTGTGTCTTCAATTCTACAAACTCTGCAGGTGCCAACCTATAGGGTGGAATAGAGATGGGCTCAGTGCCTAGAGCCATATCAATGCAAAACTCTACTCCCCTTTCAGGTGGCAACCCAAATATCTCTTCAGGAAACACCTCAAGAAATTCATTCACAACTCTAGGCAATTCAAGTCTCTATTCCCCGTCTTCTTCTTCTATAACCATGCAAACAAATAGACTACACAATTCATCCTTTCTCTGACTTTTCAAAAGTGACACTTCTCTTGTTTCACACTTGTCTGTAAAGAAGCAAATTTGATCCCCCTCTGGCATAGTTAAGGTCACCTTATGCTTATTATAGTCAATTATATCTTGATAGGACATAAACCAATCCATTCCAAGTATGATATCAAAACCCTTCATCTCCAATACAATTAAGTCAAAAGTTGAGACAAACTCCCGCCCATCAAAAACATCGGTTACCCTTAATTCACACCCCTTACACATTTGAGTCAAAGAAGAAAATCCCGCTATAGGGGTCTCAACACACAAAAACAATTCCAAGGGGCTAACATCTATTCCTAAAGCATAGGCAAAAGAAACAGTGATAAATGAATGAGTTGCTCCCGTGTCTAAGAGTACAATGGCATTGGATGAATAGACACGAAAAATACCTCTTGTCACCATAGGCTCAGCTGGCGCCTCCTGTTGTGCCATTGCAAAAACTCTGCCCTGTGGCTAAACATTTTGTGGCCGACCAAACCTTTGTCCTTGCAGGTTCACCCTCGACTATTGTGATGTTCTAGCTTGCATCGTCCTTTGTGGGACACTCCTCTGCTGATACTGCTGTTGTACCGATTGGGAGGTCAATGGGTGGGCTCCCTGTATCCACTGTCCAGGTTGTGCCATCCTTCCTCCTATGCCTCACTGATTTTGAGGGCAAAATCTTTGAATATGCCCCATCTCTCCACATCCATAGCACGCCCTGTTCAATCCAACTTGATTACTCCTCGTTGGTCCTGTTCATTCAACCTATTTCTTACTCCTGGGACACTCCGTACTTTTGTGGCCTTCATGTTTGCAATTAAAGCATACAATTTGCCTTTGAGAGGTCCTTCTTGATCTTTCCATGGGTGCGGGTGCAGTACTTCCTTGGTAAGACAATTGAACCTATGGAGTTGATGAACTACCTCTAATCCTTTTTCTACTAACTTCTTTTTGCTGAGTTCCCATGGTTTTGCCTCGTCGACTTTCATAAATGACTTTGGTTTCATTCAAATCTCTTTCCACCGTCATGGCTCGATTTACTAAAGTTTTATAATCTTCCAACCCCAACATCACCATCTTGTTCCTTAGAGTCATCTCAATCCCCTTTCAAATCTCCTATACTTCAAATGAGTAGTAGAGGCCAACTTAGGCGCATACTTTGATAAGTCTGAATTGATAAGTCTGAAAATTTTCTTTCATACTCCAATACCGTCATGGTCCTTTGTATCAACCTAGCAAATTCCTCCCTCTTAGCATCCCTTAAAGATTGAGGGAAGAAGTGATCCCTGAACTTCTCCTTGAACCTTTGCTAAGTGAGACTAGCTGATCCTCCTATGTCCTTTAAACTAGACCACCAAGCTGACGCCTTTCCCACTAGCTGAAATGCAGTCAACATAATGCAAGTAGAAGGATCAGTAATCTCCATCGCTACTAATATCTTCTCACATTCCTCCAGGAATTGTTCCGCCACATCGGTGTCAGCCACACCATCATACGTTGGAGATTTTATCCTCCTGAATTTCTCCAAAGCGGTCGGGCTTGCCTACGCTTGTGACTGGGGTCCAACTCGAGCCCCTCCTGCTATGGTGGCCATGGTTGCTGCCAATTGCTGTAATACTGCTCCAGCATCCATAGTTGCTGGTTGTTGAATCTCTGGTGCCCTTGACTGCACCTCCTCCTCTCTTAAGTCATCCTGTTGTGCAATAGGCAGTGCCTCAGCCACTGCACTTTGATGTGCTTCCTGATCTTGCTGAACAGGCGCACGTTCCTTTCCTCTACCTCTACCTTTACCTCGACCATTTCCTCGGCCTCGGCCTCTAACACCAATTTCACGCTAGCAACATTTTATCTAAAGTATATCAAAGCATAAAATAACAATATTAAATCAATATCTAGGACTATGATAGAGCATAACTTCACCTTATAATAACAATACAACAGTTTAATACATTCATAAGGGTTCAACATAACAACAACGTCGTACTTCCATTAGTACTACCACAGAAATTCCAACATTACCAGATCTTAGGTGTCACGCCCTGGATCTCATGACCCGAGGGGTGAGTGAGAAACACACACAACATGTACTAACATAACCAATCCCGTGATCAAAGCAACGCAACGTAAGCTAGTGAGCCCGAGACATAAAATAGGATAACATAAGTTTAACCTTGACTATTGCCAGGTCACATACTCCATACACCATTCCTAAATTGCACAACTTAGGCCTTATGGCCATTACAACCAAATTGAATAAATCTAGCAGTGTACAATGTCATAATTCCAAAAGAAATTAAACTAAAAGATTAAGAGCATTGCTAAGCTTGGTTAGGCTCATGCATAACCTCCTAGTCCTACCCTATTAGCCCACCTAAATGTTATTGTCTGGACCTGCATCAAAATCTGTAGGGATGTGAGCATGGGTCCACTTGTGCCCACGATGTCTCAAGCAAACATATATGGTATGCAATCTAACCATGCAATGCATCTTAAGTAAGGTTAGCCATTTCAACATTTCCTACAGTCATAACGTTTCACTAACATAGCAATGCCAAAATAAGTGGAAACATAAGTTCATTCAACAATGCCAAAGTTTAAGATTTTAAATTTTGGTTAACGTTTATGTTTTGCAATTCAAACTCCAATTTCATTCACAATTCAACACCACTTTATCATTTGAATAATATTCAAGCAAATAAACGTATTCACTTCATCATCCATTCATCATCACATGGCACAACCACAACCAAACAAATCATTGAGGGATGGGTGCATACACACTGTCGTCTTTTATGGGCCAATACCTAACGGAAACGATAAACTGACATCATCGTTTAGGATCACTGTCCAGGGCCATGAGGAGCCAAAATACACACAATGTTGTGGGGTACTAATCCACTGGCATTGACACCAAACCCTGTGCAGGTTCCTGGACTTTCAACCCGAGGGTACTCTCTAAACCTTTCTGATTTCCACACCCCACCACGGCCCCCAGCACACACAAACAATCATTCATCCCATAACATTTCATCATTCATAGGTTCACATTCAACATCATAAACTTTCCCACAACATATTTCCACATTTCGGTTCATCCCACAATTCATCACATAACAACATTGATCAAGCATCGTTAAATATTCAACATCCTTCATTATTATGAACACGAGTTCCTTTGTCAAGTCACATTTCACTTAATCAATCACAAATTCATACACTTCAACATTTAGTTTACATCAAGGCGTATTCACAATTCTATTCAATTGAGACTCTTACTTCAAAGTAGATTTCCAATTCATGCAATTGAAGGTGACTTTCACTTGCCCCTTTCAAGTTAAATCTCACAAGCTTAAGTTAAACACTCCTTAATCACTTTTAAAAGCTCATTTCCATTTTAAAATCCATGCAATTAATCAATTAAAAGTTTCATGTAAAAACAAGTTACCAATTCTTCCATATGCCCAAAGTAGAAGGTTAAACTAAACAATGTCGGAAAAGTGGCCTAGGCTCAGTGGGCGCCCAACCTGCCACTCAACCGTGCACCCAAGGGGCTTGGGTGCCCATGCCTTAATTTCTTGGGTGCCTAAGCAAGGGCTTGGACGCCTGACTATGTCCCCCTCGTGTGCCCACAGCCTGGGCCAAGTTTCGGGTTTCATGCCCTATTTTCTGATTTCATGGTTTTTCACCCTTAGAACTTCAAATTGACGAAGTTAATGTAAAAATACCTCAAGTTTCAAGTTTCTAACATCAACACATGGTTCTTAGGCTTCAAACAAAATGAAAAATTTGAGTTTTCATCAACCATAAGTCAAGTCATGGATTAAAACACTACTTTCACTCTCTCAACCTATACATATATATAGACATGTGTATAACTCCCATTTTCTTCCATACATGAAACCAACACTTAAAGAGGGTTTTCTAATGGTAATCTACTCCTTGTTACACAACACATATGTAAGAATGAGGCATTAAATCCCTACCTCAAGTGGTAAAAAGATAGATCAACAAGAAAGTGTCTTGAGCTTCCAAACCCTCAAACTTTGATGGCCTCTATCTTCTCCCTCCTTGATGAAAACTAAAAATAAATGACATAGGAAGGTTTCTTAGGGTTATAATTTCTATTTTACAAAAGGAATTTGAGTTCTATGAAGATTTGGAAGACCTACCTTTGAATCCCCACCCGGTTCCTCTTTTGTTCTTCCTTTGCTTCTCACCCGAATTCTCTCTTCTTCCAAGCCACTTCTTTCTCTCTTTCTTGCATCAAATCAACCAAATATATATATATAACAATATTTTAAACCCCCAAATAGTGATTCTCAGGTCTCCCCTCACCCCTAGCTAGGTATAGGTATTAATAGGGTAAGGCTCGGCTGGAAAATGCAGAAAAACACTTATCTGTCAAAACCACTGTGCCTTAAGTGCCTAAGCTCTTTTCAGGTGGGTGGCCAAGACCTTGGGCGCACAAACTCCTCTCAGGTGGGCACCCAAGGTCCCCCCCCATTTTCCAGCATATGGCCAAAATGTCACCTTTGACCGCATAACCTATTTCCTTCAAAGTTCTCAACTCCAAAGCACCATAAATGATCCATATCACTAAATTAACATATCTTGACTTCCAAAATACATCAAAAATCATATACTCATATTAAGACAAAGTCCAGGTATTGCATTCTCCCCCCCTTCAAAAAAAAATTTCGTCCTCAAAATTTAGTACATAACATAACTTTAAGAAAACAAATGTGGATAGCATTCCCGCATCTCGAGCTCACGTTCCCAAGTTGATTCTTCCACTCCATGATGTTTCCATAACACTCAAACCAAGGGAATTGTTTTACCCCAAAGTACTTGATTTTTGAGCATCTAAAATCTGAACCGGTTGTACTTCGTACTTCACATTCAAGTCTATTTCCAGTTCAGTCCAATTTAGCACATGGTTAGGGTCTGGAATGTACTTACGTAACATAGAGACATGAAAGGCTTCGTGCACTCCAGACATTTGGGTTGGCAATGCCAACTGGTAAGCAACCTCTCCAACTCTTGCTAATTTTTCAAACGGGCCAATGTATCTAGGAGATAACTTCCCTTGCTTACTAAATCTGAATTGTCCCTTCCGCGATGACACCTTCAGAAACACATGATCCCCCACTTGAAACTCTAAGGGTCTTCTTCTTTGATCCGCATAACTCTTCTGGCGACTGCGTGCTGTCTCCAGCCTTTGTCTAATTACCTTGACCTTTTCATTAGTTTCACGAACTAATTCTGGCCCAATCATGGCTGCTTCTCCAACTTATGTCCAACACACCAGGGATCTACATGGTCTTCCATATAGTGCCTCAAAGGGTTCCATTCCAATGCTAGCTTGATAACTGTTGTTATAAGCAAACTCCACCAGTGGCAAATGATTTTCCCAACTTCCTTTAAAGTCCAACACACAATCTCGAAGCATATCTTCTGAAATCTGTATTATTCTTTCCGACTGTCCATCCATTTTGGGATGATTAGCCGTACTAAAACACAACTCCGCACCCATGGCTACTTGAAAACTCTACCAAAATCGGGAAACAAAATGGGAGTTTCGATCTGAGACAATAGACACTAGCGTCCCATGCAACCTCACAATTTCTCGAATGTATAATCGAGCCAAAGAGTCTATTGAATCCATCACTCGCATTGACAAGAAATGAGCCGACTTCGTCAGTCGATCAACAATCACCCATATGGCATCATAACCTCTTTTTGTTTTTGGCAATCCTGACACAAAGTCCATAGTCACGTTCTCCCACTTCCATTTGGATATTGGTAAAGGCTGTAATAATCCAGCTGGTCTTTGATGCTCTGCCTTCACCTGCTGACAAGTTAAACATTTGCTAATAAACTCTGCCACATCTTTCTTCATTCCTGCCCAATAAAACTGCCTCTTTAAGTCATGATACATCTTTGTACCCCCCGGATGCACTCCTAGCCGGGAATGATGAAATTCCCTCAAAACTTCCTCTCTAACTGAAGAGGGCACAAAGATTCTCCCTTGGTATTTGACCACTCCATCATCACCTATTGTCTAGCCCGGAATATCCGTCCGATCCCTTATTTTATTACAAACATCACTAGCTTCCTCATCTAACTTCTGAGTCTCAGTTACTCTGTTGATTAACGCTGGCTGGGTGACAACAGTACATAACACTCCTTGTTCTTCTCTTTCTTTGAGTTCCAATTCAAACTCATTCAATGTCCCCATCATTTCCCATTCTTTCACTGCTACACAAGCCATGGCTTTTCTACTCTTCCTACTCAAGGCATCTACAACCACATTAGCTTTGCTCAGATGATAATGCAATTCAACGTAATAATCCTCCATGTACTCCATCCATCGTCGTTGCCTCAAATTCAAGTCTCTCTAAGTAAAAATGTACTTCAAACTTTTATGGTCCGAGAACACTTCAAATTTCTCCCAATACAAGTAATGCCTCCAACTCTTTAAGGCAAAAATGACTGCTGCCAGCTCTAGATCATGCACTGGATAATTCTTCTCATGATTCTTCAGCTGCCTTGAACCATATGCCACCACTTGCTCATTTTACATAAGGACACACCCAAGTGCTTCCCATGATGCATCACAATACACCAAGTAACCGGCTCCCCTCTCCGGATGATTAATACTGGTGTAGTAGTCGATCTTCTTTTTGTCTCTTGAAATGATCTTTCACATGCATCACTCCACTCATATTTGATCCCCTTTCGAGTTAATCTAGTTAGCGGGGCTGCAAATCTAGAAAAATTTGAGACAAATCTTCGATAGTATCCTGCCAACCCGAGGAAACTACAGATCTCAAATACGGACTTTGGTTGAGACCATTCCAAAATAGCTTCAATTTTGGATGGGTCCACTGCTACTCCTTCCTCTAAGACTACATGTCCCAAAAATTTAACCTTTCTAAGCCAAAACTCACATTTGCTCAGCTTGGCATATAACTAATGATCCTTTAACCTTTATAGTACAAGCCTCAAATGCTGTTCATACTCTTCTTCTAACTTAGAATACACCAAGACATCATCTATGAATACCACCACAAACTTATCCAAGTAATCTCTAAAGACTTGATTCATTAAGTCCATAAAGACTGCCGGTGCATTTGTCAAACCAAAAGGCATAACCAAAAACTCATAATGACCATACCGAGTCCTGAATGCCGTCTTTGGAATGTCTTCCTCTCTTATCTTCACTTGATGGCACTCGGATCGTAGATCAATCTTCGAAAACACCAATGATCCCTTTAACTGATCAAATAAATCATTGATTCTTGGCAATGGGTATCTATTATTAATAGTCACCCTGTTCAATTTCTTGTAATCAATACATATTCTCAAAGTCTCATCTTTCTTAGTTGCAAATAATGCCAGTGCACCCCAAGCTGATGTACTTGGCTGGATGAATCCCTTAGCTAACAACTCCTCCACTTCTGTTTTCAACTCGACTAACTCTGCTGGTGCTAACCTATAAGGTGGAATGGAGATAGGTTTTGTGCCTGGAACCAGATCAATACCAAACTCTACCTCTCATTCATGTGGCAACCTAGATATTTCTTCAGGACACACCTCGGGAAATTCACTCACAACTCTAGGCAATTCCACTCTCTGTTCCCCGTCTTCTTCTTCTATAACCATGCAAGCAAACAGACAACACAATTCATCCTTTCTCTGACTTTTCAAGAGTAACACTTCTCTTATTTCACATCAGTCTGTAAAGAAGTGAATTTGATCTCCCTTTGGTGTAGTTAAGGTTACCTTATGCTTATTACAGTTAATCATAGCTTGGTAGGACATAAGCCAATCCCTACCAAGTATGATATCAAAACCCCTCATCTCTAATACAATTAAGTCAAAAGTGGAGACGAACTCTTGCCCATCAAAAACATCAATTACCCTTAATTCACACCCCTTACACACTTGAATCAACGAAGAAAATCCCGCTATGGGGCTCTCAACAAATAAAAACAATTCCAAGGGGCTAACATCTATTCCCAAGGCATATACAAAGGAAGTGGTGATAAACGAATGAGTCGCTCCCGTGTCAAAGAGTACAATGACATTTGATGAATAGACACGAAAATTACCTCTTGTCACCATAGGCTCAGCTGGCGCCTCCTGCTGTGCCACTGCAAACACCCTGCCCTGTGGCTAAACATTTTGTAGCCAACCAAACCTCTGTCCTCGGGGGTTCACCCTTAACTATTGTGATGTTCTAGCTTGCATCGTCCTTTATGGGACACTCCTCTGCTGATACTGCTACTGTACTGATTGGAAGGCCGATGGGCGAGCTCCTTGTAACCGCTGTCTAGGCTGTATTATCATTCTTCCGGCACCTTGCTGATTCTAAGGGAAAAACCTTTGAATATGCCCCATTTCCCCACATCCATAGCATGCCTTGTTTACTCCAACCTAATCACCCCTCATTGGTCCTGTTAATTCAACCTGTTTCTTACCCCTGGGACACTCTGTACTTCTGTGGCCTTCCTGTTTGCAATTATAGAATACAATTTGTCTTGGAGAGGTTCCCTTTGACCTCTCCGGGGGCGCGGGTGCAGTACTTCCTTGGTAAGACATTTAGGCCTATGGAGCTGACGAACTACCCCTAATCCTTTTTCTGCTAACTCCTTCTTGCAGAGTTCCCATGGTCTTGCCTCGCCGACTTTTATAGATAACTTTGGTTTCATTCAAGTCCCTTTCCACCGTCATGCCCCAATTTACCAAAGTCTTATAATCCTCCAGCCCCAACATCACCATCTTGTTCCTTAGAGTCGGCCTCAATCCAACCAACTCAGGTGCATACTTTGATAAGTCTGAGAATTTTCTCTCATATTTCAACATTGACATAGTCCCTTGTATCAACCCAGCAAATTCTTCCCTCTTGGCAGCCCTTAAAGATTGAGGGAAGAAGTGATCCCTGAACCTTTCCTTGAACCTCTCCTAAGTGAGACCCACTGATCCCCCTGTATCTTTCAAACTAGTCCACCAAGTTGACGCCCGTCCCACTAGCTGAAATATAGTCAACATAATGCGAGTAGAAGGATCAGTAATTTCCATCACCATTAATATCTTCTCGCATTCCTTCAAGAATTGTTCTGCCACATCTGTGCTAGCCACACCATCATAAGTTGGAGGCTTCATCATCCTGAATTTCTCCAAAGCAGTTGGGCCTGCTTGCGCTTATGTCTGGGGTCCAACTCAAGCCCCACCTGTTATTGCGGCCATAGCTACCGCTAATTGTTGTAACACTGCCCCGGCGTCCATGGCTGCTGGTTGTTGAACCTCTAGTGCCCTCGACTGCACCTCCTCCTCTCCTAAGTCATCCTATTGGGCAATAGGTGGCACCTCAGCCAGTGCACTTTGATGTGTTTCCTGTTCGTGCTGAATAGGAGCATGTTCTCTCCCTCTACCGCTACCTTGACCATTACCTCGGCCTTGGCCTCTAACTCCAATTGCACGTGGCAGCATTATATCTAAAGTATATAAAAGCATAAAATAACAATATTAAATTGACATCTAAGATTATACTAAAGCATAACTTCATCTCATAACGACAATATAGCAGTTCAATACATTTATACAAGTTCAACATAACATCACGATTTTACTTCCATTAGCACTACCATAGAAGTTCTAACATTATAAGTTCTCAAGTTACTCTACCAGCGAATATTAAAAGAGTACATAACATAGCATAAGTCCTTAGACTATCAACATTTCCGACTACCACTAAGGGAATTGCCTTTCCAAAATTTTCCCTTTACATTCTTACATCTCAATTCTTACGATATGGGCAAGAGCTAGGAGAGTGCCTCCTCCTACCTCAATAAGTACAGCACTTGATACATTGCTGAGGGCACCAGTAACGTATCTGTCCCCGCCTACGACAGCCTACACATAGTCCCCGCAGCCAATCTTCCTCACTATTAGAGCTTCCACTCATCTCCCTAACATTAGTGCTAGCCTCCTATGGATTAACATGTTGACTGGTTAGGTTAGGTTCTACCACTGCACTTGGTGTCATGGGTGGATTTACTGAAAGGGTAGGTACAATCACAATCACATTTTGTACTAGCATCACCGAGTAAGTAGACTGGTACTGAACAGGCATCTGGTAAGGCATCACCCTTTGATATGGGTAAGGTGCTGAATATGGAACTGGGTATGGCATCCCATAGTAAGGTACCATTTGATGACCTAAAGTTGCTGGCACCCTACTTATCTCCTCTATGTTCCCTGTCACATGCTGGGTAGTGCCTCGATTAAACCTTCGGTTGCCACTTGGATAAAGACATCATCACTAGGCCACACTATCTCTTCTTCAACTGACTGGGCTTTAGTACCACCGCTCTCCCCTTTTTCAAATCCTATCTGAAAATTTAAACCAAACAAATTAGGTTCCAAGATAAAAATTCAATTATATCACATTCAAGCATGCAATATAAGATGCAAGACTTCCCATATCCCTAGGTATTCTGACCTAGTGCTCTGATACCAACCTGTCACACCCCAGATCTCGTGACCCGAGGGGTGAGTAAGAAACACACACAACATGCACTAACATAACCAATCTCATGATCAGAGCAACGCAACGTAAGCTAGTGAACCTGAGACATAAAATAGGATAACATAAGTTTAACCTTGACTATTGCCAAGTCACATACTCCATACACCATTCCCAAATTACACAACTTAGGCCTTATGGCCATTACAACCAAATTGAATAAATCTAACAGTGTACAATGTCACAATTCCAAAAGAAATTAAACTAAAAGATCAAGAGCTTTGCTAAGCTTGGTTGGGCTCATGCATAACCTCCTAGTCCCACCCCATTAGCCCACCTGAATGTTATTGCCTTTACCTGCATCAAAATCTGTAGGGACATGAGCACGGGTCCACTTGTGCCCACGATGTCTCAAGCAAACATATATGGTATGCAATCTAACAATGCAATGCATCTCAAGTAAGGTTAGGCATTTCAACATTTCCTAGAGTCATAACACTTCATTAACATAGCCATGCCAAAATAAATGGAAACATAAGTTCATTCAACAATGCCAAAGTTTAAGATTTTAAATTTTGGTTAATGATTATGTTTTGCAATTCAAACTCCAATTTCATTCACAATTCAACACCACTTTATCATTTGAATAATATTCAAGCAAGTAAAGGTATTAACATCATCATCCATTTATCATCACATAGCACAACCACAACCCAACAAATCATCGGGGATGGGTGCATACACACTATTGTCTTTTATGGGCCAATACCTAATGGAAATGATAAACTGACGTCATCGTTTTGGATCGCCGTCTGGGGCCACGAGGAGCCAAAACACACAAAATGTTGTGGGCTACTAACCCATTGGCATTGACACCAAACCCTGTGCAGGTTCCGGGACTTTCAACCCAAGGGTACTCTCTAAACCCTTCCTATTTGCACACCCCACCATGGCCCCCAGCACACACAAACAATCATTCATCCCACAATATTTCATCATTCATAGGTTCACATTCAATCTCATAAACTTTCCCACAACATATTTCCAAATTTCGGTTCATCCCACAATTTATCACATAACAACATTGATCAAGCATCGTTAAATATTCAACATCCTTCATTATTATGAACATGAGTTCCTTTCTCAAGTCACATTTCACTTAATCAATCACAAGTTCATACACTTCAACATTTAGTTTACATCAAGGCATATTCACAATTCTATTCAATTGAGACTTGATTACACTTGAAAAGTGTAATTACAAACTCCCTAACTCAACACTTATTCATGCATTTAAATAATTAAAGTTGAAGTTTTAGTGTTATAGTATTACTCATACTTTTATTGTTTTATTTGTAGGAAAAAGGGCAAGGATGTCGAAGTTTATAGCTATGGAGAGGGCCAAGAAGACGAAGAAAAAGTCATGGTTCGAACCTCATCTTCGATGGAAAAGACTAGCCCAAAGACCCAACCAAGAGAATGAAAGAGAGCAATGAAGGAAAAGCTGGACGGTCCCGACCCCCTCTCCAGACGGTCGGGGCCACAGAAAGTTTAAAACTTCAGACGGTCCCGACCCCCTCTCCAGACGGTTGGGACCATCCGTGATTTACAATAGCCGCGTGAAAGCTCCTCTTCTAGGGTTTTGTGGCATCTATATAAAGAGCTATTGCACGGCCAAGAGGAAAAGAGAAGCACCTTTTAATTTGGCACCTTCAATTAAGTGTTAGAATAGAATTTTGAGAGTTTTTAGATTAGGTTGTTAGCTTGCATGCGTGGATTCATGGTTTTTGTTGGAGATTTCATCGTCGTCTTTGTAGTGATTCTTCACTTCATCTTTTACATTCGCTTTACGTTGTAAGTTGCACTTTAATCTACTTCGTTTTATTTCAATTTGTTTCGTAATATCATGTTTTGCTTGTTTCAATTCTCTTTCCGTATGATTGAATGCTATTTGATTGTTTTTAAGATGCTTAAAGTAGTTTTAGCGCAAAACCCTAATCTTGATTCAACGAATCAAGAAAGGGTAGTTCACGAAAAGCCTTGGGGTGTTCGTAGTCCCTTCGCATAGGTTACGAAACCTTTCGCATAGG
The DNA here is from genome assembly GCA_019916065.1 of Vitellaria paradoxa. Lineage (NCBI taxonomy): Eukaryota > Viridiplantae > Streptophyta > Magnoliopsida > Ericales > Sapotaceae > Vitellaria > Vitellaria paradoxa. Next base: position 37,161,755 of record CM034233.1, on the reverse strand, counting down.
TTACGAAACCCTTCGCGTAGGTTGCGAAACCTTTCGCGAAGGGATTTACCTTTCACAAATCTTTTTTTTTTCTATTTCGAAAACATTCGAATACGAAAACCCTTAACCAAATCCTTGTGAGATCACTGGTATGGATTTTCGTAACCAATCATCAAATACTTTCGAATAGTCTTAAAAATTAGATTCTTATTAATTTTTGGAGTTTAATTGAAAAACCCTAGGAAACAAAGGTCTTTAACCATATCCGCTTGAGATCACTGGTACTGACCTTTGATTATAACATATTCAAAACTTTTCAAATTAAACCCTGTTCTTCAAACAAACACACCCCAAGGTAAAGTAGTGAACTACCCGGACTTGAAAGTTGGATCAAGAACCTTTTTAGTATTATGCTTGTTATTTAATTTAATTTATGAGTTGATTCATTCGCTTTAAAATTTAGAGTAGATGCTTTGTGTGCATTTTAAAATTAAATTGAATTTCTTTCATTTAGAATCTAAAACAAAAGTTTGAGTCGCCAAAAAAATTAGTTTAAATTAATTTAGGTTCACCTACTAATTAAGAGAACAAGTCTAGAGCTTTTAACAAAGCCCTCCCTGTGGATTCGACCTCGGTACTCACCGAGTTTTAAAACTACGACTGCCCTCTTGCACTTGAGAGGTAAAAACCCGAAACACTTTTTAGGGTCGGTCAAGTTTTTGGCGCCGTTACCGGGGATGGGCAACTAAGTGCTAGACTTGGGAGTTAAAAGAGAGTTCACTTGAGAAATTGGGTGAATTTTTCTTTTCTCCATCTCTTTATTAGTAGTTTTCTTTCTTTTGCATTATTATTTATTCATTTGCATATCATATAACCTAGTTTGCATGCTAGTTAACTTAGGTTGCATTTTAGTGTAGTTTTTCTCTTTCTCATTTTATTTTCATTTTTATTTTCTGATCTTAGACATGGAAGTTGGTGATCTTGTACATGGCCCTTTTGATACCCGAGAATACATAAAGTATCTAGGTGGCATGTTTGGATATGCTTTTACATTAGACACCTATAGTATGCTTCCTCAATTCTTTGGGCATGAGGAGGAAGACCCATGTCTTCACCTTGATAGGTTTAAGGCAGCATGTGGTTTATGTGATGATGCTAGAAAGAGTGAGAGACTTAGGTGTATGTTTTTCCCTTTATCATTACAAAGTGTGGCTGGTGACTGGTGTTATGCTGTAAGTGAATGGGTCTGTACTTGGGAGCAATTTCATCAAGCTTTTATTGAACATTTCCTCCCTATTCATCAAACCTTCACCCATGGCCTTCAAATCAAAAATTTTTATCCAAAAAAGGGAGAAGTATTTTATAAAAGTTGGGAGAGATTTAACAATCTTTTGGAAACATTCCCAAGTCACGGATTAGAGCTAGGGGACATTGTAGCCATATTATATAATGCTCTACATAGTAGTTTACACCAGGCGTTTGATAAAGTCTTAGATAGGGAATTTCTTGACCTTACCCCAGGTGAGGCATGGTCATTCCTCGAATTTTTCTATGAACACACCAGGCCACAGGGAAGACTTAAGCCTAGTTTTGAATATCATGCATTTAAAAGCCACACTGAACCTTCCCCATATACTCCTATTTCACTTGATCTTCATGATCCATCCTTTATAAGTAGCACATACATGGAGACTGATTATTGTGCCTATCCCAATCTTGTTCCACTCACTGAGGGTCAGCATGAGGAACCTCAGGATTATTGGCCTTGTGAACCTAATGATGCCCAATTCGAGGACACTTTTCATCAATTTATGCAACATCAAATGATGATCAATGATAATTTGTCTACGTCTTTCAATGATTTTAAAGGACAAGTGTCTAGGTCCTTCGATGACTTAAGAGAGCAACTTTCTATGATAACACAAGCTATGAGCACCAATCTAAGTGGTAACATAACTGAGGCGTCGACCTCAGACACTATTATAGGCATTGAGTGGGACAATTGCCCTAACTACACTGGGGATAACCCTTGTATTGAGCATCTTTCTCATATTCCTTTAGACACTCCTGTTCAGGGTATCCCTCTACCACTTACTAAGAGTCAGGGAGATATGCAATTCTTTCCTACTACTAAGCTTGACGCTCAACCTACCCCAACCACCCCAGACCTCATTGAGAGTCCTTTGACTCCAACTGAGCATTTGAATGCCACATGGTCCGAGGAACATATCATTGAGTCGGTTGACCCTAGTTCACTCCACTACACAACTGAGGTTGAGTGTGGTGCACACCTCTCATCTCCTGACTTATTCCCATCCAAAAATCTTACTATGGGAATTGTGAGTGACTACCATGAGATCGGCCATCATTGGGGAGAGGTAGTAGACATGGGGAAGGCTTACATTGACTTTTTAGGTGTCAAGAGATCATTAGAGCCCACCATTTCCACACCTATAGATTTCTTGGGCATTGAAAGGCTTATTGAACCCACCTTTTCCACATCCGTAGATTTCTTGGGTATCAAGAGACTAATTGAGCCAGCCATGTCCACACCTGCACTTACACTTTGGCCACATCCAAGGTTTCAAGAACCTCACTTGGCCTTTAGTTCCCCAGTGTGTTTTACACCTTGAAAGCATCCATATTCAGTGCTTTGTGGGCCCGCAGAGAACATTTTATTTCGTAAACCATTTGTGGATGCATGGGATAGAGAGGGTGTTGGATAACACTTTTGTTTTCATTTCATTTGTACATAGTAGATTAGCTTTTTCATTCTTTTATTTTCATAGTTCTTTTTTAATTTGATTCTCTTCCTTTATTTTCTTTTCTTTTATTTTTATTTCTTCTTTCGTACTAACCCTTTTTCTTGTCTTATTTTCATTTCAATTTATGTCTAACCTTTTCTATTAAATAGTTTCTTTTGTTTTCTTCAAATAAGGAAGCTCTTGAGGTAATACCTTTCCTCTCCTTCTTATTTAATCTTGCACTTTCAATTTTGGTACTCCATTATATATAATTACTGTTGTTGGGAGTGCTGTAGAATCTAGGTTGGGGGGTGTTTTAGGTGATGCCTTAAGGGGCTTGAATAATGGGTGCATGCTTAGTTTAATTTGTGCTATGTTTTTATTTGCGCCTTTTGTGGCTATTATTTCATGCTCATCATCATGCTCACTTTGCACACTACAGACCCACTTATGCATTATAGTTTTCACATTGAGGACAATGTTTAGTTTAAGTTGGGGGGTAGAGTTCGCATGATGACACTTTATGCTAAAATTGTCAAATTTTTCAAAATTTGAGCATTTTTTTAGCTTAAATACATGAATTTAGCACATTTATACTTACATGTCAACCCTTTTGGTTTGGTCAATGGTGAATTTGAGTGAGATAGTGATGAGTGAGTTTTGTTCAAGCCTTAATAGGAAACATAATTCAAGTGGAGTGTGTGATAACTTTGTGCATTTTTGGACTATTATGGTGGAAAGTTTATGTGCTTAGGAGTAGATTTTATTTGATATTGGTTACTTGAGCATCTTTGGACTAGGTAGAGACTTACACCCTTTATGGTGAGCTTTTGAGCCTTATATTCTTTTCTTGAGGGGTTGCACATGCTTACATTTCTTTTGCTCTTCACCTTGGATTTCATTGCATCGATTGCATCACAAACACTTACATGAGTATCTATGTAGCACATTATGAGTTGTTGCAAGTTTTGAAAATGATGCTAGGCTTTCTTTGTCATTTTGAGCCTTTTTGTCCTTTCTTGATTATGAATTACCCTAGGAACCAAATTGAAGCCTTTTAATAAAGTGTGTGATATTTATATATATATATTTTTCTTGGCTCCCACCTCATATATTATCCCATAACCTTGTTCACACACTTTTAAGCCTTACCCTCACATGTTTTGGGTTATGAAAAGTGCCTCAATGTTAGTGATGTGAGTGGGGGTTGGGAATTGAAACTTTTGAGAGCATATTGAGAGAGAATAGTAGGTGGAGAATTTAGCTTATGTTTATTTCATTATTTCAAAAGAAAAAAAAAAGAAAAAAAGAAAAAAAAAAGAAAAAAAGAGAAAAAAAAAGAAAAAAAAAGAGAAAAAAAAAAGGAAAAGAAAAAAAAAGAAAGTCTGTCATTCATTCTTGCTTATGTAATTTTGGGACTTGTGCTTTATATTATAATTATTGAGAATGTCCCATGAGTAGTTTGTAAGTTAGTGAATAAGCTTCTTGTTGTAGTCCTTCTTGGGGTTGGAAAGGAAATGGGTAGTTTGGGACTTGTGTGCACTTGAACATCTTTATCCCAAGACATGTGCTTTGATTTCCATATCTTCCATTGTTAACCATTACCCCTGGCCAAGTTACAACCAAAACAAAGACCTAGTGGATTCTAAGCAAGCAACTCTTGTATTGTGCATGTAGTGGCATTGTGTAGGTTATGTGATGTGATTTTACATATGCATTGAAACATGGTTAGGAGCTGTCCACTTTGAGTTTCATTTTAATTCATTCATATATCGTGGAGTCATGTGCAACTAGGATAGCATTTTAGGCTAATAGGAATGTGTGAACCCTTGAATGAGTGAATTTCTTTCTATGAGTGGAATCCTGTGAGCTTTTGAAGTCAAAACTTAGTTCCATTTATGCTCTTGAGACCTTGTTGAATGAATGAAACAATTTTGCACACATGCTTCTTCTACTTTAATAGTCCAAGCATTATGCTTAGCACTTGGAAATTACACATGATATGTAGATTTTGTAACTTATTGAGCTTGAACTTAATTCATCTTAGATTCGGATCACTTTTTGACACTTTGAGACCATTCCATAGAATTTTGTGGGTAGATTCACTGCAAACCCTCACGAGACCTTACTCGTCCACTAGGGGGAACCTAGGGGTTTAAAGGGCTTGCTACACGTAGCTAAGTGTAGCCGTGTTTCCAACGAAAAGAGAAATAGGATAATAGTTGCATCTCATTTTAATAAAGAACATCATGCATTTCATTTTAATAAAAAGCATTGCTAGGGACTAGCAATGTTCAAGTTGGGGGGTGTGATTACACTTGAAAAGTGTAATTACAAACTCCCTAACTCAACACTTATTCATGCATTTAAATAATTAAAGTTGAAGTTTTAGTGTTATAGTATTACTCATACTTTTATTGTTTTATTTGTAGGAAAAAGGGCAAGGATGTCGAAGTTTATAGCTATGGAGAGGGCCAAGAAGACGAAGAAAAAGTCATGGTTCGAACCTCATCTTCGATGGAAAAGACTAGCCCAAAGACCCAACCAAGAGAATGAAAGAGAGCAATGAAGGAAAAGCTGGACGGTCCCGACCCCCTCTCCAGACGGTCGGGACCACAGAAAGTTTAAAACTTCAGACGGTCCCGACCCCCTCTCCAGACGGTTGGGACCATCCGTGATTTACAATAGCCGCGTGAAAGCTCCTCTTCTAGGGTTTTGTGGCATCTATATAAAGAGCTATTGCACGGCCAAGAGGAAAAGAGAAGCACCTTTTAATTTGGCACCTTCAATTAAGTGTTAGAATAGAATTTTGAGAGTTTTTAGATTAGGTTTTTAGCTTGCATGCGTGGATTCATGGTTTTTGTTGGAGATTTCATCGTCGTCTTTGTAGTGATTCTTCACTTCATCTTTTACATTCGCTTTACGTTGTAAGTTGCACTTTAATCTACTTCGTTTTATTTCGATTTGTTTCGTAATATCATGTTTTGCTTGTTTCAATTCTCTTTCCGTATGATTGAATGCTATTTGATTGTTTTTAAGATGCTTAAAGTAGTTTTAGCGTAAAACCCTAATCTTGATTCAACGAATCAAGAAAGGGTAGTTCACGAAAAGCCTTGGGGTGTTCGTAGTCCCTTCGCGTAGGTTACGAAACCTTTCGCATAGGTTACGAAACCCTTCGCGTAGGTTGCGAAACCTTTCGCGAAGGGATTTACCTTTCACAAATCTTTTTTTTTTCTATTTCGAAAACATTCGAATACGAAAACCCTTAACCAAATCCTTGTGAGATCACTGGTATGGATTTTCGTAACCAATCATCAAATACTTTCGAATAGTCTTAAAAATTAGATTTTTATTAATTTTTGGAGTTTAATTGAAAAACCCTAGGAAACAAAGGTCTTTAACCATATCCGCTTGAGATCACTGGTACTGACCTTTGATTATAACATTTTCAAAACTTTTCAAATTAAACCCTGTTCTTCAACCAAACACACCCCAAGGTAAAGTAGTGAACTACCCGGACTTGAAAGTTGGATCAAGAACCTTTTTAGTATTATGCTTGTTATTTAATTTAATTTATGAGTTGATTCATTCGCTTTAAAATTTAGAGTAGATGCTTTGTGTGCATTTTAAAATTAAATTGAATTTCTTTCATTTAGAATCTAAAACAAAAGTTTGAGTCGTCAAAAAAATTAGTTTAAATTAATTTAGGTTCACCTACTAATTAAGAGAACAAGTCTAGAGCTTTTAACAAAGCCCTCCCTGTGGATTCGACCTCGGTACTCACCGAGTTTTAAAACTACGACTGCCCTCTTGCACTTGAGAGGTAAAAACCCGAAACACTTTTTAGGGTCGGTCAAGACTCTTACTTCAAAGTAGACTTCTAATTCATGCAATTCAAGGTGACTTTCACTTGCCCCTTTCAAGTTAAATCCCACAAGCTTAAGTTAAACACTCCTTAATCACTTTTAAAAACTCATTTCCCTTTTAAAATCCATGTAATTAATCAATTAAAAGTTTCATGTAAAAACAAGTTACCAATACTTCCATATGCCCAAAGTAGAAGGCTAAACTAAACAATGTCAGAAAAGTGACCTAGGCTCGGTGGGTGCCCAAGCTGACACTCAGCCGTGCGCCCCAAGGGCTTGGGTGCCCATGCCTTAATTTCTTGGGCGCCCGACTGTGTCCCCCTCGTGCGCCCACAGCCTGGGCCAAGTTTCGGGTTTCATGGTTTTTCACCCTTGGAACCTCAAATTGACCAAGTTAATGTAAAAATACCTCAAGTTTCAAGTTTCTAATATCAACACAAGGTTCTTAGGCTTCAAACAAATCAAAAATTTGAGTTTTCATCAACCACAAGTCAAGTTATGGATCAAAACACTACTTTCACTCTCTCAACCTATACATATATATAGACATGTGTACAACTTCCATTTTCTTCCATACATGAAACCAACACTTAAAGAGGGTTTTCTAATGGTAATCTACTCCTTGTTACACAACACATATGTAAGAATGAGGCATTAAATCCCTACCTCAAGTGGTAAAAAGATAGATCAACAAGAAGGTGTCTTGAGCTTCCAAACCCTCAAACTTTGATGGCCTCTATCTTCTCCCTCCTTGATCAAAACTAAAAATAAATGACGTAGGAAGGTTTCTTAGGGTTATAATTTCAATTTTGCAAAAGGAATTTGAGTTCTATTAAGGTTTGGAAGACCTACCTTTGAATCTCCACCCGGTTCCTCCTTTGTTCTTCCTTTGCTTCTTACCCGAATTCTCTCTTCTTCCAAGCCACTTCTCTCTCTCTCTTTGACTGATCTCAAAATTCTCTCGGGTTCTCTCAAGTGCAAGAGGACTGGTTGTAACATAATCTAGGTGAATCCTAGGTCGTCTCCACAGGGAGCGAATGAGTGTGTGACAATCTTTGGAAAACTTGATTTCGAAAATGCTTGCCATAGTTTGAAAATGAAAAGAGAAAATTTTGTTTGGAGTTTTCAAATTGGGGATTAAAATGATAAATTGAGAATTAAAACCTCAAATTAAACGAAAAACGAAAACAAGAGAATTTAACTTCAACGAATTGCGTGAATTGAACGTAAGCCAAAAATATGGGAATTACAAACTTGGTTTTAACCTAATCCTGTAACGTCCTCGAAGGTAGAATTCGGATATTTCATTGACTCAACCTAATTCTTACACCTGTAATATTAGGCCAGAAGATTTAATAGTTGAAAACTCTTTTTCGTAAAGAGATTGTTAATTTAGAGTTTTGAAATCAAGTTTGAAGTCACCGGGACATGGAATTGAACTTCGATGCAGTTCAATTATATCACGGGTGATTCGTTTTCACAAATTAATCTAAAATTACAATCCGTACATTTTTATTCAAAATATTATAAACGCGTTTTGATTCGAATTATCCGAATTCGACTCTTCGATTTCGTTACATTCTTAGGTAAAACCAAGAAAAAGCCCTAGCCTAACATTGTGAAAGCATTAACAAATCTTTTCAAAAAGGAAAACATATTCGTTTTGCAATCAAACACAAAATGAAACGTGTCGAAATAATTTGAAGTAATTTCGAAAGCAAATTTAACACAAACAATAAAGACTAAGTACTACGAAGCAAAAACGAAGAACAGTGAAGAGAACTTAAAGAGAAGTTTTAATTAAACCAAAATAACAACCATAGCTTACACTGTAATCTTCATGCAAAACTTGAATAATCCAAATTGAAAATCCAAAACCCTAACCCCTAATTTTTGTAGTGCAATGTTAAGAAAGAACACTTACGACGAAGACATAGAAAAGTTCCTAGGGTTTCGAACCCCCGATATATCAAAAACTTGGCTATTTATATAGTTACATAATTCATGTGTATTTTGGTAAGTTCATAATTCTAATGTGTTCCTGAGAATTTCTAGGAAAACTCATCATGGGCGCACATGGTGTTTGGTCGTGCGCCTGAGCCTTGAAATCTGTAATTTCTCCTCTCTGTGGGCGCACATGGTGATGCACAGGCGTGCGCCCATGGTGTGCGTGCGCCTGTGCCTGTGTGGCACAACACCTGCTGAATCCTAACCTCAGTGGGCACACGAGGCAATGCATAGTTGTGCGCCCGAGGCCTTTTCCAAACCACTCCTGCACATTTTTGCCTCTGTGGGCACACGAGGTGTTGCTCAGTCGTGCACCCAAGGATGACCACCTCAGCCCAGAATTGCAACTTTCAGCCCCTAAATTGACTTCCTTGAGCTCCATTTCTCCATTTTCTTACAAGACAAATAGAAGTAATCAAAACAAGATAAGAATGCATTTTACTTGATAAAATGTTCATAAAAGGAGTGTGACCGCTCGTAAATAGTGCAGTGCTAATTAACCCCCAAGTGCAAGGGTGTGCGGTGTAGTTTTAATCTCGGTGAGTCCGAGGTCGAATCCACAGGGAAGCCTATGTGTTTCAGTTTCTAAGTTCAAATATGAATTGTAGGATTGAATTAGAATTAAAGTTGCAATTAACTTAAATTAGATTTGATAGAGTTGAAATTTGAGAAATTAAACTAAAAACAAAGTAATTACTAATTAAAGGAATGTTTCAACTTAAATAAAATTCGAACTAATTTAAACAACTCAGCAAATTAAAATTACTAAACTTAAATTTAAAGAATAATCTAATCTAATTGCAAACAAGATTTATAAGAAATTTAAAGCAGTGATTTTATCAAATTGAAATTCTAATAAAAAAGGGTTCTTGATTCAACCTTCACAATTCCAAGTAATCTGTTATTTCACCAAGGGATGATTTTAAATACAATCCATAGTTCACGTCAAAGGATCTATGGATTGGGAAAGATTTTCAATACATTCCAAAATTCCTCGATACACAGTTTTAAATTCACGTTTCATTATGGAAGATAAAACTGGAAAGATTTTATGATAAAAATACTCGAGTTCAAATCTAGATTAAAATTGTTTAAAAATTATCAAGAAAATTATAATCAAGAGTGTTTATCAGTGATTACAGAGAATATGAACAAACACTCTTGTTTTCAAAGGTTTTCCAAACAACAAATCAAGTTTGAAAATAGTAGATCACTTCACATAGGCTTTTGAAACCCATGTGAAGGATCTACGTACATCCCTCAGTTCATAACAAATTACCCTTCATTGATTCAGTGAATCAAGAACAAAGGTTTTTACCCTAGCATGCTTTGAAACAACTTAACAGGCTTAGATGAAGACATAACTGTTAAAGCTTCAAAAACGCAATTAAAACAGTCCTAATGAATGTAAAACCTACCTACGAACATTCAATTAATAATAATGAACCAAAACGAAATACTAGATTAATTAAAATTAAACCTTAAGATCAAAACGTGCAGCATTCGTATCAAACTCTAAACGAAACCCTAATATTTTAAAGCATCCAAAGATTAAACAAACTAATGGCATTAATCATAAAAATCATCCACGAACATTCAAAAACTAATGAAGAGCAAGAATGAAATATTAACTTACTTGAAAACGAACTTTGAAATAAGAACTTGAGTAGCAATCGCAATGACAATCGTCTTAAAAACTTGGAGTACGTAGAGTAGTAACATTCACGAATAAAAAATCTTCAAAATCTTCCAATAAATAAATACCTAAAACTAAACTTAAACCTAAGAGAAGTAGGAGGAGAGGAAGAAAAACAATATGTAGCAGCCCCCCTTCATTCGGCTACACAGTGTCATATATATAAGCAAACACAAAACCCTAATCAGTCAAAACGCGGAGCAACAATTCCGTATAAGGGGGTCCGGACCGTCCCTCAGGGGGTCCGGACCACAGTGTATGGTTTATTCAATCGGCTGGAAGGCGAGCTTTCTGTGGTCGGGACCATCAAACAAGGGGGTCCGGACCACAGTGTACATGAAATCCTCTTCAACAGCTCCAGCTTTCTGTGGTCGGGACCATCAAGCAAGGGGGTCCGGACCACAGTGTATAGGTTTCTTCGATGTTTGCTCCTCCATTTAAGCCAACTCTTGGGGAAGCTTGAACCATTGTTGACACGCTTTGTTCTCCTTTGTTTCCTTCCTCCTTGGAGTTGTCAAAATCACTGTCTTCTTCGTTGAATTCACCATTTTTCCTGCGATTGACAAAATGGTTTACGTAAGTGATAAAATAGTGATAAATCATGAGGAAAACGTAGTAAAACATGTAAATGAGTGTGCAAAAGTGTCGTTTGTAATTACACTTTTCGAGTGTAATCACACCCCCCAACTTGAGTCTTGCTAGTCCCTAGCAGTGCAGTTTGTTGGAATGTGAAGCAAATATTCTCTTTTCGTTGGAAACACGGCTACACTTAGCTACGTGTAGCAAGCCCTTTAAACCCCTAGGTTCCCCCTAGTGGACGAGTAAGGTCTCGTGAAGGTTTGCAGTGAATCTACCCACAAAATTCAATAAACTAGTTCAATGTGTAGTAAAAGTCTTTCAAACAATTTCTGGTTCAATCTCAATAAAGAATTAGTCACTACACCCAAAAATTGCATAAAACCTCCCAATGCATGTTAAACTTACCTAATTCTCAACCCATTAATTCAAATGTATCAATTCATATCATTCATCCAAAATAGTCATCAAATATACTCTAAGATTGTGGCCTTGACTTCAATTCTCACCAAGATGCCCACTCACAAATAAAATCACTCGAACAAGGTTACTCTCATGGTTCATGCAAGAATGCAATGTCAAATAAGTGCAATGAACCCAATTCACGAAGTGACTGAAAGAATTAAGATATGGAGTGTTGCATAGCTTCATGAATGGAATGTATTAATGCATTACAAGAGAACTATTATCAACCATATGAAATAGATCAATGCTCTTATAAGTGTTGTTCACCTAAAGTCCATTAGGTCTTTACTAGGTTGTAGCTTGGCCATGGGGTATTGGTTAGACAAACAAAGGATAGGAAAATCAAAGTGCATGTCTAAGGATTACAATGATAGTGCAATGACAAACACCCCAACTTCTCTCTTTTCAACTCCTTGAATACTAAACATTGAAGCTGTTCTTATTATTAATATTTTTTTTTCATGGGACTAAAAATAATGAACTTATGAATTGCTATGTCCCTATTTTTTTTTTCTCCTTTTTTTTTTTTTTTTTTTTTGGAAATATTTTCTAATATAAGCTCCTCCCTTATACACCTTGTTTCAATTCTTGCACAAACATCCCAAGACATGCAAGGGTGGGCTCACCTATATATCTAAGGCTAAAAGGACATCAATGTGGCTAAAACAAGAAATTTCATATATATATATATATATATATATTTTATAGGCTTCAAAGTGGCTCCAAGGGTAATGTAATAAAAGAAAAGTTATAAGCTTCCAAATGTATGAAAGATGGCCTAACATCACTCTCTAGGTTTCTAACACTTTTTTAGAGGCATTGACCCAAACATGTAAATCAAAAATAGCATCTTGTGCATTTAATACCAAAACAAAGTAATGTAATGAAGCTATTCAAGAAAAGTGAGATGAAAGAAGTCATAAAGAATTGAAGTATAAAACCCTCGAGAATAAAAGAGTAGGCTCTAAAGCTCACAAAAGTATGGGGTTTTAAGTCTCCACCTATATCTTGGCATACTTGAATGACTAATTCTCATGAATTCAAATCCTTAATACATTTTCATATAATGGTTTCAAAATGACAAGTTATCAATGCAATAGGCAATTTTATACTCAATTTGAATTAAAGTGCCTTCTTCAAGATTGAAACCAAACCATTCATTATTTTCATGACTGATACTAACATTAAACTAGTTAAGAGAACACATATACAGTCTAGTCATGCAAAATCAAGAAAGTCATAAATAAAAATGATTTTCAAAATTTCAAAAAAAAATTTTCTCATTCATGTAAAATCTTTTCATCATGCGACCCTACCCCCCAACTTAAATGTCACATTGTCCTCAATGTGAAAACTATGAAGTATATGTGAGGATGTAGTGTGCAAAGTGAGCATGATGAGGTACAATAACAGTAAAGCATAACTAAGACTGAACATGCATCTATCATATTAACCACTAAGAATAGAAATATTCATGGCAATGCAAGTGGTTAATAATAGTAACAGAAGAATAAAATAAAATAAAAAAAAACGAGACAAAAAGAAAAGAAAAGCAATAAAATAAAAATGGAAAGGAACATACCTTCTGATAGCATCCTTCAGGTCTAAATGTTGCCGAAATTCAAATAAAAACTGTAAAGGAATTCCATAATCATCCACATTCGATTCATTTAAATTATTGTCAATTCCATTTTCAACCTCACTGTTAGCACTCCCCTTCTCAAAAAAAAAAACCAATGGTGATAGTTCATCCAAGCACAAGGAAATTAACATAAAGCAAATAAGGCATAATACATCACCATAGAGTCAAAAGTAGCATAAGTATCCAATAATTACATCCCAGAAAATAAATGCACCCTAAAAGAGTTTTGGGAGTAACAAGTTACACAATGAGTGATCAAAATCCTAAACTCTCAGAACCCAAAGATAACAAGGTCCTCTCACTGTGGAGGTGGAAAAGAGTCACGAAGGTGATCCAGGACACTTTTCAGCAAATGTTCCTGGGTCTGCTGAGACTGCTGGATGCGTAGGAGCAACTGATGATCTTCTTCTTGATTCTTCTCTATGTGATCCATGCGCCCTTCTAAAACATCAAGCCGATCAGCCAACTCAGTATTGGTGACTTCCTGTCCCTCCTCGGTTTCCTCCAATATAGGTGCTGACGTATGTTCATGAACCGTTGTGGCTTTCCTCTTTTTAGTAGCCATGTTGCCACGGGATTTGGAATAAGAAGTTATGGTAAATGGTTGCAATCCCAAGGCTATAGGCATATCATCCGTAACCTGGGCCCCCTTCCTCCTAAAGATCTCTGTGAGGGCACCTCCAAAGGGCAAAGCTGTCAACGAGTTAGGTTGCTCGCAAACATAAGCAATATGGTTCCATAGGTAGGAGGGTAAATCAATAGTCATTCCAGTACCAATTGCATAGATCAATCTGGCCCTAAGAGGTGTGCAGTCTGAATTTCGATTTTGAGGAAGTAAATTGGTGCAAGAAAACATGTGCAGAGCCCAGTATTTATTAGTAAGTATTGAGGCTGGCTTTCTATATTCTGCCTCCCATTCTTGCCCTTCTGAGACGATTTCTGACACCAAATTCAGGAAAGGTGGTGTCCCTTCATCTGGATAAGAAAATTCGGGCCTTTGAACCCGGGGTAATTGAAAAACTTGGGCTAAATCATCCGGTGTAAGAATGATTTCAACTCCCCTAACCCAACTGACAAGGCGTTCTCTTCCTCGTCTCTTACTAATGGATCCTTCTTTGAAATTAGCAAAGAATTCTCGAACCAAGTCAACCACACAGTAGGCATTGAACTTAGCTATACCGAGCCATTGTCGCCCCTCAAAGTTTTGTTCTAATAGAAAGTCTTCACTTTTAAAATGTTCAATACTCCAATACCGTTCAACCACTACTGGTTTGTTTACCCAATTGTCATCGTAACTAAGTTCAGCTTCTGCCCTCCAAAATCGATTTCTATCAAAGGCAGGCTCAAGTCGTCGATTGGCAGCATGCTTAGTCCGTGGGGGCATGGGAACTACAACCCAACAAGGAGAAATAATGAATCATTCTAATCAATCCTATGTCCACCCAAATGTGGTGGCCCCATTCTAATGACAATTAAACAAAATACTTAAGAAATAGCACCAAATCACCAAACAATGTTCTTATGGATCCAAATCAAACCCACGGTAGAAAAAAATGCAAACTTTGGAAACTAATTCAAACTAATACTACCCTTGAATATTAATGTCCAAAGAAAGTGTTTTGGTGAGATAGAACATAACTCTTGAAGCTTTGAAGCTTGAGGTGAACAAATATGGAAGAACCGAACTAGGGCTTGAAGAATGGAGAAGACATACCTTATAGATGATGTGAAAGTGCAGTAAATAGTTGATTTCGGCTGAAATAGGAGTTGAATCAACTTCTTTTTTTTGAAGAATCTTGCACGGGTAGAAGATTTCTTGGTTATATTTTGCTAGAGAGAGGGAATATTGAAAAGAGAATTGAAGAGAGGGCTGCCGAATTGAGCTGAAAAGGGGACCGATCTGCTTTAAAGACACCCGCAGGGTCCGGACCATCCCTCAGGGGGTCCGGACCACAGTATACTCGGCCTACATCCCTCCTTGCAGGGTCCGGACCATTCCCTAGGGGGTCCGGACCACAGTAATGGCTCTAAGTCTTGCTTGTTGCTCTAATTCTCTCAATTTTCCTAATAATACTAACTAAAAAGAAAAAAAAACTAAAATAAATAAACGGCAAGCTAACCTAGATCTACTAATATACACTACAAATACTTAAATGCGGACTATTCATAAGGAGGGGGATCTAAAAGATCCCATGTTTCGATGCAAGCCGCAAAGTTTTGTAAGTATGGTTTCAACTTATGCCCATTCACCTTAAAACGATGTTTATTCTTTGGATTTTCAATCTCAATGGCTCCATGATCTGACACATGCGTTACTATGAAAGGACCTGACCACCTAGATTGTAGTTTCCCTGGGAATAGATGAAGTCGTGAGCGATAAAGTAATACTTTTTGGCCTTCATGAAATGATCGTCGAGCAATATGCCGATCATGTATTTTCTTTATCCTTTCTTTAGATAGTAAGGCATTCTCATAAGCAGTCATTCCGTAACTCTTCCATTTCTGCAATTTGTAATTTACGGTGTAACCCCGCCTCATCAAGATTAAAGTTGAAGTTCTTAATTGCCCAATAAGCTTTATGTTCTAATTCAACGGGCAAATGGCATGGCTTACCGTAAACTAACCTGTAGGGAGACATTCCTAAGGTAGTTTTATATGCAGTGCGATATGCCCATAGGGAATCTGTCAATCGTAGTGACCAATCCTTGCGGTTAGGATTAACCGTCTTTTCTAGGATTGTCTTAATTTCCCTGTTTGCAAGCTCTACCTGGCCACTTGTCTGGGGGTGATATGGAGTTCCTACTTTATGTGCTACCCCATATTTAAGAAATAGAGTGCCTACAGGTCGGTTACAGAAATGTTTCCCCCCATCACTAATTATCGCTCGAGGTACCCCGAAGCGTGAAAATATGTTTTCATGGAGGAATTTAAGAACTACTTTATGGTCGTTTGTCTTAGCAGCTACTGCTTCTACCCATTTAGAAACGTAATCAACTCCTACTAATATGAATTCATACCCAAAGGAGCTTGGAAAAGGACCCATGAAGTCTATTCCCCAACAATCAAATATTTCCAAAACAAGAATAGGAGATAGAGGCATCATGTTCCTACGAGTCAAGCTACCTAGCCGTTGACATCTGTCACAGGTAGTACAGAATTGATAAACATCCTTAAATAACGTAGGCCAATAGAATCCACATTGTAATATCTTTGCAGCTGTTTTGTTCGTGGAAAAATGGCCACCACACGCTTGAGAATGGCAGAACTCAATTATTCCTTGGACTTCCCAGTCAGGAATACACCTACGGATAACTTGGTCAGGGCAGTATTTAAATAAATACGGATCATCCTAAAAGAAAACTCTTACATTCCTAAGGAATTTCTTCCTATCTTTAGAAGTCCATTCATCTGGGATTTGTCTTGTCACTAAGTAGTTAGCAATATCAGCATACCAAAGAGGGGTAGAGGCTGTTATTGCTTGCACATGAAATAGCTGTTCATCAGGGAAGCTATCATTGATTTGAGTATCATCTTTAGGATAGACTTCAACTGGTAAACGTGACAAATGATCCGCCACCACGTTCTCTACACCTTTCTTATCTCTTATTTCGAGGTCAAACTCTTGTAGTAGCAATATCCATCGGAGTAATCGTGGTTTGGCCTCTTTCTTGGTCAACAGGTACTTAAGTGCAGAATGGTCAGTGAAGATGATGACTGTTGAACCAATGAGATAAGATCGGAATTTCTCAAGGGCAAAAACAACTGCTAGTAATTCTTTTTCAGTTGTTGTGTAGTTCTTTTGAGTGTCATTAAGGGTCTTACTAGCATAATAAATCACATGTGCTTTTTTATCTCTTCTCTGTCCTAGTACAGCTCCAATAGCATGGTCACTAGCATCGCACATCAATTCGAATGGCAGTGACCAATCAGGAGTTTGTAAAATAGGAGCTGTAGTTAGACATCCCTTGAGTTTTTCAAAAGCTTGCTGGCATTGTTCAGTCCATTCAAAGGGTGTATCTTGTGTTAGTAATTTACACAAAGGTCTGGAAATTTCACTAAATGATTGAATGAACCTTCGATAGAATCCAGCATGTCCCAAGAAAGATCTAATATCTTTTACTGATTAGGGTTTGGGAAGCTTTTGAATCAGCTCTACTTTCGCCTGATCTACCTGAATACCTTCTTTTGAAACTATGTGCCCCAGAACGATGCCTTGTGTCACCATAAAATGACACTTTTCCCAGTTAAGGACAAGGTTCTTTTCCTCGCATCGAGTTAATACTAGATCAAGGTGTTGCAAGCATTGCTCGAATGAGTCACCATAGACAGAGAAATCGTCCATAAATACTTCGAAGATCTCTTCTACCATCTCACTAAATATGCTAAACATGCAACGCTGAAAAGTGGCAGGGGCGTTACATAGGCCAAACGGCATTCGTTTGTATGCAAAGGTGCCAAAGGGACAGGTGAATGTAGTTTTGGATTGATCCTCTAAAGCTACCTCTATTTGGTTATAGCCCGAATAGCCATCTAAAAAGCAGTAATAAGCATGCCCAGCCACTCTTTCTAAAACTTGATCTAAGAATGGAAGAGGAAAGTGGTTTTTTCTAGTACTTGCATTGAGTTTCCTATAATCAATGCATACTCGCCAGCCAGTTTGCACTCTCGTTGGGACTAGCTCATTATTTCCATTCCGAACTACGGTAATACCTGACTTCTTAGGTACCACTTGTGTAGGACTTACCCATTGGGAATCAGAAATTGGGTAAATTATCCCTACATCAAGCAACTTTAGTACCTCAGCCCGTACTACCTCTTTCATATTTGGATTGAGCCTTCTTTGCATTTGTCGTACCGGCTTGGCACCCTCTTCTAAATAAATGTAATGTGTGCAAAGGAGTGGACTTATACCTGTTAAATCTGCCACTGACCACCCTAATGCTTTCTTATGGGATTTTAACAGCTCTATCAAGGTATGTTCTTGGTCAGTAGTCAATTTAGAAGATATTACTACAGGGTATGTTTCTCCTTCACCTAGAAAAGCATACTTCAAATTAGAAGGTAATGGTTTCCTATCGGGACTTGGGGCTTTCACATTCGAAGATTGAGCTTTGTTCAATAGTGGCCCTAGATTTTCAAACCTCGGTTTCCAATTACCTATTGACATTAATGGGCAAACGTCTAACCATTCATATAGCATGTTGCTAAGTTCACTAGGTATCATAAAATCCCCTTTTTCTATATCACTGCATAGTATTCTTTCTAGAGGGTCTTCTATGAATTCCCTATCAACGTAATTCTGAACGATGGTTTCGACTACGTCTACCTCTTGTATTTCAGCCACCTCTTTTGGTTGTTTGGTAACATGAAAGATATTTGTTTCAAACTCTATGTTACCAAAGGACATCTTCATGGATCCATTCCTACAATTAATCAAAGCATTTGACGTTGCTAAAAATGGACGTCCAAGAATCACAGGTGTCTGATCAGGTGCTGACAAACTGGTTAGTGGTTGTGTATCAAGGATTATAAAATCCACCGGAAAATAAAAATTTTCCACTTGCACCAGTACATCTTCAACTATACCTCGTGGGACTTTTATAGATCGATCTGCAAGTTGCAGAGTCACACGGGTAGGTTTAATCTCTCCTAATCCTAGTTGCTCGTACACTGAATAGGGAAGTAAGTTCACACTAGCTCCTAAATCAAGAAGTGCTCGACTAACAAAGAATTTCCCTATATAACAAGAGATAGTAGGACACCCAGGGTCCTTATATTTCGGGGGTGTGCGACATTGAAGAATAGCACTTGCTTGTTCTGTTAGGAAAGCTTTTTCCTTAACATTCAGTCCCCTCTTCACAGTGCATAGCTCTTTCAAGAATTTTGCATACACTGGGATTTGTTTAATTGCATCTAAAAGAGGTATATTGATTTTTACTTGTTTAAAAACCTCTAGCAATTCAGCTGCTTGAGCTTCTCTCTTAGCTTTCAAGAACCTTTGGGGAAATGGTGCTTTAGGGATATACTCCCTAGGCACTAAGATAGATTCTTTTTCCTTTTGATTCTCCCATTTTTCTTCCTCACTCTTCTCTTTCTTAGATTCCTCTTCCCTCTTAGATTTTTCTTCTTCCATGCCTATGGGTTGTTTTCCTTCCCTCCTATTATCTTCCGACATCCGCTTAGGTTCTAACTCTTCCCTAACCTCAACCATCTTAGGGTGAATGGTTTTATCTATAGTTTTACCACTCCTAAGCGTCGTGATGTTTTGTACCTGCTCAATATTGCCTAGGCATATTGGAAGACCCTTCAACATTTTTCACTTGGGCAATTGGATTTGGACGTGGTTGAGCAGGGAATTGACCTTTAGGTTGTGTAGTCAACGTTTGGGTTAAAAGAGTCAACTGTCCCCTAATGTCGTCCAAAGTTCTATTATTTTGAGCCCAAAGTGTGGATTGTGTGTTCATGTATTGTTGAAGTGTTTCTTCTGTGGACCTCTTATTTGGGGGAATATATGGAGTATGAGAAGGTCCCACATTCTGAGGCAATCCTGGATTAGTGACTGAAACCTGAGGATTTGGAGGAGGTGGAGGGTGATAAGATTGTGGCATTTGAGCTGCTCCATCATTTCTCCAACTAAAATTTGGATGGTTCCTCACACCCGGATTATATGTTTCAGAATAGGGATTTCCTCCCAAATTCTGTCCACGATATGGAGGTCGGTATTGGTTTATTGCATGGATAGGAAGTTCACTAGATAGCTGATTTTGCACGACTTCTCTACACAGGGGCATACTAGGACAATCATCCGTTCTATGAGATTGGCTATCACAAGCTACGCAATAGATATTTGCTATGGGGTCTTTAACTATAGGTGTGTCCTTTTTAATCTTAAGGGTCTCTATTTCTCGGGTCAGAGTTGCTAGTTTTGCCTTAAGATCATCGGTTTCACTTAAGTGATGCAAACCTCGAATAGGAGTACCATTAATATTCTGAGTATTCTGAGGTCCCGTGGTATCCCAAGTTTGTGCATTTTCAGCTAAGAATTCAAAATAATCTCATAAGCTTCTTCAGGGGTTTTATCGTAAAACTGCCCATTGCACATTGTTTCCACAAATTGTTTCAATTGTGGTGTCAGGGCTCCGTAGAAGATGCTCGCTAGACGCCAGACCTCAAATCCATGGTGAGGACAGGAATGTAAGAGAGTTTTAAACCTCTCCCAACTTTGGTAGAATGTCTCACCATGTTGTGAAGCGAAGTTCAGAATCTGATGCTGAATTGCATCAGTTCTATTAGGTGGGAAAAATTTCTTTAAGAATTTGGCTTGCATTTCATCCCAGGTGCGAATGGAATTAGATGGTAGGAATTCAAACCATCTAGCAGCCTTATCTTGCAATGAAAATGGGAATAACTTAAGAAATACCAGCTCTATTTGGCATCCTTGATCCTTTATAGTGACACAAATGTTCCTAAAGCGAGTTAAGTGGTCATATGGATTCTCAGAATCCATCCCATGGAAAGTAGGTAACAATTGGATCATCCCTAGTTTAAAGTGAAAAGTTTGGTTTACAGGCCAAACTATGCAGGATTCAGGAGTATGCCTATTCTGCTGCAAGATATCTCTCAAGGATTGTCTTGCTGCGACAGCTTGATCTTCAGCAGCCATTTCTAATGGTGGAGTAGGAATTCTAGGAGTTTGAGTTTCTCCTAAAGCGGACTCTAATTCTAAAGGAACAGCTAATGACTCAGGGCGTAACAATCTACCGTCTTCCCCTCTAATCCAACTGTGCATAAGCCAAGCGAATCTTTCTAAAAAAATTTAACTAAGAGAGATCAACTTTCAAATTTTTAAGTTTTAAATTTTTAAATTTTTTTTTTTTTTTTTATCCTAGAGATTCTAAGAACCTAAAAACTAAAATTGGCGTTCCCCGGCAACGGCGCCAAAAACTTGACCGCTCGTAAATAGTGCAGTGCTAATTAACCCCCAAGTGCAAGGGTGTGCGGTGTAGTTTTAATCTCGGTGAGTCCGAGGTCGAATCCACAGGGAAGCCTATGTGTTTCAGTTTCTAAGTTCAAATATGAATTGTAGGATTGAATTAGAATTAAAGTTGCAATTAACTTAAATTAGATTTGATAGAGTTGAAATTTGAGAAATTAAACTAAAAACAAAGTAATTACTAATTAAAGGAATGTTTCAACTTAAATAAAATTCGAACTAATTTAAACAACTCAGCAAATTAAAATTACTAAACTTAAATTTAAAGAATAATCTAATCTAATTGCAAATAAGATTTATAAGAAATTTAAAGCAGTGATTTTATCAAATTGAAATTCTAATAAAAAAGGGTTCTTGATTCAACCTTCACAATTCCAAGTAATCTGTTATTTCACCAAGGGATGATTTTAAATACAATCCATAGTTCACGTCAAAGGATCTATGGATTGGGAAAGATTTTCAATACATTCCAAAATTCCTCGATACACAGTTTTAAATTCACGTTTCATTATGGAAGATAAAACTGGAAAGATTTTATGATAAAAATACTCGAGTTCAAATCTAGATTAAAATTGTTTAAAAATTATCAAGAAAATTATAATCAAGAGTGTTTATCAGTGATTACAGAGAATATGAACAAACACTCTTGTTTTCAAAGGTTTTCCAAACAACAAATCAAGTTTGAAAATAGTAGATCACTTCACATAGGCTTTTGAAACCCATGTGAAGGATCTACGTACATCCCTCAGTTCATAACAAATTACCCTTCATTGATTCAGTGAATCAAGAACAAAGGTTTTTACCCTAGCATGCTTTGAAACAACTTAACAGGCTTAGATGAAGACATAACTGTTAAAGCTTCAAAAACGCAATTAAAACAGTCCTAATGAATGTAAAACCTACCTACGAACATTCAATTAATAATAATGAACCAAAACGAAATACTAGATTAATTAAAATTAAACCTTAAGATCAAAACGTGCAGCATTCGTATCAAACTCTAAACGAAACCCTAATATTTTAAAGCATCCAAAGATTAAACAAACTAATGGCATTAATCATAAAAATCATCCACGAACATTCAAAAACTAATGAAGAGCAAGAATGAAATATTAACTTACTTGAAAACGAACTTTGAAATAAGAACTTGAGTAGCAATCGCAATGACAATCGTCTTAAAAACTTGGAGTACGTAGAGTAGTAACATTCACGAATAAAAAATCTTCAAAATCTTCCAATAAATAAATACCTAAAACTAAACTTAAACCTAAGAGAAGTAGGAGGAGAGGAAGAAAAACAATATGTAGCAGCCCCCCTTCATTCGGCTACACAGTGTCATATATATAAGCAAACACAAAACCCTAATCAGTCAAAACGCGGAGCAACAATTCCGTATAAGGGGGTCCGGACCGTCCCTCAGGGGGTCCGGACCACAGTGTATGGTTTATTCAATCGGCTGGAAGGCGAGCTTTCTGTGGTCGGGACCATCAAACAAGGGGGTCCGGACCACAGTGTACATGAAATTCTCTTCAACAGCTCCAGCTTTCTGTGGTCGGGACCATCAAGCAAGGGGGTCCGGACCACAGTGTATAGGTTTCTTCGATGTTTGCTCCTCCATTTAAGCCAACTCTTGGGGAAGCTTGAACCATTGTTGACACGCTTTGTTCTCCTTTGTTTCCTTCCTCCTTGGAGTTGTCAAAATCACTGTCTTCTTCGTTGAATTCACCATTTTTCCTGCGATTGACAAAATGGTTTACGTAAGTGATAAAATAGTGATAAATCATGAGGAAAACGTAGTAAAACATGTAAATGAGTGTGCAAAAGTGTCGTTTGTAATTACACTTTTCGAGTGTAATCAGAGTGTGAAATAAGCTTAAAAGTGACAATGATTGTGTGCAATCACACCCCCCAACCTACACATTACTAGTCCCTAGGAATGGAAAGAATTATGACCAATGAGAAATGAACATTTACCAAGCAAACCTTTATTATTCAAATAAAAAGAAAGACTAAAAAAAAAAAATTAACTAAAAGGGAGGTCCATTTTCATAGGAGACACACGGCCACACTTAGCGCCTGAGGCAAGCCCTTTAAACCCCTATGTTCCCCCTAGTGGACGAGTGAGATCTCGTGAGGGTTTGCAGTGATGATACCCACAAACATCTATGGTCTGGTCACAAGATGTCAAAAAGTGATTGAGATCAAGAATGAATCAAGCTCAAACCCAATAAGTCACAAAACCCAAATCTCATGTGAAATTCACTAGTGCTAAGCATAAATGCATAAGCTACCAAGGTAGGAAAAGCATTGTGCAAAATTGTTTCATTCATAACCCGGTTGCAAGAGCATAAACAGAACTAGGTTTTGACTTCAAAAACTCACAAGGTACCACTCTTAGAAAGGAATTCACTCATTAAGGGTGTACACTCACCTATTAGCATATGATGCTTTCCTAATTGCACATAACCCCACAAATAAAAGAGAGAACGAAATTGAAGTTCTAAGTGGACAGCTCATATCAAGAAGTTCCAATGTCATACAACGAATTACACCACACAACCTACATAAGACCACTATATGCACAACACAAGGGTGGCTCGCTTAGAATCAGCTAGGTATTTATTCTGGTTGTAACTTGGCCATGGGTAAAGGTTAACAACGAAAGATAGGGAAATCAAAGTACATGTCTTGGGATAAAGGTATTCCAATGCTCACAAATCCCAAATAACCCCATCTCTATTCCAAACTCCAATAGGAATCCCAACAGAAGATTGTTCCTATTAAATATTGCCCTTGGGACATTTTCAAATATAGACAACAATATACCAGTCCCAAAATCACTTAAGCAAAAAGAAATGACAGATTGTTTTGCATTTTCTTTTTCTTTTTTTTTTCTTTTCTTTTTTTTTCAACTTGTTTTTTTTTTTTTTCAATTTTTTTTTTTTTAGATTGAATTCTTCACTCCACATTTCCTTTCGATATACACCAAAAACTCCAATCCCCCTCATTCTCATCATCAACATTGAACAATTTTGCATCCCAAGGCGTGTAAGGGTAAGGCTTAATAGTGTGTGAATAAGGTTCAAGGATCATATATGAAGTGGGAGCCAATAAAAGAAATATATCCATAAATATCACACACTTTATTAACAAGGCTTCAAGTTGGTTCCTAGGGAGATTTTATATCAAAGAAGGGTTAAGAGGCCCAACAATAGCAAAAATCACCTAGCATCATGTTCAAAGCCTACAACAACTCATACGGTGTCAAGTGAAACTCATGCAAATATGTGTGATGCACTGGATGCATTGAAACTCACCGTAAAGGGTGAAGGAGCTGTGATCATGTGCAACCCCTCAAGAAAAGAAGTGAAGGTTCAAAAGCTCACCATGGGGGTATAAGTCTTCACCTAGTCCGCAAATGCTAAATGAACCCCTATCAAATAAAATCTACTCCTATGCACATACACTCCTCTCCATGATAACCATGAAAATGCACCAGTTCATAACACACTCAACTTGAATTAAGTTTCCTATTAATGCTTGAATAAGGCTCACTTATCACTCTCTCACTCAATTCCACGCTCAACCAAACCAAAAGAGCAGACATTTAGGTGCAAACGCTAAAATCATACATTCAAGCTGAATAATTTTGAATTTGTGTGTTTTTTTTTTCAAATTTTTTTTAATAAATAAGCACAAAAACAAAATCATCATGTGAACTCTATCCCCCCAACCTAAACAAAACATTGTCCGCAATGTGAGGACTATGAGGCAGAAGTGGGTCGATAGTGTGCAATGCAATGATAGCCACAAAAGGCACATGAAAGAACATAGCACACTATAAACAAAGCATGCACCAGTAATTCAAACCCCAGAAGTAATAAAGAACACCCCCCAACCTTGTGCCTACAATACCTCAAACAAGAAAGCAATAGGTAAAATACAAGATAAAAAGGAGGGATATTACCACGAGAGTTGAAAGAAAGAATGAAAAGAACGAAGTACAACAGTCACATCCATCATAAAAAAAAATAGCACATAATCCAGTTTTAGGTCAAATATACAAAACATCTCTCAATCCTTGACCTAAACTGCTAAAAGTCTCTCAAAACAAGCACATACAAGCATGGTAAAAATGAGCCTAATCCTCCGTAGAAGGGACAGCATGGTCCGGAGCAGATGGTGGTGGTGGTGGGGCTGAAAAGCAGCAAGAATTTCTTCAAGGATGCCCCGCTGCGCTCACTGCTCTGCCTCTATAACACTAAGTCATGCCCCTAGTGCATGAATGTCAGCACGAACTGTGGTGACCACTGGAGGGCAGCTGAAGGTGTAGTAGAAGAAGTGGCAGCAATGCCTCGATATTGGCATTGGGCTAAACTCAGAGCTGTTGTGGAGCGGGATAGCATTGCTAAGGGCCAGACTATCCGAAACTGAGCATCCATGGAAACATTATGCTTCTCCATCACTACCATAAGTAGTCCAGCAAATAGCAAACTATGGGGCCTCCTTGTCTGCTGCAGCCTTGTTTTCAATGCAGTCATCATCAGGAGGCTAAGTCAATAGAAACTCCAGTGGTCAAGGCATACACAAACGGGCTCGATCGGGGCTGACGAAATCATCATTAGCAACAGGTAATATTTGAGAACAAATGAGTTCATGAAGAATTCAAAAGTTACCACTTAATTTGTTTTTAGGAAACTGATGTCTCACCCCCTATGAACGTGTCTCCCCCTCAGAAAGATGTCGTGCTAGCACCGGGAGTGGAGGCTCCTACTCACTAGGATAGGGATACCCTGGATTGTGAACTTTTGGATTGCTAAGGGTAGACCTGATGGTGCACCTATGTAATGTGACTTGCTTCCCTCGCACCCTAGAAGTAACATACACCTCTTCCGATTTCTAGCTATCCACCAAACTTGCATTAGCATAAAACTCTCGAATGAGGTTAGGGTCAGCAATCGCCCTAAATGCCATGGCGATGGTCCATCCCCCAGTAGCCATGAGAGTCTAGAAATCAACTGGTTCCCGATTAAAATGATTCAAAGTAATGCCTCTCTCACAAAGTACCGCCTGTTTACTCCAATAAGAATCAAACAAATCTTGGGCATCCTGGCTAATAAATCTAAGAGGATCATAATTAAGTTCTTCCTCTTCTTCCTCATTTTCTTCCTTATTTCCTTTCTCATTCACATCCTCATTGTCTTCCTCATTCTCTTCATAGTCCAACTCCTCATCGAGCACATAATCACTATTGCCCGCTGATGAGGTAGGAGAAGGTCGTGTTCGACGCTTGCCGGAGGAACGGCCCATTGGATCTTAAGCACAAGTGTCACGTAAAGCAAATCAAAATGGAAGTATGCTTGCAAGATGGATAAGCAAATCAATGTTCCTCACTTTTCTTTCCAAAATTCCCCAAAGCTACTTCAACCCTCTCACAAGCAATTTGTCAAACACTTGACGTGCACACATTCAACTCATCATCAATCCACCCAAACAACAAAGCCCAAGATGCCAAAATGCTTCAAATAATCCCTTAACTAGGAATGTACCTCAGTGTGAATTAATTCAACCCCAAACTCAAGTCCCAATTCTCATGGGCATTTAATCAAACAAGTAGTGTCCAAAAGATAAAGAGAGCTGGAATTTAAGATAGAGTTCAAAGGATACCCCCAAATCAATTCATTTAACAAGAATATCAACAAAATTTCAGCGCAAAACAACAATCAAATCTCCAAAAGAGTTTTCAACCTCACCTTTGTGAAAAATCTTCAACCCTTATGACTCAAACCCAAACTCTCACTAGCTCCATGGTTGAAAGTATGCTAAACCTCTCAAAGTTGAAGAACCTGAGCTATTAAATTAAGGAAACGAAATCTTGTCTTGGTGGAATGATGGATTCGGTGGAGGAGTTCTCACATTGGTTCTTTACTTGGCCGAGCTAGGGGAACGAGAGAGGAATGATTGATTAAAGAGGGGTTTCAAAGAAAAAGGTTCAGATTTTCCATCTCACATGCCTCACTTAAGAGGTCATACGACTGACCTTGGGCGCATGAGGTGCCAGCAGGTGGGCGCACAAGGTAGCAGCGGGTGGGCGCACATGCCCCTCGGGTGCACATGGCTCGGGCGCCCATGACTTGGCTTGTTCACTTGGATATAAACAACGCTCTAGAGTTCAACCCCTAACTTTCCTCAATTAAAATCAATCCTCTTAAACAACCTAAGACATAACCAAGACTCTACACACCTAACCTAATTGAAGCCTATAAGAAAATGAACAAAATAAAGGTACACTTCTACTCTAATAATGTACAACATGTTCTGCAAACTCTCTATTCGAAGAGGGAAGGATTTGAGAGGTCCCATATCTCAATCTCAACCACCAACTTCTCCAAATATAGATTGAAATGATGGCCATTCACTTTAAAAATAGTGTTGTTGCTTGGGTTATTTACCTCGCACACACCATGCTCTGAAATGGAAGTGATGACAAAGGGACCCGACCATCGAGACCTTAGCTTCCCAGGGAAGAGATGTAACCAAGAATTGTACAACAAGACTTTCTGGCCCACATTGAAGGATTTCCTAAGGATGTGCCTATCATGTAAATCCTTCATTTTAGCCTTGGCAATTTTTGCATTCTCGAAAGCATCATTTCGCAATTCATCAAGTTCATTCAGTTGAAGCTTCCTAAGAGTGCCGACATCATCTAGACTCTCATTGAATTGTCGGATTGCCCAGTAGGCTCGATGTTCCATCTCTACGAGGAGATGGCAAGCCTTGCCAAAGACAAGACGATAGGGAGACATGCCTAGAGTCATCTTATAAGCTGTATGATAAGCCCACAACGCATCGACTAGCCGTAAAGACCAATATTTACGTGTGGGGTTAACCATTTTCTTAAGAATGCCTTTGATCTCCCTATTTGCCAACTCAACCTAGCCACTGTTTTGGGGATGATAGGAAGTCCCCACCTTATGAGTCACACCATATCTACGCATTAAGATACCCACGGGCCGATTGCAAAAATGCTTACCACCATTGCTAATGATGGCTCAGGGCATCCCAAAACGTGAAAAGATATACTCCTTCAAGAACTTGACCACCACACGATGATCATTGGAGCGCGTGGCAATGGCTTCTACCCATTTAGAAACATAATCTATGGCCACAAGAATATACTCAAAACCAAACGATATAGGAAACGGGCCTATGAAGTCTATCCCCCAATAATCAAAGATTTCCAAAATAATGATAGGATTCTGGGGTATTTCATTACGCTTGGAAAGGGCTTCTAATCGTTCGCATTGGTCACACCTCAAACAGAAGCTATGCACATCCTTGAACATCGAGGGCCAATAAAATCCACTTTGAAGGATCTTAGTGGTGGTTTTCTTTGCAGAGAAGTGACCCCCACAAGCCAAGGCATGCCAAAACTCAATGACACTGGAAATCTCACTATCCGGAATGCATCGTCTCACAATTTGGTCAGAGCAATACTTGTAAAGGTAAGGCTCATCCCAAAAGAAGTTACACACATTGCGTAAGAACTTAACTCTGTCAACCTTCATCCAATAGGAAGGTACTTGGCCAGTCACTAAGAAATTTGTAATGTTTGCATACCATAGGGACTGAACTGGGGGATTGGTGTTAACATGCACGAGGTGCTCATCAGTGAAATGTTCATTAATCGGGTGATCACTCAAATTAGACAGATGTAGTGGCAAGTGTGACAAGTGGTCAGCTATCATGTTCTCTACTCATTTCTTATCTTTAATCTCCAAATCAAACTCTTGTAAGAGTAGCATCCATCTAATCAAATGAGGCTTGGCCTTTTTCTTGACAAGAAGATATTTCAAGGCTGCATGGTCAGTGAAAAATGTGACATGAGATCCCACCAAGTATGACCTAAACTTATCTAGGGCAAACACTACTACTAGAAGTTCCTTTTACATGGTGGTATAGTTCACTTGAGCCTCATTCAGAGTCTTACTAGCATAGTAAATGACAAATGGTTTCCCTTATCTCCTTTGCCCTAGAACAGCTCCCACTGCAAAGTCACTCGCGTCGCACATAAGCTCGAATAGTAGGGACCAATCTGGGCTTTGGACAGTTGGTGCAGTGGTGAGCAAGTTCTTAAGTCTGTCAAATGCCTCTTGGCATGATGTTGTCTACTCGAAAGGAATGGCATTGGAGAACAATGAACATAAGGGGCGAGCAATAGAACTGAAGGACTGAATGAATTGCCGATAGAAACCGGCATGTCCCAAAAATGATCGTACGTCCTTCACGCATCTAAGGATAGGCAAATTTTGAATCAACTCTACTTTTGCCTTATCAACCTCAATTCCTCGACATGAAACTATATGCCCCAAGACAATCCCTTGTCTTACCATGAAATGGCACTTTTCCCAATTCAACACCAGATTACTCTCCTCACAACGGATTAAAACCTTTTTAAGATGGTCTAAACACTCATCAAAAGTTTCTCCATAAACGGAGAAATCATCCATGAACACTTCCAAGAACCTCTCAACCATATCACTAAAGATGCTCATCATACACCTTTGAAAAGTCGCAGGTGTGTTACACAACCTGAATGGCATGCGTCTATACGCAAATGTGCCAAAGGGGCATGTAAAGGTGGTTTTATCTTAGTCCTCAAGTGCTATTTTGACTTGGTTGTATCCTTAATACCCATCAAGGAAGCAATAGAAAGCCTTCCCTGCTACTCTCTTAAGTATTTGGTCTAGAAACGGGAATGGAAAATAGTCTTTTCGAGTCACCGCATTCAAGTACCTATAGTCAATGCACATACGCCAATCAGTTTGGGTGCGTTAAGACACTAACTCACCTTTCTCATTCTCAACCATAGTGACACCAGACTTCTTAGGAACAACCTGAGTAGGACTCACCCACTTCGAATCAGAGATGGGGTAAATGATGCCTGCATCAAGCAACTTAAGCACCTCCCCTTTCACAACTTCCTTGATATTGGGGTTCAGCTGTCGTTGTATTTGCCTCACCGATTTAGCATCATCTTTGAGGTATATATGATGAGAGCATACTAATGGGCTAATACCTTGAAGATCAGCTACAGTCCAACCTAGTGCTCAACGGTGGGTACTCAACACTGCTAACAACCTCACTTCCTATGCTTTCTCCAAACTTGCAGACACAACTACCAGAAATGTCTCTCCCTCTCCTAGAAATGCATACTTCAATTCACTGGGTAATGGTTTCCTAGAAGGGCTTGGAGGACATTCTACTGATGGCTTGGGTTTAGTCGAAGAGGGCTCTAAAGATTCAAACACCAGCACCCAACCACTAAGTACCATGACATCCTCCCTCTCATCTATCAACTCTCCAACATGCATGCAATTTTCTCCATCCAACACTTCACATCTCTCACTCCTCACTAAAGAACGCTCTAAAGGATCCTACAAATAAGACTTCTCAAAGTACTCCTCACTTAAGGCATGGATCACATCCACCTCCCTAATATCATCATACTCTCCCATTTTCTTTCCTACCTGAAAGATATTCATTTCCATGGTCATATTCCTAAAAGAAAGTTTCATGACCCCACTCCTACAATTGATTACAGCGTTAGACGTAGCAAGGAAGGGTCTACCAAAGATGACCAGAATGGATTGGGTAGGGTTTGGAATGGGTTGGGTGTCCAACACTATAAAATCAACTAGAAAGTAGAACTTGTCTACCTGGACCAGTACATCCTCCACCATACCCCTGGGCATTTTGACTGATCGGTCAACTAATTGCAATGTCACTCTAGTGGGTTTTAGCTCACCTAAGCCTAGTTGCTGATAAACAGTATAAGGTAATAGGTTAACACTAGCACCTAAGTCTAGTAGAGCTCTATCCACAATGTGATTCCCTATGATGCATGAAATGGTTGGACAACCCGGATCCTTATACTTAGGAGGTGTGTCACGCTGGATTATGGCACTAACGTGTTCTGTCAAGAAAGTTTTTTCCTTAACATTGAGCCTCCTCTTCACAGTGCACATATCCTTGAGAAACTTAGCATAAAAGGGATTATGCTTGATAGCCTCAAGTAACGGGATGTTGATTCTCACTTGTTTGAGCACTCATAAATTTCTGAGTTCAACATCTTATTCTTGCCCTTTGCTAATCTCTGAGGAAAAAGGTGGTTGAGTCATGTGCTTAACGGAATGGTCTATTGGCCTAACCAATGGCCCCTTATTAACTTCCCCTTCACTCTCTTTTTCAATCATTTCATTCTCTTTCTTATTCTCCACTTTCCCCTTCTCTTTTTCTTCTCCTTCTCCATTATTTACCTTTTCATCCTCCCCACTACCCTTTGATCGTAACTTCTCACTAAGGGCATTGGCGCTCAGGTCAGCGGGCTTTTGAATGATTTTACCACTCCGTAGAGTGGTGATAGCTTAAACTTGGTCATGTGAGGTGGTACCCAAGGTTGACGACTCAGTCATGTTCACCTGGCCTTTTGGGCTGGGAAAAGCTTGTGCAGGGAGTTTACCACTTTGAGTGGTAGTCATGGCTTGAGTCAACTTGGACACTTAGCCTCTAATGTCATCTAACGCCCTTGTCACCTAATTATTTATGTTCAACTGTTGTTGCATAAATTGCTGAAGAGTATCCTCAATAGGTCTCTTCTAAGGGGGAGATTGGTATGCAACAGGATTGGGCTGTTGGAATTAGGGTGGTGGTGGAGGAGGTGGTTGAAATGATTGACTTTGAGTGTCATTTCTCCACAGGAAACTAAAAGGGTTCCTCCACCCTGGAGGATAAGCATTGGGAGCTCGGTTCCCCATTTGGTAGGTGACATGCCCAGCTTGTGGGTAAGAGACAGTTCCTTGGCCCCTGTTCTGGGAAGGCCGGTTTGGAGAGTTATTGACATAGGCTTGGCCATACACAATTTCTCTGAGCAAGGGTAGTTCAGGGCATAAATTTGCGTCATGACCTACTTGGTCGCACGTAGCACAAATCACCTTTACCTCAACCAATTTTTCCTTATTTTTCATCTCAAGTGAATCTAGCTTATGTTGCAATGCAGCTAACCTAGCCCGTAAATCATCACTTTCGCTCAACGCCAAATGGCCACTAGGAATGGGATTCCTATGTTCTAAAGAAGATGGTGGCCCAATTTCCCAGTCATTCGAGTCTTCAACTACCATGTCAAAGAAGTCCATGGCTTTCTCCGCAGTCTTATCAAAGAGAGTACCATTACACATGGTAGAGACAAGTTGCTTAAGACTGGGGGTAAGAGACTCATGGAAGATACTCACTAGTCTCTAAGGTTCAAACCCGTGATGAGGACAAGCCATTAAGAGATCCTTGAACCTTTCCCAAACATGACATAAATTCTCATTAGGCCTATATGAAAATGTGGTAATCTGTCGCCTATAGTGTTGAGTCTTTTGAGTTGGGAAATACTTCTTCAAGAATTCTGTTTGCATTTCACGCCAAGTTCCAATAGAATGAGGACGTAGGGAATTGAGCCAAAATTTGGCCTTATCCTTGAGGGCGAACGGGAAAAGTTGTAGACGAACTACACATAAGTAGTGGTCACTTCCTCAAACTCTCTCAAATGAGGTTTTTCAGAGTTAAGACCATGAAAGGACGGCAAGAGTTAGATGATCCCCGGTCTTAGAGTGAAATTTCCCCTATTCAATGGTAGGATGATGCAAGACGGTGTGGTCTGTCTCACGGGGTCAAGGTGATCCCTAATCCTCCTAAGTTTCGGAACTCCATCGTCCCCATTAACACTTCCATCCGCTTCTACGTTAGCCATTAAGTCTGATGATTGGGAATTTGTGAGTGAAGCTAGGATAGGGGGTTCTAAAGGTTCAGGAATGTAGGAAGGGTTACTGTGATCTAAAATGACTTCAACTACCTTACCCGACCACAAAAACATGCAATCCTAAGTTTGTTTGTGTGTGTGTTTTTTTTTTTTTTTTTCAAATGTTGAAAAGAAGAAAAGTCCTAAAACTAAAGAAAAGGAATCAAAATAAAATAAAATAAAATAAATGAAATATACAAAAGAAAAGAAATAAGAAGCGATGTCACCTGGAAGTCCAAATGTAACCGCACCGGCAAGTTCTTTCGTCCACAAGCTCTCCAAGTTCAGCACAAACACACCGTTGCTCCCCGGCAACGGCGCCAAAAACTTGACCGATCTCAAAATTCTCTTGGGTTCTCTCAAGTGCAAGAGGTCGGTTGTAATATAACCTAGGTGAATCCTAGGTCATCTCCATAAGGAGCAAGTGAGTGTGTGACAATCTTTGGAAAACTTGATTTCGAAAATGCTTGCCACAGTTTGAAAATGAAAAGAGAAAATTTTGTTTGGAGTTTTCAAAATTGGGGATTAAAATGATAAATTGAGAATTAAAACCTCAAATTAAACAAAAAATGAAAACACGAGAATTTAACTTCAACGAATTACGTGAATTGAACGTAAGCCGAAAATATGGGAATTACAAACTTGGTTTTAACCTAATCTTGTAACGTCCTCGAAGGTAGAATTCGGATATTTCATTGACTCAACCTAATTCTTACACCTGTAATATTAGGCCGGAAGATTTAATAGTTGAAAACTCTTTTTCGTAAAGAGGTTGTTAATTTAGAGTTTTGAAATCAAGTTCGAAGTCACTAGGACATAGAATTGAACTTCGATGCAGTTCAATTATATCACGGGTGATTCGTTTTCACAAATTAATCTAAAATTACAATCCGTATGTTTTTATTTAAAATATTATAAACGCGTTCCGATTCGAATTATCCGAATTCGACTCTTTGATTTCATTACATTCTTAGGTAAAACCAAGAAAAAGCCCTAGCCTAACATTGTGAAAGCAATAACAAATCTTTTTGAAAAGGAAAACATATTCGTTTTGCAATCAAACACAAAAGTGAAGTGTGTCGAAATAATTTGAAGTAATTTCAAAAGCAAATTTAACACAAACAATAAAGACTAAGAACTACGAAGCAAAAACGAAGAATAGTGAAGAGAACTTAAAGAGAATTTTTAATTAAACCAAAATAACAACCATAACTTACACTGTAATCTTCATGCAAAACTTGAATAATCCAAACTGAAAATCCAAAACCCTAACCCCTAATTTTTGTAGGGCAATGTTAAGAAAGAATGCTTAAGACAAAGACGTAGAAAAGTTCCTAGGGTTTCGAACCCTCGATATATCAGAAACCTGGCTATTTATATAGTTACATAATTTAAGGGTAATTTGGTAAGTTCATAATTCCAATGTGTTCCTGAGAATTTTTGGGAAAACTCGTCATGGGTGCACATGGTGTTTTGTCATGCACCTGAGCCTTGAAATCTGTAATTTCTCCTCTCTGTGGGCGCACATGGTGATGCACCGGCGTGCGCCCATGGTGTGCGTGCGCCTGTGCCTGTGTGCCACAACACCTGCTGAATCCTAACCTTGGCGGGCGCACGAGGCAATGCACAGTTGTGCGCTTGAGGCATCCTCCAAACCACTCCTGCACATTTTTGTCTCTGTGGGCGCACGAGGTGTTGCTCAGTCGTGCACCCAAGGATGACCACCCCAGCCTAGAATTGTAACTTTCAGCTCCTAAATTGACTTCCTTTAGCTCCATTTCTCCATTTTCCTACAAGACAAATAGAAGTAATCAAAACAAGATAAGAATGCATTTTACTTGATAAAATGTTCATAAAAAGAGTGTGAAATAAACTTAAAAGTGACAATGATTGCGTGCAATCACTCTCTTGCATCAAATCAACCAAATATATATATAACAATATTTTAGACCCCCAAACAGTGATTCTCAGGTCTCCTCTCAACCCTAGCTAGGTATAAGTGTTAATAGGGTAAAGCTCGATTGGAAAATGCAGAAAAACACTTATCTGTCAAAACCATTGTGCTTTCGTAATACCCCGAATTTTCATGTTAATATAATTTGATGGTTTTAACATGTTTTGGGCATGTTAGTATGTTAATTAAGTTAGTTTAGTCATTAAAGATGACTTGGAGGTGTGAATTTTGGAAGAATTGGG
The DNA here is from genome assembly GCA_019916065.1 of Vitellaria paradoxa. Taxonomy (NCBI): domain Eukaryota; kingdom Viridiplantae; phylum Streptophyta; class Magnoliopsida; order Ericales; family Sapotaceae; genus Vitellaria; species Vitellaria paradoxa. The sequence continues at coordinate 37,126,746 of CM034233.1, read as the reverse complement.
CAAAATAGCTCAAAAGTCAACATTTTGACTCGGGGGCATGCAGAGGGGCACCCAAGGTAGAGGAGGGGCGCCCATGGGTCTAGGACGGGCACCCATGGTCCATGAGGGGCGCCCCCACTTGTGCAGAAAATCAACAGTAAGTTGACCTCTGCATTTTCCAGCCGAGACTTAACCCTATACACCTATATTTAGGCTAGGGGGTGGAAAATTCTGGAAGACACTAGTTGGGGATTAAAATATTGGTTTATATATATATATATATTAGTGTGTATCATGCAAGAGAGAGAGAAAGAGAGGTTGCTTAGAAGAGGGAGAACCGGGCGAGAAGAACAAAGAAGAGCAAAGGAGAAGAAGAAGACAACCGGGTAGGGTTTTCAAGGTAGGTTCTTCTACTCTTCATAAAATCCAAATTCCTTTTGCAAGATTGTAATTAGAACCTTAAGAAATCTCCCCATGTAATTTGTTTGTAGTTTTGATCACGGAGGGAGAAGATTGGAGCCATCAAAGTTTGAGGGTTTGGAAGCTCAAGACACCTTCATTTTGATCTATCTTTTTACCACTCAAGGTAGGGATTTCTAGTCTCATTTTAACATATAAGAGATCTATTTGAGCTAGTAACACTTCTATGAAATTTATTTAAGATTTGGAACCCTTGGAAGGGGAAATTGTGTGGATGAATGGTTATGTGTTTATATGTGTAAAGGTTGGACCAAGATTTTTGTATTGAAGAAATGGATGGATTAAAATTTGTTTTGATGGACTTTTTGGAGTCTTCTAGGTCCTAGACAACCTAAGAAATTAAGGTATTAGGTTAGATATTGGATTAGGTAAAGTTTGGAACCTAAAAACATGGCTTAAAGCTTGAACCGGAGCAAAATGACCTTCTGGGCAACAGAGGGCGCCCATGCTCTTAGGTGGGGTGCCCATGCCCCCTCAGGGGCGCCCATGAACTTTTGGAGAGGCGCCCACAGAGACCAAAACACCTTTCCTAATTTTTCTTAACTTGACTTCCTACCTTAGGATTATGAAGGGGTTAGGAATATGTTTGTATGTGAGACTTTTATTTGATTAATTGTATGGATTTTAAAATGGAAATGAGCTCTTAAAAGTGATTAAGGATTGATTATCTTAAACCTATGGGATTAAGCTTATAAAGGGGGAATGCTTGCTACCATGAAGGAAATGAATTGGAAGCCTACTTTGAGATAAGGGTCTTAATCAAATGGAATTGTGAATATGTCTTGATGTAAACTAAATGTTGAGGTATATGAACTTGTGATTGATTAAGTGAAAGGGTAACTTGACAAAGGGACATATGTTTATAATTTTGGTAAATGTGGAATGCTTAATATGGTTTGATCAATGCGATATGAAATAAGCTATGGAATGAACCGTAACATTTACATATGTGTTGAATGGTATGTATATTGAATAATGTTAAATGTTTAATAAGGTTGATCAATGTTGATATGTGATGAATCTTGGGGTGAATCAAAAAGTGAACTTTTGTTAACAAATGATGGAAATTAAATGAGGCTTGGATTAAATAAAATGAAGAGATGAAATGAATTGTGCTACATGATGAAATGGAATGTGGTTGTGTGTATTGGAAAGTGACGATGATGAATGTGAATTGTGATTGATGAGTATTGAATGTGACGAACGATTGGTTGTGTGTGACGGGGGCCGTGGTGGGGTGTGGTAAACAAGAAGGGTTTGAGATTACCCTCGGGTTAAGAGTCCCGGAACCTGCGCAGGGTTTGGTGTCAATGCCAGTGGGTTAGTAGCCCACAACATTGTGAGTGTATGGGTTACCCGTGACCTTGGATTGTGATCCTAAACGATGGTGTTCGGTTTGCCGTTTCCGTTGGGTCTGGACCCATAAAAGATGGTGTTGTGTATACACCCAACCCCCGAGGATTGTGTGGTTATGGCTATATGATTGATCAATAAAATGATGGTACTGTGGTTGTAATTTCGTGATTGAAATATGAATAAATGTAATGAGAATGTGGATATGTGATTGAGTGTTGAATATGTGATAATGTGATATGAAATATGATTGGATACAAAGTTGGGAAATTTAATAATAGAGAATAATTGGACTTGAATGCTACATTATGATGTTATTGAATAAAGATAAATATTGTAAATATGGTTATGTGGTCGGCTATGCTTAAACATCAAAGAGATAATTGAAATGTGATATGAACACATGTATGGAATTTCATAGAATAAATATAAATTGGAAACTTGATCCTTCTTGTGATTTTGTCGTGTATAAAGGTACATAGTCTAAATTGGTGATGTCAATGAATGATTTTTATTTTAGAGTATAGGTGGTAACTAGATACATCATAAAATGCTTGCATGTGTGGAACACATATCATATATGTTTATTTGAGACTTGTGGGCACAAGTGGACCCGTGCTTGCATCCCTACAGACTTTGATGCAGGTACAGGCAATAACAATCAAGTGGGTTGATGTGTTGGGATTAGGAGGTTGTGCATGAGCCCTACCAAGCTTAGCAAAGCTCTTGGTTATTTAGTTTAAATTTCTTTTGGAATTGTACTGTTGGACATTGAGGACTTGTTCGATTGGGTTGTAAGGGCCCTAAGGCCTAAGTTATGTATTAATGAGAGGATTGTTGAAAGTTGTGACTTGATTATAGTTAAGGTTAGATTTATGTTATCTTATTTATGTCTTGGGTTCACTAGTTTACGTTGCGTTGCTCTGATTATGGGTTGGCTATGTTAATGCATGTTGTGTGTGTTTATCACTCACCCCTCGGGTCACGAGATCTGGGGCGTGACAGCCTTGGGCACCCAAGCTCTTTTTAGGTGGAAGCCTAAGACCTTGGGTGCACAAGCTCCTCTCAGGTGGGCGCCCAAGGTCCCCCCCATTTTCCAGCACTTGGCCAAAATGTCACCTTTGACTGCATAACCCATTTCCTTCAAACTTCTCAACTCCAGAACACCATAAATGATCCATATCACTAAATTAACACATCTTGACTTCCAAAAGACGTCAAAAACCATATACTCATATTAAGACAAAGTCCAGGGTTTACATCAGGTTACTCTACTGTCTGAAATTAAAAGAGTACATAACATAACATAAGTCTTTAGACTATCAACCATTCTGACTACCACCAAGGGAATTATCCTTCCACAATTTTCCCTTTACATACTTACATCTCAAATCGTATGATATGGGCAAGAGCTACGAGTGTGCCTCCTTCTACCACAATAAGTACAACACTTGATACATTGCTTAGGGCACCAATAACCTATCCATCCTCGCCTACGACAGCCTGCACATACCCCTCGCAGACAATTTTCCTTACTACTAGAGCTTCCACCCATTTCCCCAACATTAGTGCTAGCCTCCCGTGGATTGACATTCTGACTGCCTGGATTGGGTTTTGTCATTACATCTGGTGTCATGGTTGGATTTGCTAAAAGCGTAGGTACAATCATAGTTACATTCTGTACTAGCATCACCGGGTAGGCAGACTGGTACTGAACAGGCATCTGATAAGGCACCACACTCTAATATGGATAAGGTGTTGGATATGGAACTGGGTATGGCACCCTATAGTAGGGTACCATTTGATGACCTAAAGTTGTTGGCACCCTGCTTTTCTCTTCTACATTCCCTGTCACATTCTGGGGCTGAGCCTCGGTTAAGCCTTTAGTTGCCACTTGGATAAAGATATCATCATTAGGCTACACTATCTCTTCTTCCACTGACTGGGCTTTAATACCACTGCTCTCTCTTTTTTCTAACCCCATCTAAAATTTGAGACAAGACAAGTTAGATTCCAAGGTCAAATTACAGTTATAATACATTTAAGCATGCAATATGAGATGCAAGACTTCCCATGTCCATTAGTATTCTGACCTAGTGCTCTGACACCAACCTATCACGCCCCGGATCTCATGACCCAAGGGGTAAGTGATAAACGCACTAACATAACCAATCCCCATGTTCAGAGCAATGCAACGTAAGCTAGTGAACCCGAGACATAAAATAGAATAACATAAGTTTAACCTTGACTACTGCCAGGTCACATACTCCATACACCATTCCCAAATTATATAACTTAGGCCTTAAGGCCATTACAACTAAATTGAAAAAATATTTAAAAGAGCACAATATTACAATTCAAAAAAAAATATTTAAACTAGATGACCAAGAGCTTTGCTAAGCTTAGTTGGCCTCATGCATAACCTCCTAGTCCAACCCCATTAGCCCAACTGATTGTTATTGTCTATACCTGTATCAAAATCTGTAAGGACGTGAGCACGGGTCCACTTGTGCCCACGATGTCTCAAGCAAACATATATGGTCTACAATCTAACCATGCAATGCATCTCAAGTTATCATGCCCCAGATCTCGTGACCCGAGGGGTGAGTGATAAACACACACAACATGCACTAACATAACCAATCCCATGATTAGAGCAACGCAACGTAAGCTAGTGAGCCCGAGATATAAGATAGAATAACATAAGTTTAACCTTGACTATTGCCATGTCAAAAACTCCATACACCATTTCCAAGTTACATAACTTAGGCCTTAAGGCCATTACAACCAAATTGAAAAGTTCAGAAAAGTACAATATTACAACCCCAAAAGAAATTTAACCTAGATGACCAAGAGCTTTGCTAAGCTTGATAGGGCTCATGCATAACTTCCTAATCCAAACCCCTTAGCTCACCTGGTTGTTATGGCCTATACCTACATCAAAATTTGTAAGGATGTGAGCGCAATCCACTTGTGCCCACAATATCTCAAACAAACATATATGATATGTATTCTAACCATGCAATGCATCTCAAGTAAGGTTAGCCATTTTATCATTTTCTAGAGTCATAACATTACATTAACATGGCCATGCCAAAATAAGTGGAAACATATACTCATACAACAATGTCAAAGTCTAAGATTTCAAATTTTGGTTAATGTTTATTTATTGCAATTCAAACTCCAATTCCATTCACAATTCAAAACCACTTTATCATTTGAATAATATTCAAGCAAGTAAATGTATTCATATCATCATCCATTCATCATCGCATAGCACAACCACAACCAAGCAAATCATCAGGGGATCGCATACACACTATCGTCTTTTATGGGCCAATATCCAACGGAAATGATAAACTGATGTCATCGTTTAGGATCACCATCTAGGGCCACGAGGAGCCAAAACACACACAATGTTGTGGGCTACTAACCCACTGGCATTGACACCAAACCCTGCACAGGTTCTGGGACTTTCAACCCGAGGGTACTCTCTAAACCCTTCCTATTTACCGCACCCCACCACGACCCCGGCATATAAACCATCATTCATACCATACAATCTCATCTTTCATAGATTCACATTCATCATCAATACCTTTCAACACACATGTCAATGTTAAGGTTCATCTCATGGTTCATTACATATCACATTGATCAAATCATATTAAGCATCCCCTATTTACCAACATTAAGAACATAAGTCCCTTTGTCAAGTCACATTTCACTTAATCAATCACAAGTTCATAAAATTCAACATTTAGTTTACATCAAGGCATATTCACAATTCTATTCAATTGAGACTCTTGCATCAAAGTAGACTTCCAATTCATGCAATTCAAGGTGACTTTCACTTGCCCCTTTCAAGTTAAATCTCACAAGCTTAAGTAAACACTCCTTAATCACTTTTAAAAGCCCATTTCCCTTTTAAAATCCATGTAATTATCAATTAAAAGTTTCATGTAAAACCAAATTACCAATACTTCCATATGCCCAAAGTAGAAGGCTAAACTAAACAATGTCAGAAAAGTGACCTAGGCTCGGTGGGCACCCAAGCTGACACTCAGCCGTGCGCCCAAGGGGCTTGGGTGCCCATGCCTTAAAGTCTTGGGCGCCCGACTGTGTCCCCCTCGTGCACCCACAGCCTGGGCCAAGTTTGGGGTTTCATGCCCTATTTTCTGGTTTCATTGTTTTTCACCTTGGGACCTCAAATTGACCAAGTTAATGTAAAAATACCTCAAGTTTCAAGTTTCTAACATCAATACAAGGTTCTTAGGCTTCAAACAAAATAAAAAATTTGAGTTTTCATCAACCACAAGTCAAGTTATAGATCAAAACACTACTTTCACTCTCTCAACTTATACATATATATAGACATGTGTATAACTCCCATTTTCTTCCATACATGAAACCAACACTTAAAAAGGGTTTTATAATGGTAATCTACTCCTTGTTACACAACACATATGTAAGAATGAGGCATTAAATCCCTACCTCAAGTGGTAAGAAGATGATCAACAAAAAGTCTTGAACTTCCAAACCCTCAAACTTTGATGGACTCAATCTCCTCCCTCCTTGGTCCAAACTACAAATAAATTACATAGGAAGGTTTCTTAGGGTTCTAATCACAATCTTGCAAAAGAAATTTGGGTTTCATGAAGGGTAGAAGGACCTACCTTGAAATCCTTACCCGGTGGTCATGTTCTTCTTCTTTGTTCTTCTTCTTTGCTTCTCACCCGATTCTCCCTCTCCCAAGCAACTTCTCTCTCTCTCTCTCGCATCAAATCAACCACATATATATATATATATATATATATAACAATATTTTAAAGCCCCTCAACAGTAATCGTCAGGTTTCCAATCACCCCTAGCTAGGTATAGGTGTTAATAGGGTGAGGCTCGGCTGAAAATTACAGAGCAGCACTTGTCTGTCAAATCTACTGTGCCTTAGGCGCCCAAGCTCTTTTCAGGTGGGTGCCCAAGGTCCCCCCCCCATTTTTCAGCACTTGGCAAAAATGTCACTTTTGACTGCATAACCCATTTCTTTCAAAGTCCTCAACTCCAAAACACCATAAATGATCCATACCACTAAATTAACATATCTTAACCTCCAAAATACATCAAGAACAGTCACAGATGTCTCTTCTAGATCTTAAACTCACATCTTTAAACATGTCCTTTATCATCCTAAAATTTCTTACACATGTGAAACTTGAAATTCTATTCATGAATCAATATTCAAATCACTTTACAAATTAATCATAACAATTCAAAAACACTAATAATTATACCTTCACTGTGCATCTGTAAACTCAAGTAATAGCAATCAAATTTTCAAATCCTTACCCTTCATCTCTTACTATATGGTTTCCCACAATACTCCATTCGATCACCTTTCCTATCAATCTCCTTTCTCCATAAAATTGAATTTCTTCTCTTCCCACACATCACAATGTTTAGACTTCCTTAAATCTCTATAACATCTCTCTTTTTAATCAATATTTCCCAATTAAGAAATGATGATATCCTTAATACACTTATTTACCCAATTTGCCCCTAACACAGCTTATCTTATACTAGATTCACCATTTTCTCAAAAGGGTCACCTTTCTATTGCTTCCAAGTTTCTCCCCATGGGTCTAACACTGAAACACCTGACCTTAACATTTAATTCCTTTGTAACCGAGATTGGGGACCATCCAATCGAAACTATATCACAAACCAAATAGATCACATTATTACTATACTGAACATGAGGTTGAAATCAACCTTCAAAATTGCCATAAGATGATACCAACCACATATAAACGCCTCATCAAGTGTATCATACTTAAGTGTAATAGATATCAACTAGATATAACTCCTAATCAAACTATACCACCAGTCCCTTGTCTTTTTCTATCTTTGTAATCCTTCTTCTCTATTCATACATCTTTTTCTTCCAAGTATTGTTTCCCATTTCAAACTCTCCTTTCTTTATATACACACATTACTCTCTTGGTCTACCAAACCTTTTAATCCAATGTAATTGTTTTAGTCCATTCTGGAAACTATCAAATAAAACTGAGTAGGCTGGTTATTCCATTTTGGAATCCTTTTTCAGTCCACGCATTCATCCTTTTCTCTATCTCCAATTGTAAATAGAACTTGCTCATTAATGTTTAACCTCATCAAACTAAGCTCAATTAACTCTTTCAACCAGAAGTCATTACCTTCCCTTAGCTCGATACTCCCACATAGATATGTATACACCTTATAAACTAATTGGCAAGCTGACATTTTTACTGACCATAGAATACATCAGTACTATTGTAAATTTTAACTTAAATTATAGACAATCCTATATAGAAACTCCTTAACTCATTGTTTATTTCCATCCTTGATATTTCATTCACAAACATATACATGTTTACATACCACATCAACTTTGCTTCAACTTCAATAAATACTCATCCAATAATTAAGACTTCAACAAATGGGCAACATATCAATAACTGAAGAACATTCACAAATTACCATTTATTTAAACAACAATCTAAGCACTCCACATTATTAACTCCATGAAAACACTAAGGCATTAACCAATCTATAGCGGGAGTTCATAAAATGTTGTCTCGGAATCATCCCTTCAACTCATCTTCTATTAATAATGTTCAAACCTTAGAAATCATTCCTTTGGAACATCAATAATTCTCTTAATTGCGTTCAAACATATCAATCAAGTAATTAAGGCTAAATTCCATAATTCCTCATATAAAGTCACAATCCATAAGGCGTCATACCAAAAACTCTTAAATTTAATTTAAACAAAATTCCTCTATTTTATCAGTTCTAATTTCCTTCACATTTGCCACGATCCTCTTCATACATGTAAGTCCAGGATAAATTTCTTGATTCTATTTGTATTCAAGGTAAACTCTCGATATCCTCGTACTTGAGTCGATCACATTAGAACATTTAATCCACCACTTGTATGGATCCAATTTAATTGTCTCACAACCTCACCAATATGATAAGTTTAATATAATCAAGGCCTTCAAACATCCTTTGGACTTTCAAACACTCAGCAAAATATCCCACTTCCAACTTTTCTACTATCCTCTACTTCACAACTAAATTTCCATGTAATCTTCCATTCACCATATAACAGTTGATCTCACCAAGCATAATCAATAGATTAATGGATTTACTTTATCATCCAAGCATACCAGGTTTAACTTACTAGTGAGTGCCATAAGCACATAAATCAACCTCCCAGATTTAATAAACTTTTTCCCTTGCATCAACCCTTAACACATATTTTCTCTTTCTCTTTTCAAGCAATTAGCTAGTAAACTCCTTTAAAATTCTTTCAAAACTTTCATGAATATCACCTTGTACTTTATTTCACTATATCTCTTAGTATTACCATCTCTTACCATGGCCTTAATTGAAATAGACTTCTAGACCCCTTCTTCCCAAAGTTCATCTACTTACAATACACTTAATCGTTCTTAAGCTCAAATCATCCATTTATAGCTACCTCTATATACTCATGTGTTTTCTAATTAAAAACAATCCTATGACTGGGATCTTGTATCCCCATTTCCTTAACATTGTCAAGGCATATCCCCGATATTATCATAACACTGAAGCCCAAAACCACTTAGTTAAGCAAGTTTCCATAACTAGACCTTTTTATAAAGTCAAATGCCTTAACACTAAAAAGGTTAAGAACAACCACACAAGTTTAAAATTTTCAATTCACACATTACCATAACACATTACCATAACATATTAGCATTTCAATTCACACAATACCATAACACATTAGTATAACACATTACCGTATTACACCATCATAATACATTACCATAATACATTATCATAACACATTAGCACGTCCTTTTAGACAACCAAATAGGTTCAAATTTTCAATTCATACATGTCTATTTCCTCACCCATTAGCATTTCTCAATTAAGGAATTCAAATCATGGTAGCCACATGTCGAGTTACAGTAGATTGAATTAGCCATTTCAAGAAATGTAACCAACATTGAACCAAGTTCAACACAATAGCCATTTTAAAGTCACAATAGTGCATTTTTCCAACATCAGTGAAATAGCAAAGCCATCAAGTCTCAAGTAAACAATATAGAGATGAAAGAAATTCCTTAGTGTGACAACTTTAGCGCAATTCGGTAACCAAAATTTTAAGTGGCCAAGCCAAATGATTATCAACATAACAGTTTAGAGAACTTTCAAAGGTATTTTCAACATTTAACGTGCAAGTAGCAATCAAGAATTCAATAAAACATGGATTCAGCTATGATCAATTCCTTTCAAAGTTTAGAATTTCTAGGATTTATCTTGCAATATATATAAAGTGCAATAAGTAACATGCGGTATAACCTTCCTATATTGTAATACCCCGGAATTTGTATTAGTATAAGTATATGGTTTTGATGTGTTTTGGAAGTTAAGATATGTTAATTTAGTGGTATGGATCATTAATGGTGTTTAGAGTTGGGAATTTTGAAGGAAATGGGAGTATGCAGTCAAAAGTGACATTTTAGCCAAGTGTTGGAGAATGGGAGGGAACCTTGGGCGCCCACCTGAAAAGAGCTTGTGCACCCAAGATCTTGGGCACCCACCTGAGAAGAGCTTGGGTGCCTAAGGCACAGTGGTTTTGATAGACAAGTGTTGCTTTGTATTTTCTAGTCGAGCCTTACCCTATTAACACCTATACCTAGCTAGGGGTGAGGGGTGACTTGAGAATTACTGTTGAGGGACTTTAAAATATTGTTATATATATATATATATGGTTGATTTGATGCAAGAGAGACAAAGAGAAGTTGCTTGGAAGAGGGAGAATCGGGTGAGAAGCAAAGAGGAAGAACAAGGAGAAGAATAAGACCACCGGGTGGAGATTTCTAGGTAGGTTCTTCCACCCTTCATGAAATCCAAATTCCTTTTGCAAGATGGTGATTAGAACCCCAAGAAACCTTCCTATGTAATTTATTTGTAGTTTTGATCAAGAAGAGAAGAGATTGAGTCCATCAAAGTTTGAGGGTTTGGAAGCTCAAGACACCTTCATGTTGATCTATCTTCTTACCACTTGAGGTAGGGATTTAATGCCTCATTCTTACATATGTGTTGTGTAACAAGGAGTAGATTACCATTAGAAAACCCTCTTTGAGTGTTGGTTTTATGTATGGAAGAAAATGGGAGTTATATACATGTATATATATATGTATAGGTTGTGATTGCACTTGAAAAGTGCTATTACAAACTCCACTTTTATATAACTTTTGATGCATTTAAGTAGTTTATTTTGAAGTTTTATTATTATTTTCTTAATTGCAGATAAAAGGGTAAAATAAGTGAGATTAGCAATGATGAAAGTGGCTGCCGAGGAGAGAAAAAGGGTCCGAAGTTCTAGATGGTTGAAGTGGTGTGCAGCTGAAGTTCCAGCTTGACACTCTGTTAGTATTTTGACCATATCTTCTCACTTACAACTCGGATTGACCTGATTCTTTTTGCGTTGGAAAGAAGACTCATAGGGCTACAACTTTCGTGCTTTAGCCGAAGCCTGAATCGATCGTTTTCGAGGTCAAAATCGCAGTGGAAGTTGAGGACAGAAAGCTGTCAGAAGCAGCAAACGAGAAGCAGAACTTGAAGAACAAAGTTTCTGTAGTCCGGACCACCTGCCAAACGGTCCGGACCACAGTGTGTTATGCGCGCGCGGCTTCACTCCATCTTTTAGGATTTTCTTTACAACTTCTTTATAACATCTGCTACATGGCCGACCCAAGGGAGCCCTAGTTTTTAGTTCTACATACTTTAGGAACCTCTTTTTCATATTTTCAGATACTTTGAGAGTTTTAGAATAGCTTTTTTAGAGAGTTTTCAATTACTTGTCTTATTTATGGAGTTGTTCGATGTTTGGTTATTCTTCGCTGCACTGCTCTTTCATTACGTAGTTTCAGAGTTACTTGCCGTGTAAGTTGACTTTCGTTTCGTTAATTTAATATATGATTTATTATTTTCTAGTGGTAGATCTAATGTTTATGCTTTCGTTTATTGCTTTCGTTTTGTTTAAAATCATGCTAGCGTAGAAACCCTAGTTCTTGATTCAACGAATCAAGAAAGGGTAGTTTACTCTGATCTATGGGATGTACATAGACCCTTCGCATGGTTTGCGAAAGCTCATGTGAAGGGATCTACACTTTTTAAAACCTAATTCAGTTCTTTCAAAAACTTTCGAGAACGAAAACCTTTGACTATATTCTCTGTAATCACTGGTAAGGGTTTTCGATTAAAATTTTCTCAATAATTTTGAAGAACTGAAAATTCAGATTTTGAATCCTAATTTGAATTAGTTTATTTCAAAAACATTCGAAAACGAAAATCTTTGACTATATTCTCTGTAATCACTGGTAAAGGTTTTCGATTAAAACTTTCTTAATAATTTTGGATAAACTAGAAGAATTGGATTTGAATCCGAATTCGAATAGGTTGTTTGAAAACCCTTCGAAAACAGAAGTTTTTGACTATATTCTCCGTAATTACTGGTAAAAGCTTTTGATTAAAACTTTCTCAATAATTTTCGAACAAATCTTAATTTAGGTTTTAACGTAAGTATTACAACTCATCCCATAGTGAAGACGTAAACTACCCGGAATTGATAGTTGGATCAAGGACTTTTCAAATTTATTTGCTTATTAATTGAATTGCCTTCGTTTGATTTAATTTAAGTATTTACATTACAGTTTTTAGATTAGATTACTTTGCTGCGCATTTAAATTAGGAAAAATTCAGTTAGTTAATATTTTTTCCTTGAATCAAAAAATCAATTTTAAATTGCTGGAATTTTGGTAATAAGTTGTTAATTCGTTTTAGTTTACATTTTGAACTTGCAAAACCCTAGGAATTAGTTTTAATTAACTTTCAAACATAGTTTACATTCAAATTTAGGATTTCCATTTTAACCTAGAAACTAAATATCATAGGCTCCTTGTGAATTCGACCTCGGACTTACCGAGTTAAAACTACACCGCACACCCTTGCACTTGGGGGTTAATTTAGACGCACTTTCCATAAGCGGTCAGGTTGAGAGAGTGAAAGTGGTGTTTTAATCCATAACTTGACTTGTAGTTGATGAAAACTCAAATTTATGATTTTGTTTGGAGCCTAAGAACTTTGTGTTGATGTTAGAAACTTGAAACTTTAGGTATTTTTACATTAACATGGTCAATTTGAGGACCCAAGGGTGAAAAACCATGAAACTAGAAAACAGGGCATGAAACCCGAAACTTGGCCCAGGCTGTGGGCGCACGAGGGGGACACAGTCGGGCGCCGAAGCCTCTTGGGTGCACGGCTGAGTGTCAGCTTGAGCTTGGGCACCCATTGAGCTTAGGTCACTTTTTTGACATTGCTTAGTTTAGCCTTCTACTTTGGACATATGGAAGGGTTGATAACTTGTTTTCACATGAAACTTTTACTTGGTTAATTTCATTGATTTAAAGAGGGAAATGAGCTTTAAAAAGTGATTAAGGGTTGATTATTTTAAACCTATGGAATTTAACTTGTAAGGGTGAATGAATGCTATCTTGAATGAAATGAATTGGAAGCTTATTTTGAGATAAGGGTCTTAATTGAGTTGAATTGTAAATATGTCTTGATGTAAACTAAATGTTGAGGTATATGAACTTGTGATTGATTAAGTGAAAGGTAACTTAACAAAGAGACATATGTTTATAATTTTTGGTAAATACGAAGTGCTTAATATGGTTTGATCAATGCTATATGTAATGAGCTATGGAATGAATCGTCACATTAATAGGTGTGTTGAATGGTACATGTTGATAAATGTTAAATGTTTAATAAGGTTGATCAATATTGATATGTGATGAACTTTGGGATGAACCGAAAAGTGAACTTTTGATAACAAATGATGGAAATTATATGAGGCTTGGATTAAATAAAATGAAGAGATGAAATGAGTTGTGCTACATGATGAAATGGAATGTGGTTGCGCGTGTTGGAAAGTGATGGTGTTGAATGTGAATTGTGATTGATGAGTATTGAATGTGATGAATGATTGGTTGTGTGCTGGGGGATATGGTGGGGTTCGAAAATAGGAAGGGTCGTGAGATTACCCTCGTGTTGAAAGACCTGAAACCTGCGGAGGGTTTGGTGTCAATGCCAGTGGGTTAGTGGCCCACAACATTGTGTGTGTTTTGGCTCCTCGTGGCCTTGGATGGCGATCCTAAACGACGACGTCAGTTTATCATTTCGATTGGGTATTGGCCCATAAAAGACGATAATGTGTATGAACCCAACCCCCGAGGATTGTGTGGTTATGGCTATGTGATTGATTAATGAAATGATGGTACTGTGGATGTGATTTCATGATTTCATGATGAACAAATGTATTATGGATGTGGATATGTGATTGAATGTTGAATTTGTGATAATGTGGTAGTGAATGTGATTAGATGTAATGTTGGGAGATTCAATAATAAGGAATAATTGGAATTGAATGCTACCTTATGATGTTATTGAATAAAGATAAATATTGTAAATATGGTTATATGGTCGGTTATGCTTAAACATCAAAGAGATAATTGAAATGTGATATAAACACATGTATGGAATTTCAAAGATTAAATATAAATTGGAAACTTAATCCTTCTTATGGTATTGTTGTGTAAATATATATATATTGCATGTCAATTATGTAGCTATGTTGACAAATTGTTGTGGCACTAGAACATATTGAGATAACTAGATGCACCATTAATAGTATGCACGTTTGGAATACATACCATATATGTTTGTTTGTGGCATCGTGGGCACAAGTGGATCCGTGCTCACGTCCCTACAGATTTTTGACGCAGGTACAGGCTATAACTTTCAGATGAACTAATGGGGTTAGACTAGAAGGGTGTGCATGAGCCCTACCAAGCTTAGCTAAGCTCTTGGTCATTTAGTTTAAATTTTGTTTGGAATTGTAATATTATACATTGAGAACTTGTTCGATTTGGTTGTATGGGCCCTAAGGCCTTAGTTATGTATTAATGAGAGAAGTGCTGGAAGTTTGTGACTTGATTATAGTCAAGGTTAAATTTATGTTATCTGGACTATGTCTCGGGCTCACTGGTTTACGTTGTGTTGCTCTGATGATGGGTTGGTTATGTTAATGCACGTTGTGTGTGTTTATCACTCACCCCTCGGGGCACGAGATTCGGGGTGTGACATATATCATCTCTGAGTGACTCATCATTGTGAAATTTATGCCTCTATTACCATTATCCTCATCCCAAGGAATCTTGAAATCTTAAACATTCACTAAAAGTTACTTTAGCAATGTACAGACTTTTTGACTTTTAACTCATAACATCACTCATATCTTCGACCTCACTCAAATAATGTGGGAGATCCTTAAATCAACCCCTTTTTAACCTTCCACTCTTTCACTTTACTTCAAAGTCAGTTTACCTTACATAGATAAATACCTTCGGCGTCCTTATGTTCTAATGCATTCCAAACTATTCTCTTAGTTTACTTAACCACATCAAGACTTCAATGCAAAAATATCTTGGCTAACATTGAATTAGGTACAGGTAAATCCTCTTCATATAATTCCCATCTTCTCAATTAATATACTTAATCATTAGACATTATCACATAACTCAATCTTTCTCGCAACCCTTCACAATATTAAAAGCAATCCCTTCTTCAAGTAAAACAAATCATAAAATTTCATTCAACATATGTTATGTGCCATAAAATATTCTCACTTTCATTATCCCATATATTTGCGCTCTTTCCCTATTCACTTAAATCAACAAGTCCATTAGCCAAGAGGTACTTGAGTAAGATAAAGGTGGTACTCCACCAAATCCATAAAGCTTAATCATCAAAACACATTCTTGATCACTAATCCCTCAAAATCATCTGACCAAATGTCACCTATCTCCATACTTTGTCTCATGCAAACCAATTCAACAGTTATTATTCTTGATGATCAATTGTTCAGTCGGAATATCAATACTTGATAAGCAACATGCTACCTTAATTACCACCAAATTTACTAACTTCAATTTTACTCGAGACCCAAACTTTTTACCATTCTTCTTAACAAGAATCTCAAATGTCCCCAGTGTCCAATGTTATATCTTATAGAATCATCAACTCACAATCATTTGATTGAATTCCACACTTCTAAGACTTCATTGGTGCCATAGAATATGGCCTAATAGAAATATAATAATAGCGACATCTAAGATGGAATCTATGAAGGTCAAGTCAACCCTTGGGAGTTTACTCCCACTCATCCCCAAGTACCATATCCAAAATCAACACCACACTTACAAGACGACACTTATACTCCTTTTCATTCAATTTCCAATTGACCATGCAAACACAAAGTTTCTCCCCAATATGCCTAATATCATTTACTAAAAAGGTCACCTCATCAAATAACCACCATATCATCAAATAACCGGGTATCACCAACCCATTATAATGATCAATCACTGCTCATCGAGTTAGTAACTCATACAATGCTAGACTCCCACTGTCCCTTAGGTATTTTGGCCTAGGCTCTGATACCAACCTGTCATGCCCCAGATCTCGTGACCCGAGGGGTGAATGATAAACACACACAACATGCACTAACATAACCAATCCCATGATCAGAGCAACGCAACATAAGCTAGTGAGCTCGAGACATAAGATAGAATAACATAAGTTTAACCTTAACTATTGCCATGTCAAAAACTCCATACACCATTTCCAAGTTACATAACTTAGGCCTTAAGGCCATCACAACCAAATTGAAAAAGTTTAGAAAAGTACAATATTACAACCCCAAAAGAAATTTAAACTAGATGACCAAGAGCTTTGCTAAGCTTGATAGGGCTCATGCATAACTTCCTAATCCAAACCCCTTAGCCCACCTAGTTGTTATGGCCTGTATTTGCATCAAAATTTGTAAGGATGTGAGCACAGTCCACTTGTGCCCACAATGTCTCAAACAAACATATATGACATGTATTCTAACCATGCAATGCATCTCAAGTAAGGTTAGCCATTTTAACATTTTCTAGAGTCATAACATTACATTAACATAGCCATGCCAAAATAAGTAGAAACATATACTCATACAACAATGTCAAAGTTTAAGATTTCAAATTTTGGTTAATGTTTATGTATTGTAATTCAAACTGCAATTCCATTCACAATTCAACACCACTTTATCATTTATTCAATGTAATACCCCGGACTTGTATTAAGGTAAGTATATGGTTTTTGATATATTTTGGAGGTTAAGATATGTTAATTTAGTGGTATGGATCATTTATGGTGTTTTGGAGTTCAAGACATTGAAGGAAATGGGTTATGCAGTCAAAAGTGACATTTTTGCCAAGTGCTGGAAAATGGGGGGGACCTTGGGTGCCCACTTGAAAAGAGCTTGTGCACCCAAGGTCTTGGGTGCCCACCTGAGAAGAGTTTGGGCGCCCAAGGCACAGTAGATTTGACAGACAAGTGCTACTCTGCAATTTTCACCCGAGCCTCACCCTATTAACACCTATACCTAGCTAGGGGTGATGGGAAACCTGAAGATTATTATTGAGGGACTTTAAAATATTGTTATATATATATATATATATGGTTGATTTGATGCAAGAGAGAGAAAGAGAGAGAAGTTGCTTCGGAGAGGGAGAATCGGGTGAGAAGCAAAGAGGAAGAACAAAGGAGAAGAACAAGACCACCGGGTAGGGATTTCAAGGTAGGTCCTTCTACCCTTCATGAAACCCAAATTTCTTTTGCAAGATTGTGATTAGAACCCTAAGAAACATTCTTAAGCAATTTATTTGTAGTTTGGACCAAGGAGGGAGGAGATTGAGTCCATCAAAGTTTGAGGGTTTGGAAGCTCAAGACACCTTCTTGTTGATCGATCTTCTTACCACTTGAGGTAGGGATTTAATGCCTCATTATTATATATGTTTTCTGTAACAAGGAGTAGATTACCATTAGAAAACCCCCTTTATTTGTTGGTTTCATGTATGGTAGAAAATGGGAGTTATACACATGTCTATATATATGTATAGGTTGAGAGAGTGAAAGTAGCGTTTTGATCTATAACTTGACTTGTGGTTGATGAAAACTCAAATTTTTGATTTGGTTTTAAGCCTGAGAACCTTGTGTTGATGTTAGAAACTTGAAACTTGAGGTATTTTTACATTAACTTGGTCAATTTGAGGTCCCAAGGGTGAAAAACCATGAAACCAGAAAACAGGGCATGAAACCCCAAACTTGGACCAGGCTATGGGCGCACGAGGGGGACACAGTGGGGCGCCCAAGACATTAAGGCATGGGCACCTAAGCCCCTTAGGTACACGGCTAAGTGTCAGCTTGGGCGCCCGCCGAGCCTAGGTCACTTTTCTGACATTGTTTAGTTTAGCCTTCTACTTTGGGCATATGGAAGTATTGGCAACTTTTTTTTACATGAAACTTTTAATTGATAATTACATGGATTTTAAAAGGGAAATGAGCTTTTAAAAGTGATTAAGGAGTGTTTAACTTAAGCTTGTGCGATTTAACCTGAAAGGGGCAAGTGAAAGTCACCTTGAATTGCATGAATTGAAAGTCTACTTTGATGTAAGAGTCTCAATTGAATAGAATTGTGAATATGCCTTGATGTAAACTAAATGTATAAGTTTATGAACTTGTGATTGATTAAGTGAAATGTGACTTGACAAAGGGACTCATGTTCTTAATGTTGGTAAATAGGGGATGCTTAATATGATTTGATCAATGTGATATGTAATGAACCATAAGATGAACCTTAACATTGATATGTGTGTTGAAAGGTATTGATGATGAATGTGAATCTATGAAAGATGAGATTGTATGGTATGAATGATGGTTTGTGTGCCGGGGGTCATGGTGGGGTGCGGTAAATAGGAAGGGTTTAGAGAGTACCCTCAGGTTGAAAGTCCCAAAACCTATGTAGAGTTTGGTGTCAATGCCAGTGGGTTAGTAGCCCACAACATTGTGTGTGTTTTGGCTCCTCCTGGCCCTGGACAGCTGATTGTACTATGAAAAGTACAATCATTAACCTTAATTAGTGATTTGTTAGGTGGATCTATATCTTAAAAAGATGATAAATTATTTTTAAATGCATTCATGAGGAATTCTTGTGATTTGCAGGTGTTTGGGACTAAAATGGATGAAGTTGGGCTAAATTGGATGAAATCAAGAAGTTGGTTTGAACACATGTTTGAACCAACTGTTGTTCAAACCAATGTTCTAACCACAGAAGGCAAACCAGAAAAAGTTGCAGCAAATTTTGGCTAAGTGTTGGGAAAAGTGGTTCGAACCAATGTTCAAACCATAGGTTGTTTGAACCTTGGTTAGAACAACAGAAGCCAAGTGTAGACCCACAAGTGCTGAATTTGACTAAGGCAAAGTGGTTCGAACCCTTATTCAAACCACATGTGGTTTGAACCTTGGTTCGATCAACAGAAGGGTGAAAAGTTGCAGAGCTGAAAAATTTCTAAGTCCAAGACTTTAGTTTGAACCCTTGTTCGAACCAACCCTTGTTCAAACATTGGTTCGATCAACAGAGGCTGTGCAAGGTCTAATTGGAGTGAGATTTGACTAAGTCTCAGAAATTGGTTCAAACCCTTGTTCGAACCAATCAGTCTGTTCGAACCTTTGTTCGAACCAACCTGCAATTCGAGGATCCTGAAATTCAGCTTTTGAGAAATGGGCAATTATGTACTTTTAAATGTTATATTTCATATATATAGGTACGAAGGAGGTCGTTTAGGGATATAGATAGGGAGATAGAGACAGATTCATTTCTTTCAGTTAAGTTTTCCTTTTAGAGAGAGAGAATTGTAGAGAGAGAAAGTGATTCCATCTTCATTTCTTTGAATTCTTGTATCAGAATTTCAGTTCTATGAATGGATTTACTTCAATTTTTATTATTTTCTTATGTTATGATGTTTGAGTAGACTTTTCTCTTGGATTCAAGACAAGTCTCGTAGTTGATTTGCAAGAATTTCAAGGTAATGGGGTTAATGTTGAATTCTATTGTGTTAAACGAAGAATCTATGTTTGATTTGAATTGATTATTGAATTTTGAGTTGAGATTTCAATTGAACTCCAATTTTGTATGGTTTATGGCTTTTACTTACAGATTCCTATATAGAATTATCATGCCTTTCTCTTGAATTTGTATGGTAATTGCTATTCTTAGGATTTATATGTAAGAACTATAAGCTATGCATATTAGGTGTTTGATTTGAATTCTCAGCAGAATTTTGTTCTTAATTTCTTATTCAAATCAGATTTGGATTGTTCTAAGTGGTTTTATATTTAGAATATCTTTTGATCTACCCTTTTTAGGTGTAGAATTCTTGAAATTTATTGTCAATCACTACGAGCTTGTTTTGGATCCAAGGCTTTCTTAAATTTGTTTCTTAAAACATTTTATCCAAACAACGATTTCTAAAACCAAATTGAATCTCTATCATTCATTGTGGAGTTGAAAATTTGTCTAAAACCTTTTCCAAGAATTGTTTGTTCACTAATTTTTACTAAGGCTCTCTGTAGACACGATCCGGTTCTCACCGGTAATTGTGCTGCGATAGACACCTTGCACTTGGGGTCGAGCCAATATTGATACATTGGAATCGAGCAAGCACTTTTTGGCGCCGTTGCCGGGGAGCCTTAAGCAACGGTGAATGACGATCTTGGGAAGTTTGGGCGGATTCATCCTCACCACCATTTCCAACGACGAATTGCACACTTGTTGGGTAATCTCGTTCCATCTCTTTCATTTTCATTAGTAGTTTTTGATTTGAAATAAGCTAGCATTGGTAAACACTCATAAATTGCTTGTGCTTATGCATTTGTTGCATTTTGTGCATGCATCTTAGGTCTGGTAGGATTGTTCAATCAATTTTGCATCCACAACCTCAACCTATAGAGGAATTCATTGAGTTTTCATTGACTTCATCATCCACATCATCTACACCACAATCACCATCATCATCATCTGTTTCTACTGATTTAGCGCATTTAATGGAAAATTTGGGAGATAATGGGCAGGATGGCCAGGAGGCCATAGCTCCGTTAGATGCACGACCATTGAGGGAGTTGTTGCACCCCGTGCGACAAACTACCCCTTCTTGCATAATTCTTCCTCTAAATCAGAGGAATTTCACTTTTAAGCCTGGCACAATACAATTGTTACCCACATTTCATGGCATGGATTCGGAAAACCCATACACATACACGAAAGAGTTTGAGGATGTGTGTGCCACTTGCATGGATCAAAATGTGAGCGAAGACACCGTAAGGTTGCGGTTGTTTCCATTTTCTTTGAAGGATAAGGCCAAAATATGGCTCAATTCTTTGAGACCTCGCTCCATTGGCACATGGAGAGAAATGCAAGCTGAATTTTTGAAAAAGTATTTCCCAGCTCACAGAACATTAATGATGCAAAAACAAATCATGAATTTTTCATGTCAACCGGGTGAGTCATTTTTTCATGCATGGGAGAGGTTTAAAGATTTATGTAATGCATGTCCTCATCATGGATTTTCAATTTGGCAGTTGTGTAGTTTTTTCTATGATGCATTGCCATCTGAGCACAAACAGCTAGTGGGTACCATGAGTAATGGCCAATTTCTTGATAAGTCGGCTGAGGAAGCTTATGAGTTTTTGGAGGAGTTGGCTGAAAATACCAAATCTTGGGAGGTAACATCACCTTCACCTTTAGAGTCTAGAGGAGTCCAAGCACAATCTAGTGGGAAATTAAGATTGAGTGAAAATGACGATTTGAGTGCTAGGATAGCTTCTCTCACTAGGAAGGTAGAGTTACTTGAGACAAAGAAGGTGAACATGATAAGTGAAAGGGAAGTGAGATGTGTCATTTGTGAGGTACCTGACCATAGCACTGATGATTGTCCCACGGTTCCAGCTTTCAAAGAAGTTTTGTATGGGCAAACTTCGAACACAAACACCTCACACAATTTCCCTAAGCCATACTCTAGTCAAACTCAAGCTCAGCCAGGACATCCTCCCCTTCCTAACCAATATCACCCTGGGTTGAGAAATCATCCCAATTTTTCATGGAGGAATGATTCATCTAGTGCACCCTACCCCCCACAATTCAATTCAAACCCTTCTCAAGGTCAACCACAGGGTCCATCTTCTAGTTCCTTCCAACCTCAATATAGGAAGTCATCATTAGAGGATACCCTTCAGCAGTTTATGCAAGGTCAAATTGGTATTAACAATCAAACTGCTAAGAATCAAGAGCAAACCAATAGGGCCATTGAGGATATTAGGAACCAATTGACCAAGCTCATTCAAAGTCAGAGTCAAACTGAAAAGGGTAGATTGCCTTCACAAACCATTCAGAACCCTCAGGGTCAAGTTCATATAGGAGAGACTTTAGGTGAGAAATCAACCCATGAACATGTGCAAGCAATCACTACATTGAGGAGTGGGAGGATAGTTGAAAAACTAGATGATCCGAGGTTGTTGAGGGTTAATGATAAAGAGGGAATGGTTTATGGTGAAAAAGGGGAGAGTAGTGAACAAGGTGAGAGTAGAATAGAAAAGAGAAGAAATGATGATGAAGGAAAGAGAAATGATGATGATGATGTGGTGGAAGAAGTTGTGAGAAATGAGAGAAATGAGAAAATGAAAAAGAACAAGGTTGAGAAGAATAAGGATGAGAATAAAGAGAGAGAACAAGTTGTAGGTTTCCAACCCCGACCACCTTTTCCAAGCCAATTGAGCAAGTCAAAGAAAGAGTTGTTAAACTCTAAAATTTTTGAGGTTTTCAAGCAAGTAAGGATCAACCTACCCTTATTAGATGCGATCAAACAAGTTCCATCTTACTCCAAGTTCTTAAAAGACCTTTGTACTGTTAAGAGGAGGGTGAGTGTCAAGGAAAAGGCTTTCATGGCAAAACAAGTTAGTGCCATTCTTCAATATAAGATCCCATCAAAGTACAATGACCCAGGGTGTCCTACCATAGCATGTGTCATAGGTGAGCACAAGGTGAAACAAGCCCTACTAGACTTAGGAGCTAGTGTCAACCTTCTCCCTTACACAGTTTATCAACAGTTGGGTTTAGGGGAACTTAAGCCGACTAGAGTGACCTTGCAATTAGCTGATAGGTCGGTTAAGATTCCTAGGGGCATTTTGGAGGATGTGCTCATCCAAGTTGATAAGTTTTGTTATCTTGTGGACTTCATTGTTTTAGACACTCAGCCCACCCCTCAAGGTTCCATTCCACCCGTTCCTGTCATTTTAGGAAGACCTTTCCTAGCAACAACTAATGTGGTCATCAATTGTAGGAATGGTCTTATGAAAATCTCCTTTGGGAATTTGACAGCTAAGATGAACATCTTTAGAGTTGTTAAGCAACCCATGGAGGAAGAGGAGGATATAAGAGAGGTGGACTTGATTCAGACAATTACGGAAGAATATGTTGAGAGGGAGTTTGTTGGTGATCCTTTGGAGAAGGCATTGACATTAGGAGATGGAAAAGATTATAGGGATGAGGTTGATGATGAAGATGTCTTGGAGGTGTTGAATTGGTTAGATAGTGCACCCATCATGTCTATAGAGCAGTCTGACCAATCTATAGAAAACTTTGCCCCAACCATGGTCAACCCTGGATCTTCCATTGTCAAGCCACCTAAGCCTGATAGGAAACCTCTTCCTAGTGAGCTTAAATATTCATTTTTAGGAGAGGAAGAGTCATACCCAGTGGTCATATCTTCTCAGCTTACTAAGGACCAAGAAGAGAAGCTAGTAGAGATGTTGAAAAGACACAAGAAGGCACTAGGTTGGACAATAGCAGACCTTCATGGGATTAGCCCACTCATTTGCACACACTCCATTTATCTAGAGGAGGGGGCTAAACCAGTGAGACAACCTCAGAGGAGGTTGAATCCTAACATGAAGGAGGTAGTTAAAGGAGAAGTCCTTAAGCTCCTAGATGCTGAGATCATATTTCCCATTTTTGATTCTCAATGGGTAAGTCCTACTCAGGTTGTTCTAAAGAAGTCTGGAGTTACGGTTGTTAAGAATGAGAGCAATGAACTTGTGCCCACCAGGATTCAGACAGGGTGGCGCATGTGCATTGACTATAGGAAGTTAAATGCCGTGACTAGGAAAGACCACTTCCCCTTACCCTTTATTGATCAGGTCTTAGAGAGGGTAGCTGGACAACCATTTTATTGCTTTCTCGATGGATATTCTGGATATAACCAAATCGAGATAGCCTTTGAGGATCAAGAAAAGACAACATTCACATGCCCTTTTGGTACCTTTGCTTACCGGCGCATGCCTTTTGGTTTGTGTAATGCGCCGGCCACATTTCAAAGGTGCATGATGAGTATTTTTAGTGATTTTGTGGAGAAGTTTCTTGAGGTATTCATGGATGATTTTACTGTGTATGGGAGTGATTTTGAGGCATGTTTGAGGAATTTAGAAAAGGTGTTAACAAGGTGTGAAGAGAAAAATCTAGTGTTGAATTGGGAGAAATGTCACTTCATGGTGACACAAGGTATTGTCCTAGGCCATGTTGTTTCTTCTAGGGGTATTGAAGTAGATAAGGCCAAGGTAGAAATCATTCAAAAGCTTCCAACCCCTAGGTGTGTGAAAGATGTGAGATCATTTCTCGGTCATGCAGGGTTCTATAGGAGGTTCATTGCATCTTTTAGTGCTATAGCCCGACCATTGTGTAACCTTCTAGTTCATGATGCACCTTTTGATTGGACCCTTGAGTGTCAGGTTGCATTTGAGAAATTGAAGAGGCTACTCACCTCAGCTCCTATCATTCAGACACCTAACTGGACTTTGCCTTTCGAATTGATGTGTGATGCCAGCGATTGTGCCATAGGTGCAGTCTTGGGCCAAAGGAAAGATAAAAGACCTTATGTATTATACTATGCCAACAAGTCCCTTGGTGACACCCAAAAGAATTACACCACAACTGAAAATGAGTTATTAGCAGTAGTATATGCACTAGATAAGTTTAGGTCTTATTTGATTGGCTCACATGTCATAGTTTACACAGATCATGCTGCCCTTAAATACCTCCTCACCAAACAAGACTCCAAGCCTAGGCTGATTAGATGGATTCTATTGCTTCAGGAGTTTGATTTAGAGATTAAGGATAAACGGAGGGTAGAAAATATGGTAGCGGATCATCTTTATAGACTTCCTCAACAGGACTTGATAGCTTATGACCCTCCCATTAATGAGACATTTCCAGATGAGGATTTACTTCTTGTGTCTACCATTGAGTCTTCCCAAATTCCTTGGTATGCTGACATAGCAAATTATTTGGCTTCAGGCATGATACCCTCCCATTGGACTTTGCTGGATAGGAAGAAATTCTTTAGGAATGTGAAATTCTTTTTCTAGGATGAGCCTTATCTTTTCAAGTACTATCCAGACCAAGTCATTAGGAGGTGTATTCCTGATAGTGAGTTTCAGAGTGTGATGAAATTTTGTCATAGCTTGGCATGTGGTGGACACTTTTCAGCCAAAAAGACTGTGGCTAAGATCTTACAATGTGGATTGTACTGGCCCACCATGTTTATGGATGTTCATGCATTTTGCCTTGCGTGTGATAGATTTCAGAGGCTTGGAGGCCTAACTAGGAGAAATATGATGCCTTTGCACCCCATTTATGTCTTGGATATCTTTGATTGTTGGGGAATGGATTTTATGGGGCCATTTTTGAATTCCTTTGGATATGAATACATTTTGGTGGCCGTGGATTACGTGTCTAAGTGGGTAGAGGCCATTCCTACTAGAACAAATGACCATCGGGTAGTGATCAAGTTTTTAAAAGAAAAAGTGTTTTCTCGATTTGGCATGCCAAGGGCAATGATTAGTGACAGAGGGACACATTTTTGCAATAGACCCGTAGGTTTGTTAATGAAAAAATATGGGGTAGTTCACAAGGTGGGAACAGCCTATCATCCCCAAACTAGTGGTCAAGCTGAATTAGCCAATAGGGAGATAAAGAGGATAATTGAGAAAACTGTGAACCCAACTAGGAAGGACTGGTCTTTGAGGTTAACCGATGCATTATGGGCATATAGAACAGCATATAAGACCATTTTGGGTATGTCTCCCTATAGGTTGGTTTACGGGAAGGCTTGTCACTTGCCTGTGGAGATGGAGCACAAGGTATATTGGGCCATAAGACAATTCAATGAGAACATAGACGAGTCAGGCATTCAAAGGAAGTTACAATTGAATGAATTAGAGGAAATTAGGCATGATGCTTATGAGAACTCAAGGGCCTCCAAGATCACCATGAAGAGGTTGCATGATTTGAAAATTTTACAAAAAGAATTGCATGTAGGCCAGAAAGTCCTTTTGTATGACTCTAGGTTGCACCTTTTTCCTGGAAAATTGAAGTCAAGATGGGTTGGACCTTACATTATCAAGTCTATGAATGAATTTGGGGCATTTGAGATTGAAAACCTTGTGGATGGGTAAGTTTTGCAAGTGAATGGCCATCGTTTGAAACCGTATCTTGAAAATTTTGTGCCGAGGTGGAATCTTGGGAGTTGGAGGACCGACCTCCATTTGAATGATTGAAAGTTTTTGAGTCAATGAATAAAATAGATTAGGAGTAGTGTTTAGGTTTATATTTCTTTTTCTTTTATTTTACTGAATTATCATTCATGATTTGGGTTTCCTTATTTGCTCTCTTAACAATCTTTGTGAGCTTTGATGAATTTAGCTTGACAGTGTCATCCAAGTTGGGGGGAACAAGGAAGGAGATTCAATTCAGGTGACATCAATTGTGTGCATCAATTCAGGTATTTTTACAAAGGATTTGATTGACTAAGGTAACTTCCTTCCCATATTCATGATGATTTGATTGCATATTTCCACATTGGGGACAATGTTCAATTTAAGTTGGGGGGGGAGGTAACCATCTTCATGATTGTAATTGTTGTGTTGGATTGATGTTGCATAACATGTTATAACCTGAGCATGAATGTTTGAAAAAACAAAAAAAAGAATTTCAGAAAATCAACAAATTTTGAAAATTTTTGGAAATTTTGAAAATTTTTGGTTAATTATAGGAATTTGAGTCTTTTTAGTTAAATTCTTTTGGTAACTAATAGATTTAGAGAGTCTTAGTCTTGGTGACAATTCAATTCAGTTCTTATGAGCTAAGGCAAGAAGAGGTAGGATTCAGAGCTGAGCTAAACTGATACAGGATTTCTGATGTACATTGGTTCGAACCCATGTTTGAACAAAAGATTAAGAGGAGTTTGTTCGAACCAATGTTCAAACCAAGTCAGTCAGGTTAATTTGTTCGAACCTTTGTTCGAACCAACTGAGAAAAGTTAGTTTGTTCGAACCAGTGTTCGAACCATTGGTCTGTTCGAACCTTTGTTCGAACCATCGGGCAGTCCTGGCAGACTATAAATAGACCACTTCAGAAAATTTAGGGCTCATTTCACTGTTTTGGGTCCTAACGTTGGTACGAACAGAGACGAGCAGCTTGAAAGCTTTGGTGGGCTGATTGTTATTCCGATTGAAAGGGGTCTTTTAATTTGTAAATCCAAGCTTCATTTAAGCTCAAAAAGCATCAAGGATTTTAGCTCTGCATTAGCTCAACGCAACACAGAGTCCATTGAGGTAGGATTTCGGCCACTGTTCATCTTCTATCAGAAATATTGAATGGAAAATTGTGAGCTGCAATTGGTGAGAATATTTGGAGGAGATTGAGAGTTGATTGAGAGTGAGGAGCTGTGGGTTATTTGGTTTTGTGGATAATCTCTGTGTTGGTGAATTTTGAGTTGCTTGTGACAGTGAGAAGTGTTGCCAGAATTTTCATCTAAATTTTTAGAAAACTTGATCATGGCTCCACTAAAGAAAGTTTATGAGAAGAAAAGGGGTAAGGGAGCTAGCTCTCAACAAGCTGAACTAGAAAAGCTCACCCCTACCAGGAAGAAAGCCAGAACCCAGCCTTCCCCTGTCCAACCTGAAATCAGTGTATCAATTCCAACCCAACCCACTGAACCAACAACCTTAGCTGAAATTGTAGCACCACCACCAGCTGAACTCACCCCTGCTATTTCCACTGACCAACCAAGCCATCAACTGGACCTCAATCCAGCACCTACACCTCAACCCACATCCAACCTACCCATTGAACAATTGCAATCCCATCTCACCCCTACTTCAGAGCAAACACCAAGGACACCCCTGGAACCCCAATCAGAGGCCACTACTGAAACCATTAGAAATTTGATTGAGGAATTAAATGAGGAAGCTGGGAATGAGGAAGAAGAGGGTGATCCCTATGATGACTTCAAGTTTTCAAGTGCTCGAGCACAAAAGGGTTTGCTAAGTATTGGAGCAAGAGGTCTATGATAGTGGAGAGAGGGATGGAGCTGAGCCATTTTCAAGGAGAAGAATTTAAATTGAAACATAATTTTGAAGCAAGGAAATGGGAAAAATGGGCTCAATATAGTGGAGTAGCTGTGGTTCCCATTGTCCAAGAATTTTATGCCAACATTTTGGACCTCAAGAAGGAAGGGAAAGATTGTATTGTGACTAAAGTGAGGGGAATTCACATTGAAGTCTCTCCTAAGGATGTGAGGAAATTTTTTGGATTGAAGGAGGAAAAGCAACCTCAATTCCCATTCTCAATTGAGGAAGCTCTTGATAAGGATGCATTGGCCAAGGTGTTAACTGGAAACCCCAAAGCTGAGTGGGGCCACAAGAAGAAGATTGCTAAGAATAGGTTGAACTCAAAGTTCAACTCATTGCACTTCTTAGCATGTTCACAACTCAATCCAGTGATGAACACTTCTGAGTTGAGTTATGAGAGGGGCTTACTTTTGTATGCAATTGACAAGGGCTTGAAGGTGGAATTGGGGCAGCTTATCTGGGAAAACATGGCTGAGGCTTCCAAGATAAAGAAAGGGGTCAGTGGGCTACCATTTGCTGGATTCATCACAAAATTTGTCTGCAAGAAGAAGGTCACAACTGAATTAGGGGAGCAAGTGGCCAAGCCATTGGGGCATATCACTGCTTCATCTAGGGAAAGAAGTGCAAGTCATAAGATGAAGAAAGAAGGGATCACAACTGAAGAAGTTATGGAGAAGATGCTAGAGAATTGGGATGAAGTGAAGGTCAAGCTTGGAGAGATTAAGAATGACCAGTACTTTATCAAGCAAGAACTCCAAAGCCAAGGGAAGAGGATTGCAGCCATTGAGGCTAAGCTGGAGCTACTGCTTTCTTCTACAACTGCTGGGACTTCTTCAGTGCCATCCGAGGACCCTCCTCTTGGCTCTTAGATCTTAGGAGCTGTTTTGTTTTGTTGTCACCAAGCTAGGAGTTGTAGTACTTTTTGACTTTAGTTAATTTTGTTGCTTTATTGTAGGACTGTTTGACTTATAGTAAGCCTGTGAAGTGGGTATTAACATGTTTTTGTAATCAAAGGCTGAATATGAACTTTTTGTGAAACTTGAAGTGAAATGAAATGAAGTTTCTTTTTAGTTTTTGACTTGATTCAAAGTATGTACATGGTTGATTAATGCTCATTCTTGAGAATTGCTTGTGATTTATCCTTTAAGTCTTAATTGTCAACATGGAGTTCATAGTTTCAACACTTTTGAAGTTGTGTGAAATTAAATTGTGCATTAAGAAATTGAGTGAGTATGAACTCTTGGGACATAAGTTTGACTCAAGAAATGCATATATTTATTCTCTAATAAGTGGAGACTAGCCTTGTGAGATTTGAGCCTTTAGCTTCCTTTGTTGAGTGGTTGAACTTAATCTCACATGTTTTTCACATCTATATTCTTTTAGTAGCTCTAATTACTTGTTTTGAATCCTTAAGCATGAGAAACTCATCAGCTTGAACCATCAACATTGGAATGAATTGGTCAACTCAATTGAACCCTTGGAAGTGAAGTAGGCCATCCTTGCATTGTTGAGCCTTATTGACCTTTCTTTCTTAGTTAAATTTCATTAGGAGCCAAGTTGAGCTATGAATGTATGAATGCATAATTCTTTTGGAGCCTTGAACAATACCTTAATCCTTACAAAATTTTAACAACCTTCCTAAGTGCCTTAGTAGTGTATAAGCTTAAGGGAAGTAGAATGAGCCAAGGGTAGTGGTAGTTTTGAGGAAATGGAGGTTGATAAAAAGGAAAGAAAAGGAAAAGAAGAGTGATACAAGGATGTGTTTTCATTTTCTAAAAAAAAAAAAAAGAAAGAAAGAAAAAAAAGAAAAGAGTTTGAAGAGAATTAACTTCTTGGGAATTTTTTTTTTAAAAAAAAAAAAGGGGTGAAGGAAAAGGAACAAAGAATGGAGTATGATTGAGAAGAGAGGGATCAAATTACACAACTAAGGCACAGTTTGAAATATCCCCTCCCTTCCTTGGTCCCACATTTAACCCATTAGCCCCATTACAACCCAATAAAGACCTAATGGATCTAAGGTGTCAAGTGAGTTGAATTTGAAGTTCTTAATGTGAAATAGTTCAAGATTTTCATTGCTATGGATTATTCCTTTCATAGAGCTACACCAAGTCCAATATTCATTGAATTTTATCGTTTTTGACTTAAGGAAGGTTCTTACTAGAATTGGCTTTACACTTACTCTTATGAAAGAATCTTCCAAGAGTGTCCCACCCAATTCTCATTTTATTAAAGAGAGTATGCCCTGTGAGGATTGAAGTCAAGACTTGAGAGAATTTTTTGTGCATCATTGAGTTAGATTTATGTTCTAGTGAAGAATTATGAGCATGATGGATTGATTCATGTTTTAAGACCATACAATGAATAGAGGGTTGCTCCTATGAAGTTCCATGTTAACTTTTAATTGTCTTGTGGAGTTGAACTTGAAAATTCAAAAGAATTTGCATTAAGATGTCATGTGCAACTTTGAATTAGGTTAAAGACTGAGAAGTGATTTCTTGTTGAGCTAATTTGCTAGGGCCTAGCAAATCTCAAGTTGGGGGGTGTGATTGTACTATGAAAAGTACAATCATTAACCTTAATTAGTGATTTGTTAGGTGGATCTATATCTTAAAAAGATGATAAATTGTTTTTAAATGCATTCATGAGGAATTCTTGTGATTTGCAGGTGTTTGGGACTAAAATGGATGAAGTTGGGCTAAATTGGATGAAATCAAGAAGTTGGTTCGAACACATGTTTGAACCAACTGTTGTTCAAACCAATGCTCTAACCACAGAAGGCAAACCAGAAAAAGTTGCAGCAAATTTTGGCTAAGTGTTGGGAAAAGTAGTTCGAACCAATGTTCAAACCATAGGTTGTTTGAACCTTGGTTAGAACAACAGAAGCCAAGTGTAGACCCACAAGTGCTGAATTTGACTAAGGCAAAGTGGTTCGAACCTTTGTTCAAACCACATGTGGTTTGAACCTTGGTTCGATCAACAGAAGGGTGAAAAGTTGCAAAGCTGAAAAATTTCTAAGTCCAAGACTTTGGTTCGAACCCTTGTTCGAACCAACCCTTGTTCAAACATTGGTTCGATCAACAGAGGCTGTGCAAGGTCTAATTGGAGTGAGATTTGACTAAGTCCCAGAAATTGGTTCGAACCCTTGTTCGAACCAATCAGTCTGTTCGAACCTTTGTTCGAACCAACCTGCAATTTGAGGATCCTGAAATTCAGCTTTTGAGAAATGGGCAATTATGTACTTTTAAATGTTATATTTCATATATATAGGTACGAAGGAGGTCGTTTAGGGATATAGATAGGGAGATAGAGACAGATTCATTTCTTTCAGTTAAGTTTTCCTTTTAGAGAGAGAGAATTGTAGAGAGAGAAAGTGATTCCATCTTCATTTCTTTGAATTCTTGTATCAGAATTTCAGTTCTATGAATGGATTTACTTCAATTTTTATTGTTTTCTTCTGTTATGATGTTTGAGTAGACTTTTCTCTTGGATTCAAGACAAGTCTTGTAGTTGATTTGCAAGAATTTCAAAGTAATGGGGTTAATGTTGAATTCTATTGTGTTAAAGGAAGAATCTATGTTTGATTTGAATTGATTATTGAATTTTGAGTTGAGATTTCAATTGAACTCCAATTTTGTATGGTTTATGGCTTTTACTTACAGATTCCTATATAGAATTATCATGCCTTTCTCTTAAATTTGTATGGTAATTGCTATTCTTAGGATTTATATGTAAGAACTATAAGCTATGCATATTAGGTGTTTGATTTGAATTCTCAGCAGAATTTTGTTCTTAATTTCTTATTCAAATCAGATTTGGATTGTTCTAAGTGGTTTTATATTTAGAATATCTTTTGATCTACCCTTTGTAGGTGTAGAATTCTTGAAATTTATTGTCAATCACTACGAGCTTGTTTGGGATCCAAGGCTTTCTTAAATTTGTTTCTTAAAACATTTTATCCAAACAACCATTTCTAAAACCAAATTGAATCTCTATCATTCATTGTGGGGTTGAAAATTTGTCTAAAACCTTTTCCAAGAATTGTTTGTTCACTAATTTTTACTAAGGCTCTCTATGGACACAATCCGGTTCTCACCGGTAATTGTGCTTCAATAGACACCCTGCACTTGGGGTTGAGCCAATATTGATACATTGGAATCGAGCAAGCAACGGCGATCCTAAACGATGACGTCGGTTTATCGTTTCCATTGGGTATTGGCCCGTAAAAGACAATAGTGTGTATGCACCCATCCCCCGATGATTTGTTTGGTTGTGGTTGTGCTTGCGATGATGAATGGATGATGATGTGAATACGTTTACTTGCTTGAATATTATTCAAATGATAAAATGGTGTTGAATTGTGAATGGAATTGGAGTTTGAATTGCAATACATAAACATTAACCAAAATTTGAAATCTTAAACTTTGACATTGTTGTATGAGTATATGTTTCTACTTATTTTGGCATGGCTATGTTAATGTAATGTTATAACTCTAGAAAATGTTAAAATGGCTAACCTTACTTGAGATGCATTACATGGTTAGAATACATATCATATATGTTTGTTTGAGACATTGTGGGCACAAGTGGACCGTGCTCACATCCCTACAAATTTTGATTCAAGTACAGGCCATAACAACCAGGTGGGTTAAGGGGTTTGGATTAGGAAGTTATGCATGAGCCCTATCAAGCTTAGGAAAGCTCTTGGTTATCTAGTTTAAATTTCTTTTGGGGTTGTAATATTGTACTTTTCTAAACTTTTTCAATTTGGTTGTAATGGCCTTAAGGCCTAAGTTATGTAACTTGGAAATGGTGTAAGGAGTTTTTGACATAGTTAAGTTAAACTTATATTATTCTATCTTATGTCTCGGGCTCACTAGCTTATGTTACGTTGCTCTGATCATGGGATTGGTTATGTTAGTGCATGTTATGTGTGTTTATCACTACCCCTCAGGTCACGAGATCTAGGGCGTGACACAAGTAAGGTTAGCCATTTTAACATTTTACAGGGTCATGACATTTCATTAACATAGCCACGCCAAAATAAGTGGAAATATATGTTCATTCAACAGTGCCAAAGTTTAAGATTTTAAATTTTGGTTAATGTTTATGTATTGCAATTCAAACTCCAATTCCATTCACAATTCAATGCCACTTTGTCATTTGAATAATATTCAAGCAAGTAAACGTATTCACATCATCATCGATTCATCATCACATAGCACACCCACAACCAAACAAATTATCGGGGGATGGGTGCATACACACTATCGTCTTTTATGGGCCAATACTCAACGGAAATGATAAACCAACATCGTCGTTTAGGATCACCGTCCAGGGCCACGAGGAGCCAAAACACACACAATATTGTGGGCTACTAACCCACTGGCATTGACACCAAACCCTGCGCAGGTTCTAGGACTCTCAACCCGAGGGTACTCTCTAAGCCCTTCCTATTTCCGCACCCCACCACGACCCCCAACACATACAACCAATCGTTCATCACATAACATTTCATCATTCATAGGTTCACATTCAACCTCATATACTTTCCCACAACACATTTCCACATTTTAGTTTATCCCATGATTCATCACATAACAACATCGATCAAACATCATTAAACATTCAACATTTTTCAATACTATGAACATGAGTTCCTTTTTGTCAAGTCACATTTCATTTAATCAATCACAAGTTCATATACTTCAACATTAAGTTTACAACAAGGCATATTCACAATTCTATTCGATTAAGACTCATACCTCAAAGTAATCTTTCAAGTCATGCAATTCAAGGTGACTTTCACTTGCCCTTTCAAGTTAAATCCCATAAGCTTAAGTTAAACACTCCTTAATCACTTTTAAAAGCTCATTTCCCTCTTAAAATCCATGTAATTAATCAATTAAAAGTTTCATATAAAAATAAATTACCAACACTTTCATAAGTCTAAGGTAGGAGGTCAAACTAAACAAAGATAGGAAAAGTGACCTAGTCTCGGTGGGCGCCCCACAGAAGTTCACGGGCGCCCCTTAAGGGTCATAGGCGCTCCACATAAGTTCACGGGTGCCCCTCTGTTATCCAGAATGTTACTCTATTCCGGTTCAAGCTCTAAGTCATGTTTCTAGGTTCCAAACTTTACCAAATCCAATATTTAACCTAATATCTCATTTCTTGGGTTGTTTAGGAGCTAGAAGACTCTAAAAAGTCCATCTAAACCAATTTTAATTCATTCATTCTTCAATACAAAAGTCTTGATTCAACCTATAGATATATATATATACACATCCATTCATCCACACAAATTCCACCTCCATGGTTTCCAATTCTTAAATAAATTTCATAGAAGTATTTACTAGATCAATTACATCTCATATATGCTAAAATGAGACTATAAATCCCTACCTTGAGCTTGAATAAAGTGGATCAAGTGAAGTAGTGAATTCCCGATTTTGGCTCCCAACTTTGGCTTGATTGATCTCTTCACCCTTAAATCCAAACAACAAACAAAATACATGAAAATGTTCCTTAAGAACTTAATTTCAATCCCTTAAAATTAATTTACGTTTGGCTAGGGTTTGAGCAACTTACCAACCTTTCAAATTTTTTTGGTTTCCAACTCCTCTCTCGGTTCTCCTTCAAAACCTCCAAAATCTCTCTCCTTCTCTCCTCAAATATATATATATCAAGCTTGGCTTAACCCGCAAGCATTCTACAGGAGCCTATTCTCTTTTTCCCATACCCTATAAACCTAAGGTTTAGGTTAGGTCTCGGCTGTCAAACCAGAGGACACCCTACTGTTGATTGTTTGTACAAGTGGGGCGCCCCTCATGGACTAAGGGTGCTTGTCCTAGAGCCATGGGTGCCCCTCTTAACCTCAGGCACCCTCAGCATGCTCCCGAGTCAAAATATTGACTTTTGAGCTATTTTGTCAATTTCTTCCAAAATTCACACCCCTAAGTCATCTTTAATGACTAATATTACTTAATTAACATATTAGCATGCCCAAAACATGTTAAAATCATCAAATTATATTGACATGAAAATTCGGGATATTACATCACCATATCTCTTAATGCCATCATCACTTACGATAATTTTAATTGAAATAGACTTCTAGACCCCTTTTTCCCAAATTCATCTACTTATAGTACACTTACTCATTCTCAAACTTAATTCACCCATTTATAGCTATATCTCTATACTCATGTGTTTTCTAATAAAGATAGTCCCATGACTGGGATCCCCTATACCTCTTCCCATATCATTGTCAAGGCACAACCTCAATATCACCATAACACTCAAAACCAAAACCACTTAGCCAGTCAAATTCTCACGACTAACCAGTCAAATTCTCACGACTAACTCCAATTTATAAAATCAAACACCTTAACACTCAAAAAGTTAAGAACAACCAAATAGGTTCAAATTTTCAATTCATATATGTCCATTTCCTCACCCATTAGCATTTCTCAATTAAGGAATTCAAATTATAGTAGCCACATGTTGAGATACAGTGGATCAAATTAGCCATTCAAGAAATATAACCAACATTGAACCAAGTTCAACACAATAGCCATTCAAAAGTTACAATAGTGCATTTTACCAACATCAGTAAAATAGCAATGCCATCAAGTTTCAAGTAAACAACATAGAGATGAAAGAATTTCCTTAGTGTAACAACCTTAGCACAATTCAGTAACCAAAATTTCAAGTGGCCAAGCCAAATGTTTATCAATATAATAGTTTAAAGAACTTTCAACTCAAAAGAATTTTCAACGTTTTAATGTGCAAGTAGCAATCAAGAATTTAATAAAACATGGATTCAGCTATGATCAGTTCCTTTCAAAGTTTACATTATATAAGAAGTATAATAAGTAACATGGAGTATAACCTTCCTATATCATCTTTTAGTAACTCACCTTTGTGAAATTTATGTCTCTATTACCATTATCCTCATCCTAAAGAGTCTTGAAATCCCAAACATTCACTGAAAGTTACTTTAGTAATATACAGACTTTTCAACCTCTAACTTATAGCATCGCCCATATCTTCGACCTCACTCAAATAATAGGGGAGATCTTTAAATCAACCTCTTTCCAATATTCCACTCTTTTACTTAACTTCATAATCAATTTATCTTACATAAACAAATACCTTTGGCATCCTTATGTTCTAATGCATTCCAAACTATTCTATTAGTTTACTTAACAACAACAAAACTTCAATTCTAAAATATCATAGCTAATACTGAATTAGGTACAGGTAAATCCTCCTCAAATAATTCCAATCTCCTCAATTGGTATTGCCATCTAATCATTAGACATTATCACATAACTCAATCTTCCCCGTAACCTTTCACAATATCAAGAGCAATCCCTTCTTCAAGTAAAAGTAATCGTAAAATTTCAATCAAAATATATTCTATACCATAAAACGTTCTCATTATCATTACCCCACACATTTGTGCTCTGCCCCAATTCATTTAAATCAATAAGTCCTTTAGCTAATAGGTACTTGAGTAAGATAAAGGTGGTACCTCACCAACTCCACAAAACTTAAACATCAAACACAATCTTGGCTATACTCAATTACTACACTAATCCTTCAAAATCATCCGACCAAATATCACTATCTCCAAACTTTGTCTCATGCAAACCAATTCAACATTTATTATTCTTAATGCCTAATGATGCGGTCAAAACATCAATACTCAATAAGCAACATGCTGCCTTAATCACCACTAAATTTGCCAACTTTAGTTTTACTTAAAACCAAAACTTTTTACCATTCCTTTTTTTTTTTTAACAAGAGTCTCAAATGTCCCAACGTCTAATGCTATATCTTATAGAATCATAGACTTACAATCATTTGATTGAATTCCAAACTTCTAAGACTTCATCAGTGCCATAGAATATGGCCTAACAGAAAAAATAATAGCAACATCTAATATGGAATCTATGAAAGTCAAGCCAACCCTTGGGAGCTTGCTCCCACTCACCCCCAAGCATCACATCCAAAATCAACACCTCACTTGCAAAAATGACATTGAGACTCCTTCTCATTCAACCTCTAATTGACCATCTAATCACGAAGTTCCCCCTCCTCCCAATATGACTAATATTATTTACTAAAAAGGTTACCTCATCACAAATCTGAACCACCATATCATCAAGTAACCGTTTACCACCAATCCATTATAATAATCAATCACTACTCATCAAGTTAGTAACTCATACATTTTAAGATTCAATTCTCTACTATTGTCATCTCTACTTCAAATTCATTCCATAATCTCACAATTCCCACTATTAAAAGGTAGTCTCAATAAATCCCAAAATCACAACCTTACACTCTCTAAGCCCCTTAGCACTTACAAATTTTCAATCATATCCAAAATCACTTCTAATCATCTTTCATATTGCCAGGCTAACCATTAAAACATCTATCAAACATTACTTCTAGGTTCACAAACCTCCAATGATTACATCATTTACTCACATATCAACCTTACTTGTCATCAGCCAGTAATTTTTACCAAATTCTCATACCTCCAAACAATACAATCAAGGTTCTAGTAATATTTACCATAAAGTACTAATAAGTCCATTCCATGAAAATGACTAACGTCAATTATATCACATCAACATGTAACATGCAATGCTAGACTCCCACTGTCCCTTAGGTATTCTAACCTAGGCTCTGATACTAACCTGTCATGCCCCGAATCTCGTGACCCTAGGGGTGAGTGATAAACACACATAACATGCACTAACATAACCACTAATGATCAAAGCAACGTAACATCAACTAGTGAGCCCAAGACATAAGGTAAGATAACATAATACACAACTTAGGCCTTAAGGCCATTACAACCGAATCGAATAAGTCTAACATGGTACAATATTACAATTTTAAATAAAACAAAAACTAAGTAGCCAAAAGTTTTGCTATGTTTAGAAGGGCTCATGCATAAGAACTCCTAATTCAACCCTATCAGCCCACCGGATTGATACGACCTGATCTTGCATCAAAATCTGTAAGGACGTGAACACGGGTCCACTTATGCCCACGATGCCTCAAACAAACATATATGGTATGTAATCAACACATGCATGCCAATGTTCATATATGCATAGGTTCACCAATAACTTTTAATAACCATAACAATTCATTAATATCTATTAATTTTCAACTTACGTAAGTATTTATCATCGTTCAACATCATCAAGGTATTGTATTCAATTCTAATTATTCCTCATTATTAAATTTCCCAACTTTATATCCAACTACAATCCACAATCCATAACACATTATTACATATTCAATATATATCACATTATCACATATTCCGCATTCAGTCACACAACCATATCCACATTAGCACTTAATCATCATTCAATCACATCTCCACGCCCATATTTTCGCTTATTCATCATTCAATCACATTGCATAACCATAACCACACAAGTCATCGGGGATTGGGTGCATACACATTATCGTCTTTTATGGGCTAATACCAAACGGAAACGATAAACCGACGTCATCGTTTATGATCGCCGTCCAGGGCCACGAGGAGCCAAAACACACACAATGTTATGGGCCACTAACCCACTGGCATTGACACCAAACCCTGCGCAGGTTTCGATCTTTCAACCCGAGGGTAATCTTACGACCCTTCCTATTTTCGTACCTCACCACGGGCCTTGGCACATAACCAATTATTCATCACATTCAATATTCTTTAATCACAATTCATATTTATCACCATAAACTTTCC
Source organism: Vitellaria paradoxa (assembly GCA_019916065.1). Taxonomy (NCBI): domain Eukaryota; kingdom Viridiplantae; phylum Streptophyta; class Magnoliopsida; order Ericales; family Sapotaceae; genus Vitellaria; species Vitellaria paradoxa. Next base: position 37,087,658 of record CM034233.1, on the reverse strand, counting down.
AACACACATAACCACATTCCATTTTGTCATGGAACACAACTCATTTCATCTTTTCATTTCATTTAACCTAAGCCTCATTAAATTTTCCATCACTTATTATCAAAAGGTCACATTTCAATTCTTTCAAACATATATTCACTTTTCGATTCATCCCAAGTTTCATCACATATCAACTTTGATCAAACCTTATTAAACATTCAACATTTATCATCATTATGAATTTGAATCTCTTTGTCAATTTACATTTTACTTAATCAATCACATATTCATATACCTCATCATTTAGTTTACATCAAGACATAATCACAATTCTACTCGATTAAGACTCTTATCTCAAAGTAATCTTCCAATTCATTTCATTCAAGGTAACACTCATTCATTATTAGTTAAATCCCATTAGCTTAAGATAACAAACCCTTAATCACTTTTTAGAACACATTTCCCCTTTTAAATCCATCTAATTTATCAAATAAAAGTTTGATGCAAAATCATGTTACTAAATTCTTTCATAAACCTAAGGTAGTAGGTCAAACTAAGCAAAGTCAAGAAAATGACCTAGGCTCGGTGGGCATCTAAGCTGACACTCAGCCGTGCACCCAAGGGGCTTGGGTGCCCACACCTTGAGCACCCAAGGGGCTGGGTGCCCATGTCTTGTGCGCCCAACTATGTCTCCCTCGTGCGCCCACAGCTTGGTCTAAGTTACAGGTCTCAAACCCTGTTTTCTAGTTTCGTGGTTATTCACCCTTAAGACCTCAAAATGACCAAGTTAAAGTAAAAATACCTAAAGTTTCATGCTCATAACATCTCCACAAGTATTATAAGCATTAAAGAAAATCAACCATTTGAAATTTCATTGACAATGGGCCAAGTTATGGATCAAACATCCTTATCTCTCTCTCTCTACCTATACATGTGTGTATAAACCTCATTTTCTTCCATAAATGAAATCAAATCTTGCAATGGCTACCCAAATATTGTTCTAGATCTTGTTACACATCATATATGTAAGAATGAGCATAGAATCCTATCACGCCCTGGATCTTATGACCCGAGGGGTGAGTGATAAACACACACAACATGCACTAACATAACCAACCCATGATTAGAGCAACGCAACGTAAACTAGTAAGCCCAAGACATAAGATAAGATAACATAAGTTTAACCTTGACTATTGCCAAGTCACATACTCCAGATACCATTCCCTATTAATACATAACTTAGGCCTTAAGGCCATTACAACCAAATCGAATAAGTCTAGCAATGTACAATGTTACAATTCCAAAAGAAATTTAAACTAGATGACCAAGAGCTTTGCTAAGCTTAGTAGGGCTCATGCACACCCTTCTAGCTCAACCACATTAGCCCACCTGATTGTTATGGCCTGTACCTGCATCAAATTCTGTAGGGATGTGAGCACGGGTCCACTTGTGCCCACGACATCTCAAACAAACATATATGATATGTATTCCAAACATGCATGCGTTTCATGGTGTATCTAGTTACCTCAATATGTTCTAGAGTAACAACAATTTATCAACATTACTATATTGAATTTGAAATATATACAATTTCACATAACAATATCCTACGGAGGGTTCAATTCCAATTAATACTTAATCTTTGAAATTTCATTCATTGGTTCAAATCACATTTCAATTATCTCTTTGATGTTTAATCTTAATCATATTCCATGCCACCACTTCATGTTTTCAACATTTAATCACATATCCACATCCACATTATCACTTTCCGTCAATCCATCAGACAACCATAGTCACACAAATCATCGGGCGTTGGGTGCATACACAACACTGTCTTTTATGGGTCCAAACCCAATGGAAACGGTAAACCGATCACCATCGTTTAGGACCACAATCTAAGGTCACGGGTAACCTATACACTCACAATGTTGTGGGCTACTAACCCACTAGCATTGACATCAAACCCTACGTAGGTTTCGGGACACTCAACCCGAGGGTAATCTCAAAACCCTTCCTATTTACTGCACCCCACCACGGCCCTCGGCACACAAACAATCATTCATCACATAACATCTCATCATTCATAGGTTCACATTCGACATCATATACTTTCTCATAACACATATCCACATTTCGCTTCATCCCAAGATTCATCACATAACAACATTGATTAGGCATCATTAAATATTCAACATTCTTCAATATTATGAACATGAGTTCCCTTTGTCAAGTCAAATTTTATTTAATCAACCACAAGTTCATGTAATCTTCCAATTCATGTAATTCAAGGTGACACTCACTTACCCTTACAAGTTAAATCCCATTAGCTTAAGATAACAAACCCTTTATCACTTTTTAAAGCTCATTTCCCTTTTAAAATCCATACAATTAATCAAGTAAAAGTTTCATGTAAAAACAAGTTACCAACTCTTTCATAAGTCTAAGGTAGGAGGTCAAAATAAGCAAAGTTAGGAAAAGTGACCTAGGCTCGGTCGGCGCCCAAGTTGACACACAGCCGTGTGCCCAAGGGGCTTGGGTGGCCACACCTTGTGCGCTGAAGGGCTGGGTGCCCATGTCTTGGGTGCCCGAGGGGCTTCGACGCCCAACTGTGTCCCCCTCGTGCACCTACAGCTTGGGCCAAATTTTGGGTTTAATACCCTGTTTTCTGGTTTCATGGTTTCTTACCCTTAGGACTTCAAATTAACCAAGTTAAAGTAAAAATACCTAAAATTTAATGTTTCTAACATCAACACAAGGTTCTTGAGCATCTAACAAAGTTATAAATTTGAGTTTTCATCGACCACAAGTCAAGCTATGAATCAAAACACCATTTTCACTCTCTCAATCTATACATATATATATACATGTGTATAATTCCTATTTTCTTCCATGAATGTAACCAACATTTGAAAAGGGTTTTCTAACGGTATTCTACTCCTTGTTACATATCACATATGTAAGAATAAGGCATTAAATCCCTACCTCAAGTTTTAAGAAGATGGATCAACAAGAAGTTGTTTTGAGCTTCCAAACCCTCAAGCTTTGATGGACTCAATCTCCTCCCTTCCTCATCCAAACAACAAATAAATTACATAGGAAGGTTCCTTGAGGTTTGACTCTCACTTTTGCAAGAGGAATTGGATTTTCATGAAGGTTAGAAAGACCTACCTTCAATCTTCTCCACCCGGTTCTTTGTTCTTCCCTTGCTTCTTTACCCGATTTCTTCCCCTCCTAAACAACTTCTCTCTCTCTCTATCTTGCATCATCTTACACACATATATATATTTAACGAATATTTTAAGTCCCTCAACAATGATTTTTAGATTTCCCATCAGCCTTAGCTAGGTATAGGTGTGAATAGGGTGAGGCTCGGCTGAAAAAGGCAGAGGAATCCATACCTGTCAATTCCACTGTGCCTTGGGCACCCATGCCTTCTCAAGTGGGTGCCCAAGACCTTGGGCGCCCATGCCTTGTGCGCCCAAGGTGCCTTTCTTTTTTCTGCACTTGGCTAAAATGCCCACTTTTGATAGCCTAACCCATCTCTTTCAAAGTTCTCAACTCTAAAGCACCATAAATGATTCATTCCACTAAATTAACATTCATCCCTTCCCAAATATATCAAAAACCTTTTTCTTATGTTAACACAAAGTTCGGGGTATTACACATCACCTTGGGGTACGCCGGCATTATTCTTAGCTGAGAAAGATGGGACTTTAAGAATGTGTATTGATTACAGGAAATTGAACAGGGTGACTATCAAGAATAGATACCTGCTACCAAGAATTGATGATTTATTTGATCAACTGAAGGGATCATTGGTGTTTTCAAAGATTGATCTACGATCCAGGTACCATCAAGTGAGAATAAGAGAAGAAGACGTTCCAAAAATGGCATTTAGGACTCGGTATGGTCACGACAAGTTTCTGGTTATGCCTTTTGGTTTGACAAATGCACTAGCAGTCTTTATGGACTTGATGAATCAAGTTTTCAAAGATTATTTGGATAAGTATGTGGTGGTATTCATAGATGATGTCTTGGTGTATTCTAAGTCAGAAGAAGAACAAGAACAACATTTGAGGCTCATACTACAAAGGTTAAAGGATCATCAATTATATGCCAAGCTGAGCAAACATGAGTTCTGGCTTATAAAAGTTAAATTTCTAGGACATATTGTCTCAAAAGAAGGAGTAGCAGTGGACCCATCCAAAATTGAAGCTATTTTGGAATGGTCTTAACCAAAGTCTGTATTTGAGATCCGTAGTTTCCTCGGGTTGGCAGGATACTACAGAAGGTTTGTTATGGATTTTTCTAAATTAGCAGCCCCATTGACTAGATTAACCCGAAAGGGGATCAAATTTGAGTGGGATGAGGCATGTGAGAGATCATTTCAAGAGATAAAAAGAAGATTGTGATTGACCCTAAAATGTGTTCAGGTTCTACCTATCAAGTGCAAGAGGGTGGTCGTAGTCTTACTCGGTGAGAACCGAGGTCATCTCCACAAGGAGGGCTTTGTTAAAAGCTCCTAGACTTGTTCTCTTTATTTAGTAGGTGATTCTAATCTAATTTAAACTAATTTTAGATTTATAAGGTGTTTGAATATGGTTGGGTTGAGAATGATGGTGTGAAGGAATTGCTATATTAAATTAAAATGCAAATATTGAAAGTAAGATAATTAAATAATCTTGGCTTCGAATCAAATCCAGTAGTGGGTAGTGATGGTTTACTCAAACACATTGATAACTCAACCTAGCAATTGTACATGCGTTGCTAGGTTGGAAGATATTTCATTAAAACCTAATTTATGGAACTCAAAGTAAGCGAAGGCTTTTGAAATTAGTTTCGGACTCATTGGGACATTGAATCGAACACCTAGTATACTCGAACGTTAACTCGTAACTAGGTTTCGATTGTAACACGGATGAACCGATTTCTTAAGAAAACCTCAAGTTATGGTTTTATGAAAATAGGTTACAAATCACTGGGTCATTGAACCAACCACTTGGTGTGCACGAGTGGCCAATCGTAACCAAGCTTGGGTTATAACATGGGTGATTGATTTCAAAAGTAAACCAAATTTGGGTTTTGGAAAATAAGAGTCTAACTCACTGGGACATTGAACCAAACACTTGGTGTGCACAAGTGCAACCAAGCTTCGGTTGTAACACGGGTGAGTAGTTTTCGAAAAAAACCCTAGCTTACTATGAGATTCCATTTAGAGATTAGAAGATATTTCAATTAAAAATATTCTTTCATGTTCGAATTCACCAAACTACCACACTACCTTCAATGATTTGAAGCCAATAATAAATCCTAGCCTAACATACGTGAACTTTGAAGAGAAAAACAAACTTGTAAATCATCCATTAGTGTAACACGAAAAGCAAAAACAAAAAGAAGATATTGAAGGTAACACGAAAAGCAAAAACAAAAAGAAGATATTGAAGACTAAAGGAACGAAAAGAAATATGAAATAAATCTGAACTTTAAACTTGGAATTGAAATAGTTAAATGCGAAACAACTTACATGTTTTCAAGAAGAACTACTATCGATTCAAAACTTCCAATCCAAACCCTAATCTGATGAATGTTTAAGAATGATAATCCAAAAGAGTACTTGAAAGCTTCAATCCAAAAGCAAAACCCTAATCTAGTTTAAGCTATGTAAAACTAAAAAGAAAAGAAAATAAAGTATGTAAAAAGCTCTCTCCAACCTAATTTGAAAATCCCCTTTATATATGGCTACAATGAAGGGTAAAAAGGGTACATCACTTTACATAAAGAATATCAAAAGTCAGAAGTGATGGGCGCCTGTGGGTAGCCTCCACCAGCTGCTCGACTAAATTCCTTTGAGACTTGGGACTTTCCTCCAAAAAACCCCTCGGTAGGCGCCCATCTGATTAAGGGTGGGGCGCCCGTGGCTTGTGTGGGGTGCTTGTGATAATGAGGGGCGCCCATGCTACTCCACTTTCATCCACAGCTTTAATTCCTTGCTCTTTAAACTCTTCTTTTCACCCTTTCTTCCTCAAATAAAGCATCAAAGACCTACAAACACCCACAAGAATGTAAATTAGCTCACTTCATTATAACTTATGAAGTTATGTACCTAAAACACTTAGAACCAATTGCAAAATCATGGTGAAATAACATTATATGTGCTCAATCAGATTGACTACCGCACCAGTATTAGTCATCCCAGAGAGGGGAGCTGGTTACTTGGTGTATTGTGATGCGTCACGGGAAGGACTTAGGTGTGTTCTTATGCAGAATGGACGAATGGTGGAATATAGTTCAAGACAGTTGAAGAATCATGAAAAGAACTATCCAGTGCATGATTTGGAGCTGGCAGCAGTCATTTTTGCCTTAAAAAGTTGGAGGCATTACTTGTATAGTGAGAGATTTGAAGTGTTCTTGGACCACAAAAGTTTGAAGTACATCTTTACTCAGAGAGACTTGAATTTGAGGCAACGGCGGTGGATGAAGTACATGGAGGATTATGACTTTGAATTGCATTACCACCCAAGTAAGGCTAATTTAGTTGCATATGCCTTGAGCAGAAAGAGCAGAAGTGTCGTGGCTTGTGTAGCAGTTAAAGAATGGGAAATGATGGGAATATTGAATGAATTTGAATTAGAACTTGAGGAGGGAGGGGAACAAGGGATATTGAATACTATCGTCACCCAGCCAGCCTTAATCAATAGGGTAACTGAGGCTCAAAAGTTAGATGAGGAAGCTAATGATGTGTGTACTAAAATAAGGAATTTGGTGGATATTCCGAGATGGACAGTGGGTGATGATGGAGTGGTCAAATATCAAGGAAGAATCTTTGTACCCTCCTCAGTTAGAGGGGAAGTTTTGAGGGAATTTCATCATTCCCGGCTAGCAGTACATCCAGGGGGTATGAAAATGTATCATGATTTAAAGAGGCAGTTTTACTGGGCAGGAATAAAGAAAGATGTGGCAGAGTTTATTAGTAAGTGTCTAACTTGTCAGCAGGTGAAGACAGAGCATCAGAGACCAACTGGATTGTTACAGCCATTGCCAATATCTAAGTGGAAATGGGAGAACGTGACTATAGATTTTATGTCAGGATTGCCAAAGACAAAAAAGAGGTTGTGATGCCATATGGGTGATTGTTGATCGGTTGACAAAGTCGGCTCATTTCTTGTCAATGCGAAAGACAGATTCAATGGACTCTTTGGCCCGATTGTACATTCGAGATATTGTGAGATTGCATGGGACACCAGTGTCTATTATCTCAGATCGAGACTCTCGTTTTGTTTCCTGATTTTGGCAAAGCTTTCAAGCGGCCATGGGGGCAGAGTTATGTTTTAGTACGGCTTATCATCCCCAAACTGATGGACAGTTGGAATGAACAATTTAGATTTTAGAAGATATGTTTCGAGCTTGTGTGTTGGACTTTAAAGGTAGTTGGGAAGATCATTTGCCACTGGTGGAGTTCGCTTATGACAACAGTTACCAAGTTAGCATTGGAATGGCACCATTTGAGGTATTGTATGGAAGACCATGCTGATCCTCAGTGTGTTGGACACAAATTGGAGAAGCAGCCATGATTGGGCCAGAGTTAGTTCGTGAAACTAATGAAAAGATCAAGGTAATTAGGCAAAGACTGGAAACAGCATGTAGTCACCAGAAGAGTTATGCAGATCAAAGGAGGAGACCTTTAGAGTTTCAAGTAGGGGATCGTGTATTTCTGAAAGTGTCACCGTGAAAGGGGCAGTTCAGATTTAGTAGGCGAGAGAAGTTATCTCCCAAATACATTGGCCCATTTGAAATACTAGCAAGAGTTGGAGAGGTTGCTTACCAGTTGGCATTGCCACCTTAAATGTCAGGAGTGCACGAAGTTTTTCATGTCTTTATGTTACATAAGTACATTCCAGACCCTACACATGCGCTAAATTGGATTGAATTGGAAGTAGACTTAGATGTGAAGTATGAAGTTCAGCCAGTTCAAATTTTGGATGCTCAAGACCAAGTGCTTCAGGGTAAAACCATTCCATTGGTATGAGTATTATGGAAGCATCATGGAGTGGAAGAATCAACTTCGGAACGTGAGCTTGAAATGCGAGAACGATACCCATATTTATTCTCTTAAGGTTATGTTATGTATTAAATTTCAAGGATGAAATTTTTTTTAAGAGGGGATAATGTAATACCCAGGACTTTGTGTTAACATGAATATAAGGTTTCTGATGTATTTTGGAGTAATGTATGCTAATTTAGTGAAATGGATTATGTATGGTGCTTTAGAGTTGAGAACTTTGAAAGGGATGGGTTAGGCCGTCAAAAGTAGGCATTTTAGCCAAGTGCAGGAAAAATGGGGCACCTTGGGCACACAAGGCATAGGCGCCCAAGGTCTTAGGCACCCACCTGAGAAGTCATAGGCACCTAAGGAATAGTGGATTTGACAGACATGAGTTGCTATGCATTTTTCAGCCGACCCCTCTCCTTTATGAGCCTATATCTAGCTAAGGGTGAGGAGGGGGTCTGATATTCACTGTTTGGGGAATTAATTTATTGATATATATATATATATATTAGTGAGATGATGCAAGAAAGAGAGAGAGAAGTGGATTGGAGGCGAAGAAACTAGGTGAAGCAAAGGAAGAACAAGAAAGAAGAAGAAGAGAACCGGGTGGAGAAAATTGAAGGTAGGTCTTTCTAACCTTCATGAAAATCCAATTCTTCTTGCAAAAGTGTAATTAGAACCTCAAGAAACCTTCCTATGTAATTTATTTGTAGTTTGGATCAAGGAAAAAGAGGATTGAGTCCATCAAAGCTTGAGGGTTTGGACGCTCAAACACCTTCTTGTTGATCCATCTTCTTACAACTTGAGGTAGGGATTTAATGCCTCATTCTTACATATGTGATATGTAACAAGGAGTAGAATACCATTAGAAAACCCTTTTCAAATGTTGGTTACATTCATGGAAGAAAATGGGAGTTATACATATGTATATATATATATGTATAGGTTAAGAGAGTGAAAATGGTGTTTTGATCCATAGCTTGACTTGTGGTTGATGAAAACTCAAATTTATGACTTTGTTAGATGCCTAAGAAACTTGTGTTGATGTTAGAAACATGAAAATTTAGGTATTTTCACTTTAGCTTGGTCAATTTAAGGTCCTAATGGTGAGAAACCATTAAACCAGAGAACAAGATATGAAACTCGAAACTTGGCCCAAGCTATGGGCGCACGAGGGAGACACAGTTGAGCGCCCAAGACATAGGCGCCCAGCCCTTGGGCGCCCAAGCCCCTTGGGTGCATGGCTGTGTGTCAACTTGGGTGCCCACCGAGCCTAGGTCACTTTTCCTAACTTTGCTTAGTTTGACCTCCTGCCTTAGACTTATGAAAAAGTTGGTAACTTGTTTTTACATGAAACTTTTACTTGATTAATTGTATGGATTTAAAAAGTGATAAAGGTTTGGTTATCTTAAGCTAATGGGAATTAACTTGTAAGGGTAAGTGAATGTCACCTTGAATTGCATGAATTGGAAGATTACTTTGAGATAAGACTCTTAATTGAATAGGATTGCAAATATGTCTTAATGTAAACTAAATGTTGAGGTATATGAACTTGTGGTTGATTAAATAAAATATGACTTAACAAAGGGAACTCATGCTCATAATATTGAAGAATGTTTAATGTTTAATGATGCTTGATCAATGTTGTTATGTGATCAATCTTGGGATGAACCAAAATGTGGATATGTGTTATGAGAAAGTATATGATGTCGAATGTGAACCTATGAATGATGAGATGTTATGTGATGAATGATTGTTTGTGTGCCGAGGGTCGTGGTGGGGTGCGGTAAATAGGAAGGGTTTTGAGATTACCCTCGGGTTGAGCGTCCCGGAACCTACGCGGGGTTTGGTGTCAATGCCAGTGGGTTAGTAGCCCACAACATTGTGAGTGTATAGGTTACCTGTGACCTTGGATTGTGGTCCTAAACGATGATGATCGGTTTACCATTTCCGTTGGGTTTGGACCCATAAAAGATGGTGTTGTGTATGCACCCAACGCCTGATGATTTGTGTGACTATGGTTGTGTGATGGATTGATGAAAAGTGATAATGTGGATGTGGATATGTGATTAAATGTTGAAAATGTGAAGTGGTGGCATCGAATATGTTTATGATTAAACATCAAAGAGATAATTGAAATGTGATTTGAACCAATGAATGAAATTTCAAAGATTAAGTATTAATTGGAATTGAACCCTCCTTAGGATATTGTTATGTGAAATTATATATATTTCAAATTCATTATAGTAATGTTGATAAATTGTTATGGCTTTAGAACATATTGAGGTAACTAGATACACCATGAAATGCATGCATGTTTGGAATACATATCATATATGTTTGTTTGAGATGTCATGGGCACAAGTGGACCCGTGCTCACGTCCGTACAGAATTTGATGCAGGTACAGGCCATAACAATCAGGTGGGTTAATGGGGTTGGGCTAAAAGGGTGTACATGAGCTCGACCAAGCTTAGCAAAGCTCTTGGTCATCTAGTTTAAATTTCTTTTGGAATTGTAACATTGTACATTGCTAGACTTATTTGATTTGGTTGTAATGGCCTTAAGGCCTAAGTTATGTATTAATAGGGAATGGTATCTAGAGTATGTAACCTGGCAATAGTCAAGGTTAAACTTATGTTATCTTATCTTATGTCTCGGGCTCACTAGTTTACGTTGCGTTGCTCTAATCATAGGTTGGTTATGTTAGTGTATGTTGTGTGTGTTTATCACTCACCCCTCGGGTCACAAGATCCAGGGCGTGATAGGATTCTATGCTCATTCTTACATATATGATGTGTAACAAGATCTAGAACAATATTTGGGTAGCCATTGCAAGATTTGATTTCATTTATGGAAGAAAATGAGGTTTATACACACATGCATAGGTAGAGAGAGAGAGATAAGGATGTTTGATCCATAACTTGGCCCATAGTCAATGAAAACTTAAATGGTTGATTTCTTTTAATGTTTATAAGACTTGTGGAGATGTTATGAACATGAAATGAATGTAAGGGTCAGTGAATGTCACCTTGAATTGCATGAATTGGAAGATTACATGAACTTGTGGTTGATTAAATAAAATGTGACTTGACAAAGGGAACCCATGTTCATAATATTGAAGAATGTTGAATATTTAATGATGCTTGATCAATGTTGTTATGTGATGAATCTTGGGTTGAACCAAAATGTGGATATGTGTTAAGAGAAAGTATATGATGTTGAATGTGAACCTATGAATGATGAGATGTTATGTGATGAATGATTGTTTGTGTGCCGAGGGCCGTGGTGGGGTGCAGTAAATAAGAAGGGTTTCGAGATTACCCTCGGGTTGAGAGTCCCAGAAGCTGCACAGGGTTTAGTGTCAATGCCAGTGGGTTAGTGGCCCACAACATTGTGAGTGCATAGGTTACCTGTGACCTTGGATTGTGGTCCTAAATGATGGTGATCGGTTTACCATTTCAGTTGGGTCTGAACCCATAAAAGACAATGTTATGTATGCACCCAACCCCCGATGATTTGTGTGACTATAGTTGTGTGATAGACTGACGGAAAGTGATAATGTGGATGTGGATATGTGATTAAATGTTGAAAATGTGATGTGGTGGCATGGAATATGATTATGATTAAACATCAAAGAGATAAGTGAAATGTGATTTGAACCAATGAATGAAATTTCAAAGATTAAGTATTAATTGGAATTGAACCCTCCTTAGGATATTGTTATGTGAAATTGTATATATTTCAAAATCATTATAGTAATGTTGATAAATTGTTGTGTCTCTAGAACATATTAAGGTAACTAGATACACCATGAAATACATGCATGTATGGAATACATATCATAGGTGTTTGTTTGAGACATCGTGGGCATAAGTGGACCCGTGCTCACATCCCTACAGAATTTGATGCAGGTATAGGCCATAACAATCAAGTGGGCTAATGGGGTTAGGCTAGAAGGGTGTGCATGAGCCCTACCAAGCTTCAAAACTCTTGGTCATCTAGTTTAAATTTCTTTTGGAATTGTAACATTGTACATTGCTAGACTTATTCGATTTGGTTGTAATGGCCTTAAGGCCTAAGTTATGTATTAATGGGAATGGTGTATGGAGTATGTGACCTAGCAATAGTCAAGGTTAAACTTATGTTATCTTATCTTATGTCTCGGGCTCACTAGCTTACGTTGCGTTGCTCTGATCATGAGTTGGTTATGTTAGTGCATGTTATGTGTGTTTATCACTCACCCCTCAAGTCATGAGATTTGGGGCGTGACAGGTTCGTATCAGAGCACTAGGTCCGAATACCTAGGGACATGGGAAGTCTTGCATCTCATGTTGCATGCTTGAATAAAACATGATTGAATTTGACCTTAAATTCTAATTTGTCTTGTTGAAAATTTTAGATGGGAATAGAAAAATGGGATAGCAGTGGTACCAAAGCCCAATCAATTGAGGAATAGATTGAGTGGCCTAATGATGATGTCTTCACCCAAGTGGCGACCGAGGGTTTAACTAAGACTCAACCCCAAATTGTAACAGGGGATGTAGAAGAAGTAAGCAGGGTGTCAGCAACTATGGGTCACGAAATGGTATCTTACTATGGGATGCCATACCCAGTTCCATACCCAACACCTTATCCATATCAGAGTGTGATGCCTTATCAGATGCCTGTTCAGTTCCAGTCTACCTACCCAGTGATAATAGTACAGAATGTGACTGTGATTGTACCTTCCCTTTTAGCAAATCCAACCATGACACCAGATGTAATGATAGATGATTGAGCACATAACATGCAAACTTACCATGATTATGTGAATGATTTTAGGTGTTTTATTTATATAAATCTCATATCTTTTAAGGAAATAAGCTAATTTATGTGCTTTTGCACTTTTGTAGGTTTTGGTGCTTCACTTGGTGAAGGAGGATGAAAAGAGAGGCCAAAGGAGCAAGGAAACAAAGTTGCTAAATATGGCACAGAAGCATGGGCGCCCCACCCTATAGCAGATGGGCGCCCACAGAGAGCCATTTTAGGAGGAAAAGCAGGTTCTTAGAGGCCATTCATCGAACAGTTGAAGAGCAGCCACCATGGGTGCCCCACCTTGACACATGGGCACCCCTGTGCTACCTTGGGCGCCCCACTCTTCATCAGGTGGGCACCCACAGAGGGGGAGTCCTGACTGCTATTTTTGACTATTTCTTTGAGGACTTCATCAAACACCACAAGCATGGGCGCCCCACCTCAAGCATGGGCACCCATAGGGACTCTTCCAGCACAAGTCCAGAAGAATTTTAGAGTGTAATTTTTCTATTTTACCCCGGAATTTTGTAATGAAATAAAAGGGTAGAATTTTGATAATCGGGGGTTCGAAACCCTAGGGAAAAGTTCAGAATTTCTTTTCTAAGAGTTTTATGTAAAAATTACTTTCGAATTGCACTAAGGATTCGGATTCGTTGCTTTCGCTTTGGATTGTTCAAGTTTGATGCTGTTTTCGTAGTACAATTCATGTGTAAGTTTTAAATTGTTAGTTCGTTTTTAATAAGAATTTCATGTTCTCTGTGCTTTGTCTTTAGGGTTCGCTTCGTAGTGTTTCGTAGACGTAGTTTGTATTGATTTGCTTTCAAAATTGTTTTAAACCTTTTTGATTTATTTCGTTCTTGCATTTTGTTGCATATTGAAGATGTTCTTCTTTTCGAATTGTTCTGCTTACACTTTCATTATGCTAGGCTAGGGCTTTTCTTGGTTTTAACCTAGGTTCGTAATGAAATTGAAGGTCTTGGACTCGGATAGAATAAATTGAAATGAATTCATTACCTTTTGAATGATAACATAAGAATTGTAATTTTAGGTTGAATTTTTCAAAAACGAAACCTTGTGATACACTTGACCCTCGTTTACACTAAAGTGAATCGGAGGTTAATTCCATGTCCCGGTGATTTCGAACTTGACTTCAAAACCCCGAAATTACAATTTCTTTATGAAATAAGATGTTTAACGCTGAATTTTCTGGCCTGGTCTTACATGTGTAAAGGTTAGGTTGAGTTAATTTCATATTCGAGTCCAAGCCTTCGAGGACATTACAGGACTAGGTTTAAACCAAGTATCTCCATTAATCCAAGTGTTTAAGTAATTCATGTACTTAGTTAAGTATTTGAATTGGTTGCTTCCTTAGTGTGTCATTCTTAGTTTAAGTGTATTTCTTTTAAATTTTCAAATCGTTTTCCCAATTATTTTCAAATCAAATTTCCAATTACTTATTCGAAAACCCCAAAAAGAATTTCATCTTTTCTCTTTAAAACTTTTGCAAGCATTTTCAAAATCAAGTTTCCAACACTTAGGCACCCCCTTGTTCCCTGTGGAGATGACCTAGGACTCACCTAGATTAGACACAACCGACCTCTTATACTTGAGAGTGAGCCACTATCAATTTAGAGAGCAGTCAAGTTTTTGGCGTCATTGTCGGGGAGCAATGGTGTGTGTGTGCTGAACCCGAAGAACTTGTGGATGAGAAGACTTGCCAGTGTGGTTACATTTGGATTTCCAGGTGACATCGCTCCTTATTTCTTTTTTTTGTAATATCATTTTTATTATTTTTTTTCTTATTTCTTTTCTTTGGTTTTAGGAGTTTTCTTCTTTTAGATTTTCAAAAAAAAAAAAAAAAGAACACACAAACAAACTTAGGATAGTAGTCCACTGCATATTTTTGAGGTCAGGCAAGGTTGTCGAAGTCATTCTAGATCATAGTAACCCTTCCTACATTTCTGAGCCTTTAGAGCCCCCTACCTTAGCTTCACTCACGAACTCCCAATCATCAGACTCAATAGCAAATTTAGAAAGGGATGGAAGTGTCAATGGGGATGATGGAGCCCTGGAAATTAGGAGGATTAGGGATCACCTTAACCCTGTTCGGCAAACCACACCTTCCTGTATCATTTTACCTTTGAATAGGGGCAATTTCACCTTAAGACCAGGAATCATCCAACTCCTACCTAATTTTCATGGTCTTGATTCTAAAAACCCGTATAACCACTTGAGAGAGTTTGAGGAAGTGTCCAACACTTGTGTAGACCTGAATGCCAATGAGGAAGTTATCCGACTCCAACTGTTCCCATTTTCCCTTAAGGACAAAGCCAAACTATGGCTCAGCTCCCTTCGCCCTCGTTCCATTGGAACTTGGCGCGAAATGCAAACCGAGTTTTTGAAGAAGTATTTTCCAACCCAAAAGACTCAACACTATAGGCGACAGATCACCACGTTTTCGTGCAAGTCTAATGAAAACTTCTATCGTGCTTGGGAGAGGTTTAAGGACCTCTTGATGGCTTGTCCTCACCATGGCTTTGAGTCATGGAGGTTAGTGAGTATCTTCCATGAGTCTTTAACTCCCAGTCTCAAACAACTTATCTCAACCATGTGCAATGGTACCCTCTTTGACAAGACTGCGGAGGATGCCATGAATTTCTTTGACATGGTAGCCGAAGACTCAAATGATTAGGAAATTAGACCACCCTCATCTTCTGAACATAGGTATCCTATACCTAGTCGCCAATTAGAGTTGAGTGAAAGTGACGATTTGCGGGCTAGGTTAGCCGCCTTGCAACATAAGCTTGAGTCACTTGAATTGAAGAACAAGGAAAAGTCAGTTGAGAAGAAAGTGGTTTGCGCCGCTTGTGATCAAATGGGGCATGATGCAAATTCGTGCCCCGAATTGCCTTTGCTTAGGGAGATAGCCTATGGTCAAGCTTACATCAACAATGCACCAAACCGTCCATTCCAGAATAGGGGTCAAGGAAATGCTCCTTATACCCAAAGTGAACATGTCCCTTACCAAGGGGGAGGCCAAGATTCCAATGCTTATCCCCCAGGGTGGAGGAACCATCCTAGTTTCTCATGGAGGAATGAAAATCTAGGACAACCATTTCAGCAACCACCTCCTTCACCATCACCCCAATTCCAACAGCCTAGTTGTGTTGCATACCAACCTCCACATAAGAGACCTATTGAGGATACTCTTAATCAATTTATGCAACAACAACTGAACATCAACAATCAAGTAACTCGGGCTTTGGATGACATTAAGGGCCAAGTCTTTAAGTTGACCCAAACTATGAGTACCACTCAAAGTGGTAAACTCCCTGCACAACCTTTTCCCAACCTGAAAGGCCAGGCGAACATGACTGAGTCGTCGACCTCGGGTGCTACCTCACATAAGCAAGTTCAAGCTGTTACCACTCTGCGGAGTGGTAAGATCATTCAAAAGCCAATTGACCATAGAGCCAATGTCCCTAGTGAAAAGTTGGGTTCAAGGGATAGTGGGGAGGTCGAAAAGATTGAGAGTGGAGAGAAAAGGAAAGAACAGGAGGAAGGGAAAGTGGAGGATAAGAAAGAGAATGGAGGGGTTGAAAAAGAGAGTGAAGAGGAAGCTAGTAAGGGGCCATTGGTTAGCCAATATACCATCCTGTTGAGCACATGCCTAGACCACCTTTTCCCCAGAGATTAGCAAAGGGCAAGAATGAGATGTTGAACTCAGAAATTTATGAGATATTCAAACAAGTGAGAATCAACATCCCGTTACTTGAGGCTATCAAGCAGAACCCTTCTTATGCTAAGTTTCTCAAGGATATGTGCACTGTGAATAGGAGGCTCAATGTCAACGAAAAAACTTTCTTGACAGAACAAGCTAGTGCTATAATCCAGCGGGACACACCCTCTAAGTATAAGGATCCAGGGTGTCCAACCATTTCTTGCATCATAGGAAATCACATTGTGGATAGAGCTCTACTGGACTTAGGTGCTAGTGTCAACCTATTGCCTTACACTGTTTATCAGCAACTAGGCTTAGGTGAGCTGAAAGCCACCAGAGTGACATTGCAATTGGCTAACCGTTCAGTCAAAATGCCTAGGGGTGTGGTGGAGGATGTACTGGTCCAAGTAGACAAGTTTTACTTTCTAGTTGATTTCATAGTTTTGGACACTCAACCCATTCCAAACCCTACCCAATCCATTCCGGTAATCCTTGGTAGACCTTTTCTTGCTACGTCGAATGCGGTGATCAATCGTAGAAGTGGGGTAATGAAACTTTCTTTTGGGAATATGACTATGGAGATGAATATCTTTCGAGCAGGAAAGCAAATAGGAGAGTGTAAGGATATTAGGGAGGTGGATGTGATCCATGCCTTGAGTGAGGAGTACTTTGAGAAGTCTTATTTGGAGGACCCTTTGGAGCGTGCTTTAGTAAGGAGTGAGAGATGTGCAGTGTTGGATGGAGAGAATTGCATGCATGCTGGAGAGTTGATAGATGAGACTGAGAATGTCATGGTAGTTAGTGGTTGGGTACTGATTTTTAAGTCTTTGGAGCCTTCTTTTATTAAGCCCAAACCATCAATTGAGTGTCCCCCTTGCCCTTCTAGGAAACCATTACCGAGTGAACTTAAGTATGCATTCCTAAGGGAGGGTGAGACATTTCCCGTAGTAGTGTCAGCAAGTTTGGAGAAAGCACAGGAAGTGAGATTGTTAGCAGTGTTGAGTGCCCACCGTCGAGCACTAGGTTGGACTGTGGCGGATCTTCGAGGTATCAGCCCTTTAGTATGTTCTCATCATATATCCCTCAAAGATGATGCTAAGCCGGTGAGGCAAATGCAAAGACGGCTAAACCCCAATATGAAGGAAGTTGTAAAAAGGGAGGTGCTTAAGTTGCTTGATGCGGGTATCATTTACCCCATCTCTGATTCGAAGTGGGTAAGTCCTACTCAGGTTGTTCCTAAAAAGTCTAGTGTCACTGTGGTTGAGAATGAGAAAGGTGAGTTAGTGCCTCAACGCACCCAAACTGGGTGGCATATGTGCATTGACTATAAGCGCTTGAATGTAGTGACTCGGAAAGACCATTTTCCACTTCCCTTTCTAGACCAGGTGCTTGAGAGAGTAGCGGGAAAGTCTTTCTATTGCTTCCTAGATGGGTACTCAGGATATAATCTGGTTAAGATAGCGCTAGAGGACCAAGAGAAGACCACTTTCACATGTCCATTCAGCACATTTGCGTATAGACGCATGCCATTTGGGTTATGTAATGCACCTGCGACTTTTCAAAGGTGTGTGATGAGCATTTTCAGTGACATGGTCGAGTGGTTCTTGGAGGTGTTCATGGATGATTTCTCTATCTATGGAGATACATTTGATGAGTGCTTGTCCAACCTTGAAAAGGTGTTAATGCGATATGAGGAGAGTAATTTGGTGCTGAACTGGGAAAAGTGCCATTTCATGGTACAATAAAGGATAGTTTTAGTACATATAGTATCATGTCAAGGGATTGAGGTTGACAAAGCAAAAGTAGAGTTGATTCAAAATTTGCCTACCCCTAGATGTGTGAAAGACATGAGATCATTCCTTGGCCATGCCGGTTTCTATCAGTGATTCATCCAGTCTTTTAGTTCTATTTCCCGGTCCTTATGCTTATTTTTGTCCAATGATGTTGCTTTTGAGTGGACAACCTCATGCTAAGAGGCGTTTGATAGACTTAAACACCTACTCACCACTGCACCAATTGTCCAAAGCCCGAACTGGTCCTTACCATTCGAGCTTATGTGTGATGCAAGTGATTTTGCAGTGGGAGCCGTTTTAGGGCAAAGGAGAGAAGGGAAACCATTCGTCATTTACTACACTAGTAAGACTCTTAATAAGGCTCAAATGAATTATCCCACTACGAAAAAGGAGCTTCTAGTAGTAGTATTCGCCCTAGATAAGTTTAGGTCATACTTGGTGGGATCTCGTGTCACAGTTTTCACTGACCACGCAGCCTTGAAATATCTTCTTACCAAGAAAGAGGCTAAGCCTCATTTGATTAGATGGATGCTACTCATCCAAGAGTTTGATTTGGAGATTAAAGATAAGAAAGGAGTAGAGAACGTGGTAGCTAACCCCTTGTCACGCTTGCCACTTCATCTGTCTGACTCGAGTGACCATCCGATTAATGAACATTTCCCTGATGAGCACATCATGCACATAAGCACTACTTCTCCTGACCATCTTCCTTGGTATGCATACATTGCTAACTTTCTAGTGACTGCCCAGATGCCTTCCCATTGGGCAAAGGTTGACAGAGTTAAGTTCTTACGCAATGTGCGTAGCTTCTTTTGGGATGAGCCTTACCTTTGCAAGTATTGCTCTGACCAAATTGTGAGACACTGCATTTCGGATAGTAAGATTTCCAGTGTCATTGAGTTTTGTCATACCTTGGCTTGCGAGGGTCACTTCTCTGCCAAGAAAACTACCGCTAAGATCCTTCAAAGCGGATTTTATTGGCCCTCGATGTTCAAGGATGTGCATAACTTTTGTTTGAGGTGTGACCAATGCCAATGATTAGGAGCCCTTTCCAAACGAAATGAAATGCCCCAAAATCCTATCATCATCTTGGAAATCTTTAATTGTTGGGGGATAGACTTCATGGGCCCGTTTCCTATATCGTTTGGTTTTGAGTATATTCTTGTAGCCATTGATTATGTTTCTAAATGGGTAGAAGCCATTGCCACTCGCACCAATGACCATCATGTGGTGGTCAAGTTCTTGAAGGAGTATATCTTTTCACGTTTTGGGATGCCCCGGGTCATCATTAGTGATAGTGGTAACCATTTTTACAATCGGCCTGTGGGTATCTTAATGCGTAGATATGGTGTGACTCATAAGGTGGGGACTCCCTATCATCCCCAAAATAGTGGCCAGGTTGAGTTGGCAAATAGGGAGATCAAAGGCATTCTTGAGAAAACGGTTAACCCCACACATAAAGATTGGTCTTTGCGGCTAGTCGATGCGTTGTGGGCGTATCGTACGGCTTATAAGACTATTCTAGGCATGTCTCCCTATCGTCTTGTTTATGGCAAGGCTTGCCATCTACCCGTTGAGATGGAGCATCGAGCCTACTGGCCAATCTGGCAATTCAATTAAAGTCTAGATGATGCCGGCACTCTTAGGAAGCTTCAACTGAATGAACTTGATGAATTGCAAAATGATGCTTTTGAGAATGCAAAGATTGCCAAGGCTAAAATGAAGGATTTACATGATAGACACATCCTTAGGAAATCCTTTCAAGTGGGCTAAAGAGTCTTGTTGTACAACTCTAGGTTACATCTTTTCCTTGGGAAGATACAGTCTCGATGGTTGGGTCCCTTTGTCATCACTTCCATTTCAGAGCATGGTGTGTGTGAGGTGCATAACCCACGCAACAACACTATTTTCAAAGTGAATGGCCATCGTCTCAAGCCATACTTGGAGAGTTTCGTGGCTGAGGTCGAGACGTGGGAGTTGACCGACCCACCTCTTTTCGAATGAAAGTTTAGAGCCCGAGTTTGTAAATAGTGGTTTGTTTCCTCTTGTTTTGTTTGGTTTTGTTTTAGATTAGAGAATTCTTGTTTTGAAGTTTGGTATGAATGAGTTTAGATTTATGTCTTGCGTTGCTCTTGTCCATACTTTGGTGTGTTAAAAAAAAAAAACAAAAGGTTTTCTGCTGTTCCAGCCCAAGTGGGGCGCCCCACCTATAGCATGGGCGCTCGTGTACCCTGATGGGTGCCCCACATTCCCACATGGGTGCCCAAGCTTGCATGTGCCTTTTTAAAAGGTCACATGACCTTCAATTTTCTGCTACTTCCTCCTAATTTCAGCACACATTTGGTTCTTCCAGCATATACCACCCGTGCCCAAGTTCTTCTTCTCTACCCGTGAGCTTCCCCCTTCCACACTCTTGGTCTCCATGTTCCTTCTTCCATCTATGTTGGTTTTCTACTTCCTTTGGTCATGCTAGGTTGTTTTTAACAGCATGTTCCTTCTATTTCGTGGGTATGTGTTGAATGGTGGAAGTAATGGCTTTTTCCTTTTGAAGGTAAGTTAGGGATCCATTGTTTGGTGCATGGGCTGTGAGTTTT
This sequence comes from Vitellaria paradoxa, assembly GCA_019916065.1. Lineage (NCBI taxonomy): Eukaryota > Viridiplantae > Streptophyta > Magnoliopsida > Ericales > Sapotaceae > Vitellaria > Vitellaria paradoxa. Next base: position 37,066,726 of record CM034233.1, on the reverse strand, counting down.
GGTTTTAGTTTCAGTTCATTTACTGATATTTAAGTTGATTTGCTGATTTTGGGAGGTTTGGACATGGAGTTTTTTCTTGTGAAAAGTGTGTTAGCAACGTGCCCACCAAGTGTTTGAGTAAATGCCCAAGTCGGGTAGAGATTGTTATTTAATGTTGTGATCTTAGTTTCATGCTCTTGGGTGGAAGAAGGTTGTTTTTAAAGTTGGGGACTTGATTTTTGAGGTGTGTGCTAGTGGAACCAACGTGAGCCTACCAAGTGTTTGATATTTTGCCAATCTTAAGTGGTGAGTCTACTTTGTTAGGCATTTGTGAGGAACATTCTTTGTTGGTTTGGACACTTGAGATTCTTGTGGAGATTGAGTGTTTTGGGCTACCTTATAGCTATGCCACGATCAAGGAAACATGCCCGTAAGGAGGACTTTGGTGGAACTTCTCGCACTGCTCATTCCCAGCGGCGGCATGATCGTGCACCACCTACTTCTTCCTCGTTTGAGGAGGAAGAGGTTAAGCTTTCCGAGGAGGCTGCTGCCTCTTCATCTGACAATGTTTCCTCCACCACTCCTAAAAATTCAAGCTCTGAAGATGTAATGGACAGGGACGAGAATGATTTGCTTTTTGATCATACTCGGTTTAGAAATCAGAGCCGCCAAGCATGGTTTGATAATTATTGGAGCCACAAACCCGTGTTGTGTGAACGGGGCATTCGGTTGACAGATTTTCCTGATCTTCACACTACCCTCATTGGACGTGGTTGGGTTAGGGCGATGACTTTCCTTGCTTCAGCTGATCCCATGCTCGTGTGGGAATTCTATTCTAATGTCAAAGTTTATCCTTCCGGAGCGGGGGTTTCACAGATTCTTGTGTGGGTTCGGGGGCGGTGTCTTCATTTCAAAGCATCCACCATTGCTTCATTTCTAGATATTCCACGGGTGGCTGACCCTGGGTACCCTTTCCCAGAGGATTCTCGCCCTTCCCGTAACATGTTGGCTAGAGCTCTGTCTGATGGTGCTCATAGGACTTGGGGCCCTATTCCACAGTTTTTCAAAAAGAACTTGAGTTCTTTCTACTGTGTTCTTCATGAGCTATCTTGTAGCCAGATTTTCCCACTTGTCCATGATGATTTAATTAGTCGTGAGCGAGCATTGTTGCTTTATGCTATTGCTACAGACATTCCTATTGACCTTGCTTCAGTACTCTTTGACACTATCATTCAGCGTGCGGGAGTTACTACCGGCCGTTCCGTATTGCCTTTTGGTGGTCTCATCACGGAACTACTGGCACACTTTGACGTGACTGTTGATGAGACCGCTCGCACTGTTAGTCCTTCTATTCTGATTTCTGAGTCTACTGGTGCAAGGCGCATAGCTCAGCTGCATCTACGCGAGTCGTCTTTCTCAGATGCGGGACCTTCTACCTCTTCCACCACCTGTGCAGGATATTCCTCCCCGACCCCGTGCCGTAGTATTACAGCAAGATCTTCTTCGGGGTATGGATGATAGGTTGCGACATATGGAAACTGAGCAAGTAGCCCAACATCGATCCTTGGATGGGATTGTAGCGGAGCAAGCTGCCCAGCGTCGCCTTCTAGAATCTCAGGATGTCACTCTGGATTCGGTTCTTGTAGCTCTTCGTGCTATGGGTCCTATTGCTCCACCTCCTCCTGACCCATATTTTGATTGCCCAGAGAGCCCATAGTTTGTTAGGCTAGTTTGATATGTGACCTAGTGTTGCTAATTTACATCTCTGTTTTGTGGTTCGCTGTGTGTAGCCCTAACATTTTCTTTTTGGAGTGTCGGCTAGAGTTAGTTTTGGGTGATCATTTGCACTCTCTTTATTTTATTTTATTTTTTTTCTTTAATGCAAGTCAACACCCTCTTTGTGGTGTCGTAGTTTACTTTCTTTTGGTTTTCTTATATTTGCTTACGTTTACTACTAACTCTTTCTTTTGTCTTCTTTTCCCTTTATTTTTCTTTTATTTTCTTTCTAACACTTTCTCTTGTATAGTTTTTCTTTTCTTCCAATAAAGACGCTCATGAGGTAATATCCACCTTTTCACCCTCTGTTTCTACATTTTGAGCATATCACTTGGATGTATGTTGTTGGTTATTGTTGGGAGTGCTGTAGAAACTAGGTTGGGGGGTGTTCTTTATTCTTTCTGGAGGGTTTTCTTTTTGGGTGCATGCTTGGCTTATGTGTTATATATTGCCTGATCTTTATGCTCATTGTCATCATGCTCACTTTGCACACTATGGACCCACATCTGCATCCTAGTTCTCACATTGAGGGCAATGTTTAGTTTAGGTTGGGGGGTAGAGTTCGCATGATGACCCTTTGTGCTAAATTTTTCAAAATTTGAGCATTTTTTAGCTTACATCCATGACGTAGCATATTTGTACCTGCATGTTAGCCCTTTTTGGTTTGGTTGATTGTGGAATTGAGTGAGCACATAAGGAGTGATTTTTGTTCAAGTTTTAATAGGGGACTTAGTTCTAGTTGAGTGTGTTGTGACCTAGTACATTTTAGACTATCATGGAGAAGGGCTTATGTACTTAGGAGTCGATTTTGATTAATAGTGGTTAATTGAGCATCTTCGGACAAGGTTGAGACTTATACCCCTATGGTAAGCTTTTGAGCCTGTTATTATTTTCTTGAGGGGTTGCACATGATTTAAGCTCATTTGTTCTACACTACAGTTTCCAATGCACCAGTTGCATTCCACACTTGCATGAGTTCCACTTGGCACTTTATGAGTTGTTGCAAGCTTTGGATATGATGCTTGGCCTTCTTTGCTACTTTGGGCCTTCTTATCCTTTCTTGTTCATGAATCTCCCTAGGAACCAATTTGATGCTTTCTAATAAGTGTGTGAAATATATGTTTCTATTTTTGGTTCACCTTATATATCATCCTTTACACCCATTCACACACTTTAAAGCCTTACCCACACATGTCTTGGGTTGCGGAAGTGCCTCAACATCTAAGTGTGCATTTGGGATTGGAAATGAATGATCTTTGGTATAGAAAGAGGATGAACGTTTAAATGGGAATGCATATTGTATAGTTTTTATTGTTTAAAAAAAAAAAGGGTGGCAAACACCATGTTTGAGTAGTTTGTAAGTTTTGAATAAGTTTCTTGTTGGAGTCCTCTTTAGTGGTTGGAAAGGAGTTGGGTAATGTGGGACTAGTGAGCACTTTACTATCTTTTTTCCCAAGACGTGTGCCTTGATTTCTATACCTTCCATTGGTAACCATTACCCTTGGCCAAGTTACAACCGAAATAAAGACCTAGTGGATTTTAAGTGAGCAACTCTTGTGTGTGCATGTAGTGGTCTTGTGTAGGTTGTGGGGTGTGATTTCTTGCATGGCATTGAAACTTTTGGTTATGAGCTATCCACTCTAAATTTCAATTCAGTTCACTCACGTATTGGTGGGGGTTGTGTGCAACTAGGATAGCATTCTATGCTAATAGGACTGTGTGAACCCTTGATGAGTGAATTTCTTTCTATGAGTGTTATTCCTTGTGAGGATTTGAAGTCAAAATCTGGCTCCGTTTATGCTCTTGCAACCGTGTTGAATGAATGAAACACTTTAGCACATATGCCTTTCCTACTTTGATAGTCCATGCTTTTATGCTTAGCACTTGGGAATTACATATGATACTTGAATTATGTACCTTATTGGGCTTGCACTTGAGTTATTCTAGATTGTAATCACTCTTTATTACTTAGAGACCATACCATAGACGTTTGTGGGTAGCATCACTAAAAACCCTCACGAGACCTTACTCGTCCACTGGGGGGAACCTCGGGGTTTAAAGGGCTTGCCACACACGCTAAGTGTGGCCATGTGTTTCTACGAAAATGGACATCACATTAGTTTAGAGTTTATTTCATTTGTTTTGCATTGAATAAATATTTGCATGTCATGGATGTTTTAGCAATCGTTTGTATACCTCATGGTCTTATTGCATGCATTGCTAGGGACTAGCAATATTTAGGTTGGGGGGTGTGATTGAGCACATAAAATGCAAACTTACCATGATTATATGAATCATTTTAGGTGTTTTATTTATATAAATCTCATATCTTTTAAGGAAATAAGATAATTTATGTGCTTTTGGACTTTTGTAGGTTTTGGCGCTTCACTTGGTGAAGGAGGATGAAAAGAGAGACCAAAGGAGCAAGGAAACAAAGTTAGTAAATATGGCACAGAAGCATAGGCACCCCACCCTATAGCAGATGGGTGCCCAAAGAGAGCCATTTTGGGAGGAAAAGCAGGTTCTCAGAGGCCTTTCATCGAACAGTTGGAGAGCAGCCAGCATGGACGCCCCACCTAGACCCATGGGCGCCCTTGTGCTACCTTGGGTGCCCCACTCTTCATCAGGTGGGCGCCCACACAGGGGGAGTCCTGACTGCTGTTTTTGATTATTTCTTTGAAGACTTCATCAAACACCACAAGCATGGGCACCCTACCTCAAGCATGGGCGCCCATAGGGACTCTTCCAGCACAAGTCCAGAAGAATTTTAGAATGTAATTTTGCCATTTTACCCTAGAATTTTGTAAAGATATAAAAGGGTAGAATTTTGATAATCGGGGGTTCGAAACCCTAGGGGAAAGTTCAGAATTTCTTTTCTAAGAGTTTTATGTAAAAATTACTTTCGAATTGCACTAAGGATTCAGATTCGTTGCTTTCGCTTTGGATTGTTCAAGTTTGATGTTGTTTTCGCAGTACAATTCATGTGTAAGTTTTAAATTGTTAGTTCGTTTTTAATAAGAATTTCATGTTCTCTGTGCTTTGTCTTTAGGGTTCGCTTCGTAGTGTTTCGTAGACGTAGTTTGTATTGATTTGCTTTCAAAATTGTTTTAAACCTTTTCGATTTATTTCGTTCTTGCATTTTGTTGCATATTGAAGATGTTCTTCTTTTCGAATTGTTCTGCTTACACTTTCATTATGCTAGGCTAGGGCTTTTCTTGGTTTTAACCTAGGTTCGTAATGAAATTGAAGGTCTTGGACTCGGATAGAATAAATTGAAATGAATTCATTACCTTTTGAATGATAACATAAGAATTGTAATTTTAGGTTGAATTTTTCGAAAACGAAACCTTGTGATACACTTGACCCTCGTTTACACTAAAGTGAATCGGAGGTTAATTCCATGTCCCGGTGATTTCGAACTTGACTTCAAAACCCCGGAATTACAATTTCTTTATGAAATAACATTTTTAACGTTGAATTTTCCGGCCTGGTCTTACATGTGTAAAGGTTAGGTTGAGTTAATTTCATATTCAAGTCCAAGCCTTCGAGGACATTACAGGACTAGGTTTAAACCAAGTATCTCCATTAATCCAAGTGTTTAAGTAATTCACGTACTCAGTTAAGTATTTGAATTGGTTGCTTCCTTAGTGTGTCATTCTTAGTTTAAGTGTATTTCTTTTAAATTTTCAAATCGTTTTCCCAATTATTTTCAAATCAAATTTCCAATTACTTATTCGAAAACCCCAAAAAGAATTTCATCTTTTCTCTTTAAAACTTTTGCAAGCATTTTCAAAATCAAGTTTCCAACACTTAGGCACCCCCTTGTTCCCTGTGGAGATGACCTAGGACTCACCTAGATTAGACACAACCGACCTCTTATACTTGAGAGTGAGCCACTACCAATTTAGAGAGCGGTCAATATAATCCAACCCAAGCAGTCAGAATGTTAATCCACAGGAAGCTAGCACTAACGTTGGGGAGATGGATGAAAGCTCTAGCAGTGAGGAAGATCGTCTACAAGGAGTATGTGCGGGCTGTCGTAGGCAGGGACATGTACGCTACTGGTACCCTAGACAATGTATCAAATATTGTACTTATTGTGGCAGGAGGAGGCACACCTGTAGCTCTTGCTCGTATCGTAGAGTTTGAGATGCAAGAATGTAAAAGGAAAATTTTGGAAAGAAATTTCCCTTAGCGGTAATTGGAATGGTTGGTAGTCTAGGGACTTATGTTATGTTATGTACTCTTTTAACTTTAGTTAGTAGAGTAACTTGAGAACTTGTAATGTTGGAACTTCTGTGGTAGTACTAATGGAAGTAAGATGGTGTTGTTATGTTGAACCTTTATGAATATATTGAACTGTTGTGTTATTGTTATGAAATGAAGTTATGCTCTATTATAATTTTAGATGTCGATTTAATATTGTTAATTTATGCTTTGATATACCTTAGACAAAATGCCACCACGTGAAATGGGAGTGAAAGGCCAAGGCCGAGGTAATGGTCGAGGCCAAGGTAGAGATAAATGAAGGGAACATACGCCTGTTCAGCAAGAACAAGAAACACATCATAGTGCAGTGGCTGAGGCATCGCCTATGGTACAACAAAATGACTTGGGAGAGGAGGAGGTGTAGTCGAGGGCACTAGAGATTTAGTAACCAGTAGCTATGGATGCCGGGGTGGTGTTACAACAGTTGGCGGCAGCTCCGGCCACAATAGCAGGTTGGGCTCGAGTTGGACCCCCATCACAAGTCCAGGCAGGCCCGACTGCTTTGGAAAAATTCAGAAGGATGAAACCTCCAACTTATGATGGTGTGGTCGACACAGATGTGGCAGAACAATTCTTAGAGGAATGTGAGAAGTTATTAGTTGCAATGGAAATTACTGATCCTTCTACTTGCATTATGTTGATTGTATTTCAACTAGTGGGAAAGGCATCAGTTTGGTGGTCTAGTTTAAAGGACATAGGAGGATTAGTGGGTCTCACTTAGGAAAGGTTCAAGGAGAAGTTCAGGGATCATTTCTTCCCTCAGTCTTTAAGGGACTATGTTGGTGTTGGAGTATGAAAGGAAATTTTCAGACTTAGCAAAGTATACACCTGAGTTAGTCTCTACTACTTATTTGAAGTGCAAAAGATTTGAAAGGAGATTGAGACCAACTTTAAGGAGTAAAATGGTGATGTTAGGATTGGAGGATTATGAGAATTTGGTAAATCGAGCGATGATGGTGGAAAGAGATTTGAATGAAACCAAAGTCATTTATGAAAGTCGGCAAGGTAAGACTATGGGGACTCAGCAAGAAGGAGTTAGCAGAAAAAGAACAAAGGGTAACTCATCAACTTCACAGATGCAATTATCCTTCCAGGAGAGTACAGTACCCAAACCATCAAGGAAATTGGAAAGCACTTCTCAGAGATTGATTATATGTTTTAACTGCAAGCAAATGAGGCATAAGAGCACTGAATGTCCTAAGGCTAGAAAATAGAATGAGTCACTAAGGCAAATGAAAAGTGGATAGGTTGGAGAGGATATAGTAAGCTATGGGTGTGGGAAAATCGGGCATATTCAAAGGTTTTGCCCTCAGACTCAGCGAAGTGTAAGGGGAAATGTGGCACAATCTGGACAGTGGTTACAGGGAGCTTGTCCGCCCATCGACCTCCCAGTCGGTACAACAGCAGTATCAACGTAGAAGTGTTCCGCATAGGACGATGCAAACTGGGACATCACAGCAGTCGAGGGCGAACCTACAGGGATAGAGGTTTGGTCAGCCATAGAATGTTCAGCCACAGGGCAGGGTGTTTGCAGTGGCACAATAGGAGGTGCCAACTGAGCCTATGGTGATAAGAGGTATTTTTCATGTCTATTGCTCAAATGCTATTGTACTCTTAGACACAGGAGCAACTCATTCATTTATCACTACATCCTTTACACATGCTTTGGGAATAGATGTTAGCCCTTTAGAATTGTTTTTACGTGTTGAGACCCCCATAACGGGATTTTCGTCCTTGACTCAAGTGTGTAAGGGGTGTGAATTAGGGGTAATCAATGTTTTTGATGGACAAGAGTTTGTCTCAACTTTTGATTTAATTGTATTAGATATGAGGGGTTTTGATATCATACTTGGGATGGATTAGCTTATGTTCTACCAAGCTATGATTGATTGTCATAAGTGTAAAGTAACCTTAACCACATCGGAGGGAGATCAAATTCGCTTCTTTACAGACCCGTGTGAAATACGAGAAGCATCACTCTTGAAAGGTTGGGGAAAGAATGAATTATGTAGTTTGTTTGCTTGCATGGTTATAGAAGAAGGAGGCAGGGAACAGAGAGTTGAATTGCCTGAAATTGTAGATGAATTTCTCGAAGTGTTTCTTTAGGAGATATCTGGGTTGCCACCTAAAAGGGAAGTAGAGTTTTGTATTGATCTGGTTTCAGGCATAGAACCCATCTCCATTCCACCCTACAAGTTGTCACCGGCAGAGTTAATAGAATTGAAAACACAAGTAGAGGAGTTGCTAGCTAAGGGATTCATCCGGCCAGGTACATCACCTTGGGGTGCGCCGGCGTTATTCGCAGATAAGAAAGACGGGACTTTAAGAATGTGTATTGATTACAGGAAGTTGAACAGGGTGACTATCAAGAATAGATACCCGTTGCCAAGGATCGATGATTTATTTGATCAACTGAAGGGATCATTGATATTCTCAAAGATTGATCTGTGATTTGGGTACCACCAGGTGAGAATAATGGAAGAAGACATTCTAAAGACGGCATTCAGGACTTGGTATGGTCATTATGAGTTTTTGGTTATGCCCTTTGGTTTGACAAATGCAACAGCAGTCTTTATGGACTTGATGAATTGAGTTTTTAGACATTATTTGGATAAGTTTGTGGTGATATTTATAGATGATGTCTTGGTGTATTCTACGTCAGAAGAAGAACATGAACAACATTTGAGGCTTGTACTACAAAGGTTAAGGGAACATCAATTATATGCCAAGCTGAGCAAATGTGAATTCTGGCTTAGAAAGGTTAAATTTTTGGGACATGTTGTCTCGGAGGAAGGAGTAGCAGTGGACCCATCCAAAATTGAAGCTATTTTGGAATGGTCTCAACCAAAGTCCGTATTTGAGATCCACAGTTTCCTCAGGTTGGCAAGATACTACAAAAGGTTTATCTCGGATTTTTCTAGATTGGCAGCCCCGCTAACTAGATTAACCCGAAAGGGAAGCAAATTTGAATGGGGTGAGGCATGTGAAAGATCATTTCAAGAAATAAAAAGAAGATTGACTACTACACTAGTATTAGTCATCCCAGAGAGGGGAGTTGGTTCCTTGGTGTATTATGATGCGTCACTGGAAGGACTTGGGTGTGTTCTTATGCAGAATGGGCGAGTAGCGGCATATGGTTCAAGACAGTTGAAGAATCATGAAAAGAACTATCCAGTGCATGATTTGGAGCCGCAACAGTCATTTTTGCCTTAAATAGTTGGAGGCATTACTTGTATGGTGAGAGATTTGAAGTGTTCTCAGACCACAAAAGTTTGAAGTACATCTTTACTCAGAGAGACTTGAATCTAAGGCAATGGTGGTGGATGGAGTACATGGAGGATTATGACTTTGAATTGCATTACCATCCAGGTAAGGCTAATATAGTTGCAAATGCTTTGAGCAGAAAGAGTAAAAGTGCCATGGCTTGTGTAGCAGTTAAAGAGTGGGAAATAATGGGGATATTGAATGAATTTGGATTGGAACTTAAAGAGGGAGAGGAACAAGGGATATTGAATACTATTATCACCCAGCCAGCCTTAATCAATAGAGTAGCTGAGGCTCAGAAGTTAGCTGAGGAAGCTAATGAAGTTTGTAATAAAATAAGGGATTAGGTGGATATTCCGGGCTAAACAGTGGGTGATGACGAAGTGGTCAAATATCAAGGGAGAACCTTTGTACCCTCCTCAGTTAGAAAGAAAGTTTTGAAGGAATTTCACCATTCCCGACTAGCAGTGCATCCGTGGGGTACAAAGATGTATCATGACTTAAAAAGGCAGTTTTATTGGGTAGGAATAAAGAAAGATGTGACGAAGTTTATTAGCAAGTGTCTAACTTGTCAATAGGTGAAGGCAGAACATCAGAGACCAGTTGGATTGTTACAGCCATTGCCAATATCTAAGTGGAAGTGGAAGAACGTGACTATGGACTTTATGTCAAGATTGCCAAAGACAACAAGAGGTTGTGATGCTGTATGGGTGATTGTTGATTGGTTGACAAAGTCGGCTCATTTCTTGTCAATGCGAATGATGGATTCAATGGACTCTTTGGCCCGATTGTACATTCAAGAAATTGTGAGGTTGCATGGGACACCAGTGTCCATTGTCTCAGACCGAGACTCTCGTTTTGTTTCCCGATTCTAGCAAAGTTTTCAAGCGGCCATGGGGGCAGAGTTATGTTTTATTACGGCTTATCATCCCCAAACTGATGGACAGTCAGAACGAATAATTCAGATTTTAGAAGATATGATTCGAGCTTGTGTATTGGAATTTAAAGAAAGTTGGGAGGATCGCTTATAACAATAGTTACCAAGCTAGCATTGGAATGACACCATTTGAGGCATTGTATAGAAGACTATGCCAATCCCCGGTGTGTTGGACACAAGTTGGAGAAGCAGCCATGATTGGACCAGAATTAGTTCGTGAAACTAATGAAAAGATCAAGGTAATCAGGTAAAAACTGGAGACAACACGCAATCGCCAAAAGAGTTATGCAGATCAAAGGAAGAAGCCTTTAGAGTTTCAAGTGGGGGATCATGTATTTCTAAAAGTGTCACCGCGGAAGGGACAGTTCAGATTTAGTAGGCGAGGAAAGTTATCTCCCAAATACATTGGCCCATTTGAAATACTAGCAAGAGTTGGAGAGGTTGCTTACCAGTTGGCATTGCCACCCCAAATGTCTGGAGTGCATGAAGTTTTTCAGGTCTCTATGTTCCGTAAGTACATTCTAGACTCTACACATGTGCTAAATTGGACTGAATCGGAAATAGACTCGGATGTGAAATATGAAGTTCAACTTATTCAAATTTTGGATGCTCGAGACCAAGTGCTTCAGGGTAAAACAATTCCCTTGGTTTGAGTATTATGGAAACATCATGGAGTAGAAGAATCAACTTGGGAACGTGAGATTGAAATGCGAGAATGATACCCATATTTGTTCTCTTAAGATCATGTTATGTATTAAATTTCGAGGACGAAATTTTTTTTGAAGGGGGGAAAATGTAATACCCCGGACTTTGTGTTAACATAAGACAAAGGTTTTTGATGTATTTTGGAAGGGATGTATGTTAATTTAGTGGAATGAATCATTTATGGTGCTTTAGAGTTGAGAACTTTGAAAGAGATGGGTTAGGCCAACAAAAGTGGGCATTTTAGCCAAGTACAGGAAAAAGGGAGGGCACCTTGGGTGCACAAGGCATGGGCGCCCAAGGCACAGTGGAATTGATAAGTATGTGTTCCTTTGCATTTTTCAGCCGAGCCTGTCACGCCCCGAATCTCGTGACCCGAGGGATGAGTGATAAACACACGCAATATGCACTAATATGACCAACCCATGATCAGAGCAACGCAACGTAAACTAGTGAGCCCGAGATATAAAATAGGATAATATAAGTTAAACCTTGACTACTGCCAGGTCACATACTCTATACACCATTAATACATAACTTAGGCCTTAAGGCCATTATAACCAAATCGAATAAGTCTAGCAATGTACAATGTTACAATTCCAAAAGAAATTTAAACTAAATGACCAAGAGCTCTGCTATGCTCAAATGGACCCGTGCTAATGTCCCTACAGAATTTGATGCAGGTACAGGCCATAACAATCAAGTGGGCTAATGGGGTTGGGCTAGAAGGGTGTGCATGAGCCCTACCAAGCCTAGCAAAACTCTTGGTCATCTAGTTTAAATTTCTTTTGGAATTGTAACATTGTACATTGCTAGATTCATTTGATTTGGTTGTAATGGCCTTAAGGCCTAAGTTATGTTTTAATGGGAATGGTGTATGGAGTATGTGACCTGGCAATAGTCAAGGTTAAACTTATGTTATCTTATCTGATGTCTCGAGCTCACTAGCTTCATTGCATTGCTCTAATCATGAGTTGGTTATGTTAGTGCATGTTGTGTGTGTTTATCACTCACCCCTCGGGTCACGAGATCTGGGGCGTGACATGATGTACTTGGTCAGATGAATCCCTTAGCTAGCAACTCCTCTACTTGTGTTTTTAGTTCTGTTAACTCTCCTGGTGCCAACCTATAGGGTGGAATGGAGATGGGTTCTATGCCTGTAACCAAATCAATGCAAAACTCTACCTCTTGTTTAGGTGGCAACTTGGATATCTCCTCAGGAAATGCTTCAGGAAATTCATTCACAACTCTAGACAATTCAATTCCTTGTTCTTCGTCCTCTTCCTCTATAACCATACAAGCAAACAAACTACATAATTCATCCTTTCCCCGACTTTTTAGAAGCGGTATTTCTCGTATTTCACACCGGTCTATAAAGAAGCGAATTTGATCTCCCTCCAGCATGGTTAAGGTTACCTTATGCTTATGACAGTCAGTCGTAGCTTGGTAGGACATAAGCCAATCCATACCAAGTATAATATCAAAACCTCTCATCTCCAGTATAATTAAATCAAAAGTTAAGATGAACTCTCGCCCATCAAAAACATTGATTACCCTTAATTCACACCCTTTACACACTTGAGTCAAAGGAAGAAAATCTAGCTATGGGGGTCTCAACATATAAAAACAATTCCAAGGGGCTAACATCTATTCTCAAAGCATGTGCAAAGGATCCAACGATAAATGAATGAGTTGCTCCTATGTCTAAGAGTACAATAGCATTCGAGGAATAGACACGAAAAATACTTCTTGTCACTATAGGCTCAGCTGGCGCCTCCTGCTGTGCCACTGTAAACACCCTGCCTTGTGGCTGAACATTCTGTGGCCAACCAAACCGCTATCCCTGTGGGTTCACCTTCGACTACTGTGATGTCCCAGTTTGCATCGTCTTATGTGGAACACTTCTATGTTGACACTGCTATTGTATCCACTGGGAGGTCGATGGGTGGGATCCCTGTAACCACTATCTAGATTGTGCCATCCTTCCTCTTGCGCTTCGCTGATTCTGAGAGCAAAACTTCTAGATATGCCCTATTTTCCCACACCCATAACACACTATATCCTATCTAACCTGTCCACTTCTCATCTACCTTATTGACTTATTCTGTTTTCTAGCCTTAGGACATTCAGTGCTCTTATGCCCTGGTTGCTTGTAGTTAAAACATATAATCAATCTCTGAGAAGTGCCTTCCAATTTCCTTGATGGTTTGGGCACTGTACTCTCCTGGTAGGATAATTGCATCTATGAAGTTAATGAGTTACCCTTTACCCTTTTTCTACCAACACCAAGGTTGCATGTGATGAGGAGCCAAGGTAAACCAAAATAAAGAAAGTGCAAGAAGAGTCCAAAGACTCCTAAGACTTCTTCAACTTCCCAAGAGCCATCCTAAGGCATAAGATTGACTACCATGGGTGCCAAGGAGAAGGAAGTGGTTTGAAGTTCAAACTAGTTGAAGTAGTGTGCGGTTGAAGTTCCAACTCAACACCCTCTCAATTTTCCAGCCATAAATTTTTCGTCACAACTGGAAATGGTGCCATTCTTTTTGGGTTAGAAACAAGACTTGAAGGGCTACAACTTTCGTGTTTTAGCCAAAGCCCAAATCAATCATCTTGAGGGTCAAAATCGCACCGGAAGTCAGGGACAGAAAGCTGTCAAAGAAGAACTATTCATTGTAGTTGTAGACAGGCGCCCCACCTCAACCATGGGTGCCCCACAAGTGTCATGGGTGCCCCACTATTCATCAGATGGGTGCCCACCGAGAGCATGATTTGGGCACACCTACCTTTGGGTGCCCCACACCTACCCTTGGGTGCCCATGATGACTTTTCCAGCATACGTTCAGAATGAAGTTTGGAGTTGTAATTTTATCTTTATGCCCTTGAATTATGTAATGATATAAAAGGGTAAATTTCTGATGTACTGGAGGGGAGTCAAAAAAAACCCTATGCACTACTTCTCTTTTCTTAGTTTAGTTTAGATTAGGGTTAGGTTTTTGATTCTGCTTTGGGTTGTTCAAGTGTTGTTATCATCCTCGCATCAAGATTACTTTGTAAGTCACCTTCGTTACTTCGCTTTAATCAAAAGTTCTTTGTTTTTGCTTTGTAGTTCTTCACATCCATTGCTTGCGTTAGATTCATTTTCGAAATTGCTTAAACTTAATTCGACTTACTTCATTTTTGTGTTTGATTGCATAATGAAAATGATTTCCTTTTCGAAAGGCTTCGTTAACACTTTCACAATGCTAGGCTAGGGTTTTTCTTGGTTGTAATCTAGGAACGTGATGAAATCGAAGAGTTGAATTTGGATAATGTAAAGTGCAATATGTTTATTATCTTCTGAGTAAAAATGTAAGGATCGTTATTCTAGGTTACTTTTCGAAAATGAATCACCTGTGATATTCATTTACACTAGTGTGAATCGAAGTTCAATTCCATGTCCCAGTGATTTCGAACTTGACTTCAAAACCCTAGAATCACAGTTTCTTTACGAAGAATGGTTTTCCAATGTTGAATCTTCCGACCTACTTTTACATGTGTAAAGATTAGGTTAAGTTAACTACATATTCGAGTTCAAGCCTTCAAGGACATTATTACAAGACTAGGTTAAAGCCAAGTGTTTCCATTCACATAATTGTTTAAGCACAGTTCATGTCAGTTGTTAATTTTCAGAATTGGTTGTTTTCTTAGTGTTTTCATTTTTAGTTTAACTTGTGTTTTTAAAGTATCAAATCATTCTTCCAACTACTTTCAAATCATCTCAATTCCCTATTCGAAAACTCCAAAAAGATTTTTTTCTTTTCTTTTTAAGATTTTCGCAAGTGTTTTCGAAACCAATTTTTTCAAAGATTTAGTCACCCCCTTGCTCCCTATGGAAGATGACCTAGGACTCACCTAGACTAAACTCAAACGACCTCTTATACTTGAGAGTGAGCCACTACCAAATTAGAGAGTGGTCGGAGCCATATTCAAAAATTGCATAAAGTTTCCCAATGCATATCAAACTTACCTTTCAGCCAATTCATTTCAAATTTATAACTTCATATTATCCAATCATGAAAGTCGTCATGTGTACTCAAAAGATTGTGATTTCAACCTCAAACCTCACTGGGTGTTTCACTCTTCAAATGAATTTGCATTGACATGGGTACTCTCAAGGTTCATGTAAAGAAGCAATATCAAATTTTATGCATAGAACCCAAATAAGACGTGAATAGGAAAAAATTAGAACAGATGTGATGGTTTATAGCTTCATGGTGGAATGTATTGATGCATATGCAAAACTACTAAGTTTAAACACACAATTTAGATCAAAATTCTTACAAATGCCTTTCACCTTAAGTTTGTTAGGCCTTTAAAAGGGTTGTAACTTGGCTAGGGGTTCAGGGCTACCAAACAAAAGATAGGAAATTCAAAGTGCATATTTTGAGAACTAATGATCAGCACACTATGTCTCCTTCCCCTTTTTGAGGCTTCCTTCTCTATTTCTCTTTTACTTCTCCTTTTTTATTTAACCCACAACTAGAAACCAAAACTTCAACTCAACTCAATTTTTTTTTTTTAACAAAATAAAAGAGATAAACTTCCTTCCACATAACCACATCTTTATGGTCACCCTATTTCCCTTTGTGTCCTAATTTTCTCAAAACACATATCAAGGCCAAAGGATACTTTAGTGGTTAGAATAAGAAAAAATTCAAATTTTTGTTCAAATGTTCCAAGTTGTCTCCTAGGGATATGTAAACAGGAAAAGGAATAGTCTTGAAGCAAGTAAACATGGCCTAACATCACTTTTACGTTAATAGCATTTTTCAAAAATATTGATCCAATCATGTATAGGAACCTAAATGTTTTGTGCATTCAATACCAAAGCAAAGTAATGTAATGACACTATACGTAAAAAACCAAAATGAAAGAATTAATTTAGAGTATTTAATGTAAACTCTCAATAATAAATGATGAGGCTCAAAAGCTTATAAGATACTGATCTTTTAGATTTCCACATATGTCTTGATATACTTGAATAACTAAAGATCATGAAATTCAATCCATAATACATTCTAATTCCATGGTCTTAAGTGAAAAGTTTTTAATGCATTGGGAACCTTTATACTCAATTTCAATTAAGTGCCTTATTCAAAATTGAAATCAATCCATTCATTAATATCATGATTAATACCAACATTAAACTAGTTATTAACACATGCCTAAGGTAAAGCATCATGCAACCTTCTCCCCCCAACATAAGTGGCACATTGTTCTCAATGTGTTTAAAATACACGAGTGAGAGTGTGCGTGAGTGCATGATTTATGATTAATATTATGCAAAAACTAAGCATGCGTGACACCCCAACTAGAATCAAGAAGACTGATGAAAGGGAGAGGCATAAAAATGATTAAATAATAAAAAAAGTGAAAAAAATAAAAGTAATAAAAGATAACAAGGTTAAATAGTACCTTATATTGGCACAATATTCATCAAAACAATGCATTATGACATCAAAAGGGACTTCTAACGGTTCAGTAGCCTCATTCTTAAAGTCAAAAGTAGGGAGCGAGTTATCGTCAACATCCTCGTCCTCATCAATGTTAGAACTAGAGATATCTTCAAGAGGTGGCATGTCGTCATAGTCAGAATGTAATATATCCTTAGTAGCTAGAGTGGATTTAGTGTCAGTGTCTGGGGTAGGTGCATCGGGCCACTCAATAGTTATAGCTACCTCTACCCATTCCATTCTCACTAAGATCTCTAAGTCAACCTCATCCTACCCTTGTGCCTAAAAAATTTGATGTGGTGCCGTGACGAATAAAGGGAGGTACTGGAATGGGAGGGGTAGGGGAATTCATGCTCAAATGAGTCATTGGGCCACTCGTCTAAATTAGTCACTGAACTTTTAGTCTCAAAATCACACTCTGAATTAGTTAAATAAATTTCACTCTCTCACTCCTTAGGTGTAGGCCCGGTTTTGTTAGTCATGATGAACTTGTTCTTAACATTAAGTGAAAATTTCCAAACCCACACAATCACACACACAGTGAAAATAATCACACAAGAGAATAACAAGGAAACCCTATCACAGGGAGAAAAACCTCTATTTACAATCCCACTATCAACGGGTTACAAGGCTCTACTCAGACTCTCTACGAATCACTCGCACGAATCCTTTCGTCACTCTTGCTCGAATCACTCGATAAACCCTACAAGTAGGCTTTCTGCCTCACACAGAAAGTGAAAAGAAAATACAAGATGAATTTAGAGAAAGAACATGAAAGCTCTTCAATACTCAAAGACTCTTTCTCTAGGTCCCTATAATATGTTCTCCCACCTCCTTACAATAACAGAGTTGGTTTCACATATATATAGGATTACAAAGTTGCCCTAGTTTGGCAAAATAGGAAATTGAATCCGAACAAAATATTCATAGCTCGATCCCTCGCACTCCCATCCTCCAGCCTGCGACCTGCACTGGAATTTTTGCGCTTTAGGAAATAACACTGGCGCACCCTCGCGCTCCCATCCTCCAGCCTGCGGACCTCACTGGAATTTCTGAGACACCTTGGCGCACCCGCACGCTCCCTTCGGGCTGCCTGCGTGCTTGGGGCGCACCCGCACGCTCCCTTCGGGCTGCCTGCGTGCTTGGGGCGCACCCGCGCGCTCCCTGCGCCGTGCCTGCGAGGTACACTGGAATTCCATTCATGTTCCAGAAGGCTGCGTCCGAATTCCATTAGGTTTTGTAATCCTTCACACCAATTAGAATTCTTCAAAATCTTGGTCAACTTGATTCATTTTATCTCCTTAATTGTTTAGAATTCTTCAAATCTTCAATTTGCATCACTTTAGGAAACTTGAATAGCATTCCTAATTTAACTAAGATTTTGATTGGATTTGCCACAAGACTTTACAATCTCCCCCTTGGCAATTCCATATCAAAACTTAAGTTAAATTTTAAATTCTGCTCAAATTCTGAATTCTGCTCAAATTCTGCACGTACTGAACACACACATCAAGGCACCAAAATCTTACCAAAGCACATAAGACATAAAATATCATGCCATACCCTAAACAAGTTCACATATTACATACATAAGTTAAATTAACTCCCCCTTTTTGATATGGAAGTAACAAGCTCACAAAAAATAAAGCAAGATCAAACCGAAGACCCATGAGTATGGCATACATGACACGACCTCTTCTAAGTGTGACATCAGAATAATGTGAGGGAGGATCTCCTGCGCCCTGCCTACGAGGCTCTCAGGAAAATACGTGTAAGTGCAGATTTGGACACAAACAATCAAAACTAAAAAGAGACAGTAGAAGAATTCACAAAAAAAATGTCAAAAAAACTTTTAATTCCACTATACCAATACATGTACATCAATCTCTCACCCTTCATAAATTCAAAGATTCACATTTTGATTTTCCAAGAAAATTGTCAATTCTGTGTCGGGAGGTGAAATAAGTCACAAAATTGAACAAATGCTTGTGCACGTGTGAGTTTTTGACTATAATATACATATAGGCTCCCCCTCAAACAAATCATAGACTCAAAAAGTTAAATTTGATGTACCAAATGAATTGAGAGCCAATCTTCCCTTTTTTTTTTTTTTTTAAACACTTGGCGGCTTTCACACGCTTATGGGCAGGTAGCTATTCCTTAACAATCAACGAGTCATTAAGGGGCTTCTCACTGGTCCCACCAGTAGCCCTTTCCAAGAATTTTTTTTTTTTTTTTTTTTTTTTTTTTTATGCATAACTTTGATATGCACAAATCAGGCTCCTCAACATTTTTTAAACACATCAAACAATAACCCTTGATTCGTAGAAAAGAAGAGAAAAAGATATATGCATGTACAGTCAAGTGTAATAGGAAGCACTTCAAAATTATGACAAAAATAACCAAAACACTTCGTATCAATTTACAAGGAATGCGAAAATTATGAACTCATTGAAATCGATGAATCTGGAAGATTTAATGTACAGGTAACAGTATAGAAGTCATAAAATATTTTCAACTTAATCAATGAACTTCTAACTTATCTTTTAGATTTCAATGGTGTGTACAAATGCCTACAGATTTTCTTAGAGACTCAAAGCGAAGGGCATTTTGTGAAACAAAACAATTTAAATCTGACTTTCTAACCCAAATAGCTCTAGTTTTAAGACCAGTTGTCTTGACAGGTTTTTCCTCACGTTTTTGACTTTTATGAAAATTCTTTTTCTCAACAAATTTGAAATTTGTACCTCTTCGAAATATTGGACTGTTTTGTTTTTGAAAAGGACGTGAGTTTTTGTAATAATCTTCTGAAAATTTTGAAAACACTTGAAATTTATTCTTCACAGGGACTCTAGGCTCAGGGTTTTTTGAAAAATTTTTAACATAGTTTAAAGGAAGACCATAGAGTTTGTGACAGTTTGGGCGTATATGACCTTTGATTCCACAATGGTGACAAACAGGTACAAGGGATTGGGATCTAGCAAAATGCATACCTTTCACTATGTGAGGAGAATGCTGATAGTGTTTATTCTTTTCAAAACTCTTCTTTGGTGGTGCAGCAGACTTATGGAAGGTCTTGGGATTGGCTGCAGGTTTTGAAACAACCTCTTCTACTACTGAAGGCGCGGATGATGATGAAACAATTGTATTTTTCCCTCCAGTGTAGCCTAAGCCTGCTTTGTCTCCATGTGTTCGTTGTTGGCTCCAAATTTCTTCAAGTTTTTGTGAACTGGAGTTCATTCTTTCAATTATCTTCTCATCACTCTTGATCTTTTCTTTCAGCTTACAGACCTCATCCTGAAGTTCTTCAACAGCTTTCTCCAATTCATCAATCTTTTTATTCTTTTCTTCAAGTTTTTCTTTGAACTTTTCTGCACTATGAGACTGAGAAGTTTTGTCAGATTCCAAAATAGATATTTTACCTGTGAGTTTTTCATTCTCTGTCTTCAAGGAATCTCGTTCACTTCGGAGTTTACTGTTGCGGGTATGTTGGGCTTGTCTTTGTTTCTTTACCTTACTGTATTCGACAATGAGAGCATCATAGGCCACTTGCAAGTCATTATTGAATTCATCCTCAGAGTCATCATCTTCATGATTAGATATATCGGTGTCGCTTTGAGATCCAGATGGAGTTCCTGCAGACGAAGAGTGAGACGCCATAAAAGCAACAAAATTACCTTCATCGTTTGAGGATACTGCTGAAGATGATTCATCTGAACTGGATTCATCATCTAATGTAGCATTCATGACTTTGACTTGTTTCTTTTTCATCTTTTTGTTTGCACAGTCTTGAGCAAAGTGTCCATATCCATGACACTCAAAACACTTGATCTTGTTCTTCTTGTTTTCTTCCCCAGATTCAATCTTCTTGATCTTCTTTCCTTTTTCTTGAGATTGTGACTCATTCTTGTTATTCTTATTAAATAAACCCTTCTTCCTCATATATCTTACGAATCTTTTAGCCACAAGCGCCATTTCTTTATCCGACTCCTCTTCATCACTTCCTTCTTCCACTGTCTTTAGAGCAATACCTTTTGACGCTTTGCGAGGTTTCACCATATTTGCTTCAAACGTTTGCAAGGATCCCACAAGGTCTTCTATTCTCATGGAGTTCACATCTCTGACTTCTTCTATTGCTGTGACTTTAGAATCAAACACTCGTGGAAGAGAACGTAAAATTTTACGTACCACTTTGTATTCTGGAATAGGTTCTCCAAGGTTATGGCATGAATTAACAATGTGACTGAGCCGGACATAAAAGTCATCAAACCTTTCGTCTTCATTCATCCTTAGTCCCTCAAACTCAGAAGTGAGTTTTTGAAGCTTGCTGGTTTTGACTTGTTCGTTCCCTTCATGTGTACTTTGCAGAATTAACCACGCTTTTCGGGCACTCGTACAACTTGAGATGCGGCAGAATTCATTAGGGCAAACTGCAGAAAATATGGCACTCAAGGCTTTGAAGTTCCATTCTGAACTCTCTTGCTCAGTTTTAGTCCACGTCTGAATTGACTTTTGTTCGATTCTTTCGTCAACTTCATGGGTCGGTTCTTCCCATCCTTTAACTATTGACATCCAGACTTTGTAATTAATTCCCAAAAGAAAAGCTTGCATTCGTACCTTCCAGTATGAATAGTTTGAGCCGTCAAACCAAGGGGGTCTAGTGCTTGAGCCTCCTTCACGTGGTGGATCCATTGGTTTGGACGAAGATCTTCACTCAAGAACTTAGAGTGACCTGCTCTGATACCAATTGAAAATTTCCAAACCCACACAATCACACACACAGTGAAAATAATCACACAAGAGAATAACAAGGAAACCCTATCACAGGGAGAAAAACCTCTATTTACAATCCCACTATCAACGGGTTACAAGACTCTACTCAGACTCTCTACGAATCACTCGCACGAATCCTTTCGTCACTCTTGCTCGAATCACTCGATAAACCCTACAAGTAGGCTTTCTGCCTCACACAGAAAGTGAAAAGAAAATACAAGATGAATTTAGAGAAAGAACATGAAAGCTTTTCAATACTCAAAGACTCTTTCTCTAGGTCCCTATAATATGTTCTCCCACCTCCTTACAATAACAGAGTTGGTTTCACATATATAGGATTACAAAGTTGCCCTAGTTTGGCAAAATAGGAAATTGAATCCGAACAAAATATTCATAGCTCGATCCCTCGCACTCCCATCCTCCAGCCTGCGACCTGCACTGGAATTTTTGCGCTTTAGGAAATAACACTGGCGCACCCTCGCGCTCCCATCCTCCAGCCTGCGGACCTCACTGGAATTTCTGAGACACCTTGGCGCACCCGCACGCTCCCTTCGGGCTGCCTGCGTGCTTGGGGCGCACCCGCGCGCTCCCTGCGCCGTGCCTGCGAGGTACACTGGAATTCCATTCATGTTCCAGAAGGCTGCGTCCGAATTCCATTAGGTTTTGTAATCCTTCACACCAATTAGAATTCTTCAAAATCTTGGTCAACTTGATTCATTTTATCTCCTTAATTGTTTAGAATTCTTCAAATCTTCAATTTGCATCACTTTAGGAAACTTGAATAGCATTCCTAATTTAACTAAGATTTTGATTGGATTTGCCACAAGACTTTACATTAAGTTTAAAGTCAACTTAATAAAATGTTTAATTATATGTAACCAACCATGAAGCATGTATAAAAGAAAATAAAAGGAAAGCAAACACTTGACAATTAAAAAGAAAGAACAGAATGATAAATAAAAGGATTCTTGATTGGTTAGGAATCCCATTTTTGAGGTTTAGATGACATAAACAAGAATGAAATGTACAGTCTAAAACCAAATTATGTCCAAATAAAAGAAAACAAAAAAGAGAGTTTTATGATTACAAAATAACATGTCTAGTCAAATTCCTAAAGTCTCATAATAAGTACACGATCCAAAAGAAAACAAAAACAAAATAACTATAACTAGATAACTGCGATGAGGTAAGGTAGTCTAAAGTTTAGAAACTGACTAAAGAAGCTCTACAACCATCTACCCCGATCCTCTTGGTTTCAAAGAAGTTGATAAATTCTTTTTTTGTTATCTTCCTCATATTGCTCCATCTGAGAGACCCTTTCAACTAGATACCTAATAGCAGCTTGTGTGTCATGAAGCATATCGGCCAATTCAAAATTTGAAATTTCTTTTTTCTTCCTCCTCTGTGGCCTAAGAGTTAGTTCCTTTCTCAATTGGGTTGGTTTGGTCTTTTTTTTTTCTATTGAGGAAGAACTGGCCCCATAACTTGGAATAAGATGTAAAATTGAAGGACTAGAGAATAGTGGCCAATGGGAGGTCATGAGAAATGTGAGCACCCTTTTTTTTACAAATTTTAGTAATAGCACCACCAAAGGGAAGACTGGTTTGTGCACTAGGATGCTCATATAGAGAATTTGTTGCCACATGTATGCCAGTAAATCAATGGTCAATCCAATTTTTATGGCATAAATGGGTTTGGTGCATAGGTGGCGGTAACCAGAGTTATGATTCTGAGGCAATATATTAGTGTAAGAGAACATATGGGGAGCTCAATATTTGTTGTTAAGTTCAGAAACTGGCTTCTTATACTCCTCAAGCCATTTATTGCCTTCCTAAAGAATTTTAGTCGCTACCTCAGCCATGGAAAGAGTACTTTCAGATGGATAGGAAAATTCTAGGTGTTGAACTCTAGGGAGATGAAAAACTTAAGCAAAATCTTTAGGTGTCAAGGCAATGTCAACCCCTTTAACCTACCTAATAAGAACTTCTCTACCTGGTTGCCTAGTGATAGATTCCTCCTTGACATTGGCAAAGAATTCTCTAACTACATCTATTACACAATGGGGATAAAATCTCGCTAAATAGAGCCACTGTCTCCCTTCAAAATTTTGGGGCAACATGAATTCTTGACTTTTGAAGTGGTTTATGCGCTAAGGATATTTGATTACAACCCGTTTATAAGCCCAAATATCATCATATTTGCTTCAGTAGTTTTGTGCCAGAACAAGTCTTTATTAAATGAGGTGCCCCCCCAACTATCTATTGATAGCATGCTTAACTCGAGGGCCTATATCAACTACATAAGGAAAAAGCTATTTGGATTCAAATTAACATTCAATCAATCAATCTCTATGTCCATGTAAGTTTAGCGGCCTATACTAACAATATAAAGAAAGAGAAAATAATACTAGAAATCCCAAAATAAGGATGTGACACATAAATGTATGATTAGAAATTAATGTGGGATGTCACAGGCGGGTCCACAATAGTGCCTTCAATATCGAACTCGGATATGTGAACAAGTTGAATTGATATGTGAAACTTCTAAACATAAAGAAATATTGACAAGACCAACACAATTGGGTCTACCTTGTGGTCATTTAAATTGAAATATGTGAATAAGCAACCCCATAATTTCAAATTTTATTCAGAGTTTGAATCAGAAAAGTGATAATAAATGCTAATAGGAACACACAGCTGGAATTGGAAGCCAAAAGAAACAGAGGTTGGTACACTGGAACCCGTAGGTATGGCCTTTCGAATGAACCCAAATGAAAGCAGATCTATAGCATAAAATTCTGTAAAAGGGCATTAAGAACTTATATATAACCAAAACTACGGTGTTAAGACAAAAACAGTTGACTCGAGGGTTTACATTGAAAAAGACGAACTTACCCAAAATTAGAAATGACTAGACTAAGGTTTTGAAATCCCTTGACTCGAAATTGTTGAGGTATAAAGAGTTTCTTGAAGGATTTTAGCTCAGGTACAAGAATTCTGAAATTCCCTCTTCACTGCTATCTAGACACTTGATGCCGGTCCAAACACTAGATTCATATCTACCAATAAAATTGCTTCCCTTTTCTCTACTATCCGGACACCCTACGGTTGGTCCGAACACTACGACCTAACCATGTGTTTTAAAGAGTCGCCAGTTCAAGCGGTGTCTACATCAACATCGGGGTGTCTAGACAGCACTGACAAGGCCTTTGAGAAAATATTGTAATTAATTAAGGTGTCCGAACCACCCAATTGGGTTGTCCGAATAGTAGTGAACAAAAAGAGAGAATTTAAAGAACATGAAATCCCAGCATAACACAATTTAAAGAACATGAAATCCCAGCATAACACTTATTCAAACTAACCATAAAACTAGAAATTAAAATAAAACTAATTATTCTACTAATGTACATACAATCCTTAGAAAAAAAATAATGAATTATTCAGATGGAGGAGGATCTAAAAGTCCCACAATTCCACAACTCCAATGAAATGTTCAAGATATGGTTTGAGCTAGTGTCCATTCACTTTGAATCGATTCTTATTATTTAGATTTTCTGTTTCAATTGCACTATGTTTGGAAACATGTTTCATTATGAATGGCCCAGACTATTTAGATTATAGTTTGCCTAGAAATAAGTGAAGTCGTGAATGACAAAGAAATACTTTTTGACCTTCGTGAAATGAACGTTGCGCTATATGTTGGTCATGTACTTTCTTCATTTTTTCATTTGAAATTTGTGCATTTTCATATGCATCATTTCTCAATTCATCTAGTTTTGCAATCTGAAGTTCACGGTGTAGCCCAGCCTCATCAATGTTAGCATTGTGATTACACTTGAAAAGTGTAATTACAAACTCCATATTTTGACCTTTATTCATGTACTTAAGTAATAAATTTAAGAGTTTTGTTATTTTTTTTATTACTTATGGAGTTTATTTTCTAAATTGTAGGAAAAATAGGTGAAATAATCATAATTAGTAGTGATGAAAGTGATTCAGATGATGGAGAAGACATTGTGGTCCAGACACCCCCATAGGTGGTGTGGACCAGGTCAAAGGCTAAGCTGGAGAAATAAAGCAGAAACTAAAAGAAAGGTTACCGTGGTCTAGACACCCCGTCGGTCAGGTGGTCCAGACCACAATGGGCTTCACTATGCAATTTTATCAGTTTGTTTGAGGGTTTTTTGTTATCAATATAAATCTTAGCATTGTATGGTCATATTGGCAACTTTTACCTTATGTCCTTTCATACATTTAAAGAGTTTTTATGGTGATTTGATGTGTGGAGAATGTTTTTGAGACTCGATAGAGTATTCATAGGAGTTTTAACAGCTTTCATTATTCATCGTTTCGCATCAGATTCGACTTCGAAGTATAGTATTTTCATTTATTGATTTCATAATATTGTCTTTTCGATTCATTGTTTAGTTTAGTGATTTGTTTGTTATTATGCATATTGAAATCATGCTAGCGTAAACTTATCCTTCTTGATTCAACGAATCAAGGAAAGGTGGGTTGTTATAAATAATGGGATGTGCATAGACCTTTTGCATGATTTGTGAAAACTCATGCGTAGAGATCTGCATATTTCAAATCTGATTTCATTTGTTTCTAAAACTTTTGAAAATGAAAATCCTTGACTACATTCTCTGTAATCACTGGTTACGGTTTTTGATTAAAATTTGGTATTGATATTTTTGAACAAAACAAAATTGGATTTGAACCCAAGTAATATCAAAGAATATTTTTTCAGTTTTATAATCTTAAACGAGAGTATAAAACCAAGTTTTAGGAAATAATGAACTTTTAACGAAAATATCTTTCCAATCTATTTGTTCCTTTACGTGAACTTTAGACTGTAGTTGTGTGGACATCATGTTGTGAAGTAATTAACCCACCTGAAATTGAGAGCTGAATCAAGAATCTTATTTGATAGTGTGATTGTTATTTGAATTATTCCCTTAGTTAATTAATTAGTTGCTTTGAATTTTTGAACATGCTTACTTTGTTTGAATCATACTTTAATTGAATTTTCCATCGTTATTCATTATTCTTGCTAAACCAAAAATATTTTCTGAATTCCACTTAATTAAATAATTGTCAGTGAATTGATTTTATATATATTTTTATAAAAAACTAAAAATTTAATATTCATCAAACCTTGGAATTTCATTGAACTTAGAATTAATAATTTCTGTCACAACCTAGAAACTAAACGTAGGTTCCCTGTGGATTCAACTTCGGTTTCACTGAGTTAAAACTGCACCGCACACCCTTGAACTTGGGGGTTAGTTTAGACGCACTATTTAGACGCGATCAAGTTTTTGGTGCCATTGCTAGGAGCCAAATTTTAATTTTTAGGTTACTATCATTTTTAAGTTAATTTGTTATTTCAAAAAAAAAAATATCAAAGTCTTTCTCTAAGTCCCAAAGTAACTCTCTGTGGTCTGGACACCTAGTGTGTTGGTCCAGACCACAGTACCTTTGCAGAGTTAATTCTCCTAGCTTATGAGTGTTTGGACTTGTAGGGAAGATGGTAGATTAAGGTGTCCTAAACCCTTAGATCCTTCTTTTGAACCTGAGAATCCTTTAGTAGAAGTATAAATTTCTAGATCTCAAAAAACTTTTTCTGCAAGTCATCTTGAGGCTTTCAAACACATCCAAGCAATTAGTGTCTGATTGAAACATAAAAAGTGTAGATTCACATCGCCTACTTGCTGAAAGCACAAATGGAGGGGCCGATCATTCATTGTATGAAGTTTATAAGACATCCAACTCCAACTTTAGGGATGGTTGAAGATCAAGCCATTGCTGCTAGACGTTCCATGAGAGATATCTTGCAACAAGATAAACATACCCCTAAATCTTGTATAGTTTGGCCAAAAATCAAAGAGCCTTTAATTTCAAACCTGGCATGATACCATTGTTACCTATTTTTCATGGTATGGATTCTGAAAATCCATACAATCACTTAACTAGATTTAGGAACATTTGTGTCACAATTAAGGATCAGAGATGCCCAATAGATTTAGTATTTCTTAAGCTCTTCCCATTTTCTTTAAAAGATAAAGCTACTAGATGGTTTGAATTCCTACCATCTAACTCTCTTCGCACATGGGATGAAATGCAAGCCAAATTCTTAACGAAAATTTTCCCTCCCAACAGAACTGATGCTATATAACATCAAATTCTGAATTTTGCTCCATAACATGGTGAAACCTTTTACCAAAGCTAGGAGAGATTTAAAACTCTTTTGCATTCTTGTCCACACCATGGATTTGAAATTTGGCATCTTACTAGTATCTTTTGTGGATCATTGATGCCACAATTAAAACAGTTTGTGAAAACAATGTGCAATGTACAGTTTTATGACAAAACACTTGATGAAGCTTATAAATACTTTGAATTTTTAGCTGAGAATGCACAAACCTGGGATATCATGGGATCTCAAAACACCCAGACTGCTAGTGTAACTCTAACCAGAATTAAGCACCAATTGAGTGAAACTGATGACCTCAAGGTAAAACTAGCAACACTCACAAGAGAAATTGAGACCCTAAAAATTACAAGGGACACATAGGCCATAAAGGAACCAGTTGCAAATGTCTATTGCATAATGTGTGATAGCTAAACTCATAGCATAGATGATTATCCTAGTATTCCAATTTATAGAGAAGTTGTGTAAGGTCAACCACTTAGTGAACTCCCTATCCATGTTATAAACCAATACTGTCCACATATTATGGACAAAATTTAAGGGAAAATCCTTATTCTGAGACTTATAATCCAATTGTGAGGAACTATCCTAATTTTAGTTGGAGAAATGAGGAAGTCCAAACACCACAACCCTATCATGCTTCTCCTCTAGTTCCTCAAGTTCCAATCACTAATTTAGGATTCTCTCAGAATGCGGGACCATCACATACTCTATACATTCTCCTAAATAAGAGATCCACAGAAAAAACACTTCAACAATTTATGAATACTCAATCTTCACTTTGGGCCTAAAATTATAGAAATTTGAATGATATTAAGAGTTAGTTGACCCTTTTAACTCAAACATTGACTACACAACTAAATGGTCAATTTTCTGCTCAACCTCGTCCAAATCCAGTGGCTCAAGGTAAACAAGTTGAAAGGTCTTTCAATGTGCTTGGGAATGTGGAATAGGTACAAAACATCATGATGCTTAAGAGTGATAAAATTATAGGTAAAACCATCCATTCTAAGGAGGATGAGACTAGGGAAGAGTTGAAACCTAAGCAGATGTTAAATGATAGTAAGAGATGAAACAAAATGTTCTTGAAGTACTTAACCGGCGTTATCCTAATGAGTCAAAAAATGAAGGCCTCTCTCTCTACTTTCTCTCTCTAGATTTCCATGGCTTCTCAAAGTTTAAACACTGCTCAAGCTGCTCTTTTGTCAACTTTAAAGTGTTCAAAGCAATCTGCCGATTCATCAAGCCATTTGACTTTAGGTTCGGGTGGTGAAGATGAAGAGAATCAAGAAAAAGTGGTGAAAATAGAAGCTAAGTGTTTTGAAGATATGTTATTGGGTTCGTGTTCTTCTATTCCACTTCTATCTAGGGAAGAGAAGTTAGAAGCAGTGTTTATGCCTTCTTTCTCATCACCAAGCACACTAGTTACCAAGCCCAAACCTCATGCCCACTGGAGTATAGAGGAGCTTAGAGTTGAAATTTCTAGGATGAAAAATCTCACTTTCAAGATTGATGAAATTGTTGGGGCTTATTCTTCAACCGAAGCTGGGAAGTTTGGTGAAGATGAAGAAATCCACAAGCTTATGGAGACTGGTTTTAATGGTTCCATGGGTACCAAAGTAGGAAATCAGCTTTTACCTGATAAACCAATTGAGACTCAATTCATGCTACTTTCGGGAAAGAGTAACTATCTAGTGGAAGATAAGGTGCCTCAGGAAGGTAAGTCTTCATCCTTACTTGAAATATAAAGCTTCCAGATAAGTTGCTGCCATCAAGTTCCACGAAATGCCAGCCATTGTTGAAGGACCACACTAATTCCCATAGTCCCTCAAAGCACCATTCTAATCCCACTTACCCGGTCCAAGTCAAAAACCAAGATACTATACATCTGCCTAGTCCCTTGATACACCCTTATAGTGCCTCCCAACCGGTCCATGTTTGCTACCCGAGTGAAATACCCAATGAACATGCCTAAAAGCTGCAGCCAACTCCCCCTTACCCGATCACTGTCTTGTTACCAGATAATAACCTTCACCCACAAGGTAAAGACAAACCTAACACCCAATCTATGTAACTACCTCCTGCACCTAAATATACAACTAATGAACCAAAGCAGCAACTATCGGGTAAAGACCAATCCGAAGATACTACCATCTCGCCTCCTCATTTTAAAACTCAAAACCAAGCGCCAACCTACTCCAAACTTCTAGAATCCGATTACCCTCCTTTAAACCGGTTAATACAAAACAATTTGCCTCCAAAACCATCTATTAATCAATCTGTAGGCACTTCATGGGCCAATTTATTCAATATTAACAGAAACAAGGCAGACGGTCTCCAACTTGAATATATTCCTGGACTAGCTTCAAAGGAAGGCTCTACTCCAAGCATTTCTATCACCATTGATGAAATCCAAAGGGATTAAATATGTGGAATAATGCTTTAATTGGATACGTAATTGGAACAAAGCCACCATATAAAATGATGAAGTAGTACGTGGAACGCAAATGGAAGGCCTTTGGTCAAGTTGATTTGTTCATTCTGAGGAGTGGCATGTTCATCTTTAATTTCCAAGATGAAGAAACCAAATTGAAAATCATTGAACTTGGCCCATGGAGCTACTACGATAAACCACTTATCCTTAAGCCTTGGTCCCCAAGTTGTTCCTATGAAGATGATGAATTGAAGTCTGTTCCTATTTGGATTCGGTTTCCTTACCTCAAATTGCACTTATGGTTTGCAAAAGCTCTTAGTAAAATGGCAAGTTCTACAGGCAAGCCCCTATTCTCAGACCGCATGACAGCCACTAAACAACGCCTATCCTTTGCAAGAGTCTGTGTAGAAATCTCAGCAGAGGATGATTTACCACAGTGTATTGAAATTTAAGATTTTGAAGGTAATTCTTTCATCCAACCGGTTGAATATGAATGGGTTCCAAAACTGTGTAAACACTGCAGAAGGTAATCCCATGATTCCAACAAATGCCCAAGAATAGTGAGACAAGAATGGAGGCCCAAAACTAATCTGGAATCAATTCCTATACCTGAATCCCATTCTCATATACCAAAGCAACAAAATTCTGGTTCTCAAATTTTGTCAGCAGCTGATAAGTTTGAAGCTTTGAACAAGCTTATGGAGCACAAGACTGATGAAGCTTTGAACCAGCAAACGAGAGAAGTAGCCGAATGCTCTAAGGAAGTTGCATTGAGTAACAAATTTGGATGTCTTGCTGAGCCAAAGTGAAAAAAGCCTTCTGTCTATCCCTCATTTGAATATTTAAGCCCCTAGTCCTACCTCTTCCAAACCCATTGAGGAGAATGATTGGTTGATTGAAGAGAATGCTCAAATACAACAAAAAGAAGTACCCCTCTGTCCGATGATGAAACCCCTTCTTCCTCAAAAGATCAGGTTATTGATGACTGGGAGTTCAAGCTTTCTACAAGCCAAAAGAAGAAGAAAGCAAAACTCATGCATGCACTAGCTCAAAAAAGCAACAAAAAGAGGCACCCTAAAGGAAGCTAATGAGTAATCAAACACTTCTCTTTCTTTGACTTTTAACTTTCGATGATTGTCTAAGATTTGTAATAGGGGATAAACCTAGAGTGAGATTATAAGATTGCTTAGTTTATTTTGTAAATTGATGGAATGCCCTCTAGATGATGTAAATCTCTCCCATTAATCCAAATCTATACTTACCAAAAAAAAAATGTTAGATGATAGTAAGAAGGTGGGAAAACAACCAATTGTATTTGAGGAGTTTGAAAAAGAGAATAAAAAAGAAGAGGAAGAGGGGAAGGAAAAAGAAAAGGATGAAGAACCAATGATAGTGCCTAAGGAACATGTTCCTACAGTATCCTTTCCCCAAAGATTTTTAAAAGTTAGGAAGAAAGCCCAAGCAGCTAAATTGCTAGAGGTATTCAAAAAGGTGAAAATCAATATACCTCTTCTTGATGCAATTAAGCAAATCCCATCATATGCTAAGTTCCTTAAAGAACTATGCACTGTAAAAAGGGGATCGAATGTAAAAGAGAAAGCATTTCTCACTGAGCAAGCAAGTGCCATAGTACAATGTCGTACACCCACAAAATATAAGGATCCTGGTTGTCCCACTATATCTTGCTATATAGGGAAGTACTATATTAGTTGAGCACTACTTGATTTAGGAGCAAGTGTAAATTTGCTTCCTTATTCAGTGTATGAACAATTGGGCTTAGGAGAAATAAAACCTACCCATGTGACTTTGCAGTTTGGTAATCGATCAATTAAAGTTCCATGTGGTATAGTTGAAGATATACTGGTACAAATGGAAAACTTTTATTTTCCAGTGGATTTTATAATTCTAGATACTCAACCACTTACCAATTTATCTGCACCAAATCAAACATTAGTAATTCTTGGATGACCATTCTTAGCAACATCGAATGCTTTAATCAATAGCAGGAATGGATCCATGAAAATTTCTTTTTGTAATATTGAATTTGAAACGAATATCTTTCATGTCACCAAACAGCTAAAAGAGGTGCCTGATGTACAAGAAGTGAACTTAGTTGAAACTATAGTCCAAGATTATATTGATCGTGAATTCATCGAGGATACTTTAGAAAAAGCAATTTGTTTTAGCGAGGAAATATTGAATTCCACGATATCAAGTCACGAATTAGGAGCAGTTGTCCATTGGTTGGAGCTGTGCCCAATCATGACTGTAGGAAAATGGGTACCAACCTTTGGAAACCTGGGACCACTTTTGAATAAAGTGGAGTCCTTAGAAATAAAAGCTCTAAATCCTGATAGAAAATGTCTACATCATAATTTGAAATATGCTTCTCTAGGTGAGGGAGAAACATACCCCGTAGTTATTTCTTCAGAATTGACCACTAACCGCATGTAGAATGTGTATCTAATTAACCCCCATGTGCAAGGGTGTGCGGTGTAGTTTTAACTCGGTGAGTCCGAGGTCGAATCCACAGGGAACCTAAAAGTTTAGTTTCTAAGTTATCAAGAGTGCTCAAAATTCAAACACTAGGGAAATTGTAAGAGTTCTCTACCTAAGTTTGAAAGGTAGTAAATTCAAAACTTAACTAAACCTAAACAAAAATTAAATAAAGAAAGTTGCCAAAAAGAAATTCTCAAATAAAAATATCTTATAATTTAAAAAATGCCTAAATGTAAATTCAAGAATTAAAAAAAAAAATCACTAAACTAATCAAGATTTTAGGAAAACAAACAATTAATTAAAAATCAAACTCAAGATAATTTAAAGAATTCAAGATTAAGAAGTTCCTGATCCAATTTCACAAGTTCGGGTAGTTTACTACTTCACTATGGGATGTGTTAAAACAACAATCTATAGTTCACGTCAAAGGAGCTATAGATTGGGAAAAGTACTCTCATTAAAGTTCCAAAAATGTCCGATACTCAGTTTTAAAATCACGTTTTATTATGGATAATAAAACTGGAAAGATTTTCTAAGAAAACATTTGGTTTCAAACCTGAATTAAGGTTTGTTCAAAAATTATTAAGAAAATTATATTCAAGAGTTTTTACCAGTGATTACAGAAAATATAGTTAAAAACTCTTGTTTTCAAAAATTTTTCAAACAACCAAAACCAAATTTGTTTTCAAAATCAATTTTAATTTGCCCAAAATTATTAAATCAATTTGTACTCGAAAACCTTTACCAGTGATTACAGAGAATGTAGTCAAAGGTTTTCATTTTCGAAGTTGTTTGAAACAAAATAAAATGATTCCTACAATCATAGATCACTCCGCAAAGTTTTTTACAAACCATGCGAATGATCTATGCACATCCCTTCGTTTTTCATAAACTACCTTTCCTTGATTCATTGAATCAAGAACTAGGGTTTTACGCTAGTTCCATAATGAAAACAAAACACCCAGCCATATAATAAAGCATGAACTCAAGAATAATAAGACTAAAGAGAACAAGAATAATCTGAGCTTGAACTATTAAAAATATTCAAAACCGTGTACCGTACTTCGAAGAACGTAAAGAACAACGAACAATAACCAAAGCTGAAACAATGCCAAAGAATGTTGTACACAACTTGTGAATCATTCTCAAAAACTCTATGAAAACTCACTCTAAAATCCTAAAAAACACTCAAGAAAGTGGAAAAAATTGTTGGAAGAAGAATGAGAGATATCCCCTAGGTGGCTATTCATCAAGTTTTTATAAACCATGCAAGAAACCCTAAAATACGAGCAAAAGAAACAGACATCGCGTCTTCTGGCGTTCGGACGGGAAGTCTAGCGTCCGAACGGCAGTGTGCTGGTCATGTGCCGACGTTCAGAGGGGAAATCTGGCGTCCGGATGGTAGTGTGGTTCCTTCTTCAGATTCTTCGAGCTTTTTACTCTCTTGTCTTGAAGGTATCCGGACACCCACTCCTCATAAGCTATCCT
This sequence comes from Vitellaria paradoxa, assembly GCA_019916065.1. Classification (NCBI taxonomy): domain Eukaryota; kingdom Viridiplantae; phylum Streptophyta; class Magnoliopsida; order Ericales; family Sapotaceae; genus Vitellaria; species Vitellaria paradoxa. The sequence continues at coordinate 37,032,894 of CM034233.1, read as the reverse complement.
TCATCATATATTCTCCATCTTTGGCACTCCCAAGTGTGTCTATTTCGACATTTTCATTACAAATAAGCAAAATAATTTGTATTAGTAAAAACATTAACAAAACGCATGAATAAACTAAGAAAATGAATGATTTTGTGTTAAAATAGAGGTTTTGCAATTACACTTTTCAAGTGTAATCACACCCCCAACTAAGGCATTGCTAGTCCCTAGCAATGGTTTTATTCAATTTATTATAACTACTATCTTACTTCTCTTTTCGTTGGAAACATGGCTACACTTAGCTACGTGTAGTAAGCCCTTTAAACCCCTAGGTTCCCCCTTGTGGATGAGTAAGGTCTCGTGAGGGTTTGCAATGAATCTACCCATAAAATTCCTAAATTAGCTCAAGGGGTGGTAAACAATCACTTTAATAGTTCCTGTTTTATCTTCAATGTGAAATAAGTGACTTAAGCTCAAAATTTTTGCATAAATCCCTGAAATGTGATAAGACTATCCTATTATATTGATTATGCAATTTCCAAAATGTGAGTTCATATTATTCAATCAACATGCCTATCCTATATGCTCACAAACTCTGGTCTCGACTTCAAATCTTACCCAGTTGTTCGCTCTTCAAAGAAAAATCACTCAATGAAGGTTGCTCTCAAGGTTCATGCAAGAGTGCAAAGTCAAATAATGCTATGAACCAAAACACAGGGATAATAAAAGAAGTTTAGTGCACAATATTACATAGCTTCATGAACGGAATGTATTAATGCATATGCGAGAATACCACAATCTTTCACCTGAAGTGGATCAATGTTCTTAAAAATGCCTTTCACCTAAAGTCCGTTAGGTCTTTACTAGGTTGTAACGGGGCTTGGGGTAGTGGTTAACCAAATGATGGATATGGAAATTCAAAGTGCATGCCTGAGGCCTGAAGTGCTTGTATATTAAAATACCCCCCAAACTTTCTCCTTTCAACTCCTTGAATACCAACATTGAACCCACTTTTTTTTTTTTTTAGTGGACCAAAAAGCATTGAAGCTCATACAAGCATGTCCCCACTTGCATATCTATATGATATATTTAATTTTTATTTTTATTTTTATTTATTTTTTTAATCCCCAATTTCACCCTTATGCACCTCAAAACATATTGCACTACATCCCCTGACATGCAAAGGTTGGCTCGCTTACTTATCTAAAGCTTACGAAGGTAAATTGTGTGGTTCCAAAGAAAAATTATATATATATATATATTTATTATTATTATTATTTTAAAAGGCTTCAACTTGGTTCCAAGGGCAATAAATTCAAAGAAGGGTAACAGGCTTTCAAATAGTAGAATGATGGCCTAACATCCCTCCATAGGTTACCATCATTTTTTCAGAGTCATCGATCCATCCATGCAATTAAAAAATAATAACTCGTTGCATTTAATACCAAAACAAGATAATGAAATGAAGCTAAGAAGAAAATTTGAGATAGAAAGAAAATATGATATAGAATATATGCTCAATCCTCTCAAGAATAACGGTTTAAGCTCAAAATCTCACAAATGATAGGTTCATAAGTCTCCACCTATGTTTTGGCATACATGATCGACTATGTTTCATGAACTCTACTCCCTAACAATCTGTTATTACACTAATCGCAAGTGAAGAGTCTACCATTCATTTGAGAAATTTACACTCAATTTTTAACTTTAGTTACCTATCCACAATTGTCGTTCAAACATTTCCTATTTCCATGATTATTACCACCCTTAAACTAGTTATACACCCCCACATTAGTCACTATATGATAAAGAATTTTAATGCCATAAAAGGATTTTAAGCAATGCCCTCCCCCCAACTAAAGTCACACATTGTCCCCAATGTGTATTGTAAAACCAGAAATAATGCAGAGGAGGCGACTAAAACATAAATGAGTGTGAATATAAGTGATAAATGAAGTGGAGGTGAGCACCGGCATAAAATAAAATAAAGGACAAAAATGAAAATATATAAAAAGGGTAAATATTACCTAATGCTGCTGTCAGGTGAAGTGAATGCATCATGAACAACAGTAAAGATTTGGCTGGAAGGCTCTAGTAACTGAGGTGAAATGTTAGCATCCACAGTTGACTTCCTCTCCTCACTCTTACCATTCCCATCAGGTAGCTCTTCTAAAGGTGGCATATCATCAAAGTAATCCTCGAATGATGTGATGGATAGGTGGTCCCAGTCAGTGGGTGGGGCATCAAGCCACTCTTGAGCTATAACAATTTCTGCCCATTCCATTCTAAAATTAATTTCTAAGATGACTTCATCCCACCAGGCAGCCTCAAAGAATTGATGGGGTGCTAAGGTTAAAATTGGAGGAACAAACTCAGGTAAGGGTAGGAAATTTCCTTCTAGAAAGTATTCATCAGGCCATGCTTCTAAACTACCCTCAGAGCTCTCAGGGTCACTCTCTGTAGAGCTTTCAGATTGCCATTCCCCTAAACTACCCTCATGGCTCTCAGAGTCACTCTCTTCCCTATTACTGAATGATAACACATCCCACTTACGTTTGCGATGCTTAACATTACTCACATTATCATCCTTATCATGTATAGCTGTAGTCAAATCAGTCAAAGAAGACCTTTGCCTTCATAAACAAAAGAAATATAATTTAAAACATGATGCAAATAAAATAATTTGAGCATGAGGCAAAAAAAAAAAAAAAAAAAACACACAATAAGATACTAGAAAAATAAATCATGAGCACAATGAAAGTACAATAAAAGTAACCAAAATACTTGAGTTTAGGATTACAGATCTTAAAACTAGAGGTTTAGTCCTAACTTACAAAATGAAGTCTGCTAATGAAACAAAAGCAAAAATAAATAAGATTACACAAATGAAACTACTCTAAGCTGATGGTGGAGGATGATGTGACTCACGAAGGTGATCGAGGATGCTCTGCAGAAGATGCATTTGTGTGTGTTGTTGTTGTTGAATACCCTGTTGTGTCTGATACATCTGCATGAGCAATGCATGATCCCTCTCTTGATACTGTTCAAGGCGATCTAATTGTTCCGCCAAATCTACCATGGAAATGTTAGGCTCGTCCTCCTTAGCCTTTGGACGTTGAAATCCACTCTCCTCTTCCATATGGCTCGTAGCTAGCTTCTTCTTCATGCTTATTGCCACATTACCCCAAGATTTAGCATAAGATGTGGTAGTAAGGGGTTTAAGTCTAGGGGCTATGGGCAAATCATCCGTGATATGTGCACCCATTTCGGCGAAATGTCTGTTAATGCTCCCCCAAATGGAATGCCAGACTAACTTCCCGGATGGTCAAAGGTGTATGCAATTTGATGCCAGATAAAAGAAAGTAGATTAATGGACATCCCAATCCTAACGGCATAGATCAATCAAGCCTGTGGGGGATAACAATTAGAATTCCTAGTCTAAGGTAAGAGATTGGTGCATGAAAACATATGAAGAACCCAATATTTGGCATTGAGAGCAGAAAGTGGTTGTTTATACTCCCAAGTCCACTGTTGATTATCAGACAAAATTTCTCTTGCTATTATCAATAAAGGCAGATTTCCTTCTATCGGGTAGGTGAATTCAGGATTCTGCACTCGAGGTAATTGAAATACTCCTGCAAAATCATCTGGGGTTAAGTGAATCTCAACACCTCGAACCCACCCGGTCAACTTCTCTCATCCCCTCCTCCGGTTTATTGAATTTGGTTTTACATTTGCAAAAAAACTTCTGAACAAGATCAATAATGTAGGAGGCTGGGAATTCGGCAAGATATAACCACTGTCGGCCCTCAAAGTTTTGAAAGAGCCGATATTCTTCACCACGAAATTAATCAATTTTTCAAAATCTCTCAATTACCACAGGTTTATGACACCACATATCATCATACTTAAGTTCAGCTTCCAAATTGCAAAATCGGTTACAATCAAACGACAGGGTTCCCAATTGCCTATTAGTTCTCTTCTTGGTGCGTGAAGCCATTGAACTATAAAAGGGCAAATATTGATATACATGATCAGAACAATCCCTATGTCCACACAAATTCAGTGGCCCACTACGAATAAAGAATAATAATACTAGGTGAAGAGGACTAAAGTTGTGAGCATGGGACCACAACTTGTTTCATGTCTCTCAATAATGGTGAGTGTGGTGTCTTCCCAAAATTGGGGTCTACCTTTAAAAATCCTTAAGTAAGATGCAATTTTATCATGAAAAGTACCACATTTGAAGCCAAAAATAGCCCCATTTGGTCGGCCACACTCCCACCCATGAGGAAGCATGAGGACCCACGGGTGGGTTCCCCTCTTGACAAAAAAAAAAAAAAAATTCAAAGTTTAAGATGCCTAGGTCCCATGGGTGAAGAAAGTAACCTTTGGTAGTTGTTTGGAAATGAAATTAAGGAACAAATTGAAAGGAATAACCCTAGATACTTCAATCTTGAAGTTAGGGCTCCTGTGGAGGAACAAGAGGACTTACCTCACTTGAAGAACCCCAAAAACTTGAAGAAATCCAAGAAATTGCAACAAAGTCTTCAAAAATTCTGCAACCCGTGGCTTATGGAGGCTTAGATTGAAGGAAGGAGTGTTTGGGTTTGAGAGAATTAGAGCTAAGAGGTGAGGAGATGGAGTATTTCAGCCGAATAAAGTGGTTTTAGGTCTGAAAAAGGGGTTGTAGCGTCCAAACGGTACCCTTGGTGTCCAGACAACGCAATTTGGGGGTTGTGCTGCTGTTCGGACGGTAGCATTGGCATCTGGACGGCATGGCTGTTTTGGGAATTTTTATTTTATTTTATTTTTTTATATTAAAAATGCTTAATAACTCCACCTATTTTCTACCTAAATTTAATTCCTAACCTAACTAATTTACAACAATATCCTTTGATTGTGAATTATTAGTATGATGGGGGATCCAAGAGATCCCATGTCTCAATTAAACCCACAAAATTCTCCAAATATGGTTTTAATCTATGTCCATTCACTTTAAAACAATGCCCATTCTTCAGGTTTTTACTTTTAATGGCTCTGTGGTCTGATACATGTGTAACAATGAACGGTCCTGACCACTTAGATTGTAACTTACCCGAGAATAAGTGTAGTCATGAGTGATAGAGAAGTACTTTTTGTCCTTCATGGAATGATCATCATGCGATGTGTCAATCATGGACTTTCTTCATCATTTCCTTAGAGATTATTAAATTTAAATATGCATCATTTCGTATTTCATCCATTTCTGCAATTTGCAGTTTACGGTGTAGCCCTGCTTCATCAATATTGGCATTAAACTGCTTAATTGCCCAATAAGTTTTGTGCTCTAATTCTACGGGCAAATGGCACGGCTTACCATAAACTAACCGACAAGGTGACATTCCCAATCTGGTTTTGTATGCGGTACAATTTGCTCACAAGGAATCTATTAACCTCAGTGACCAATCCTTGCAGTTAGGATTAACTGTCTTTTCTAAGATTTGTTTGATTTCTCTATTTGCCAACTCTACTTGGCCACTTGTTTGGGGATGATAAGGAGTACTTACTTTATGCACTACCCCATATTTGAGTAGTAGAGTTCCTACTGGACGATTACATAAGTGTTTCCCTCCATCACTAATTATTGCTCGAGGTACCCCGAAGCGTGAAAATATGTTCTCATGGAGGAATTTAAGTACGACTTTATGAGCATTTGTCCATGTAGCCATGGCTTCTACCCATTTTGACACATAGTAAACCCCTACTAAAATGAACTCATACCCAAAAGATATTGGAAAGGGACCCATGAAGTGTATTCCCCAACAATCAAATACTTCTAATACTATAATAGGATATAGAGGCATCATGTTTCTACGGGTTGAGCTTCCTAATCGCCGACACTTATCGCATGTAGTGCAGAAGTGATGAACATCTTTGAACAATATGGGCCAATAAGTCCACATTGGAGAATTTTAGCAGCCGTTTTGTTTGTGAAAAAATGGCCACCACAAGCTTGAGAGTGACAAAACTCAATTATTCCTTGAACTTCCCACTCAGGAATGCATTGTCTGATAACTTGATCACGACAATATTTGAATAAGTACGGATCATCCCAAAAGAAAACTCATACATTCCTAAGGAACTTCTTCCTATCCTTGGAACTCATTCATTTGGGATTTTACCCATCACTAAATAATTAGCAATATCAGCGTACCAAGATGGATTGGAGGACTGAAACAACTGTTCATTCGGGAAGCTACATTGATTTGAGTATCATCTTTAGGATAAACTTCTGCCGGTAAACATGACAGATGATCTGCTACTACATTCTCCACACCCTTCTTATCTCTTATTTCGAGGTCAAACTCTTATAATAATAATATCCATCGAATTAATCGTGGTTTAGCCTTTGGTTTGGTCAGCAGATACTTAAGTGCTAAATGTTCAGTAAAAACGATAATTGTTGAACCAATGAGATAAGACCTAAATTTTTTAAGGGCAAAAACAACTGCTAGCAGTTCCTTTTTAGTTGTTGTGTAGTTCTTTTGTGCTTTATTAAAGGTTTTGCTAGCATAATAAATGACATGTGCCTTTTTATCCCTTCTCTGCCCTAACACAGCTCCAATAGCACGGTCACTAGCGTCGCACATAAGTTCAAATGGTAGTGACCAATCAGGGGACTGTAATATAGGAGCTGTAGTTAGACATTCCTTGAGTTTATCGAAAGCTCGTTGGCATTGATCAGTCTATTCAAATGGGGTATCTTGTGTTAGTAACTGACACAAGGGTCTGGAAATTTCACTGAATGACTGAATAAATCTTCGGTAAAAACCAGCGTGCCCTAGGAACAATCTGATATCCTTTACTGAGTGAGGCGTGGGAAGTTTTTGTATCAAGTCTACCTTAGCTTGATCTACCTGGATACCTTCCTTTGATACTGTATGGCCTAATACTATGCCTTGTGTCACCATGAAATGACACTTTTCCCAGTTAAGGACTAGGTTCTTTTCCTCACATCGTGTTAGTACAAGATTAAGGTTTTACAAACACTACTCAAAGGAATCGCCATAGACGGAAAAGTCATCCATAAATACCTCGACGATTTCTTCTACCATTTCACTAAATATGCCGATCATGCAATGTTGAAAAGTAGTGGGGGCGTTACACAAGCCAAAGGGTATTCGTTTATACGCTTAGGTGCCAAAGGGACAGGTGAAGGTGGTTTTGGATTGATCCTCTAAAGCTACCTCTATTTGGTTATAGCCCAAATAGCCATCTAAAAAGCAATAATATGCATACCCAGCCACTCTTTCTAAGACCTAATCTAAAAATGGAAGAGGGAAGTGGTCTTTTCTCGTAACTGCATTGAGTTTCTATAATCAATGCAAACTCACCAGCTAGTTTGTACTCTCGTTGGGACTAGCTCGTTGTGATCATTCTGAACTACAGTGACAGTTGACTTCTTAGGTACTACTTGCGTGGGACTTACCCATTGAGAGTCAGAAATTGGATAGATTATCCCCACATCAAGCAATTTAAGTACTTCTGCCCTCACCACTTCTTTCATATTTGGATTAAGTCTTCTTTGCATTTATCGGACTGGCTTGGCACCATCTTCTAGATATATATGATGTGTGCAAAGGAGTGGGCTTATACCCGTTAAATCTACCACTGACCATCCTATTGCCTTCTTATGGGTTTTCAAGAGTTCTACTAGTGTATGCTCCTAATCAGTGGTTAATTAAGAGGAGATAACTACAGGGTATGTTTCTCCTTCACCTAGAAAAGCATATTTCAAATTAGAAGGTAAAGGCTTCCTATCAGGACTTGGAGCCTTCACATTTGATGATTGTGCTTTATTTAATAATGGCCCCAAACTCTCAAACATTGATACCCAATTACCTATAGACATTAAGGGGCAGACTTCTAACCATTGTCTATCATTTTGCTCTCATCACCTTGGATCATAGAGTCTCCCTTCTCCACATTGCAACACAATACCCCTTCCAAAGGATCTTTGAAGAATTCACAATCGATATAATCTTACACTATGGTGTCCACTGCGTCTACTTCTTGTACCTCAGACATCTCCTTTGGTTGTTTAGTGACATGAAAAATATCAGTCTCAAATTCTATATTACCAAAGGACATTTTCATGGATCCATTCCTACAGTTGATCAAGGCATTTGAAGTTGCTAAGAATGGCCGTCCAAGAATCACAGGTGTCTGATCTGGTGCTGACAAACTGGTGAGTGGTTGTGTATCAAGGATTATAAAATCAATTGGAAAATAGAAATTTTCCACTTGCACCAGTACATCTTCAACTATACCTCGTGGGACTTTAATTGATCTATTAGCAAGCTGCAAAGAATACGGGTAGGTTTTATCTCTCCTAAGCCCAGTTGTTCGTACACTGAATAGGGAAGTACATTCACACTCACTCCTAAATCAAGAAGTGCTCTACTAATAAAGAACTCCCCTATGTAACAAGAGATAGTATGACATCCAGGGTCCTTATGTTTCGGGGGTGTACAACATTGAAGGATAGCACTTGCTTGTTCAGTTAGGAATGTTTTTTCCTTCACATTTAGTCCCCTCTTTACTGTGCATAACTCTTTTAAGAATTTTGCATAAACAGGGAATTTCTTTATTGCATCTAAGAAAGGTATATTAATTTTTACTTGTTTAAATACCTCTAGCAATTCAGCTGCTTGGGCTTCTTTCCTAGCTTTCAAAAATCTTTGAGGAAATGGAGCTTTAGGGACGTATTCTCTAGATACTACCATAGGTTCACCCTCCTTTTCTTTTCCCTTTTCCCTTTCTTCTACCTTATTTTCTTTTTTTTCAAACTCCGCTTCTTCCACAACTATAGGTTGTTTTCCTGCCTTTTTATTATCTTCCAACATCTACTTAGGTTCCGACTCTTCCCTAACCTCAACCGTCTTAGGGTGAATGATTTTATCTATTGCTTTACCACTCCTAAGCGTCGTGATATTTTGTACATGCTCAATATTACTAGGCATACTGGAAGACCCTTCAACTTGTTTCACTTGAGCAGTTGGGTTTGGACGTGGTTGAGCAAGGAATTGACCTTTAGGTTATGCAGTCAAAGTTTGAGTTAAAAGTGTCAATTGTCCCTTAATATCATCCAAAGTTTGATTATTTTGAGCCCAAAGTGTAGGTTGAGTGTTCATGAATTGTTGAAGTGTTTCTTCCGTGGATCTCTTATTCGGAGGAACATATGGAATATGTGATGGTCCCACATTCTAAGGCAATCCTAAACTAGCGACTGGAACTTGAGGAATTGGATGTGATGGAGTATGATAAGGTTGTGGCATTTGAGCTCCATCATTTCTCCAACTAAAATTCAGATGGTTCCTCACAGCCAGATTATATGTTTTAGAATACAGATTTCCTCCTAAATTTTGTCCATGATATGGAGGTCGGTATTGGTTTACGGCATGAATAGGAAGTTCACTAGATGGTTGACCCTGCACAACCTCTCTACAAATAGAGAGGTTAGGGCAATTGTTTGCCCCATGGGATTGGCTATCACAAAGTATTCAATAGACATTTACCATTTGTTCTTTTATGGGTTGGGGGGTTTTTTCGATCTTCAAAGTTTCTATCTCTCTAGAGAGGATTGCTAATTTTGCCTTAAGGTTATTAGCTTCACTCAACTGGTGCATACCCCTAATTGGAGAACCACTAGTAGCCTAAGTGTTATGAGATCCCGTGGTATCCCATGTTTGTGCATTCTTAGCGAGAAACTTAAAATATTCGTAAGCTTCCTCAAGAGTTTTATCATAGAACTGCCTATTGCACATTGTTTCCACAAATTGTTTTAATTGTGGCGTCAGTGATCCATAGAAAATACTAGCTAGACACCAAACCTCAAATCCATGGTGAGAACAAGAATGTAAAAGAGTTTTGAATCTCTCCCAGCTTTGATAGAACGTCTCACCATGTTGTGGAGCAAAATTTAGAATTTGATGCTGTATTGCATCAGTTCTGCTAGGTGGGAAGGATTTCTTTAAAAACTTAGCTTGCATTTCATCCCAAGTGCGAATGGAATTCGATGGTAAAAATTCAAACCATTCGGCAGCCTTATCTTGCAAAGAGAAAGGGAAAAGCTTAAGAAAAACTAGTTCTATTGGGCATCCCTGATCCTTAATAGTGGCACAAATTTTCCTAAAATGTGTTAAGTGATCGTATGGATTTTCAGAATCCGTACCATAGAATGTAGGTAACAATTGTATCATTCCTAGTTTAAAGTGAAAAGCTTGGTTTTCAGGCCAAACTATATAAGATTCAGGAGTATGCCTATTTTGCTGCAAGATATCCCTCATGGATCCTGCTGCAACAACTTGTTTTTCAACCATTTCTAAAGGTGGATTAGGAAATCTAAGGTTTGGAAGTTCTCCTAAATGATTTTCAAGTTCAAAGAGAGGATTTAGGAACTTAGAACGTTCTAATCGACCGTCATCACCACGAGTCCAAAAGCTCATAAGCTAAGAAAAAATAAACTTAATGAATGAACTATGGTCCAAACCAAAGACCTAGGTGTCTGGACTAAGCAAGATTATGGGACTTAGGAAATTTTTGAAGAATTTTAAGTTTTAAGTTTTAAGTTTTTTTTTTATTAAATTTTATCCTAAAATTATAATAACCTAAAAACTAAGATTGATTCCCCGGCAACGATGCCAAAAACTTGACCGCATATAGAATGTGTGTCAAATTAACCCCCAAGTGCAAGGGTGTGCAATGTAGTTTTAACTCGGTGAGTCCGAGGTCGAATCCACAGGGAACCTAAAAGTTTAGTTTCTAAGTTATCAAGAGTGCTCAAAATTCAAACACTAGGGAAATTGTAAGAGTTATCTACCTAAGTTCGAAAGGTAGTAAATTCAAAACTTAACTAAAACTGAACAAAAATTAAATAAAGAAAGTTGCCAAAAAGAAATTCTTAAATAAAAATATCTTATAATTTAAAAAATGCTTAAATGTAAATTCAAGAATTAAAAAAAAAAAAATTCTCTAACCTAATCAAGATTTCAAGAAAACAAACAATTAATTAAAAATCAAACTAAAGATAATTTAAAGAATTCAAGATTAAGAAGTTCCTGATCCAATTTCACAAGTTCGGGTAGTTTACTACTTCACTACGGGATGTGTTAAAACAACAATCTATAGTTCACGTCAAAGGAGCTATAGATTAGGAAAAGTACTCTCATTAAAGTTCCAAAAATGTCTGATACTCAGTTTTAAAATCATGTTTCATTATGGATAATAAAACTAGAAAGATTTTCTAAGAAAACATTTGATTTCAAACCTGAATTAAGGTTTGCTCAAAAATTATTAAGAAAATTATATTCAAGAGTTTTTACTAGTGATTACAGATAATATAGTCAAAAACTCTTGTTTTCGAAGATTTTTCAAACAACCAAAACTAGATTTGTTTTCGAAATCAATTTTAATTTGCCCAAAATTATTAAATCAATTTGTACCCAAAAACCTTTATCAGTGATTACAGAGAATGTAGTCAAAGGTTTTCGTTTTCGAAGGTGTTTGAAACAAAATAAAATGATTCCTACAATCGTAGATCACTCCGCAAAGTTTTTAGAAACCATGCAAAGGATCTATGCACATCCCTTCGTTTTTCATAAACTACCCTTCCTTGATTCATTGAATCAAGAACTAGGGTTTTACGCTAGTTCCATAACGAAAACAAAACACCCAGCCATATAATAAAGCATGAACTCAAGATTAATAAGACTAAAGAGAAGAAGAATAATCTGAGATTGAACTATTAAAAATATTCAAAACTGTGTACCGTACTTCGAAGAACGTAAAGAACAACGAACAATATCCAAAGCTGAAACAACGCCAAAGAATGTTGTACACAACTTCCGAATCATCCTAAAAAACTCTATGAAAACTCACTCTAAAATCCTAAAAAACACTCAAGAAAGTGGGAAAATTTGATGGAAGAAGAATGAGAGATATCCCCTAAGCGGCTATTCATCGGGTTTTTATAAACCATGCAAGAAACCCTAAAATACGAGCAAAAGAAACGGACATCGCGTTTTCTGGCATCCGGACGGCAGTGTGCTAGTCATATGTTGGCGTCCGGACAGGAAATTTGGAGTCCGGACGGCAGTGTGGTTGTTTCTTCATATTCTTCCATCTTTTTACTCTCTTGTCTTGAAGGTATCCGGACACCCACTTATCTCGAGCTATCATTCATCATATATTCTCCATCTTTGGCACTCCCAAGTGTGTCTATTTCGACATTTTCACTACAAATAAGCAAAATAATCTGTATTAGTAAAAACATTAACAAAATGCATGAATAAACTAAGAAAATGAATGATTTTGTGTTAAAATAGAGGTTTTGCAATTATACTTATCAAGTGTAATCAACCACCTATCAAGAACATATGCTAATTGATCTTTTGAAAAGTCACAAGAAAACTTTAGGATGGTCAATGGCAGACTTAACAGGCATAAGTCCCCTCCTTTGCACATATCGTGTATACTTAGAAGAGGATGCCAAACTAGTTCATCAAATGCAAAGGCAACTCAATCCAACCATGAAAGAAGTGGTGAGAGCTTAAGTTTAGAAACTACTAGATGTAAGAATAATTTATCTAATCTCTTATCCTAAATGGGTGAGTCCTACACAGGTAGTTCCTCAAACATTTAGAGTTACAGTGGTTCAAATGAGAATAATGAGTTGGTCCCAACTCGAATCCAAATTGGTTGGCGAGTGTGCATTGATTATAGAATACTCAATGCAATTACACAGAAAGATCATTTTCCTCTTCCATTCTTAGATCAAGTTCTAGAAAGAGTAGTTGGACATGTATATTATTGTTTTCTAGATGGCTATTCAGGCTATAACCAAATAGAGGTTGCCCTAGAGGATCAAGCTAAAACTACTTTTACTTGTCCTTTCGGTACCTTTGCATATAAAAGGATGCCCTTTGGCCTATGTAATGCTCCTGCTACCTTCTAGCACTACATGATTAGTATTTTCAGTGAAATGGTAGAAGAAATTGTCAAGGTATTCATGGACGATTTCTCAGTTTATGGTGATTCATTTGAGCAGTGCTGAAAAAACCTTGATCTAGTTTTGACATGATGTGAAGAAAAGAATTTAGTGCTAAATTGGGAAAAGAGCCATTTTATGGTCACTCAAGGAATTGTGTTAAGGCATATAGTCTCTAAAAAAGGCATTCAAGTAGATCAAGCCAAGGTAGAATTGATTCAGAAGCTTCCCACCCCTCAATCTATGAAGGATATTCGATCATTTCTAGGGCACGCTGGGTTTTATCGAAGGTTCATTCAATCATTTAGTGAAATTTTAAAGCCCTTGTGTCAATTATTGATGCAAGATACACCATTTGAATGGACTCCCCAGTGTCAGAAAGCTTTTGGCAAGCTCAAAGGTTGTCTAACTACAGCTCCAATACTTCAACTTCCTAATTGGTCACTTCCTTTTGAACTTATGTGTGACACGAGTGACCATGCCATTGGAGCTGTACTAGGATAAAGGAAAGCAAAAAGGCACTTGTTATTTATTATGCAAGTAAAACTCTGAATGATGTGTAGAAAAATTGCACAATAATTGAAAAAGAATTGTTAGCAGTTGTTTTCGCCCTTGAGAAATTTCGTTCCTATCCCATTGGTTCAACAGTTATAGTGTTTATTGACCATTCAGCTCTCAAATACCTGTTGACCAAACAGGAGGCTAAACCACGGTTAATTTGGTGGATTTTACTTTTGTAAGAGTTTGATCTTGAAATTAGAGATAAGAAAGGTGTTAAAAATGTGGTAGCAGATCACTTGTCACGCTTATTGGTAAAGACTTACCCAAATGATGAAACTCAAATAAATGATAGCTTTCTAGATGAGCAATTATTTAACATAGAAGGAATAATAGCATCCACTCCTTCGTGGTATACTGATATTACTAATTACTTAGTGACAGGAAAAATCCCGAACGAATGGAGTTTTAAAGATAAAAAGAAATTCTTACAAAATGTTAGAGTTTTCTTTTGGAATGATCCCTACTTGTTCAAGTATTGCCACAATCAAGTGATTCGACATTGTATTCCCGAGTGGGAAGTACCTAGCATACTTGAGTTCTACCATACCTAAGCTTGTGGTGGCCAATTTTCCACAAACAAAATAGCAGTGAAAATCCTCCAATGTGGATTCTATTGGCCCTCATTATTCAATGATGGTCATCATTTTTGTGCCACGTGTGATAGATGCCAACGCTTGGGGAGACTAACACGTAGAGACATGATGCCCTTATCCCTCATTCTTGTTCTAGAGGTGTTTGATTGTTGGGAAATAGATTTCATAGGTCTTTCCTAATTTCATGTGGATATGAATATATTTTTGTAGGCGTTGACTATGTATCTAAATGGGTTGTAGCAGTTGCCGCTAGAACTAATGATCACAAAGTCGTGCTTAAATTCCTCCACGAGAATATTTTATCACGTTTTGGAGTACCTCGGCCAATTATTAATGACGGAGGTAAACACTTTTGCAATCGTCCTATGGGAACTCTATTGCTCAAATACGGTGTAATTCATAAAGTTGATACATCATATCACCCATAGACAAGTGGCCAAGTAGAAGTTGCTAATAAGGAGATAAAACAAATTCTTGAGAAAACAGTTAACCTAAATCGCAAGGTTTTGTCACTACGATCAATTGACTCTTTATGGGCATATCACAAAGTTTATAAAACAATCCTAGGGATGTCACTATACAGATTACTTTATGGGAAGCTGTGCCATTTACCTATCGAATTGGAACAAAAGGCATACTGGGCCATTAAACAATTCAATGCTAATATCGATGAGGCTGGACTTCACCGTAAAATCTAGATTATAGAAATGGAGGAACTGAGGAATTACACTTATGAGAATGCTCAAATTTCAAAAGAAAAGATAAAGAAAGTACACGATTAACATATTGTAAGACATTTATTTCATGAAAGTTAGAAAGTACTTCTTTATCGATCACGACTTCACCTATTTCTTGGCAAATTGCAATCTAAGTGGTCTGGCCCATTTATCGTGAAACACGTTTCTGAACATAGGGCTATTGAAATAGAAAATCCAAAAAATAGGAATCGGTTTAAAGTCAATGGGCATAGACTCAAACTTTATTTAGAGAATTTCATCTGTTTGGTCAAATCGTGGGATTTGCTAAATCTTCCACCTTATAAGTAATCCATGGTTGGCACATTTTAGTAGTTGTATCATATTTAGGTTCAGCATAGATTTTATTTTATTTTTTTTACTTTGGTT
Source organism: Vitellaria paradoxa (assembly GCA_019916065.1). Classification (NCBI taxonomy): domain Eukaryota; kingdom Viridiplantae; phylum Streptophyta; class Magnoliopsida; order Ericales; family Sapotaceae; genus Vitellaria; species Vitellaria paradoxa. The sequence continues at coordinate 37,017,607 of CM034233.1, read as the reverse complement.
TAAGTTTTAATTTGTGAGTTTAAGTTCTCTTGGTTTAAAAAAAAAATTAAAAATTTAGTTATGTGGTCTGGACACCCAGATCCACTGGTCCGAACCATAGTGTGTTAGCTTCTCCATCTTTTTGTAGTCTGGACACCCTATGGGTGGTCTGGACCCTGTGATTCTTTAAACTGGCTTGGCAACCATTTTAATCCCAAAATCCTCAAGCCTGTCCCCCTTCGTCCCGATTACACTTTAAGTTTTTGTTGATTCCTTCACGCCCAAGTTTTTTCGTGGGTTCGTAGTCTGATTTTAGCTTCAATTCCTCTGCATAATTGATTCAAGGTGAGTTTTTCTCCCCTTCTAAACCCCAGGTCACCAAGTTTTCAAATTTCTTTGAACCCGAGCTCATGCTCAATGAGGGTTCCGATTTTCACTGAGCTTGAATCCTATTATGGATTTCAAACGATGTTTTGGTGGAGATTGCTCTCTTAGAGCCACTCTTATTGCACTTCTTAGTCTATCTCCAACGTGGGTCCGTGGGTCAATCTCCTTAACAAATTGGGTTCGAGGGTCCACTTGATCTTACACTTTTTTGTTAGCTTCTCAAATAATCAACATTTACTTTTATTTCTTCATCAATAGTTGCTCCAAATGTTGGCAATGGACCCCTTCTAGGTGGCTGTCATGTTGCCACCTGGACACTTAATGACCTATTTTTTATAGTTTAATGTTTTAATTTACTGTTATTAGAACTAGGCCATTAAACTTATGTGGACATAAGAGATTGTGCTTTATAGTCAATTCAATAAATTCTCTCTGTGTTTTTATAGTTGTCATAGCCCTAAGAGTCAAACGCACTGTTAACAAGCAATTAGGGTTAACTTCTTTTGATAGGAGTCGGTTTTGGAGGGAGGAAGCCGAAACTCAATATGACGATATTTAGGGACATAAACTAGTAGTTATTAAGCATTTTTGGCAGATTAATCATTTTAGGCACAAAGAGTTTATGCTGGAATAGAACTTTGAAAGACGTCAATGGTTTCACATTGCCAAGTTCCATGCATATTGTGCAATTGATGTGGTGCGTGAATTCTTTGCTAATGTCAAAGAAGGTTCTATCATTAGGAGGAAGGGTAGGAACAGAATTATCAGTTGGGTCTAAGGGGCTGAGATAGTACTTACACCAGATGATTTTGCACAAGTGTTCCAGTTACCTTGCATCTCGAATCCAAAATTTACCTACCCTGCTGATGGCACCCCACCATTACCTATCATAGTATCTAAGATTTTGTTAGAAGATCGGGAGTGGACAAGGGAAAATAGGGAGCCGATTTTTGCAATTAAAGACAAGTACTGAGCACTGCATATGTTTTCATGCACTAATCTATTGCCCCAAAATAGAAACTCTTATTGTAGTCCACTTAGAGCTCGGTTGATCTATGCCATTGGGACTAGGATGACAATTGACTTGCCTTCATACATTTAGCATCAAGTGGCATACAGTTATAAGCACCCAAGTGCTTTGGCGGCTTTACCATTTGGAGGTGCCCTCACAGGCATTTTAGAAGAAATGAGGCACAAATTACTGATGACATGCCTCTAGCCTTAGGATTACAGCCATTTAGTATCACTTTCCACTCAAGATCTAGAGGTCATATTGCAAAGAAAAAGAAGAGAAAGACTAAAGAAGATGTTAGGGAGGAAAGCAGTGCATCACATGCCCAGGAGGAGATAGAAGAAGAAGAGGAGCAAGATGTGACTAATGCTGAGTTAGCTATCCAGATCAGTGCATTAGCTGAGAGGATCAATCACTCAGAGCAAAATCAGGAGGATGACCATCAGCCTTTATTACACATTCATCAGACTCAGCAAACATAGGGTCACCTTTTTTAGAGCATCCTAGACTACATTCAAGGGTCACATCCACCTGCATGACCATAGTGACTGGCAGTTTTATTTCTCTTAGTCATTTTCTTTCACTTTTGATAGTTGATGCTATTTTGAGAGTTTAGGATTTACATTCAGTGATTCATTTAGTAATCCTAAAACTCTGTAGTTCATTTTATTGGTTTGTATAGATGTGATGATGTTTGATCATTTTGACATTGGTAACTTATGTTTTGCTAAAGTTATTTTGGTTTTTACTTTGTTTTCTTTCTTTATTTATTTTCTCTTTATCTATTCATTTTGAGTGTTGATATTACTTTATATTGGCGCAACTTGTTTGTTTATGCTATTAAACTCTCTTTATATATTCTGTGTTAAGAACAAGTACTTCATGTCTGGTTTTAATGAGGATAACCCTAATCCAACGAAAAAATCTAGTACTTTAATTGGTCGAAAACGTAAGTGGGAACCTAAAATTTATATGTCCAGTGATGGTAGTGACTTAGAGAGTTCAGAGGTTAATTTAGATACGTGGCCTAATAAGTGTTTTGAAGAGAATAATTCCCTGTCTCCACCACTTATTTTCCCTCCCCTCATCTGTATCACACCTTACCAATTCCTTGAGGGGCAAGGGTGGGATGATGTTGACCTTGAATTTCTTTTGCAAATGCAGTGGGTTGAGATAGACATATATGCTGAGTGGTTTGATGCACCCACTCACGACACTGACACTGAAACTAAAATAGGATCTGAGGGGAGTCCACTTTTTGAATACAATGTTATGCCACCACTGGAGGATGTGCCTAACAGCGATAGTGTTGACACTGAGAGTGAGTATACTAAGAGTGATGAGACTGACATTGAGTATACTGAGAGTAGTGAGATTTTCAGTGAGTCAATTTATTGTGCCCAGCATGATGACTTCGAGCTTTCAGAGCAATTTGTTCATGATTTTCATAGTGCACTGTATCAATTTGAAGCCAACATGAGGTAATTCTTTATCCTTTCTTTTTATTTCTTTCTTGTTTATTTATTTTATTTTATTTATGTTATTTCATTGGCATCATTAATCACTTGAGCATTTAGTTGGGGGACCACATTTTTACATTACATTTTCACCCTTGTTTTTGCATTGCACACACATTGAGGACAATGGGTATCATTAGTTAGGGGGTGGTCGTGTTAATGTTGCCCATGATATGTTAGTGACTAGTGAATGTTTTAGCACTTAATCCAATGATGGTATTATTCATGTAAATAACAAATGGTTTGGTTTCAATTTTGAATGGGAAACTTAATTTAAAATTGAGCATTAAATTTTAAAATTTTCTAATGTGTTGCAAACTTGTCACTTAAAACTATTGAATTGGAAGTGTGTCAAAGATTAGAATTCATATGAGTTAGTGATTCAAGAATGCCAAGACATAGGTGGAGACTTAAAACCCTACATTGTGTGAGCTTTTGAGCCTAGCTTTTCGTTCTTGAGGGTTTTATAATATTCTTTATAATTTCTTTCGTCTCGCTTTTTCTTGAATAGCTTTATTACATTAATTTGCTTTAGTATTAAATGCAAAAGACACTATTTTTAATTTACATGTGTAGATTAGTGTCTCTGGCAAAGTGTTATTAACCTAAAGAGTGATGTTGGGCTTTCTTTCTTATTTGTGATAAGCCTGAAACCTTTCTTTGACTACATAGTCCTTGGAGCTGCTTTGAAGCCTTTAAAGAAATAAAATAGTAAATGAAAATTTTCTTATTTAGCCACATTTATAACCCCTTTAACCTTAGATGTATAGGTAAACCAATCCTGGCATGTCTTGGGATATTGGTGCAATTTTATAACAAGGTTAATGAAAAGGGAACTTGTGATTGAAAACTATGGTAGTTAATTCAAAAAAAAAAAAAAAAAACACTAGGACCTACTTCATAAGTTTGTTATTATTAGTCCCATTTTGAAAAAAAAAAATTCAGTTTCAATGTTGGGCTTTCAAGAAGATGAAAAAGGAAAAGTTGGGGGGGGGATATTATATTGCACTATTACCACCATCCTGAAACATGCACTGTGATTTTCCCTATCGCTTGTTTGTCTAGCCAATACCCCATGGCCAAGTTACAACTTACTAAAGACCTAATGGACTTTAGGTGAAAGACACTTAGAAGAGCATTGACTTACTTCATGTGATCAATGGTAGTTATATTGTTTATGCATTGATACATTCCATTCATGAAGCTATGACACACTCAGCACTTTAATTCTTTCAGTCACCTCTTGATTGGGTTCACTACAGTTATTTGATATTGTAATCTTGCATGAACCATGAGAGTAACCCTTCTGTAGTGACTTTATTTTTTTTTTTTTTGAGTGACCAACTTTGTGAGATTTGAAGTCAAGATTGTAGTCTTTTGAGTATGTTTGATGACTATCTTAACTGAATGATATGAATTGCACATTTGAAATAAGATGGTTGAAAAGTAGGTAAGTTAAATATACATTGGGAGAATTTATACTACCTTTTAAAATTTTTTTACTTATTTCATATTGAACTTAAATCAGGAGTTATTGAAATGATTATTACCATCAATTGGATTAGTCTTGGAATTTTGTCGGCAGATTCACTGTAAACCCTCACAAGACTTCACTCGTCAACTAGGGGGAACCTAGGGGCTTAAAAGGCTTGCTGCACGTAGCTAAGTGTAGTCGTGTTTCCAATGAAAAGAGAAATAGGATAGTAGTGTCATTTCATTTCAATAAAGCCATTGCTAGGGACTAGCAATGCTAAAGTTAGGGGTGTGATTACACATGAAAAGTGTAATTACAAACTCCATATTTTGACCTCTATTCATGCACTTAAGTAATAAATTTAAGAGTTTTGTTATTTTTTTATTACTTATGGAGTTTATTTTCTAAATTGTAGGAAAAATGGTGAAATAATCGTAATTAGTAGTAATGAAAGTGATTCAAATGATGGAGAGGACACTGTGGTCTAGACACCCCCACGGGTGGTCCAGACCAGGTCAAAGGCTAAGCTGGAGAAATAAAGAAAAAACTAGAAGAAATGATACTATGATTCGAACACCACATTAGGTGGTCTGAACTACAGTAGGCTTCACTATGCAATTTTATCAGTTCCTTTTAGGGTTTTTTGTTATCAATATAAATATTAGCATTGTATGGCCGTATTGGCAACTTTTACCCCATGTGCTTTCATACATTTAGAGAGTATTTATGGTGATTTGATGTTGGAGAATGTTTTTAAGACTTGGCAGAGCATTTGTAGGAGTTTTAACAGCTTTCATTGTTCATCGTTTTGCATTGGATTCGATTTCAAAGTACAGTATTTTCATTTATTGATTTAATAATTTTGTCTTTTCGATTCATTGTTTAGTTTAGTGATTTGTTTGTTATTATGCATCTTGAAATCATGCTAACGTAAACTTATCCTTCTTGATTCAACGAATCAAGGAAGGGTGGGTTGTTATGAACAATGGGTGTGTGTAGACCTTTTGCATGGCTTGTGAAAACTCATGCGTAGTGATTACACTTGAAAAGTGTAATTACAAACTTCACATTTTGATATATATTGATGCATTTAAGTAGTTAATCTTGAAGTTTTATCATTATTTTATTACTTATAACTTTTATTTTCTTAATTGTAGGGAAAACATAAAAAATTATTTAGATTAGCAGCAATGAAAGTGGCTGTCGCGGAGAAAAAAAGGTCCGAAGTTCAAGATGGTTGAAGTGATGTGCAGCTAAAGTTCCAGCTTGACACCCTGTCAGTATTTTGACCATATCTTTTCACTCATTATTCGGATTGACCTGATTCTTTTTGGGTTGGAAAGAAGACTCAAAGGGCTACAACTTTCATGTTTTAGCCGAAGCCTGAATCCATCATCTTCGAGGTCAAAATCGCATTGGAAGTTGAGGAAGAAAGCTGTCAGAAGAAAAAAACACAAAAAGTGAAACTTATACACTGCCATCCGGACACCCCATTTGGGTGTCCAGACACCTGGACACATGGAAGCATACTGCGGTCCGGACACCTGGATGCACGGGGTTAATTTCCTTCTTTGTTTTTAGGGTTTCCTTGGAGGGGTTATAAATACCCAATGAGCAGCCATTTAGGGGGGATCTTCTCATCTTTTTCCATCTTCTTTTCCATCTTTTTCTAGAGTTTTAGAGAGTGTTTTAGAAGTTAGAAAGAGAGTTTTCAATTTCTTTTTGAAGATGTTTAACAAGATTTGTGCAACAATTTGTGGATTCTCTTCAGCTTTCTTGATTCTTTGTTATTGTTTTCATTTTTCGAAGTACGGTATTGTTTTTGCTTAGATTAATAATATTTTTATTCGTAGTTAGTTTATATTCATTATTTCTTCTCATTCTTTGATTCTTGTTTTAATGATTGGATTACATTGTATGGATTCATTATGAACGTAGCGTAAAACCTTAGCTCTTGATTCAACGAATCAAGGAAGTGTAGTTTATGAAAAACGAAGGGATGTGCGTAGATCATTCGCAGGGTTTGTAAAAACCTTTGTGGAGTGATCTACGATTGTAAGAATCATTTTTATTTTGTTTCAAACACTTTTGAAAGCGGAGACCTTTGACTACATTCTCTGTAATCACTGGTAAAGGTTTTCGGGTAAAAATTGATTTAATAATTTTGGGCAAATTAAAATTGATTTCTTAAACAAATTTGGGTTTGGTTGTTTGAAAAACCTTCGAAAACAAGAGTTTTTGACTATATTCTCTGTAATCACTGGTAAAAACTCTTGAATATAATTTTCTTAATAATTTTTGAACAAACCCTAATTTAGGTTTGAAACCAAATGTTTTCTTAGAAAATTTTTCCAGTTTTATTATTCATAATGAAACGTGATTTTAAAACTGAGTATTAGGCATTTTTCTGAACTTTAATGAGAATATTTTTCCCAATCTATGGCTCCTTTGACGTGAACTATAGATTGTAGTTTTAACACATCCCATAGTGAAATAGTAAACTACCCAGAATTGAAAGTTGAACCAAGAATCATTTTAGTTATCTTGAATGCTTAATTTTATTGCTTTCATTATTTTAGTTTAGTTTAATTTTGTATCTTGCTTTTCTATTAGTTGGAATAAAAGTAATTTAATTTCTTGAATGCTAGTTCAGTTAATGTTTGCAATTTACTTTTATTTGATTGCTAGTTACTTAATCAACTCTTCTCAAAACCTAAAACTTGTTTCATTTTCTTTTCTTGTCTTTTAAAATGAAACAATAGGTAGAAGAACTTAGAAAACCCTAGTGTTCAATCTCATAGTTCCCTGTGGATTCGACCTCGGACTCACCGAGTTAAAACTACACGGCACACCCTTGCACTTGGGGGTTAGTTTAGACGCACTATTCATAAGCGGTCAAGTTTTTGGCACCGTTGCCAAGGAACTTAGTTTCATTAGGATAAGTCTAGGTTACTCTTCTACTGTTTCCTTTAAAAAAAAAAAGAAAAAGAAAAAATAATTTGATGAACATGGATTGTTTTCCTTATAATTCTAGTTCACCAGACACCATTCACCCACTCATTCGTTATTTAGGTAGCATTTATGGAATTGATTTTTGCTTACAAACCTTTTCTATGCTACCTAAATTCTATGGACGTGAATATGAGGATCCTAGATTTCATTTAGAAAAATTTGAGTCAGTTTGTTTCTATTGCACGAATGGTTACTTGGACAACACTTTTAGGTATAATTTTTTCCCATTATCATTATGTGGAGTGGCTGATAAATGGGGTTGTATCGTTACGTGGGACAATAATAGTTGGGAAGAGTTACAAAATGAATTTATTATGACCTTTCTCCCTATTTTCCAAAACTTCAGCCTACGATTTGAAATTGAAAATTTTTCTCAAAATTGTGGTGAAGAAATTTATCAATGTTGGGAGAGGTTTAAAAATATATTAAACTCTTACCCAAATTATAATCTTGACTTAGGATGCATCATTAAAAATTTCTATAATGGTTTATTTTTAGAGATGCGCCACACTCTTGAGGAGTTATCTAGGGGTAAGTTTCTTGACTTTACTCCAGAGTTGGTATGGGATTTTTTTGAGTCACTCAATGAGCAAACTCAACATAGGGAAGAAACTAGCTTAAAAGTTGATTCTAGTGCACATGAGACTTCTACACATACTGACTCTACATTAGATGATACTTTGTTCGAGTCCACAGCATGTCCTTATGTTCGTCCACTCACTGAAGCTGAAATTGCTGAATCTAAGGCCTTTTTGTTTCTTGCACAAGAAAATCCTAATTTAAAAACCTTAAATTTTGAGTGGAGCGACTATTCTGATAATGGTTGGGATAGTGAAAGGAATGAGCCCTTTGACTCGTTCCCACCAGACTCTAACATGCACCAGACTTCATCTGTTGAGAGTTTAGAGAACATACTATCCAATACCACCATAGAGCTTGAAGCTCATCCCACTCTGACAACTCAAATAACCTTGGAAAGTCCTAAGACTTATTCTAAGAGCTTTGATGCCATAGGTTCAGGGGAACACACTGTTGAGCCAATCACTTTAGTTTCATCATGTTCTACCACACCACTCACTGAGACCACTTCTGATATATCTTTTCCTACTGGGGCTAGTACACTTAATCACTTACCTATTGAGACCCCTATATTTGAGTGGAGGTATGATTCTAATTATGGTTGGGTTCCTACTTCAATTCCAAAGGACTCTTAGGAGAGTGAATTTTCTTTATCATCCTTTGAGAGTTCAATAGACAAGCCTGAGAGTGAGAGTGGTGCACACCTCTCCTCTTTTGCCGTCACCCCGATTGAGAATCTTACTGAGGGAACTGAACGTGTTTTGACCAAGACTGACCACACATATAGGGAAGTGGTGGAGACTAAGGAAATAGTTTGCATTGACTTCTTAGGTGTCGAGGGGATACTAGAAAACACACAACCACATTCTATGTTCACATATGCATTTGACTTTAGGCCATATTTGGGATTCAACAATCCTCACAAGGCCATAATTTCTCTAGTGTTCTCTACACTCGACACACACTCATTTTTGGTACCTCTGGGACTCAAGGAGAATATTTCATTCCTAAAGCCATTTGATAAGGCTTGGGAGAGATTAGGAGTTGGATCGTCTACTTTTGCATTAACCCTTGTATATTAGTAGATTAGATTTTTCTTTCTTTATTTTTTTATTTATTGTTAGTTTAGCTTTTCTTTCATTTTTATTTTTATTTTGTCTTTCTACTAACTCTTTTCTTCTTGTTTTATTTCTCTTTTATTTTTGTCTTCTTTTAATTCTAACATGTTGCTTGTATAGTTCTTTTGTTTTTCTTCAAAATAAGGAAGCTCTTAAGGTAATATTCCTCCTCTCCTTTTTATTTAGTTTTGCACTTCTTCCAATTGGTACTTCATAGTTATAATTATTGTTGTTGGGAGTGCTGTAGAACTTAAGTTGGGGGGATGTATTGGGTGATGCCTAAAGTAGCTTGAATAATGGGTGCATGCTTGGTTTAATTTTTGTTTTGTTCTTATTTGTGCTTTTTGTGGTTATTGTTTCATGCTCATCATCATGCTCACTATTGCACACTACAGACCCACATATGCATCATAGTTCTCACATTGAGGACAATGTGAATTTTAAGTTGGGGGGTAGGGTTCGCATGATGACCTTTCATGCCAAAATTGCAATATTTTAAAATTTTTGAGCATCTTTAACCTTGACTACATGAATTTAGCACATTAGTACCCACATGTCAGCCCTTTTTAGTTTGGTTGATTATGGAATTGAGTGAGAGAGTGATAAATGAGTTTTGTTCAAGCTTTAATAGGAAACTTAGTTCAAGTTGATTGTATAATGACCTTGTGCATTTTTGACTATCATAGAAAAGAGTTTTTGTGCTTAGGAGTAGATTTTGTTTAACATTGGTTAATTGAGCATTCTTGGACTAGGTGGAGACTTATACCCTTAATGGTGAGCTTTTGAGCCTATTATTCTTTTTCTTGAGGGGTTGCACATAATTACAGCTCTTTTGTTCGTCAGTTTGATTTTCAATGCACCAATTGTATCACACACACTTGCATGAGTTTCACTTGGCACATTGAGTTGTTGCAAGCTTTGAACATGATGCTAGGCCCTCTTTGCTATTTTTGGGCCTCTTTATCCTTCCTTGATATGAAATTGTCCTAGGAACCAACTTAAAGCCTTTATAATAAAGTGTGTGATATATATATATATATATTTTTCTTTGGTTCCCACCTCATATATTATCCCTTAGCCTCATTCACATACTTTGAGCCTTACCCTCACTTGTCTTGGGTTGTGAAAGTACCTAAATGTCAATGATGTGAATAGGGGTTGGGGATGGAAATTTTTGAGAGCATAATGAGAGGAAAATTAGGGTGGAGAATCAAGATAATGTATTTTCATTATTTCAAAAACAAAAAAAAAGGAAAAAAAGGAAGGAAAAAAAAAGAAAAAAGTAGAAAAGAGAAAAAGAAAAAATAGAGAAAGAAAAAAAAAAGAACAGAAAAAAAAAGTTTATCATTCCTTTTTGCTTGTGTAATTTTGGGACTTGTGCATTGTATTATAATTATTAAGAATGTCCCATGAGTAGTTTGTAAGTTTGTGAATAAGCTTCTTGCTGGGATCCTTGTTGGGTTTGGAAAGGAAATGGGTAGTTCAGGACTTGTGCGCACTTGAGCATCTTTATCCTAAGACATGTGCTTTGATTTCCATATCCTCTATTGTTAACCATTACCCTTAGCCAAGTTACAACCAAAACAAAGACCTAGTAGATTCTTAGCAGGCAACTCTTGTATTGTGCATGTAGTGGTCTTATGTAGGCTGTGTGGTGTGATCTCTTACATATGCAATGGAACATGGTTATGAGTTGTCCACTTTGAACTTCATTTCAGTTCAGTCACTTATTTTTGGGGTTATATGCAACTAGGATAGCATCATATGCTAGTAGGTATGTGTGAACCCTTGATGAGTGAATTCCTTTCTATGAGTGGTACTTTGTGAGTATTTGAAGTCAAAACCTAGTTCCGTTTATGCTCTTGCAACCTTGTTGAATGAATGAAACAATTTTGTACACATGCTCTTTCTACTTTGATAGTCCATGCATTTATGCTTAGCACTTGGGAATTACACATGATATTTGGGTTTTGTGACTTGTTGGGCTTGAGCTTGATTCATTTTTGATCTTGATCACTTTTTAACACTTTGAGACCATGCCATAGAATTTTGTGGGTAGATTCACTGCAAACCCTCACGAGACCTTACTCGTCCACTAGGGGGAACCTAGGGGTTTAAAGGGCTTGCTGCACGTAGCTAAGTGTAGTCGTGTTTCCAACGAAAAGAGAAATAGAATAGTAGTTTCATTTCATTTTAATAAAGGGCATTGCTAAGGGACTAGCAACGCTCAAGTTGGGGGGTGTAATTACAAACTCCACATTTTGATACACATTGATGCATTTAAGTAGTTAATCTTGAAGTTTTATCATTATTTTATTACTTATAGCTTTTATTTTCTTAATTGCAGGGAAAACATAAAAAATAATTGAGATTAGCAACAATGAAAGGGCTGTCGCAGAGAAAAAATGATCCAAAGTTCAAGATGGTTGAAGTGGTGTGCAACTGAAGTTCTAGCTTGACACCATGTCAGTATTTTGAACATATCTTTTCACTCACAATTCGGATTGACCTGATTCTTTTTGGGTTGGAAAGAAGACTCGAAGGGCTACAACTTTTGTGTTTTAGCCGAAGCCTAAATCCATCATCTTCGAGGTCAAAATCGCATTGGAAGTTGAGCACAGAAAGCCGTCAGAATAAAAAAACACAAAAAGTGAAACTTATACATTGCGGTCCGGACACCCCATTTGGGTGTCCAGACACCTGGACGCGCGGAGTTAATTTCCTTCTTTGTTTTTAGGGTTTCCTTGGAGGGGTTATAAATACCCAATGAGCAGCCGTTTAGGGGAGATCTTCTCATCTTTTTCCATCTTCTTGTCCATCTTTTTCTAGAGTTTTAGAGAGTGTTTTAGAAGTTAGAAAGAGAGTTTTCAATTTCTTTTTGAAGATGTTTAACAAGATTTGTGCAACAATTTGTGGATTCGCTTTAGCTTTCATGATTCTTCGTTATTGTTTTCGTTCTTCGAAGTACGGTATTGTTTTTGCTTAGATTAATAATATTTTTATTCGTAGTTAGTTTATATTCATTCTTTCTTCTCGTTCTTTGATTCTTGTTTTAATGATTGGATTACATTGTATGGAGTTCATTATGAATGTAGCGTAAAACCCTAGTTCTTGATTCAATGAATCAAGGAAGGGTAGTTTATGAAAAACGAAGGGATGTGCGTAGATCATTCGCAGGGTTTGTAAAAACCTTTGTGGAGTGATCTACGATTGTAAGAATCATTTTTATTTTGTTTCAAACACTTTCGAAAACGGAGACCTTTGACTACATTCTCTGTAATCACTGGTAAAGGTAGGTAAAAATTGATTTAATAATTTTGGGCAAATTAAAATTGATTTCTTAAACAAATCTGGGTTTGGTTGTTTGAAAAATCTTCGAAAACAAGAGTTTTTGACTATATTCTCTATAATCACTGGTAAAAACTCTTGAATATAATTTTCTTAATAATTTTTAAACAAACCCTAATTTAGGTTTGAAACCAAATGTTTTCTTAGAAAATCTTTCCAGTTTTATTATCCATAATGAAACATGATTTTAAAACTGAGTATCGGGCATTTTTCTGAACTTTAATGAGAATATTTTTCCCAATCTATGGCTCCTTTGACGTGAACTATAGATTGTAGTTTTAACACATCCCATAGTGAAGTAGTAAACTACCTAGAATTGAAAGTTGAATCAAGAATCATTTTAGTTATCTTGAATGCTTAATTTTATTGCTTTCATTATTTTAGTTTAGTTTAATTTTGTATCTTGTTTTTCTATTAGTTGGAATAAAAGTAATTTAATTTCTTGAATGCTAGTTCAGTTAATGTTTGCAATTTACTTTTATTTGATTGCTAGTTACTTAATCAACTCTTCTCAAAACCTAAAACTTGTTTCATTTTCTTTTCTTGTCTTTTAAAATGAAACAATAGGTAGAAGAACTTAGAAAACCCTAGTGTTCAATCTCATAGTTCCCTGTGGATTCGACCTCGAACTTACCGAGTTAAAACTACACTGCATACCCTTGCACTTGGGGGTTAGTTTAGACGTACTATTCATAAGCGGTCACGTAGAGATCTACATATTTCAAATCTGATTTCGTTTGTTTCAAAAATTTTCAAAAATGAAAATCCTTGACTATATTCTCTGTAATCACTAGTAAGGGTTTTCAATTAAAATTTGGTATTGATATTTTTGAACAAAACAAAATTGGATTTGAACCCAAGTAATATCAAAGAATATTTTTTCAATTTTATAATCCTAAACGAGAGTATAAAATTGATTTTTAGGAAATAATGAACTTTTAAAGAAGATATCTTTCTAATCCATTTGTTCCTTTACGTGAACTTTAGATTGTAGTTGTGTGCACATCACGTTGTGAAGTAATTAATCAGCTTGAAATTGAGAGTTAAATTAAAAATCTTATTGGATAGTGTAATTGTTATTTGAATTATTCCCTTAGTTAATTAATTAGTTGCTTTGAATTTTTGAACGGGTTTACTTTGTTTGAATCATACTTTAATTGAATTTTCCATCGTTATTCATTATTCTTGCTAAACTCAAAATATTTTCTGAATTCCACATAATTAAATAATTGTTAGTGAATTGCTTTTATATTTTTCTTAAAAGCCTAAAAATTTAATATTCATCAAACCTTGGAATTTCATTAAACTTAGAATTAATAATTTCTGTCACAACCTAGAGGCTAGACATAGGTTCCCTGTGGATTTGACCTTGGTTTCATTGAATTAAAACTACACCGCACACCCTTGTACTTGGGGGTTAGTTTAGACACACTATTTAGATGCGGTCACATTGAATTGTTTCATAGCCTAATAAACTTTATGTTCTAACTCAACGAGAAGGTAGCATGGCTTTCTATAAACCAATCTATAGGGAGACATCTCTAGTGTTGTTTTGTAAGCGGCACGATATGCTCATAAGGAGTCAATTAATTGTATGTGACCAATCCTTGCGATTTGGATTAACCATTTTCTCAAGGATTTGTTTGATTTCTCTATTAGCAAGCTCTATTTGGCCACTTGTTTGTTGGTGTTACGATATACATACCTTATGAACCACACCATACTTAAACAATAATGTACCCACTAGACAATTATAGAAATATTTCCCTTAATCACTTATAAATGCTTAGGGCATCTCGAATTGTGAGAATATATTCTCATGGAGGAATTTGAGCATGACTTTGTGATCATTTGTTCTCGTGGCTATTGCTTTAACCCATTGAGATATATAATCAACCCCTACTATGATGCAATTGTATCCAAAGGAAACTGGGAAAAGGCCCATGAAATGCATTCCCCAACAATCATATACTTCCAACACAAAAATAAGGGAAAGATGCATCATGTTTCTGCAAGTTAGGCTTCCTAATCATTGGCATCTATCGCATGTAGTGGAAAAATGATGAACATCTTTGAAGAGTGTGGGCCAATAAAATCAACATTAAATGATTTTAGTTGTAATTTTTTTTTTTTTTTTTGGGTGGAAAATGGCCACCACAGGCTTGGGAATGATAGAATTCAAGTATGCCTAGTACTTCCCACTCAAGAACACAACATTGTATTACTTGATTAGGGCATTATTTGAACAAGTAAGAATCATCCCAAAAGAAAACTCAAACATTACGTAAGAATTTGTTTTTATCTTTAGAGCTCCATTTATTTGGGATTTGTCCTGTCACTAAGTAATTAGCAATATTAGCATAGCACAGAGGAGTGGAAGCTGTTATCACTACGACATTAAACAACTACTCATCAACAAAGCTATCATTAATTTGAATTTCATCTTTTGAATAAGCTTCTACTGGTAAACGTGATAGGTGATCAGCTGCAACGTTCTTAACACCCTTTTTATCATTCATTTCCGAGTCAAATTCTTATAAACGTAATATCCAACAAATTAACTATGGTTTGGCCTCTTGTCTAGTCAACAAGTATTTGAGTAGAAAATGATCAATAAAAACAGTTACTGTTCAACCAATGAGATAAGGGCGAAACTTTTCAAGGGTAAAGACAATTGCTAGCATTTCCTTTCCAGTTGTTGTGTAATTTCTTTGCACATCATTAAGAGTTTTACTTGCATAATAAATGACATGGCCCTTTTTATCTTTCCTTTACCCTAGTACAACACCAATAGCATAGTCATTTGCATCACATATAAGTTTAAATGGAAGTGACTAGTTAGAAGATTGAAAAATAGGAGCTACAGTTAAGCAATCCTTGAGTTTTTCGAATGCTTTTTAGCATTGGAGTGTCCAAATTGTGGAGTGGGAATTTTCCAAAATTAATTTGACTTTAGCTTGATCCATTTGCATGCCTTATTTGGAAATAATATGTCCTAACATAATCCCTTTAGTCACCATGAAGTGACACCTTTCCCAGTTAAGAACTAGATTCTTCTCTTCACATCGTGTTAAAACTAGATCAAGGTTCTTTAGGCATTGTGATTAGTATGCTTATTACACAATTTTATATCTATTAAGCATGCTAATTATGTAATGAAATATGATTGTTCGGATAAATTGTTATATCTTTATGGTTTTGCACCCATATAGGAACACTTTGATTACTTATTCCTCACAAGTTATTGGACTTTTGCTCTAATGCATGTTTTGGTGGGGTTTTGTAGGTGTTTGATCATCAATTGATGGAGTTGAGGATGTTTTAAGCATCAGAGAAGAAGAAAAGATCAAAAAGCCAAGAAAAAAGGATGAAAGAAGCCCTATTAGCTGAAGTAAACAAAGTGGGGCACCCCAACTTCCAGCTCGGGCACCCTTAGAGAGCTGCAATTCGCAAGATGCTCTAGGAGTTCAGTCGAGCGCCCCACCTTAGACCTCAGGCGCCCTATCTTAGATCTTGGGCGCCCCACCATGGACCTCGAGTGCCCCACCTTGGACTTTAGGTGCCCTACCATGGACCTCAGGTGCCTTTCTGTGTGATGAAGCTGAATCCGTGATTTTTTGTTATATTTATTAAGTTACTATTTTACCCTCAACATTTTGTAGCCTATAAATACACGTTTTTATTCAGACTAAGGGGAGTTCTAAGGTTATTTTTTTCGATAGTTTTCTTTGAATTTTCAGTATGTTTGAGTTGAAGATTTGGATTTAAGCATTAGGTTTAGTTCAAGTTTCCTATGGTTTACGCATGTAAGTTACTTCATATTTAATTATTTCAATTCCATGCTTTAAGTTCAGATTTGTTTCATATTTGTTTTCACTTCTTTAAGTTTTAATATCTTCTTTCATTTTTGTTTTTTGTTTTACATTAATGAATGATTTTCAAGTATATTTTTCCTCTTTGAAGTTCAAATATGTTTGGCCAAGGTTTGTTCTTAGCTTCAAGCCATTAAAGGTGGTGTGGTATTTTGGTGAACTCAAACATAAAAGAATATTTTTAAATGAAACATCTTTTGATTTCTAATTGGAATATCAGAGTAAGCTAGGGTTCTTTCAAAATCAACTCACCCATGTTACAACCATAACTTGGTAAAGCTTTCACTTGTGCACACCAAGTATTTGGTTCAATGTCCCACTGAGTTAGAAACATATTTTTCAAAATCTAAATTAGGTTTTCTTACGAAAATCAAATCACCTGTGTTATAATCATAGCTTGGTTACAATTGGCTACTCGTGCATACCAAGTGATTGATTTAATGGCCTAGTGATTTGGAACTTATTTTCTTAAAACCATAACATGAGGTTTCTTAAGAAATCGATTCACCTGTGTTACAATCGAAGCCTCATTACGAGTTGATGCTTTTGCACACTAGGTGTTCGATTCGATGTCCTAGTGAGTCCGAAACTAATTCCAAAAGCCTTTGCTTACCTTGAGTTCCATAAAGTAGGTTTTAATGAAATATCTTCCGACTTAGCATCGCAAGTGCGTTTGTCGGGTTAAGTTACAAATGCATTTGAGTAAATCACTGCCCACTTCCGGATTTGGTTGGAAGCCAAGATTATCTTAGTTATTTTATTTTTAATATTTTCATTTTAATTTAATATCACAATTCCTTGACTCCATCATTCTCAACCCAAATATACTCAGACATCTTATAAATCCAAAATTAGTTTAAATTAACTTAGGTTCACCAACTAACTAGGAGAACTAGTCTAAAACTTTTAACAAAGCCCTTCTTGTGGAGATTACCTCAATTCTCACCGGGTAAAACTACGACCACCATTTTTCACTTGAGAGGTAGAACTCGAACACATTTCAGGGTCGACCAAGTTTTTGGTGCCGTTGCCAAGGAGGGCAACTAAGCACTAGACTTCAGAGTTAAAAGGGAGTTCACTTGAGAAATTGGGTGAATTCATTCTTTTCTCTATCTCTTTATTAATAGTTTTCTTTCTTTTGCATTGTTACATATTCATTTGCATTTCATATAATCTAACTTGCATGTTAGTTAACTTAGGTTTCATTTTAGTGTAGTTTTTCTCTTTTCTCATTTTGTTTTCTAATCTTGGACATGGATGTCAGTGATTTTGTACATGGCCCTTTTGATACCCAAGATCACATAGAGTATCTAGGTGGCTTTTTTGGATATGATTTTGCATTAGATACCTATAGTATGCTTCCCCAATTCTTTGGGTGTGAGGAGGAAAACCCATGTCTTCATCTCGATAGGTTTGAGGTAGTGTGTGGCTTATATGATGATGTTAGAAAGAGTAAAAGAATTAGGTTTACGTTTTTCCCTTTGTCTTTACAAAGTGTGGCAGGTGATTGGTGTTATAATTTTGGTAAATGGACCAATTGGGAACAACGTTATCAAGCTTTTATTGAAAATTTCCTCCCCATTCATCAAATCTTCACCAATAGCTTTAAAATTAGAAATTTTTATCAAAAGAGGGGTGAAGTATTTTATAAATGTTGGAAGAGATTTAACATACTTTTGGATACTTTCCCAAGTCACGGATTAGAGTTAGGGGACATTGCAATATTATATAATGCTTTATCTTGTGAGGTACACCAGGCATTTGATATAGCCTTAGGTAGGGAATTTCTTGACCTCACCCTGGGTGAGGCATGGTCATTCCTTGAACTTTTTATGAACACACCAAGCCACGGGGAAGACTTGAGCTGAGTTTTGAATATCATGTGCTTGAAAGCCACACTGAACCTTTCCAATACGCTCTTAATTCACTCGATCTTCATGATCCATCCTTTAGATGTAGCGTATGCATGGAGACTGGTTATTCAAATTTTGCTTGTCCTAACTTTGTTCCATTCACTAGGGGCCAATTTGAGGAACCCCAAGATTACTGGCCTAGTGAAGCTAATGATGCACAATTTGAATTGGACAAGGAACACATTCCTCCACCACCACCTCATCACCAACAACCCGATCTTGTTGCATTTCAACCTACAAAAAAGAGGCCTATTGAGGACATTTTTATCAATTCATGCAATAGTAGTTAAGCGTCAGTAATAACGTGAACTTGGCTTTAGATGAAATCAAAGGGCAAATTTCTAGGTTGACACAAGTAATGAGCAACACTCCAAGTGGTAAACTCCCTGCACAGACACTCCTAAACCTGAAAGGTCAAGTGAACATGACTGCATTGTTGACCTTAAGCACTACCATAGGCACTGAGTGGGATAATTATTCTAACTGCATCGGAGATAACATTTGGAATGAGCATTTTCCTAATTTGCCTTTGGACTCTCTCATTCAGGATACTTCTCTACCACTTACTAATAGTCAAGGAGATATGCAATCCTTTCCTACTATCAAGCTTGACGCTGAACCCACCCCGATAAACCTAGACTTTATTAAGAGTCCTTTAACTCAAACTAAGCATTTGAATGTCACATGGCCCAATGAATACATCATTGAGTCAATTGGCACTAGTTTGCTTCATTACACGCCCGAGGTTAAGAGTGGTGCATACCTCTCATCTCTTGACTTAGCCCCATCTGAGAGTCTTGTTATAGGAATCTTTGGTGACTACCATGAGACCGGCCATCACTAGGGAGAGGTAGTGGATATAAGGAAAGCTTGTATTGACTTTTTGGGTGTTAAGAGATCCACATTTGTAGATTTCTTGGGTATCGAGAGATTAACTGAGCCCACCATGTCCTCACCCGTAGCCATATTTGAGGTTTCATGAACCTCACTTGGCCTTTCATCACTCGGTGTGTTTTACACTTGAAGGGCATTCATCTTCAATGCTTCGTGGGCCCAAAGAGAACATTTTTTTTCTTAAATCATTTGTGGATGCATGAGATAGAGATGGTGTTGGATAACTATTTTTATCTTCACTTTATTTGTACATAGTAGATTAGATTTTTCATTTTCTTATTTTTATAGTTCTTTTTAGTTTGATTTTCTTCTCTTATTTTCTTCTATTTTATTTTTATTTCTTCTTTTGTAATAACTCTTCCTCTTGTCTTATTTTCATTTTATTTTTCTCTTATTTTCTTCTGACCTTTTCTCTTATATAGTTACTTTTGTTCTCATCAAATAAGGAAACTCTTGAGGTAATATCCTTGATCTCCCTTTTATTTTGTCTTGCACTTCCAAAGTTGGTACTTTATATATATAATTGCTACTGTTGGAAGTTTCTTAGAATCTAGGTTGGGGCTATTTTGGGTGATGCCTTAAGAGGCTTGAATAATGGGTGCTATGTTCTTATTTGTGCCTTTTGTGGCTATTATTTCATGCTCATCATCATGCTCACTTTGCACACTACTGACCCACTTATGCATCATGGTTCTCACATTGAGGACAATGTTTGGTTTAGGATGGAGGTAGAGTTCATATGATGACTTTCATGCTAAAAATTACAAATTTTAAAATTTTTCAAGTATTTTTGAGCTTAAATATATGATTTTAGCACATTTGTACCTATATATCAGCCCTTTTGGTTTGGTTAATTGTGGAATTGAGTGAGAGAGTGATAAGTGAGTCTTGTTCAAGCATTAGTAGGAAACTTAATTCAAGTTGAGTGTGCCAGACCTTGTGCATTTTTGTGACTATCATGGAGAAGAGCTTATGTGCTTAGGAGTGAATTTTGTTTAATATTGGTTAATTGAGCATTCTTGGACTAGGTGGGTATCACTTATACCCCTTAATGGTGAGCTTTTGAGCCTATTATTTTTTTTCTTGAGGGGTTGAACATAATCATAACTCTTTTATTCTTCACTCTGATTTTTAATGCACCAATTGCATTACACACACTTGCATGAGTTTCACTTGGCACATTATGAGTTGTTGCAAGCTTTGAATATAATGCTAGGCCCTCTTTGCTATTTTTGAGCCTTCTTATCTTTTGTTGGTTATAAATTACCTTAGGAACCAACTTGAAACCTTTTATATTTTTCCCTTTGGTTCCCACCTTATATATTATCCTTTAACTTTATTCACACACTTTAAGCCTAACCCTCACATGTCTTGAGTTGTGAAAGTACCTCAATGTCAATGATGTGAATGAGAGTTGGGAATAGAAACTTTTGAGAGTATATTAAGAGGAAATATTGGGTTAAGAATTCAACCGATATATATTTTATTATTTCAAAAAAAAAAGAAAAATGAAAAAAGAAAAAAAAAAGGGAAAAAAGATAAAAAAGAAAAAAATTATCACTCCTTTTGTTTATGAAATTATAGGACTTGTACATTGTTTGCAATATTTGTAATTGCCCCATGGGTAGTATTTAGTGTGAATAAGCTTCTTGTTGGGATCTTTGATAGGGTTGGAAAGGAAATTGGTAGTTTGGGACTTGTGTGCACTTGAACATCTTTATCTCAAGACATGTGCTTTGATTTCCATATCTTGCATTGTTAACCACTACCCCCGACCAAGTTATAACCAAAATAAAGGCCTAGTGGATTCTAAGCAAGCAATTCTTGTAATGTGCATGTAGTCGTCTTGTGTAGGTTGTGTTGTGTGACCTCTTGCACATGCATTGGAACATTGTCATGCACTGTCCACTCTAAATTTCAATTTAGTTCACTCACTTTTTTGTGGGGTTATGTGCAACTAGGATAGCATTTATATGTTAATAGGTATGTGTGAACCCTTGATGAGTGAATTTCTTTCTATGAGTGGTACCGTGTGAGTATTTGAAGTCAAAACCTAGTTCCATTTATGCTCTTACAACCTTGTTGAATGAATGAAACAATTTTGTACATATTCAATTCTTACTTTGATAGTCCATGCATTTGTATTTGGAACTTGGGAATTACACATGATATTTGGGTTATGTGACTTGTTGGGCTTGAGCTTGAATTCATTTTTTATCTTGATCACTCTTGAATATATTGAGACCATTCTATATATGTTTGTGGGTAGCATCCCTGCAAACCTTCACGAGACTTTACTCATCTGCTAGGGGGAACCTAGGGGTTTAAAGGGCTTGCCTCATATGCTAAGTGTGGCCGTGTGTCTCCTACGAAAGCTGACGTTACCTTAGTTAGTTTTTATTTTTTTTTGTTTGATTTGAATAAGAGCTTACATGTTGTGGGTGTCCTTGCACTTATTTTTGTATCCTATGGTTTAATTAAATGCATTGCTAGGGACTAGCAATGCCTAGGTTAGAGGATGTGCACACCAAGTATTTGGTTCAATATCCCGGTGAGTTAGAAACATATTTTCAAAATCTAAATTAGGTTTTCTTACAAGATCAAATCACTTGTGTTATAATTATAACTTGGTTATGATTGGCCACTCGTGCATACGAAGTGTTTGATTCAATGGCTCGGTGATTTGGAACTTATTTTCTTAAAACCATAGCATGAGGTTTTCTTAAGAAATCGATTCACCCGTGTTACAATCAAAGCCTAGTTATGAGTTGATGCTCATGCACACTAGGTGTTTGAATGTCCCGGTGAGTCCAAAACTAATTCCAAAAGCCTCAACTTATCTTGAGTTCCATAAACTAGGTTTTAGTGAAATATCTTCCAACCTAGCAATGCTTGTGCATTTGTTAGGTTAAGTTACAAATGCATTTGATTAAATCACTACCCACAACTAGATTTAGTTGGAAGCCAAGATTATCTTAGTTATTTTATTTTTAATATTTTCATTTTAATTTAATATCACAATTCCCTGACTCCATCATTCTCAACCCAAACATACTCAGACATCTTATAAATCCAAAATTAGTTTAAATTAACATAGGTTCACCTACTAACTAAGAGAACTAGTCTAGAACTTTTAACAAAACCCTCCCCATGGAGATGATTTCGGTTCTCACTGAGTAAAACTACGACCACCCTTTTGCACTTGAGAGGTAGAACTAGAACACATTTCAGGGTCAGCCACACTGCTCAAAAGAATCATCGTAAATTGAGAAATCGTTCATAAAGGCTTCCATGATTTCTTTTACCATTTCACTGAATATGCTAATCATGCAACGCTAAAATGTAACTGAAGCATTACAGAGACTAAAGAGCATCTTTTCATATGCAAAAGTGCCGAAAGGACAGGTAAAAGTGGTTTTAGCTTGATCCTCTATGGAAACTTTTATTTGGTTATAGCTCGAGTAGCCATCTAAAAATCAATAGTAAGCATGTCATACCACTCTTTCTAAAACTTGATCTAAAAATAGAAGAATGAAGTGATCTTTTCTTGCAATTGCCTTGAGTTTTCTATAACCAATGTATATTCTCCAACCAGTTTGAATTTGAGTTGGAACCAACTCGTTATTCTCATTCTGAACCACTGTTACACCAGGTTTCTTTAGAATAACCTGTGTAGGGCTTACCCATTTACAATTAGAGATTAGGTAGATAATTCCCACATCAAGTAATTTTAACACTTCAGCTTTTACTACTTCTTTTATATTTGGATTGAGTCATCTTTGCATCTAATGAATTAGTTTGGCATCTTTTTCCAGATATATGCTGTGTGCAAAGGAGTGGACTAACACCAGTTAAATCTACCACTAACTAGCCGAAAGCTTTCTTATGGCTTATCAAAAAATTTACCAATTGATGTTCTTGGCCAGTCGTCAATTCAGAAGAAATGACTATTAGATAAGTCTCTTCTTCTCTTAGAAAAATGAATTTCAAATTGCTAGGTAAGGGGTTTTCTATCGGGACTTGGAGCTTTCATTTCTGATGATCTAGCTTATTTAAAAGCGGTCCTAAGTTTTAAAGGCTGGCACCCATTTTCCAATAGATATTATTGGGCAAATCTCCAACCAATCGAAAATTGCTCTAATTTTATCACCTTGGGTTGTGGAATTCAGTCCTTTTTCACTGAGGCAAATGGCTTTCTCTAAAAGATCCTCAATGAATTCACGATCTACATAATCCTTGCCTATAGTTTCAACTAAGTCCACTTCTTATATATCAGGCACCTTTTTTGGTTGTTTACTTACATGAATGATATTCATTTCAAACTCAATATTACCAAAATACATTTTCATAGATCCATTCCTGCAATTTATAAGAGCATTTGATATTGCAAAAAACAGCCTTCCAAGAATAACAGGTGTCTGATTTGGTGCTGATAAATGTGTAAGTGGTTGAGTGTCAAGGATAATGAAATCCACTGGAAAGTAAAAATTCTCCATTTGTACTAATACATCTTCAACTATACCTCGTGGGACTTTGATTAATCTATCAGCAAGTTATAAAGTCACATGAGTGGGTTTTATTTCTCCTAAGCCTAGCTGTTCATACACTGAGTAGGGGAGTAAGTTTACACTAGTCCTAAATTAAGCAGTGCTCAACTAATATAATATTCCCCTATATGATAAGATACGGTAGGACAACCAGCGTCCTTATACTTTGGAGGTGTATAACATTGTAATATAGCACTGGCTTGCTCAATGAGAAATGCTTTTTCCTTTACATTTAATCCCCTCTTTACAGTACATAATTCTTTTAAGAACTTAACATATGAAAGGATTTGCTTAGTTGCATCAACTAGAGGTATATTGATCTTTACTTGCATGGATACCTCTAGTAATTCAGTGATCTAGTCCCTTCTTGCTTTTAGGAACTGTTGAGGGAATGGTGCCTTGGGAACTTACTCCTTGGAAACAATTAATGTTTCCTCTCTTTCTCTTTCTTATTCTCTTCTTTTTCATCCTTACTCTGTTTCTTTTTTTTTTTTTTTTCAGACTCACCTTCTTCAATTATAATGGGTCATTTATCTACTTTTTTTTTATCTTTCAACATCTGCTTAAATTCCAACTCTTCTTGTCACGCCCTGAATCTCATGACCCGAGAGGTGAATGATAAACACGCATAACATTCACTATGAGTGATAAACACGTATAACATGCACTAACATAGCCAACCCATGATCAAAGCAACATAACATAAACTAGTGAGCCCGAGACATATGATAGGATAACATAAGTTTAACCTTGACTACTGCCAGGTCACGTACTCCATACACTATTCCTATTAATACATAACTTAGGCCTTAAGGCCATTACAACCAAATCGAATAAGTTTAGCAGTGTACAATATTACAATTCCAAAAGAAGTTTAAACTAAATGACCAAGAGCTTTGCTAAGCTTGGTAGGGCTCATGCACACCTTTCTAGTCCAACCCTATTAGCCCACCTGATTGTTATAGCCTGTACCTGCATCAAATTCTGTAGGGATGTGAGCACGGGTCCACTTGTGCCCACAATGTCTCAAATAAACATATATGATATGTATTCCAAACATGTATGCTATTCATGATGTATCTAGTTATCTTAATGTGTTCTAGAGCCACAACAGTTTATCAACATAACTACATAACCAATTTAGAATATATACATTTTCACACAACAATATCATAAGAAGGATTCAATTCCAATTAATACTTATCTTTGAAATTTCATTTATTGGTTCAAATCACATTTCAATTCTCTTTAATGTTTAATCGTACTCGACCACATAACTATATTTACAATATTTATCGCCATTTAATAACATCAAAGTGTAGTATTCAATTCCAATTATTCTTCATTATTAAATTTCCCAACATTGAATCTAATCACATTCCATACCATCTTATCAGGTATTCAACATTCAATCACATATCCACATCCACATTACCATTTATTCATCATTCAATCACGTAATCACATCCACAGTATCATTATTTCATTATTCAATCACATGGCCACAATCACACAAATCCTCGGGGGTTGGGTGCGTACACAACACTATCTTTTATGGGTCCAAACCCAATAGAAATGGTAAACCGAACACCATCATTTAGGATCACAGTCCAGGGTCACGGGTAACCCATACACACACAATGTTGTGGGCTACTAACCCACTGGCATTGACAGCAAACCCTGCGCAGGTTCTGGGACTCTCAACCTGAGGGTAATTTCAAAACCCTTCCTATTTACTGCACCCTACCATGGCCCCCAGCACACAAACAATCATTCATCACATAGCATCTCATCATTCATAGGTTCACATTCAACATTATATACTTTCCCACAACACATATCCACATTTCTGTTCATCCCAAGATTCATCACATAACAACATTGATCAAGCATCATTAAACATTCAACGTTCTTCAATATTATGAACATGAGTTCCCTTTGTCAAGTCACATTTTATTTAATCAATCACAAGTTCATATACCTCAACATTTAGTTTACATTAAGACATATTTACATTCCTATTCAATTAAGACTCTCATCTCAAAGTAATCTTCCAATTCATGCAATTTAAGGTAACACTCATTCATCGTTACAAGTTAAACCCCATTAGCTTAAGATAACAACCCTTAATTACCTTTTAGAACACATTTCCCTTTCTAAATCCATGCAATTAAACAAGTAAAAGTTTCATGTAAAAACATGTTACCAACTCTTTCACATGCCCAAGGTAGGAGGCCAAACTAAGCAAAGTCAATAAAGTGACTTAGGCTCGGTGGGCGCCCAAGCTGACACTTGGTCGTGCGCCCAAGGGGCTTGGGCACCCACACCATGTGTGCCCAAGGGCTGGGCACCCACACCTTGTGCGCCCAAGGGCTGGGCACCTATGTCTTGGGCACCCAACTGAGTCCCCCTCATGCGCCCACAGCTTGGTCCAAATTACGGGTTTCACACTCTGTTTTCTGGTTTCAAATTTTTTCACCCTTAGGACTTCAAATTGACCCAGTTAAAGTAAAAATACCTAAAGTTTCATGTTTCTAACATCAAACAAGGTTCTTAGGCACCAAACAAAGTCATCAATTTGGGTTTTCATCAACCAAAAGTCAAGTTATGGATCAAGACACCATTTTCACTCTTTCAACCTATACATATATATATACACATGTGTAAAACTTCTATTTTCTTCCATGAATGTAACCAACATTTGAAAAGGGTTTTCTAATGGTAATCTACTCCTTGTTAGACATCACATATGTAAGAATGAGGCATTAAATCCCTACCTCAAGTTGTAAGAAAATGGATCAACAACAAGGTGTTTTGAGCTTCCAAACCTTCAAGCTTTGATGGACTCAATCCTCTCTTTCCTTGATCCAAACTACGAATAAATTACATAGGAAGGTTTCTTGAGGTTCTAATTACACTCTTGCAAGACGGAGTGGATTTTCATGAAGGTTAGATGAACTCACCTTCAATTTCTACCCAGTTCTCTTCTTTTCCTCTTTCCTTGTTCTTCCTTTGCTTCACCCGGTTTCCTCTTCTCCAAGCAACACTATCTCTCTCTCTCTCTTGCATCATCTCACCCAAATATATATATTAATCAATATATTAATCCCCTCAACAATAAATTTCAGACCCTCTCCTCACCCCTAGCTAGATATAGGTTTATAGGGGAGAGGGGTCGGTTGAAAAATGCAGAGCAACTCTTGTCTGTCAAGTCCGTTGTTCCTTGGGCGCCCATGCCTTCTTAGGTGGGTGCCCATGACCTTGGCCGCCCATGACTTGTGTGCCCAAGACCTTGGGCGCCCATGCCTTGTGTGCCCAAGGTGCCCCTTTTTCCTGCACTTGGCTGAAATGCCTACTTTTGATGGCCTAACCCATCTCTTTCAAAGTTCTCAACTCTAAAGCACCATAAATGATTCATTCTACTAAATTAACATACATCCCTTCCAAAATACATCAAAAACCTTATACTTATGTTAACACAAAGTCTGAGGTATTATAGGGTCAAATGCCACATTTTGATTTCCTAACCCATCTATTTCAAAATATACCAAAACCATAAGTTTAAGTTAATACAAAGTCTGGGGTATTACACTTCCCTAGTCTCAACGACCTTAGGGTGAATGGTTTTATCTATAATTTTATCATTCCTAAACGTCGTGATGTTTTAAACCTATTCAATATTCTTAGAAAAGTTAGAAGATCCTCTAACTTGCTTAACTTGAGCTACTGGATTTAGATGTGGTTGGGCAGGAAATTGACCTTTTGATTGAGAACTGAATGTTTGAGTTAGAAGTGTCAATTGATTCCTAATATCATCTAAGACTCAGTTATTTTGGGCCAACAGTGATGTCTATGTGTTCATAAATTGTTGAAGTGTCACTTTGATAGATCTCCTATTTGGGGGAAGATATGTGTTATGATATGGTCTTGCATTTTGAGACAATCTTGAGTTATGGATTAAAACTTAAGGAATAGGCAGATGTGGAGCATGATATTGTTGTGATATTTGTGCTTCTTCATTTCTCCAACTTAAGTTAGGGTGGTTCCTCCAGCTTGAATTATATGTTTTAGAATAAGGGTTTCCTTCGTGATTTTATCCCTAGTATGGTGGGCACAATTGATTCACAACATAGATAGGAAGTTCACTAGATTGCTCGCCTTGCACAACTTTTCTACAAATTGGGATAGTAGGATAATCGTCAGTCCTATGTGTTTGACTATCACACGATGCAGTAAACACATGCAACGGGTTCTTTGATAGTAGGTGTGTTCTTTTTGATTTTTAAGGTCTCAATTTCCCTCATTAGTGTTGCTAGTTTTGCCTTGAGGTCATTAGATTCACTCAATTGGTGTATGCCTTTGCTTGGTGTAATACTAGCAGCTTAGGTATTTTGAGATCCAATAGCATCCCAAGTTTGTACATTTTCAGCTAGGAATTTAAATTATTCGTAAGCTTCTTCAGGAGTCTTATTATAGAATTGTCCATTGCACATGGTTTCCACAAATTATTTTAGTTGTAGTGTCAATGATCCATAAAAGATACTAGCAAGAGGCCAAACCTCAAATCCATGGTGCAGACAAGAATATAATAGAGTTTTGAACCTTCTCTAATATTGATAAAAAGTTTCACTAGATTGTGGAGCAAAGTTCAAACTCTGATGTTGTATGGCATTAGTTATATTAGGAGAGAAGAATTTCTTTAGGAACTTAACTTACATTTCATCCAATGTATGAATGGAATTAGATGGTAAGAATTCAATCCATCTAGTAGCTTTGTCTTTCAAAGAAAATGGGAAGAGCTTAGGAAATACTAAGTATATTGGGCATCCTTGATCCTTGACAGTGACATAAATGTTCCTAAAGCAAGTAAGATGACGAAATGGATTCTCAGAATCCATATCATTGAATGTAGGTAACAATTGGATCGTGCCAAGTTTGAAGTTGAAGGCTCTTTCATTTTCTAGCCACACTATACAGGATTTAGGAGTGTGCCTATTACTACAATATGTCCCCGATCGAACGTCTAGCAATAGCAGCTTGGTTATCAGCCATATTTAAGGTAGGAGTAGGAAAAATAGGAATTTGAAGTCCTACAAAGAGGTTCTCAGGTTTGAAAGGAGGATCTATAGGTTCAGGATGTCTTAATCTACCATTTTCCCCACGATTCCAACCGCTCATATGCTAAGTGGAAATGTTATAAGAATAATGGTCTTTAGACCGCTCGACGGGGTGTCTAGATAGTAGTAAGCGGTTTTGGGCAATTCAGAATGAAATTAAAAAAAAATATATATTTTTTAGAACAAAAGAGCAGTGAATAACCTTAAACCCAAAATGACCTAAAATCTCAAGTTGGGCTCCTCAACAATGGCGCTGAAAACTTGATCGCCTCGTAATTAATGTAGTTATAATTCAACCCGCAAATGCAAAGGTGTGAGGTGCAGTTTTAATTCGGTTAGACCAAGATCGTATCCTTAGGGAACCTAATGTAATAGTTTCTAGGTTTTAAAGGTCATAAGCTAACCACTACTCAATTCAAAATAAAAAGGTTTTCCAAGTGATTGAATGTATGAATTTTCTAAAATCTCTAATCAATTTACTACGCAAATAAATTAAATCAATTAAATGAACTTAAACTACAAGTAATTAAACACTTAAAAATAGTAAAGAAGCTACTTAGATACTATTGTTATTGACAAACAAAACTAGAATAGTAGATTGACTTATAGCAAAATAGAAATCAAATGAATAAAAATCTTAATTCAACTTTCAATTCCAGGTGGAATCATTTTTCACAATCCGATGTGTAGCCTACTATGATTTAGGTTTCACATAACAAAAAACTAAATCGAAAAATATTTTCATAAAAGTTCTTAAGTTCCCAAAACACAGTTTTTATATTCTTGTTTAGGATTATAAAATTGAAAATGTTTTTTTTTTTAAATTATTTTTGGCTCCAACCTCAACTTTTTTATCTCAAAAATATATAAGAATATTTAAATCCAAAAATCCTTATTAGTGATTGCAGAGAATGTGATCAAGGTTTTTGTTTTCAAAATTCTTTTGAAAATAAATCAAATCAAGATTGAAAAGAAGAGGTAGAATTATACATGAATGTTTTTAAATCACATGAATAACCCTATGCACATCAGATTGATCAAATGTTCCACCCTTCATTGATTCGTTGAATCAAGACTAAAAAGGGTTTAGTCTAACATGGATTAAACATACATAAAGTGAATAAAGATAATAAATGAATAAAAGATAGCTACTATTAAATCATAAAAATAAAAATACTATCCTTTAGTGCAAAGTTGTAACCAAATCGATGAACAATGAAAATTGAAAATGCTCCAAAATTTAAACTAAAATCTCTCAATTGCATTCTACAACTCTGGAAAAACTAAAAAATTGTACATCAAAAAATGTGTATTGATGGCTGAAAAACATGATTTATATTTAAGTGACTCTAAAACCTAAACCTAAAAATCCCATGCATAGTAGTCGCTGGTGTCTAAACTGCTCAGTTAGGTGTTCGGACACAAGCAAGATTCAAATCCAGACTTTATTCTTCAACTTTTTTTGTCTTTTGTCTTTTTGTTACTGTCTAGATCGAGCATCAGAGTGTTTAGATAGTAGTAACTTCTTCAGCATCCTCACCACTGCTTGTTTTAATGATTTCGATTTCTTTCTTGCATTTTGTAAACAAAACACCATAAATAACAAATAATAACTAAAGACTTTGAAATTATTTAAATAAATGCATGATTTATGCTCTAGTTTGCGGTTTGTAATTACACTTTTCAAGTGTAATCAGCTAGCATGCCCCAAGATGAGGTTCTCAACTTGATAAATCCTCTTGCTAATCAATCTTCTATTTGCTTCTTTAGTTCTGGCAATTATGTTAGAACCAAGCTATACAGAGAACTGGAGATAGGTTTCAGACCAGGCACCAAATCAATCAGAACTCCATTTCTCACTCAAGTGGATATTCAAACATCGCTTCCAGAAATATTTCTGGGAATTCATAAATAACTCTGGGAAATTCTACCCTGTCTTTCGCATCATCATCTTCTATAGACAAACATGCAAACAAGTTACACAAATCCACTTGCTCCTGCCGATCCAAAGATGGCAAGGTCTACGTACCATGCCAATCAGTAAATAAATGAATCTGATCACCTTCCAGGGTAAACAAAGTCACCGGTCCTTTAAAACAATCTATCACTGCTTGATAGATTGTAAGCCAGTTCATACCAAAATGACATCAAAACTCCTCATCTCTAGCATAATCAAGTTAAACACTGAATTATATTCCTAGCCATCAATGAGATCCTTTAATCACCAACTTACACCCCTTACATACCTTAACCAACTAGGAACATCCTGCTATTAGTGTCTCAACATGTAATTGTGGAACTAATTGACATATATCCAATCCCAGTGTTGACACAAAAAAATAAAAGAATATGATACTAGAGTATCAATTAACACTGTGGCACTAGAAGCATAAACAAAAAAAGAACCTCTAGTCACTATTGGCTCAGTTGCTGCCTCCTGTTATGCCACCATGAAGACTTTACCTTGTGCTGGTACATTGGCTAGCCTACCAACTCTCTGCCACTACTCAACCCCTCTCTATTGCTGATGTTCGATTGTACTTTTGTACAATGCTTTAGAGATAAAATTTTTGTTGCGGCGACTACTACTGAAATAATTGTGAAGCCGATAGATGACTATCCTGAACTGACTATCCTTTTTGTTGCATCCTCCTTCTTATTCTACTTTGCCTCCGCGAGTAAAGCCTTTGAATGTGACCCAACTAGCCATAACATATCTTGGTCTCCCCACTCTCTCCACTTCTTGCCACTTCTATTTGTTTAGATTGTCCTTTTTGCCTTGGGGCACTGAGAACTCTATGCCCTAACTATTTGCAATTAAAACACATTATCTGCATTTGGGATGCTCCATCAGACATTCTGGATCTTGTAAGCACTATACTCCCCTAATATGAGTATTGAACCAATGGTAGTAGAGAACTTTCTTTTTGTCTCTATTTCCACTCTCCTGCTATGTCAGTGAACACTTGCTATGATAGCTTTCTTGAATACTCTTTATTCAGTCAAATCTCTTCAGTATTATTGTCCTATTAATCAGGGCCTCATAATTGTCCATCCTAAGCAATACCATCTAGCCTCGTATGTTGGCCTCAAACCTTGCTCAAACCTTCTACACTTCAAATGTATAGTCAAAACAAGCTTTAGTGCATACTTGATAGGTTTGAGAATCTCCTCTCATACGCTAGTATCGATATAGAACGTTGAATCAAACTAAGAAATTCTTCCCCTTCCATATCCATCAAAACTACAAGAAAAAGTGATCCCTGAACTTTTCTTTAAACCTTTCCCAAGTGAGTTCAATTGACCCACCAGAATCTCACACTGGCCCCACCAACTAAAAAGCTACTAACGTGATCTTAGTTAAATGGTTTGTGATATCTATAGCCACCAAAATCTTCTCAGACTCATCCAAGAACTGTTCTGCAACATTCGTATCTACTGCACCATTATACATGGGAAGTTTTATCCTCTGGAACTTCCCTAGTGTATTTGAACTAGACTGTAGCTGTGACCATTGATCCGTCTTAATACCTCTTGCCAATGTTGCATTAGTTGCAACCAATTGTTGTAGTGCTACTGCAGCATCCACCACCATAGGTTGTGGAACTCTTGGTGCTGGGGAATGCACTTTCTCTCCCTTAGGATCTCTTGTATACTAGGCTGAACCTTAGCCGTAATACTGTGATATGACTCCTATTCTTGCTAACAGGCTCGTCACCATCTATTGCATTCACTGAGGCAACTCCCCTTCCCCTACTTCGGCCTTTGCCTTGGCCTTAGCCCTGATTTTTTTCATGGTGGCATTCTAAAACATAGTAAATCATATTTAATCATAAAGACAAGATAACTACATAACTGGGGCAGGATTGTGAAATATATAATTAATGTCCATTACTTCTTAAGAGTTGATACATTAAACCTTTAGTATAACACATATTATATTCCACAGGCTCAAAGATTCTGATAAACTAACTAAAGGGTAATATCCTTAGTACAACATACTAACTTTAAGCCCTCTCTTAGATCACTTTTCTACTCACACGGATAGAACTTGCTAATGTGCCCCAATTCACCACAAGTAAAACACCTCCAGGGTACACAGTCTCTATGGATATAACTAAATCTTCAGCGTCTATAATAGGTGCAGATCCCTCTTAAGGTCTTTACAGATCTTTCCATTGTTCCTGAGTTATCACAATCAGATGGTCTCACAACATTATCTCCTCTAACAACCTTTATAACTACAGTTACTAGTTGGATAATAATCATAGGATATATAATATTAAACTGTTGGACTGTGGGTTCACTCAGATTCACTGATTTAGGTGGGGGTTCGATGGGTCCCTTTGTTGCCACTCAAACAAAAACATCATCATCGGGAAGCACTATTTCAGTTTCTGGGCTAGCATGGGGATCCCTAAGTTGACTCCTGTCCATAGTATCTAAGGTTATTTAAGTTGACGCATACATTATAGTTAAGCCCTCAGTTAGCGATAACTAAATGTCAAATACAACACATAAGCACACAAGATGTAATGCAAGATTCAAAATGCCCTCCTAGGTATTCTAAAACTAGACTCTAAAACCAACCTGTCATGCCTTAGAGCTCATAACTTGCAGACAACATGCATAAAACAATTATAACCTTGATTAGATCCATAACCACCGTAGAGTAGACATCCACAATATATAGTAATAAAATAATAATAATTAAGCCTCGATCACACCAGACATTAGTGCTCCAACACAATTTCCAACATAATTTCTTGACCTTATGACTGAACCTAAAATTTGTTTAGGTTCTACCTCTCAAGTGTAAGAGGGTAGTCGTAGTTTTACTTGGTGAGAACTAAAGTCATCTCTCTAGGGAGGGCTTTATTAAAAGCTCTAGACTTATTCTCTTTAGTTAGTAGGTGATTATAATCTAATCTAAACTATGTTTAAATTACGGGGATATTTGATTATAGTTGGGCTGAGAATGGTGGAGTGAAGGAATTGTGATATTAAATTAAAATGAAAATGTTAAAAATAAAATAACAAAGAAAATCTTTGCTTCAAACCAAATCTGGTAGTAGGGTAGTGGTTTCTTCAAACGCGTTGATAACTCAACCTACCAAATGCACATGCATCACTGGGTTAGAATATATTTCATTAAAACCTAATTTATAGAACTCACGGTTAGTGAAGGCTTTTAAAATTAATTTAGACTCACTGGGACATTAAATCGAGCACCCAGTGTGCACAAGTGTCAACTTGTAAACAGGCTTCAATTGTAACACGAGTGAATCCATTCCTTAAGAAAACCTCAAGTTATGGTTATAGAAAATTAGGTTCCAAATCACTGGGCCATTGAATCAAACACTTGGTATGCATGAGTGGCCAATCATAACCAAGCCGTGATTATAACAAGGGTGATTTAATTTCAAAATAATCCTAGATTACTGTAAGATTCTAGTTAAAAATCAAAAAGATATTTCATTGAAAAATATTCTTTTACGTTTGAGTTCGCCAAACTACCACACCACCTTCAATGGCTTAAAGCTAAGAACAAACCTTAGCCTAAAATACTCGAACTTCGAAGAGAAAAATATACTCGCAAACCATCCATTAATGTAAAATGAAAAGTGAAAACAAAAGAAGATATTAATGACTAAAGAAATGAAAAGAAATATGAAATAAATTTGAAACTTTAAAGTTTAGAATTAAAATAATTATGTGCAAAGTAATTTACATGCATAAACCATAGAAGAGAGAAAAAATGAACACCTTACGAAACTTCAACTAAACCTAATGCTTGAATCCAAATCTTCAAATCAAACGTAATGAAAACTCTCTAAAACTAAAAGAAAACTATTAGAAAAATTACCCTAAAATGTATGAACGACTCCCTAAAATCTAATACAATGTCTGTATCTATAGAAGAATGTGGAAAAACCTAAAATCTGAATCATCGAGGCTGCCCTTGGGTAGTGAAGATGTCTGCTTTGATGTCTAGAGTCAAGAATCTACTCGTCTTTGTTGTCCGATACTATTAAGACACCAATGGATAGTGCTTGGCTCCACCTTTTGAGTATTCTTTCCAACCCAAAAGAATTGCATCAATTAGAGTTGTGAGTAAAAAGTTATGGTCAAAATACTGACAAGGTGTCATGCTAAACCATTTGAAGAATTCCAAATTGTGTAACTTTGCAAGCTGATTTTAGGGTAGATGTAAACCTTTTTTAGGCTTATGTTCTTCATAAAAGTTGTAGCTTAGAAAGTGTACTTGATTTGGGACTTTCGAATCACATAAATTGGGCCCCAGAAGCTCAAGATATGCCCTAACTTGCAATTAACAAGCGTTTTCACTTCTCTGCTAATTTGCTTCTTTAAGCTTCCTAGTTGTCTATCTTTAGGTGTTTTCCTTCTATACCCCTACAAAACACGCAAAAACAATATGAATAATCAAAACATGATAGGAAATGAATTTTACTTGGTAAAATGTTCAAAAGAAGAGTGTGAAATGAGGTTAAAATCAATAATGATTGCTAACAATCACACCCCCAACCTAGACATTGCTAGTCCCTAGGAATGGAAAGAATTATAACTAAAGGAAGATGAACACATACCGATCAAATCCATTTTATTCAACTATAAAGAAAAACCAACAATTCTAGCTAAAAGGAAGGTTCATTTTTGCAAGATACATATGGCTACACTTAGCGCGTGAGGCAAGCCTTTTAAACCCCTAGGTTCCCTTTAGTGGATGAGTCATGAGGTTTCGCATCGATGCTACCCACAAACATCTATGGCATGGCCAGATCTAAAAAAGTGGTTAAGATTAAAAATGAATCAAGTTCAAGCCTAACAAGTCACAAAACCCAAATATCGTGTGTAATTCCCAAATACTAAGCATAAATGCATGGACTATCAAAGTAGGAAGAGCATATGTGCAAAATTGTTTGATTCATTCAACAACGTTGCAAGAGCATAAACAGAACTAGGTTTTGACTTCAAAAACTCATAGGGTATCACTCATAGAAAGAAATTCAGTCATCAAGGGTTCACACATATCTATTAGCATATGATGCTATCCTAATTGCACACAACCACAAATAAGTGAGTGAACTGAGTTGAAGTTCATAGTGGATAGCTCATAAACATGTTGTAATGCATGTATACGGGGTCACACCACACAATATACATAAGAGCCACATGCACAATACAAAGTTGCTTACTTAGAATCCACTAGGTCTTTGTTTCGGTTATAACTTAGTGAGGGGTAATAGTTAACAATGGAAGATATGGAAATTAATACACATGCCTTAGGATAAAGATGATTAAGTGCACATAAGTCCCAAACTTCCTATTTTCTTTCTAATCCCAATAAAGATCCCAATAAGAAACTCATTTGCAAACTTACACACTACTCATGGGATGTTGTCAATAATTACAACATAATGCACAAGTCCCACAATTTCATAAGCAAAAAGGAATGAGAAACTTTTTTTTCTTTTTTTTTTTGAAAAAATTTTGAAATATACATCAACTGAATTCTCCACCCACATTTCCTCTCAATACACTCTCAAGAGTTTCTATTCCCAACCCGAGTCTATGTGATTGACATTGAGGCACTTTCACAACTCAAGACATGAGAGGGTGAGGCTTAAAGTATGTGAATGGGTGTAAGGGATAATATATGAGATGAGAATTAAGGGATAATATATGAGGTGAGAATTAAGAAAAAAATAAAAATAAAAAACTTAATAAAAAGGCTTTAAGTTGGTTCCTAGGGAAATTTCTATTCAAGAAAGGACAAGAAGGCCCAAAATGACAAAGAGGGCCTAGTATCATGTTCAAAGCTTGCAACAGCTCATAATGTGCCAAGTGAAATGACTTACCCTAAATTGTGTTTGGGTTCTACCTCTCAACTGCAAGAGGGCAGTCGTAGTTTTAAACTCAATGAGTACCGAGGTCGAATCCACAGGGAGGGCTTTGTTAAAAGCTCTAGACTTGGTCTCTTAGTTAGTAGGTGAACCTAAATTAATTTAAACTAATTTTTTAGCAACTCAAACTTTTGTTTTAGGCTCTAAATGAATTAAATATTAATTAAAGAAATTCATTTCAATTTTAAAGTACAAACAAACCATTTACTCTAAATTTTAAAGCAAATAAATCAATTCGGAAAATAAATTAAATAACAAGCACAATACTAAAGAGGTTCTTGATCCAACTTCCAAGTCTGGGTAGTTCACTACTTTGCCCTGGGATGTTTTTATTCAAATCTAGATTATGGTTTAATTCGAAAAGTGTTAAGAAAATTTTAATCAAAGGTCAGTACCAGTGATCTCAAGTGGTTATGGTTAAAGACCTTTGTTTTCAAAGGTTTTTTCAATTAAACAAAACTAGAAGTGAACTCAAATCCTATTTTTAATCTTGTTCGAAAGTATGTAAATGGTTATATTCGAAAACCCATGCCAGTGACTTCAAACGAGTGTGGTTAAAGATTTTCGGTTTCGAATGTTTTCAAAACAAGTTAAAATAAATTTTAACATGGTAGATCCTTACGCATGAGCTCTCACAACCCATATGAAGGGTCTATGAACATCCGAAGGTTTTTCGTGAACTACCCATTCTTGATTCGTTGAACCAAAAACTAGGGTTTTACGTTAACATGATTTTAAAACAAAAATGAAAGCAATAAACGTAAGCATAAACATTCGATCTACCACTAGAAAATAATAAATCATATATTAAATTAATGAAACGAAAGTAAACTTACATGGAAACGAAAGTAACTCTGAAACTACGTAATGAAAGAGTAGTGCAGCGAAGAACAACCAAACATCGAACAACTCCATGAACAACACAAATAATTGAAAACTCTCTAAAAACTATTCTAAAACTCTCAAGAAATAATCTAAAAAGTATTTGGAGACTTCCTTGTTCAGCCGTACAAGGGTGACATATATAGGTTAAGAAAAACCCTAGAAAAACGAAGTAAAACGCGCGCTTAGGGCTTTGCTGGGGTCCGGACCCTTCGAGGAGGGGTGGGGACCCCAGAATGTCAATTTTTCAAATTCCTTCACTATGGTCCAGACCCGTTGGGGAGGGGTCCGGACCCCAGAACCTTGGTTGCTCCATCTTTCTTTCTCCTTCGCTCTGAGTCCTTGGGTTGGTCCAAACCATCTTTGATGAAGCTTGAATCCCAACTCCTCCTTCGTCTTTTAAGCCCTCTCCAACACCATTCAAATGCATTAAAATGTATCTAAATATAGAGTTTGTAATTACACTTTTCAAGTGTAATCAGACCCCCCAACTTAAACATTGCTAGTCCCTAGCAATGACTTTATTAAAATAAAATGCAACTACTACCCTATTTCTCTTTTCGTTGGAAACATGGCTACACTTAGCTATGTGTAGCAAGCCTTTTAAACCCCTAGGTTCCCCCTAGTGGACGAGTAAGGTCTCGTGAGGGTTTGCAGTGAATCTACCCACAAAATTCTATGGCATGGTCTTAATGTGTCAAAGAGTAAGTAAGATTAAAGATAAATTAAGTTCAAGCTCAATAAGTTACAAAATCCAAATATCATGTGTAATTTCCAAATGCTAAGCATAAATGCATGGACTATCAAAGTAGAAAAAGCATGCGTGCAAAATTGTTTCATTCATTCAACAAGGTTGTAAGAGCATAAACGGAACTAAGTTTTGACTTCAAAAGCTCAAAAGGTACCACTCATAGAAAGAAATTCACTCACAGAGGGTTCACACACACCTATTCGCATATGATGCTATCCTAGTTGCACATAATCCCAAAAACAAGTGAGTAAACTGAATTGAAGTTCAAAGTGGACAGCTCATGATAATGTTCCAATGCATATGCAAGCGATTACATCACACAACCTACACAAGACCACTACATGCACAATACAAGAGTTGCTTACTTAGAATACACTAGGTCTTTGTTTTGGTTATAACTTGGCCAGGGCTAATGGTTAACAATAGACGATATGGAAATCAAAGCACATGTCTTGGGATAAAGATGTTCAAGTGCACACAAGTCTCGAACTACCCATTTCCTTTCCAACCCTAAGAAGAACTACAACAAGAAGCTTATTCACTAACTTACAAACTACTCATGGGACATTTTCAATTATTATAATACAATGCACAGGTCCCAAAATTACATAAACAATAATGAATGACAGACTTTTTTTTTTCTCTTCATTTTTTTCTTTTATTTTCTTTTTATTTTATTTTTCTTTTTTCTTTTTTCTTTTTTTTTTGAAATAATGAAATAGACATAAGGCTAAATTCTCCACCTAATATTCCCTCTCAATATGCTCTCAAAAGTTTCAATTCCCAACCCCCACTCACATCACTAACATTGAGGCACTTTTCATAACCCAAAACATGTGAGGGTAAGGTTTAAAAGTGTGTGAACAAGGTTAAGGGACAATTATATGAGATGGGAACCAAAGAAAAAAAGATATATTTATCACATACTATATTAAAAAGGCTTCAAGTTGGTTCCTAGGGCAATTTCATATCATGAAAGGATAAAAAGGCCCAACAATAGCAAAAATGGCCTAACATCATGTTCAAAGCTTGCAACAACTCATAATGTGCCAAGTGAAACTCATGCAAGTGTGTGTGATGCAATTAGTGCCTTGAAAACCAAAGTGAAAAGCAAAAGAGCTGTGATTATGTGCAACCCCTCAAGAAAAGAATAAAAGGCTCAAAAGCTCACCATTACGAGGTATAAGTCTCCACCTAGTCCAAGGATGCTCAAGTAACCAATGTCAAATAAAGTCTACTCCTAAGCACATAAACTTTTCACCATGATAGTCCAAAAATGCACAAAGTTATCACACACTCCACTTGAATTAGGTTTCCTATTAATGCTTGAACAAGACTCACTTATCACTCGTTCACTCAATTCCACATTCAACCAAACCAAAA
This sequence comes from Vitellaria paradoxa, assembly GCA_019916065.1. Lineage (NCBI taxonomy): Eukaryota > Viridiplantae > Streptophyta > Magnoliopsida > Ericales > Sapotaceae > Vitellaria > Vitellaria paradoxa. Next base: position 36,977,897 of record CM034233.1, on the reverse strand, counting down.
GGGCCGACATGGAGGTATAAATGTGCTAAGTTATGTATTCAAGCTCAAAAATCTCAAAAATTTTAAAATTTTACAATTTTTAGCACAAGTCATCATGCGAACTCTACCCCCTAACCTAAACAAAACATTGTCCTCAATGTGAGAACCATGATGCATAAGTGGGTTTGTAGTGTGTAAAGTGAGCATGATGATGACCATGAAATAATAGCCACAAGAGGCAGCAATCAGAACATAGCACAAATTAAACCAAGCATGCACCCATTAAACAAGCCCCTTAAGGCATCACCCAAAACACCCGCAACCTAGATCTACTGCACTCCCAACAACAATTAGTATGTATAATAGAGTATCAAAATTGAAAGTGCAAGTTTAAATAAAAAGGGAGAGGAAGGGTATTACCTCAAGAGCTTCCTTATTTGAAGAAAACAAAAGAACTATTCAAAAGAAAAGGTTAGACATGAAATGAAATGAAAATAAGACAAGAAAAATGGTTAGTACGAAAGAAGAAATAAAAATAAAAATAAGATAAAAGAAAATAAATGAAGAGAATCAAATTAAAAAGAACTATGAAAATAAGAAAATGAAAAATCTAATCTACTATGTACAAATGAAATGAAGACAAAAGTGTTACCCAACACCCTCTCTATCCCATGCATCCACAAATGGTTTAAGAAATAAAATGTTCTCTGCGGGCCCACGAAGCACTGAATATGGATGCGTTTTTGGTGTAAAACACACCAAGAAATGAAAGGCCATGTGAGGTTCTTGAAACCTCGAATGTGGCCGAAGTGTAAGTGCAGGTGTGGATATGGTGGGCTCAATTAGTCTCTCGACACCCAAGAAATCTATGGATGTGCAAATGGTGGGTTCAATAAGTCTTTCAATGCCCAAGAAATCTATAGGTGTAGGAATGGTGGGTTTGAATGATCTCTCAACAACCAAAAAAATCAATGTAAGCATTCCCCGTGTCTACTGCCTCTCCCCAATGATGGCCGATCTCATGGTAGTCACTCACAATTCCCATAGTAAGACTTTTGGATGGGACTAAGTCAGGAGATGAGAGGTGTGCACCACTCTCAACCTTGATTGTGTAGTGGAGTGAACTAGGGTCAACCGATTCAATGTTATGTTCCTCAGGCCATGTGGCATTCAAATGCTCAGTTGGAGCCAAAGGACTCTCAATAAGGTCTAGGGTAGGTTGAGCATCAAGCTCAGTAGTAGGAAAGAATTGTATGTCTCCCAGACTCTCCGTAGGTGGTAAAGGAACATCCTGAATGGGAGTGTCTAGAGGACTATGAGAAAGATGCTCATTGCAAATGTTATCCCCAATGTAGTTAGGGCAATTGTCCCACTTAGTACCTATAATAGTGTATGAGGTCGACGTCTTAGTCATGTTACCACTTAGATTGGTGCTCATAGCTTGTGTTATCTTAGAAAGTTGCCCTCTAACTTCATCGAAGGACCTAGACACTTGTCCTTCAAAATCATTGAAAGACCTAGACAAATTATCATTGATCATCATTTGATGTTGCATAAATTGTTGAACAGATTCCTCAAAGCATCTCTTCTGTGGAGGTTGATATGCAATAGGATTAGGTTGTTGATATTGGGATGGATCATGAAGGTTAAGTGAAGTAGAAGCATATGGGGAAGGTTCAGTGTGGCTTTCAAATGCATGAGATTCAAAATTAGGCTTAAGTCTTCCTTGTGGCCTCGTGTGTTCATAGAAAAATTCAAGGAATGACCATACCTCACCTGGGGTAAGGTTAAGAAATTCCCTATCTAAGACTTTATCAAATGCCTGGTGTAAACTACTAGGTAGAGCATTATATAATATGGCTATAATGTCCCTTAGATCTAATCTGTGACTTGGAAAAGTGTCCAAAAGTATGTTAAATCTCTCCCAACATTTATAAAATACTTCACCCTTCTTTCGATAAAAATTTTTTATTTGAAGGCCATGGGTGAAGGTTTGATGAATAGGGAGGAAATGCTCAATAAAAGCTTGATGAAATTGCTCCCAAGTACAAACCCATTCACTTACAGCATAACACTAGTCACCAGCCACACTTTGCAATGATAAAGGGAAAAACATAAACTTAAGTCTCTTACTCTTTCTAGCATCATCACATAAACCATATGCTACCTCAAAACTATCAAGATGAAGACATGGATCTTCCTCCTCATGCCCAAAGAATTAGGGAAGCAAACTATAGGTGTCTAATGTAAAAGCATATCCAAACATGCCACCTAGATACTCTATGTATTCTCGGGTATCGAAATGGCCACGTACAAGATCACCAACTTCCATGTCTAAGATCAGAAAATAAAATGAGAAAAGAGAAAAACTATACTACAATGCAACCTAAGATAATTAGCATGCAAACTAGATTATATGATATACAAATTAATATATAACAATGCAAAAGAAAGAAAACTACTAATAAAGAGATGGAGAAAAGAAAAATTCACCTAATTTCTCAAGTGAACTCTCTTCTAACCCCAAGTCTAGCGCTTAGTTTCCCTCCCTGGCAACGGTGCCAAAAACTTGACTAACCCTAAATTGTGTTTGGGTTCTACCTCTCAAGTGCAAGAGGGCAGTCGTAGTTTTGAACTCGGTGAGTACCGAGGTCGAATCCACAGGGAGGGCTTTGTTAAAAGCTCTAGACTTGGTCTCTTAGTTAGTAGGTGAACCTAAATTAATTTAAACTAATTTTTCAGCAACTCAAAGTTTTGTTTTAGGCTCTAAATGAATTAAATATTAATTAAAGAAATTCAATTTAATTTTAAAGTGCAAACAAACCATCTACTCTAAATTTTAAAGCAAATAAATCAACTCAGAAATTAAATTAAATAACAAGCACAATACTAAAGAGGTTCTTGATCCAACTTCCAAGTCCGGGTAGTTTACTACCTTGCCTTGGGATGTTTTTATTCAAATCTAGATTAGGGTTTAATTCGAAAAGTGTTAAGAAAATTTTAATCAAAGTTTAGTACCAGTGATCTCAAGCGGATATATTTAAATACCTTTGTTTTCAAAGGTTTTTTCAATTAAACAAAGCTAGAAGTGAACTCAAATCCTATTTTTAATCTTGTTCAAAAGTATGTAAACGATTATATTCGAAAACCCATACCAGTGACTTCAAACGAGTGTGGTTAAATATTTTCAGTTTCGAATGTTTTCGAAACAAGTTAAAATAAATTTTAACGTGGTAGATCCTTACGCATGAGCTCTCACAACCCATACGAAGGGTCTACGAACATCCCAAGGTCTTTCGTGAACTACCCATTCTTGATTCGTTGAACCAAGAACAAGGGTTTTACGCTAACATGATTTTAAACAAAATGAAAGCAATAAACGTAAGCATAAACATTCGATCTACCACTAGAAAACAATAAATCATATATTAAATTAATGAAATGAAAGTAAACTTACACAAAAAGTAACTTTGAAACTACGTAATGAAAGATTAGTGTAGTGAAGAACAACCAAACATCGACTAACTCCATAAACAACACAAATAATTGAAAACTCTCGAAAAACTATTCTAAAACTCTTAAGAAATAATCTAAAAAGTATTTGGAGACTTCCTTGTTCAGCCGTACAAGGGTGACATATGTAGGTTAAGAAAAACCCTAGAAAAATGAAGTAAAACGCGCACCCAGGGCTTTGCAGGGGTCCGGACCCTTCGAGGAGGGGTGGGGACCCCAAAATGTCAAATTTTCAAATTCCTTCACTATGTTCCGGACCCTTTGGGAAGGGGTCCGGACCCCAGAACCTTGGTTGCTGCATCTTTTTTTCTCCTTCGCTCTGAGTCCTTGGGTTGGTCCAAACTATCTTTGATGAAGCTTGAATCCCAACTCCTCCTTCGTCTTTTAAGCCCTCTCCAACACCATTAACTTCGCTTTTCTCATCCATTTCCCTACAAATAAGATGATGAAACTTGTAAGTTACAAAATCATATCAAAACTTTAAATTTAACCATTCAAATGCATTAAAATGTATCTAAGTATAGAGTTTGTAATTACACTTTTCAAGTGTAATCATGAAACTCATGTAAGTGTATGTGATGCAGTTGGTACATTGAAAATCAAAGTGAAGAATAAAAGAATTGTGATTATGTGTAACCCTCAAAAAAAGAATAATAGGCTCAAAAGCTCACCATTAAGGGGTATAAGTCTCCATCTAGTCCAAAAATGCTCAATTAACCAATGTTAAACAAAATCTACTCCTAAGCACATAAGCTATTCTTTATAATAATCAAAAAATGCACAAGGTCATAACACACTCAAGTTGAACCAAGTTTCCTATTAAAACTTGAACAAGACTCACTCATCACTCTATGACCCAATTCCATAATTAAACAAACCAAAAAGGGTTGTCATGCAGGTACAAATATGCTAAATTCATGCATTCAAGCTTAAAGCTGCTCAAAAAGTTTAAAATTTTACAATTTTGGCACAAAAGGTTATCATGTGAACCCTAACCCCTAACCTAAACTAAACATTGTCCTCAATATGAGAAGCATAATGCATATGTGGGCCCATACTGTGCAAAGTAAGCATGATGATGAGCATGAAACAATGGCCACAAATGGCACAAATAAGAGCATAGTGCGTTTGTTTTGCTAAAAACTGCTAAGAAACTCTGAAAATCTCTAAAAACTTCTAAAAGTTATTCATTTTTTATCTCACTGCACAAACTACGAGCCCACAAATTACTCACTTTATCTCACATTTTGTCACTCTAAATTTACCCTAAAACCCATAGAGATATATTCAGAATTTAATACTTGTCTTATCAACATAAAGAAATCACAACAAATTAGAGAAAACTTCTAATTTGACTCCAACTACAACTCCCCATAATATTATTATAAAAATTGGACAAAATCACCCTAACGAGTGTGGGACAATTCTCTCTCTATATATATTTAAGAACCTTACCACCTCTGCTAACTTAAGCACCGGAGACTTTTTGGCAAGCCCCACACTGGTGTTCATGATGAGCATAATTCCATTATATCCAGCAGATGGAGGTTCGAACTGAAGGTATGAATTTTCACCATCATCAGATAGAAATTAAGAAACAAAAGCTAAATGAAGTGAAAATGAATTCAAAGGTAGAAAAATTAAAAAATAAAAAAAAAACAAGTAAAGGGAGATCTGAAGTAGAAAATTTACCTTAAGACAGAGCTTAAGATTTAGTGATCTAAAAGAATTTGCAACAATGTGGAGTAAAAAAGCCTTAATGGGGCCTTCAAAGTTGATTAGCACATAATATTGTACATTTATACACCTTTTTGATGTGCTACTTGCATAAGTACATTCAATTAAAACTTGATTTTATTGCATATTTCTTACACACTTGTATTTTGTGTTGATTGTGATTTTCATAAATTAATTCTATGCAATTAGAGGCCAAATCAACACAAAAAAAAAAAAAAATATGCAGGTGGAAGAAGTCCTATTGAATGTAAGGTAAAACAAAAAATAAAGGAAAAAAGCTTAAAAAGGATAAAGAAATGAAACGTTGAGGATCTGTCACGCCCCGGATCTCATGACCTGAGGGGTGAGTGATAAACACACACAACATGCACTAACATAACCAATCCCCATGTTCAGAGCAACGCAACGTAAGCAAGTGAGCCCGAGACATAAAATAGAATAACATAAGTTTAACCTTAACTATTGCCAGGTCACATACTCCATACACCATTCCCAAATTACACAACTTAGGCCTTAGGGCCATTACAACCAAATTGAAAAAGTTTAAAAGTGCACAATATTACAATTCCAAAAAGATGTTTAAACTAGATGACCAAGAGCTTTGCTAAGCTTAGTTAGGCTCATGCATAACCTCCTAGTCCAACCCCATTAGCCCACCTGATTGTTATTGCCGGTACCTTCATCAAAATCTGTAGGGATATGAGCACGGGTCCACTTGTGCCCACGATGTCTCAAGCAAACATATATGGTATGCAATTTAACCATGTAATGCATCTCAAGTAAGGTTAGCCATTTTAACATTTTCTAGAGTCATGACATTTCACTAACATAGCCATGCCAAAATAAGTGGAAACATATACTTATACAACAATGTCAAAGTTAAAGATTTGAATTTCGGTTAAGGCTTATGGATTGCAATTCAAACTCCAATTCCATTCACAATTCAACACCACTTTAACATTTGAATAATATTCAAGCAAGTAAATGTATTCACTTCATCATCCTATAGCACAACCACCACCAAACAAACCATCGGGGGATGGGTGCATACACACTATCGTCTTTTATGGGCCAATACCCAACGAAAATGATAAACCGACGTCGTCATTTAGGATTGCCGTCGAGGGCCATGAGAAGCCAAAACACACACAATGTTGTGGGCTACTAACCCACTGGTATTGACACCAAACCCTGCGCAGGTTCCGGGACTCTCAACTCGAGGGTACTTTCTACACGCTTCCTATTTCTGCACCCCACCACGGCCCCAAGCACACACAACCAATCATTCATCACATAACATTTCATCATTCATAGGTTCACATTCAACCTCATATACTTTTCCACAATACATTTCCACATTTCGGTTTATCCCATAACTCATCACATAACAACATTGATCAAACATCATTAAACATTCAACCATTTTCAATACTATGAACATGAGTTCCCTTTTGTCAAGACACATTCAATTTAATCAATCACAAGTTCATATACTTCAACAATAGGTTTACAACAAGGCATATTCACAATTCTATTCGATTAAGACTCATACCTCAAAATAATCTTTCAAGTTATGCAATTCAAGGTGACTTTCACTTGCCCTTTCAAGTTAAATCCCATAAGCTTAAGTTAAGCACTCCTTAATCACTTTTAAAAGCTCATTTCCCTCTTAAAATCCATGTAATTAATCAATTAAAAGTGTCATATAAAAACAAATTACCAACACTTTCATAAGTCTAAGGTAGGAGGTCAAACTAAGCAAAGTCAGGAAAAGTGACCTAGTCTCGGTGGGCGCCCCACATAAGTTCACGGGTGCCCCTCTGTTACCCAGAATGTTACTCTGTTCTGGTTCAAGCTCTAAGTCATGTTTTTAGGTTCCAAACTTTACCGAATCCAATCTCTAACCTAATATCTCATTTTCTTGGGTTGTCTAGGACCTAGAAGACTCTAAAAAGTCCATCAAAACCAATTTTAATCCATCCATTCTTCAATACAAAACATTTTGATTCAACCTATACATATATATATACACATCCATTCATTCACACAAATTCCACCTCCAAGGTTTCCAAATCTTAAATAAATTTCATAGAAGTATTTACTGGATCAATTACATCTCATATATGCTAAAATGAGACTAGAAATCCCTACCTCAAGTGGTAAGAAGATAGATCAACAAGAGGGTGTCTTGAGCTTCCAAACCCTCAAACTTTGATGAGGTCAATCTCCTCCCTCCTTGATCAAAACTACAAACAAATTACATAGGGAGGTTTCTTAAGGTTCTAATTACAATCTTGCAAAAGGAATTTGGATTTCATGAAGAGTGGAAGAACCTACCTTGAAATCTCTACTCGGTGGTCTTGTTCTTCTCCTTGTTCTTCCTCTTTGCTTCTCACCCGATTCTCCCTCTTCCAAGCAACTTCTCTTTCTCTCTCTTGCATCAAATCAACCAAATATATATATATATATATATTAACAATGTTTTAAACGTCTAAACAGTGATTCTCAGGTCTCCCCTCACCCCTAGCTAGGTATAGGTGTTAATAGGGTAAGGCTCGGCTAGAAAACACAGAGGACACCCTACTGTTGATTGTCTGTACAAGTGGAGCACCCCTCATAACCTCGGGCGCCCCTCAGCATGCTCCCGAGTCAAAATGTTGACTTTTGAGCTATTTTGCCAATTTCTTCTAAAATTCACAGCACTAAGTCATCTTTAATGACTAATATTACTTAATTAACATACTAACATGCCCAAAACATGTTAAAACCATCAAATTATATTAACATGAAAATTCGGGATATTACAGGATCTAATGCGAACTAATGGTTCAAACAACTGAAGATGGAGCATCAAAAAGCCAAAGAAGTGTTTAAGGCATGAAGTGGTGTGAGCAAAGGTTTAAATAATTCCCTATTCGAACCATTCCCTATTCACACCTTTGTTCGAACAATAGTGGGTAGCTCCACTTTAAAGTTTAAAATTGTTCTAAGGCATAAGGAAATGGTGTGAACAAAGGTTCGAACCACACTTTGTTCACACCTTTGTTTGAGCAACAGAAGAGTAGCAACTTCAAAATTTTGAAATTTGTCTAAGAATGGAAGCATGGTGTGAACCTTTGTTCAAATCATATGAGCTTTTGTAGAATTTTGTAATTTTTAATTAGTTTTAAGGGCTCTTTGGTCATTCCAAACAATTAGGCTGTGCTATAAATAGAGGGTAATTGCCGAGAGAGAGGGATTAGACATTTCTATACATAGTTAGGTATAGAGTAAAATAGATTTATATAGCAGTAGAGAGAGAAAATAGATCTTGTTTGGTTAGTAAGAAAATTTCATTTTTCTTTTCAATTCCTCTTGTAAACATACTTCAATTCAATACAAGTTTTGTTTTCTCCTCTACTATGAGTGAGTAGTTCTCTTGCTTGGATTCAAATTAAGAAGAATAGATGATGTATATGAATTTTCAAAGTACTTTGCTTTTCAATTTTTAAATCTTCTTGAGAATTCTCTACGAATGATTGTTGAAATGTTTGGATCCATTGAAATCATCAATTGTTAATTCTAGATTAAGCCTTGTTTATATAGTTTATATCAATTATATGTGAATTGCTAATTGGAATTCTTGTCCACTTTATTGAAAGATTTGTATGTGAATTGCTAGTGTTGAATTTGCATGTAGTCTCTGTAGGTTATGCACTAAGTGTTTGATTTAGGATTTCAATTACATAAATTAAGTGTTGTAACCAAACATATCAATTGTTATTCTTAATTGTGTTTCAATGTTCAATTTCATTTGGATTTGTAATAAATGACGATTAGTTTATTTGGATCCTTTGAAATCACTAGTTGGAATTTCTTGATTAACTATTGATTGTGTATTCCATCTACATTATATATGAGTTAGTTAGTTAGAGTTTTTATACCCGATCTTAAAGATTTTGTATGTGGATTTCCACCTAGAACTCTTATATATTTTATATGGATTATTACATTTCAAGTATTTGATCTAGAGATTCAACTAGGTGAACTTGATTTTACAACCAAATTAATTAGTCATTGTTCTCCTTGAAAATTGATAGAAATCACTACTTCAATTGGTTTGATCCAAGATTGTTTTATAGTTATTTTTAATTTCATTAAATTTTCCATCACAAATTTCATTTTCAAAATTCTAATCATTTTTTCTTAATTTTCCTTGTGTGATGCCCACCAATTGAGAGAAGAAAAATTGTGAGTTCACTACGCCTCTCCTTATGGGTACAACCAGTACTTTACCATTTTATAAATTTAAATTGCTACAACTGATCACCTTGTAGTTAGGGTATATCTGCTTGTCTCTATCATCAAAAGAAGAGCACAAGCACGGGCAATGGTGGACAAAGATGGTAAGAGAAAGAGAAGGAGACAAATTTATAAATTTTCAATGTTCATCTCTCTAATCTAATCTCATGAGTGCATGTATTTATGTATTTGCAAAGCTATAATTGGTAGGAAATGAAGTGCATAGTCAATTCAATAATTAGGGCAAAGGGATGGAAATGGATTCAAAACTCTGAGGAAACAGAAGTGTATAAGTCAATTCAACAGTTAGGGCCAAAGGATAGAAATAGATTTGTCTCAAAATAGAAAAATGGATTTATCTCAAAATAGAAGGGCATAATTGTCCCAAAAAAGTTCTTCAAGTTTTCATTCTTTTTATATTAGTATAGCTATAAATATTTGAATTAAATAAATTGACAATTACATTAAAGAAAAATAAAAAAACATAGTATTACAATCAATTATTGTAATTGTATTTATAGAAACTTAGTATCATATTTAAATTAGGGTTATTACTTTTAATACACAAATAAGATGTATAAAATACACAAAACCAAATCATTAAAAGAACAACACATAATCTAAAATAATTTAGAGAATTTACTTGGTAATCTTAATCAAAATAGATAACATAATTTTTGTTTAAAGCAAGTTAATTTCTACTTTTCGTTAACAAATAATATAATTTTCACCTAAAACCAAAATATTAAAAAAATTACCCATAATTTACATAAACATTTTAATTAATGCATGGAATTATAATATTAAGTGATAAATAACAAAACAAATATTCTAATCAATAATCAAATAGGATTGTACTTTTATAAATGATTACACTTGAAAAGTGTAACTTAGAAATACCTAGATTTCAGAAATCCTAGCTTCCCTAAGAACTTGATACTTGGTCTCACTAGGATTAAACTATACCATACCTTCTTGCACATGAGAGATATTTTAATTGTAATTTAGTTTAGCGGTCAAGTTTCTGGTGCTATTGCTGAGGAAGCCAAAATTTTCTTATTTTCTAGGTTAATTTAAGTTAAAGTTTTATTTGTTTCCTTTTTTCAAAAAAAAAATTAATTTTTTTATTGCCTTAATACTATGCATTGCTACGCAGATGCCAATAGGTACCTCTAGATGCCATTCTCTAGTATCCACCTCTCTGTGCTTGAGCACTTTGATTCGAGGGAAATCAGGTAGGATTCAACATACCAATATTCTCAACCCGCATTTCAAACCTTCTGACCCTTAGGTTAAATTCAAAACTCTTTTACACCTAAAATGGCAAATCTCCCAGGTGGAGGTGTAATCCAACTACAAGGTCCTAATGGTCAACCTCAGGCACCTCCTTTGAGGGCCATTATGGATTATCTTCAACAAGATAGACATACACTTGAATCCTGTATAGTATGGCTAGAGAACTAGAGACCCTTTAACTTTAAACTTGTGATGATCCAATTTCTTCCAACCTTTCATGGTATGGACTCTGAAAACCCATATGAACACCTAACTTGATTTTGGAATATTTGTGTAACTTTTTCCTTTCTCTCTAAAGGATAAAGCTGTTAAATGGTTTGAATTCCTACAATCAAATTCCACCACTCATAGGATGAGATGTGAGCAAAATTCTTAAAGAAATTCTTCCCACCTAATAGAACTAATGCTATTTAGCATCAAATTTTGAATTTTGCTCCTCAGCTAACCGAAACCTTCTATCAATGCTTGGAGAGATTTAAGACCTTACTGCATTCAAGTCCTCACCATAGGTTCAAGACATGGCATCTTGTAAGTATTTTCTTTGGATCATTAATGCCATAGCTCAAGCAGTTTGTGGAAACTATGTGTAATGGGCAATTTTATGATAAAACTCCTAAACAAGCATATAATTTTTTTTTTTAACTTTTTAGTCAAAAATGCACAAACTTGGAATACTACGGAGCTAAACATATTTGAACCACAAGCAGTGCATAAAAAAGAGTACATCAATTGAATGAAGACGATAGTCTTAAAGCGAAAATTGCAACCTTAACAAGAAAGATTGGGACATTGAAGATTAAAAAAAAACACCAGTCACCAAAGAGCCTATAGCAAATGTCTATTACTTTGCTTATGATAGTCAATCACATAGAACTGATGACTACCCAGCCATGCCATTTTGGTTAGAAATAGTACAAATGCAATAGCCACTTGAACTTCCTATTAATGCTGTAAAACAATTCCATCCACCATATCGAGGAACAAATCATAGAGGGAACCCTTATTTTGAAACTTACAATCTCGGATGGATGAACCACCCTAATTTTGGAAGGAGGAATAATAGAGCATTAATGCTTTAGCAATATGATGCTACTCCACCCCACCCATACCTCAAGTTCCATTCCCTAATCCAGGTCAACCTTAGAGTTTGGGACAATCACAGAATGCATATATACCCCAAAATAAACATTTCACCGAAGAGACACTTCAGCAATTTATGAACACATAATCAACATTGTGGACTCAAATAACTAAGCTATGGATGACATAAAGATTCAACTGACTATTATAACTCAAGCATTAAGTACTCAGCTTAAGGGTTAGCTAACTGCTTAACCACGACTAAATTTAGTAGCTCGAGCAAATCAAACTGAAGGATCTTCTAGTGGCCAAACTAATTTCGAGCAAGTACAATCTATCACGACAGTTAAGAATAGTAAAGTTATAGATAAAACAATTTAACCTAGGGTAGTTGAGCCCAGGGAAGAGTTGGAATCTAAGTGGATAGTAGAAGATCAAACAAAGATGGATAAACAAGTACATCTAGCAGAGGATAAGGAAGGACATGAACAGGCTGTAGAAGGAGAAAAATAGAAAGAAGGCAATGAAAAGCTAAATATTGAACTAATATCTCTTTTTAAACCACCTTTTCCTCAAAGATTCTTAAATAGTAAAAAAGAAGCTCATTATATAGAAATGATGGAGGTATTTAAGCAAGTTAAAGTCAACATACCTCTATTGGATGCCATCAAACAAAACCCCCCATACAAAATTTTTAAAAGAACTCTATACTGTTAAGAGGGTATCACATGTGAAAGAAAAAGCATTTCTAACAGAACAAGCAAGTGCTACCACTCAAATCCATGCACTTCCCAAGTATAAAGACCTTGGTTGTCTTATAATTTCATGCTATATTAGGGATTATCATATAGATAATGCACTACTTAACCTAGGGACAAGTATGACTTTATTGCCCTAATCTGTTTATGTACAACTGGGCTTACGAGAGCTAAAGCACACTCACGTTACTCTACAACTGGCTGATAGATCTGTCAGAACACCTCATGGAGTAATTGAGGACATATTGGTTAAGGTAGAGAATTTCTGTTTCCCAGTGGATTTTATAATAGTTGAAACACAACCTTTAACTAATATGTCTGCAAAAAATCAGACTCAATTATCTTAGGTAGACCTATCCTTGCAACATCAAATTCCCTTATTAATTACAGGACATGTTCTCTTCAAATGTTCTTTGGCACTATTACATTTGAAACAAACATTTTTAATGTTTGCAAATGACCAAAGGAGGGGTCTAGAATTCAAGAGTTGTAATGATTGGGACAATAGTCCATGACTACATAGACTAGAGTTTATTGAGACCTTATGGAAAGGGCAATTTGTTTTAGTGAAGGACTCTTAGATAGTATTGTCATAACTAATGAAGTTGGGAGCCTTTACGAATTACTTGAAATAAGTCAAATCATAGTGGTGGGTAATTGGGTGCAACCTTTCAAAAAATTAAAACCACTTGAAAAGAGAAGGGAAGCTTCTATGGTGAAAGCACCAAGTCTGAAAGAAGACCATTGCCAGATCATTTAAAGTATGCTTTTCTAAGAGAGGCAAAAACCTTCCCTGTGGTAATTTCTACAGACCTAACACCCAAGCAAGAGACTTAATTAGTTGAACTACTTTGAAAATATAGAAGCACATTAGGATGTTCTGTGGCCAACTTAATAGGAATAAGTTCTTTACTATGCACATATTATATCTATTTGGAAAAAGATGCCAAACTAGTTCATTAAATGTAAAGACATCTTAATCCAAATAATGAAAGAAGTAGTAAGGGCCAAAATACTCAAACTATTGGACATAGGGATTATATACCCAATACCTGACTCTAAATGGGTTAACCCAACACAAGTCATGCTGAAGAAGTTAGGTGTTATCTTTGTGAGAAATGAGATAATGATTGGCACCCACTTGAGTGCCAACAAGATAGAGAGTGTGTATTAATTATGAAAAACTCAATGCTATAACTCATAAAGACCATTTTCCATTACCATTTCTAGACCAAGTACTTGAGAGAGTAGTTGGATATGTATATTACGATTTCTTAAATGGCTATTTAGGTTATAATCAAATCAAAGTTTCCATGGAAGACCAAGAAAAGATAACTTTTATGTTCCCCTTTAGTACCTTCGCATACAAAAAAAATTCCATTTGGCTTTTGTAAAGCTCTAGCTACATTTCAATGTTGTATGATAAGCATCTTCAATAAAATGGTGGAGGACATTATAGAAGTCTTTATGGACGACTTCTCAGTCTACTGTGACTCTTATGAACAATGTTGGAAAATCTGGATAGTGTTTTGACTAGATGTCAAGAATGAAACCTCGTATTAAATTAGGAAAAATGCCATTTTATAGTATGACGAGGGATTATTTTTGGAGATATCCTCTTTGAAGTAGGAATATAAGTAGATCAAGCAAAGGTTGAAATGATCCAAAAGTTCCCAATCCCATAAAACGTCAAGGACATTCATTCATTTTTGGGCCTTGCCAATTTTTATCAGCAGTTTATTCTTTCTTTTAGTTTGCTTACTAAGCCCTTTTGTCACTTACTGACATAAGACATGCCTTTTGAATGGACTCCTCAATGCCAAGGGGCATTCGAGAAACTCAAAAGTGCTTAACCATAGCTCCTATTTTGCAGCCCCCCGATTGGTCACTATAATTTGAGCTTATGTGTGATGCCGTGACCACACCATCAAAGCTAAGGTAGGCTAAAGAAAGGATAAGAAAGCGCATGTGATCTATTGTGCAAGTAAGACCCTTGATAATTCGCAAAGGAATTACTCTACCATCGAAAGGGAACTTTTAGCAATCGTTTTCACACTTGAAAATTTCCATTCTTATCTCCTTGGTTTGATAGTTACTGTTTATATTGATGATTCCAAGTATTTGTTAACCAAGAAAGATGCTAAGCTATGCTTGATTCGTTAGATTTTACTCATACATGAGTTTAACTTAGTTATAAAAGATAAAAAGGGAGTACAGATTGTCATTGCTGATCACTTATCTCATCTTCCAGAAGAACTTCAAATCAAAGAAGCTATTAAAACTAATGATGGATTCCCTGATGAGCATCATTATAGTGTGGTAGCAATATCTTCTACTACACCCCCCTGGCATGTAGATATTGCTAGCTACTTAGTGACTGCCAAAATTCCAAATGAATGGAGCACAAAGGGCAAAAAGAAATTCTTAAGGAACATTCAAGTAGTCTTTTAGGACGAACCGTATTTATTCAAGTAATCCTAATCAAGATATTCGATGGTGTATTTCTAATTGGGAGGTTCACGATATCCTACAATTCTGCCACTTACAAGCATATGGTGGACACTTTTTTGCCGTGAAGACATCTTCCAAGATTCTGCAAAGTGGTTTTTATTAGCCCACTCTCTTTAAAGACATTCAAAGCTTTTTCACGTCATGTGATCAATGTCAAAGATTAAGGACTTTAATGAGATGAAATATGATGCCACTGTCCCCTATTCTTGTTCTTGAGATTTTCTATTATTGAGGCATCAATTTTGTCACGCCCCGGATCTCGTGACCCGAGGGGTGAGTGATAAACACACACAATATGCACTAATATAACCAATCCCCATGTTCGGAGCAACGCAACGTAAGCTAGTGAGCCTGAGACATAAAATAGAATAACATAAATTTAACCTTGACTATTGTCAGCTCACATACTCCATACACCATTCCCAAATTGCATAACTTAGGCCTTAAGGCCATTACAACCAAATTCAAAAAAAAGTTTAAAAGTGCACAATATTACAATCCCAAAAAAAATATTTAAACTAGATGACCAAGAGCTTTGCTAAGCTTAGTTGGGCTCATGCATAACCTCCTAGTCCAACCCCATTAGCCCACCTGATTGTTATTGTGTGTACCTGCATCAAAATCTGTAGGGATGTGAGCATGGGTCCACTTGTGCCCACGATGTCTCAAGCAAACATATATGGTATCCAATCTAGCCATGCAATGCATCTCAAGTAACGTTATCCATTTTAACATTTTCTAGAGTTATGAAATTTCATTAACATAGCCATGCCAAAATAAGTGGAAATATATGTTCATTCAACAATGCCAAAGTTTAAGATTTTAAATTTTGGTTAATGTTTATGTATTGCAATTTAAACTCCAATTCCATTCACAATTCAATGCCACTTTATCATTTGAATAATATTCAAGCAAGTAAACATATTCACATCATCATCCATTCATCATCACATAGCACACCCACAACCAAACAAATCATCGGGGGATGGGTACATACACACGATCGTCTTTTATGGGCCAATACCTAACAGAAATGATAAACCGACGTCGTCGTTTAGGATCGCCGTCCAGGGCCATGAGGAGCCAAAAAACACACAATGTTGTGGGCTACTAACCCCCTGGCATTGACACCAAACCCTACGCAGGTTCTAGGACTCTCAACCTGAGGGTACTCTCTAAACCCTTCCTATTTTTGCACCCCATCACGGCCCCCAGCACATACAACCAATCGTTTATCACATAACATTTCATCATTCATAGGTTCACATTCAACCTCATATACTTTCCCACAACACATTTCCACATTTTGGTTTATCCCATGATTCATCACATAACAACATTGATCAAACATCATTAAACATTCAACATTTTTCAATACTATGAACATGAGTTCCCTTTTGTCAAGTCACATATCATTTAATCAATCACAAGTTCATATACTTCAACATTAAGTTTACAACAAGGCATATTCACAATTCTATTCAATTAAGACTCATACCTCAAAGTAATCTTTCAAGTCATACAATTCAAGGTGACTTTCACTTGCCCTTTCAAGTTAAATCCCATAGGCTTAAGTTAAACACCCCTTAATCACTTTTAAAAGCTCATTTCCCTCTTAAAATCCATTCAATTAATCAATTAAAAGTTTCATATAAAAACAAATTACCAACACTTTCATAAGTCTAAGGTAGGAGGTCAAACTAAGCAAAGACAGGAAAAGTGACCTAGTCTCGGTGGGCACCCCACATAGACCATGGGCGCCCCTTGAGGGTCATGGGCACCTTACATAAGTTCAGGGGTGCCCTTTATGGGTCATGGGTGCCCCACATAAGTTCACAGGTGCCCCTCTGTTATCCAGAATGTTACTCTGCTCGGGTTCAAGCTCTAAGTCATATTTCTAGGTTCCAAACTTTACCGAATCCAATATTTAACCTAATATCTCATTTCTTGGGTTGTTTAGGACCTAGAAGACTCTAAAAGGTCCATCTAAACTAATTTTAATTCATTCATTCTTTAATACAAAAATCTTGATTCAACCTATATATATATATACACATCCATTCATCCACACAAATTCCACCTCCACAGTTTCCAGTTCTTAAATAAATTTCATAGAAGTATTTACTACATCAATTACATCTCATATATGCTAAAATGTGACTAGAAATCCCTATCTTGAGCTTGAACAAAGTGATCAAGTGAAGTAGTGAATTCCCGATTTTGGCTCCCAACTTTTGCTTGATTGATCTCTTCACCCTTTGATCCAAACAACAAACAAAATAAATGAAAATGTTCCTTAAGAACTCAATTTCAATCCCTTAAAATTAATTTACATTTGGCTAGGGTTTGAGCTACTTACCAACCCTAGTCTCGGTGGGCGCCCCACATAGACCATGGGCACCCCCTGAGGGTCATGGGCGCCCTACATAAGTTCACAGGTGCCCCTTATGGGTCATGGGTGCCCCACATAAGTTCACAGGTGCCCCTCTGTTATCCAGAATGTTACTCTGTTCGGGTTCAAGCTCTAAGTCATGTTTCTAGGTTCCAAACTTTACCGAATCCAATATTTAACCTAATATCTCATTTCTTGGGTTGTTTAGGACCTAGAAGACTCTAAAAGGTCCATCTAAACTGATTTTAATTCATTCATTCTTCAATACAAAAATCTTGATTCAACCTATATATATATATATACACATCCATTCATCCACACAAATTCCACCTCTACGGTTTCCAATTCTTAAATAATTTTCATAGAAGTACTTGCTACATCAATTACATCTCATATATGCTAAAATGAGACTAGAAATCCCTACCTCGAGCTTGAACAAAGTGATCAAGTGAAGTAGTGAATTCCCAGTTTTGGCTCCCAACTTTGGCTTGATTGATCTCTTCACCCTTTCATTCAAACAACAAACAAAATACATGAAAATGTTCTTTAAGAACTCAATTTCAATCCCTTAAAATTAATTTACATTTGGCTAAGGTTTGAGTAACTTACCAACCCTTCAAATTTTTTTGGTTTCCACCTCCTCTCCCGGTTCTCCTTCAAAACCTCCAAAATCTCTCTCCTTCTCTCCTCAAATATATATATATCAAGCTTGGCTTAACCCCCAAGCATTCTACAGGAGCCTAATCCTTTTTTCCCATACCCTATAAACCTATGGTTTAGGTTAGGTCTCGACTGTCAAACCAGAGGACACCCTACTGTTGACTGTTTGTACAAGTGGGGCACCCCTCATGGACCATGGGCGCCCATACTAGAGCCATGGGTGCCCCTCTTAACCTCGGGCGCCCCTCAGCATGCTTCCGAGTCAAAATGTTGACTTTTGAGCTATGTTCCCAATTTTCTTCCAAAATTCACACCCTAAGTCATCTTTAATGACTACCATTACTTAATTAACATACTAACATGCCCAAAACATGTTAAAACCATCAAATTATATTACATAAAAATTCAGGTTATTACATTCTCCCCCTTTCAAAAATCTCATCCTCGAAATTTAGTACATAATATAACTTTAAGAAAACAAATGTGAATAATGTTCCGGCATCTCGAGCTCACATTCCCAAGTTGATTCTTCCACTCCATTATGTTTCCATAACACTCGAACCAAAGGAATTGTTTTGTCATGCCCCAGATCTCGTGACCCAAGGGATGAGTGATAAACACACATAACATGCACTAAAATAACCAATCCCATAATCAGAGCAACGCAACATAAGCTAGTGAGCCCAAGACATAAGATAGAAAAATATAAGCTTAAACTTGACTATTGCCACGTCATAAATTCCATACACCATTCCCAAATTACATAACCTAGGCCTCAAGGCCATTACAACCAAATCGAAAAAAAGTTTAGAAGAGTACAATATTACAACCCCCAAAGAAATTCTAGTTAGAAGACCAAGAGCTTTGTTAAGCTTGGTAGGGCTCATGCATAACCTCCTAGTCCCAACACATCAACCCACTTGATTGTTATTGCTTGTACCTACATCAAAGTCTGTAGGGATGTGAGCACGGGTCCACTTGTGCCCACAAGTCTCAAACAAACATATATGATATGTTTTCCACACATGCAAGCATTTTATGATGTATCTAGTTACCGCCTATACTCTAGAATCAAAATCATTCATTGATATCACCAATTTAGACTATGCACCTTTATACACAACAATATTGTAAAAAGGAATTCAATTCCAACCAATACTTAATCTTTAGATTCTCATTCTTAAGTTTCAATCCACGCTTCAATCCTCTTTTTAATGTTTAATCAAAGATGACCACACAACCATATTTACAATACCTATTTACACTTAATGACATCACAATCTGGCATCCAATTCCAAACAATCTTCATTATTGAATTTCCTAACATTACATCTAGTCACATTCCCAACCACATTATCACAAATTCAACATTTAATCATGTATTCACATCCATATTATCACATTCCAACAATCCATCACACAACCATAGTCACATAATTCATCTAGGGTTGGGTGTATACACAACACCGTCCTTTATGGGTCCAAACCCAACGAAAACGTCAAACCGAACACCATCGTTTAGGATCACAATCCAAGGTCACGGGTAACCCATACACTCACAATGTTGTGGGCTACTAACCCACTAGCATTGACACCAAACCCTGCGCAGGTTCCGGGACTCTCAACCCGAGGGTAATCTCAAAACCCTTCCTGTTTACCACACCCCACCACGGCCCCCGTCACACAAACAATCATTCATCATATCACAACTCATCATTCACAAGTCCACAGTCAACATCATATACTTTTCCACAACATAAATCCACATTCCGGTTCATCCAAGGATTTATTACATAACAACATTTATTAAGCATCATTAAACATTTAACATCTTTCATTATTAAGAACATGAGTTCCCTTTGCCAAATCACAATTCATTAAAGCAATCACAAGTTCATACATTTCAACATTTAGTTTACATTAAGGCATATTCACAATTCTATTGGATTAGGACTCTTATCTCAAAGTAGGCTTCCAATTCATTTCATTTATGGTAGCAAGCATTCCCCTTTACAAGCTTAATCCCATAGGTTTAAGATAATCAATCCTTAATCACTTTTTAAAAGCTCATTTCCATTTTAAAATCCATACAATTAATCAAATAAAAGTCTTACATACAAATATATTACCAAACCCTTCATAATCCTAAGGTAGGAAATCAAGTTAAGAAAAATTAGGAAAAGTGTTCTAGTCTCTGTGGGCACCCCACCAAAAGTTCATGGGCACACCTTTAGGGTCATGGGCACCCCACATAAGATCATGGGCACCCCTTAACGGTCATGGGTGCCCCACCAAAACCCACGGGTGCCCCTCTATTGTCCAGAAAGTCACTTTGTTCTGATTCAAGCCCTAATCCATGTTTTTAGGTTCCAAACTTTACCCAATTCAATATCTAACCTAATACCTTATTTTCTTAGGTTGTCTAGGACCTAGAAGACTCCAAAAAGTCCATCAAAACAAATTTTAATCCATTTTTTTCTTCAATACAAAAATCTTGCTCCAACTTATACATATATGTACACACAACCATTCATCCACACAAACTTCACTTCCAAGGTTTCCAAATCTTAAATAAATTTCATAGAAGTGTTTACTAGCTCAAATACATCCCATATATGCTAAA
Organism: Vitellaria paradoxa; assembly: GCA_019916065.1. Lineage (NCBI taxonomy): Eukaryota > Viridiplantae > Streptophyta > Magnoliopsida > Ericales > Sapotaceae > Vitellaria > Vitellaria paradoxa. The sequence goes on along the minus strand of CM034233.1, from coordinate 36,957,067 downwards.
ATGAGACTAGAAATCCCTACAGACTTTGATGCAGGTACAAGCAATAACAATCAAGTGGGTTGATGTGTTGGGACTAGGAGGTTATGCATGAGCCCTACCAAGCTTAACAAAGCTCTTAGTCTTCTAACTTGAATTTCTTTGGGGGTTGTAATATTGTACTCTTCTAAACTTTTTTTCGATTTGGTTGTAATGGCCTTGAGGCCTAAGTTATGTAATTTGGGAATGGTGTATGGAATTTATGACATGGCAATAGTCAAGTTTAAGCTTATATTTTTCTATCTTATGTCTTGGGCTCACTAGCTTATGTTGCGTTGCTCTGATTATGGGATTGGTTGTGTTAGTGCATGTTATGTGTGTTTATCACTCACCACTCAGGTCACGAGATTCGGGGCGTGACAAGGTTGGTATCAGAGCACTAGGTCAGAATACCTAGGGACATGGGAAGTCTTGCATCTCATATTGCATGCTTGAATGTGATAGGATTAAATTTTTATCTTGGAATCTAACTTGTCCTATTTAAATTTTTAGATGGGATTTGAGAAAGGGGAGAGCAGTGGTACTAAGGCCCCATTAGTGGAGGAAGAGATAGTATGGCCTAGTGACATTTTTACCCAAGTGGTAACCGAGGGTTTAACTGAGGCCCAACCCCAGAACATGATAGAGAGTATAGGAGAGATAAGCAGGGTGCCAACAACTTGAGGTCATCATATGGTATCCTACTATGGGATGTTGTACCTAGTTCCATATCCAACACCTTATCCTTATCAAAGCGTGATGCCTTACCAGATGCCTATTCAGTACCAGTCTGCGTACCCGGTGATGCTAGTACAGAATGCAACTGTAATTGTACCTACCCTTCTCGCAAATTCAACCCTGACACCAGAGGTGATGGTAGAACCCAACTCAAATGGCCAGAATGTTAATCCACAGGAAGCTAGTTCTAATGTAAGGAAGATGGGTGGAAGTACTAGTGGTGAGGAAGATCGACTGCGGGGACTATGTGCAGGCTATCGTAGGCGGGGACAGATACGTTATTGGTGTCCTCAGCAATGTATCAAGTGTTGTACCTATTGTGGTAGGAGGAGGCATTCTCGTAGCTCTTGCCCGTATCGTAGGGTTTGAGATGTATGCAGGTAAAGGGAAAAATTTTGGAAGGATAATTCCCTTGGTGATGGTCGGAATGTTATGTACTCTTTTAACTTTAGACTAACTTCAGATCTTGTAATGTTGGAACTTTTGTGGTAGTACTAATGGAAGTAAGACGTTGTTATGTTGAACCTTTATGAATGTATTAAATTGTTGTATTGTTATTAAGAGATGAAGTTATGCTCTATCATGAGCTTAGATGTTGATCTAATATTGTTATTTTATGCTCTGATATACTTTAGATATAATGCCGTCGTGTGCAATGGGAGTTAGAGGCCGAGGCCGAGGTAATGGTCAAGGTAGGGGTAGAGGGAGAGAACATTCTCCTATTCAGCAAGAACAGGAAACACATCAAAGTGCAGTGGCTGAGGCACCACCCATTGCACAACAGGATGACCTAGGAGAGGAAGAGGTACAGTCTAGGACACTAGAGGCTCAACAACCAGTAGCTATGGATGCTAGAGCGGTATTACAACAATTGGCAGCAGCTATGGTCGCAATAGCAGGAGGGGCTCGTGTTGGACCCCAAACACAAGTGCAAGCAGGCCCGACTGCCTTAGAGAAATTTAGGAGGATGAAACCTCCAACTTATGATGGTGTGGCTGGCACAGATTTGGCAGAACAATTCTTGGAAGAATGTGAGAAGATACTATTTGCAATGAAAATTTCTGATCCGTCTACTCGCATTATGCTGACAGCTTTTCAATTGGTGGAAAGGGCGTCAGCTTGGTGGTCTAGTTTAAAGGATACAAGAGGATCAGCAGATCTCACTTGGGAAAGGTTCAAGGAGAAGTTCAGGGATCACTTCTTCCCTCAATCTTTAAGGGATGCTAAGAGGGAGAAATTTGCTGGGTTGATACAAGGGACTATGTCAGTGTTGGAGTATGAGAGGAAATTCTAAGACCTATCAAAGTATGCACCTGAGTTGGTCTCTACTACTCATTTGAAATGCAGGAGATTTGAAAGGGGATTGAGACCGACTTTGAGGAACAAGATAATGATGTTGGGGCTGGAGGATTATAAGACTTCGGTAAATCGGGCTATGACAATGGAAAGGGACTTGAATGAAACCAAAGTTATCTATGAAAGTCGACGAGGTAAGACCATGGGGACTCAACAAGAAGGAGTTAGCAGAAAACGAGTTAAGGGTAACTCATCAACTTCACAGATGCAATTATCTTACCAGGAGAGTACAACATCTAGACCATCAAGGAAATTTGAAAGCAGTTCTCAGAGACTGATTATATATTTTAATTGTAAGCAACCGGGGCATAAGAGCACTGAATGCCCTAAGGCTAGAAGACAAAATGAATCCATAAGGCAGATGAGAAGTGGACAGGTTGGGGATGAGATAGTGTGTTATGGATGTGAGAAGACAAGGCATATTCAGAAGTTTTGCCCTCAGAGTCAGCAAGGTGTAGGAAGAAGGATGACACAACCTAGACAGTGGTTACAGGTAGCCCATCCATCGGCCTCCCAATCAGTACAGCAACAGTATCAGTAAAGGAATGTCCTACAAAAGATGATGCAAGCTAGAACATTGCAACAGTCAAGGGTGAACCCACAGGGACAGAGGTTTGGCCAGCCACAGAATGCCTAGACACAAGGTAGGGTGTTTACTGTGGCACAACAAGAGGCGACAGCTGAGCCTATGGTGACAAGAGGTATTTTTTGTGTCTATTCATCAAATGCCATTGTACTCTTAGACACGGGAGCATCCCATTCATTTGTCACCGCATCATTTGTATATGTCTTGGGATTAGATGTTAGCCCCTTGGAATTATTTTTGTGTGTTAAGACCCCCATAGCAGGATTTTCTTCTTTAACCCAAGTGTGTAAGAGGTGTGAACTAAGGGTAACTGATGTATTTGATGGGCAAGAGTCCGTCTCAACTTTTGATTCAATTGTATTAGAGATGAGGGGTTTCGATATCATACTTGGAATGGACTGGCTTATGTCCTACCAAGCTATGATTGACTGTAATAAGCGTAAGGTGACCTTAACTACGCCAGACGGGGATCAAATTCGCTTCTTTACAAACCGGTGTAAAACAAGAGAAGTGTCACTTTTGAAAAGTCGGAGAAAAGATGAATTGTGTAGTCTGTTTGCTTGCATGATTATGGAAGAAGAGGACAGGGAGCAGAGATTTGAATTGCCTAGAGTTGTAAATGAATTTCCTGAGGTGTTTCCTGAGGAGATATCGGGGTTACCACCTAAACGGGAAGTGGACTTTTGTATTGATCTGGTTCCAGGCACCGAACCCATGTCCATTCCACCCTACAGGTTGGCACCAACAGAGTTAGCAAAATTGAAGACACAGGTGGAGGAATTGTTGGGCAAGGGATTCATCCAGCCAAGTACTTCACCTTGGGGTATGCCAGCATTATTTATAGCTAAGAAAGATGGGACTTTGAGAATGTGTATTGATTACAGGAAATTACACAGTGTGACTATCAAGAATAGATACACACTGCCAAGAATCGATGATTTATTTGATCAGTTGAAGGCATCGTTGGTGTTTTCGAAGATTGATCTATGATCTGGGTAACATCAAGTGAGGATAAGAGAAGAAGACATTTCAAAGACAGCATTCAGGACTCGGTATGGTTATTATGAGTTTTTGGTTATGCCCTTTGGTTTGACAAATGCACCGACAGTCTTTATGGACTTAATGAATCGAGTCTTTAAAGATTACTTAGATACGTTTGTGGTAGTATTCATAGATGATGTCTTGGTGTATTCTAAGTTAGAAGAGGAACATGAACAGCATCTGAGGCTTGTGTTGCAGAGGTTAAAGGATCATCAGTTATACGTCAAGCTAAGTAAATGTGAGTTTTGGCATGGAAAAGTTAAATTTTTGGGACATGTGGTCTCAGAGAAAGGAGTAGCAGTGGACCCATCTAAAATTGAAGCTATTTTGGAATGGTCTCAACCAAAGTCCGTATTTGAGATCCGCAGTTTCCTTGGATTAGCAGGATACTACCGTAGGTTTGTCTTGAATTTTTCTAGATTGGCAGCCCCGCTAACTAGATTAACCCGAAAAGGGATCAAATTTGAATGGAGTGATGCATGTGAAAGATCATTTCAAGAGATAAAAAGAAGATTGACTACCACACCCGTGTTAGTTATCGCAGAGAGGGAAGTCGGTTACTTGTTGTATTGTGATGCGTCACGGGAAGGACTTGGGTGTGTTCTTATGCAAAATGGGTGAGTAGTGGCATATGGTTCAAGGCAACTGAAGAATCATGAAAGGAATTATCCGGTACATGATTTGGAGCTAGCAGCGATCATTTTTGCACTAAAGAGTTGGAGACATTACTTGTATAGGGAGAAATTTGAAGTGTTCTCGGACCATAAAAGTTTGAAGTACATCTTCACTCAGAGAGATTTGAACTTGAGGCAAAGGCGGTGGATGGAATACATGGAGGACTATGATTTTGAATTGCATTATCATCCGGGCAAAGCTAATGTGGTTGCAGATGCCTTGAGCAGGAAGACTAGAAGTGCCATGGCTTATATAGCAATTAAAGAATAGGAAATGATGGGGACATTGAATGAGTTTGAATTGGAGCTCAAAGAAGGAAAAGAGCAAGGAGTGTTATGAACCATTGTCACCCAGCCAGCTCTAATCAACAGAGTAACTGAGGCTCAAAAGTTAGATGAGGAAACTAAGGATGTTTGTAATAAAATAAGGAATTGGATGGATATTCTAAGATGGACAGTGGGTGATAATGGAGTAGTCAAATACCAAGGAAGAATCTTTGTGCCCTCCTCAGTTAGAGAGGAAGTTTTGAGGGAATTTCATCATTCCCAGTTAGCAGTGCATCCGGGGGTACAAAATGTATCATGACTTGAAGAGGCAGTTTTATTGGGCAGGAATGAAGAAGGATGTGACAGAGTTTATTAGCAAGTATCTAACTTGTCGGCGGGTGAAGGAAGAGCATCAAAGACCGCTGGACTGTTACAGCCTTTGCCAATATCTAAGTGGAAATGGGAGAATTTAACCATGGACTTTATGTCGGGGTTGCTAAAGACAAAAAGAGGTTGTGATGCCATATGGGTAATTGTTGATCAGTTAACCAAGTCGGCACATTTCTTGCCAATGCGAATGATGGATTCAATGGACTCTTTGGCCTGATTGTACATTTGAGAAATTGTGAGATTGCACGGGACGCTAGTGTCTATTGTCTCAGACCGGGACTCCCGTTTTGTTTCCCGATTTTGGTAGAGTTTTCAAGCGGCCATGGGAGCAGAGTTATGTTTTAGTACAACTTATCATTCCCAAATGGATGGACAGTCAGAAAAAATAATACAAATTTTAGAAGATATGCTTCGAGCTTGTGTGTTGGACTTTAAAGGGAGTTGGGAGGATCATTTGCCACTGGTGGAGTTTGCTTATAATAAGAGTTACCAGGCTAGCATTGAAATGGCACCATTTAAGGCACTGTATGGAAGACCGTGTAGATCCCCGGTGTGTTGGACACAAGTTGGAGAAGCAGCCATGATTGGGCTAGAATTAGTTCATGAGACTAATGAGAAGATCAAAGTAATTAGGCAAAGACTGGAGACAGCACGTAGTCACTAGAAGAGTTATGCAGATCAAAGAAGGAGACCCTTAGAGTTTCAGGTGGGGGATCACGTATTTCTAAAAGTATCGCCACGAAAGGGACAGTACAGATTTAGCAAGTGAGGGAAGTTATCTCCTAGATACATTGGCCCGTTTGAAATATTAGCAAGAGTTGGAGAGGTTGCTTACCAGTTGGCATTGCCACCCCAAATGTCTCGAGTGCACAAAGTCTTTCATGTCTCTATGTTACGTAAGTACATTCCAGACCTTACTCATGTGCTGAATTGGACTGAATTGGAAATAGACTCGGATGTGAAGTACGAAGTACAACCGGTTCGGATTTTGGATGCTCGAGACCAAATACTACGAGGTAAAATAATTCCTTTGGTTCGAGTGTTGTGGAAACATCATGGAGTGGAAGAATCAACTTGGGAACATGAGCTCGAGATGTGGGAACGCTATCCACATTTGTTTTCTTAAGGTTATGTTGTGTACTAAATTTCGAGGACGAAATTTTTTGAAGGGGGGAGAATGTAATATCCCGAATTTTCATATTAATATAATTTGATGGTTTTAACATGTTTTGGGTATGTTATTATGTTAATTAAGTAAGTTTAGTCATTAAAGATGACTTGGGGGTGTGAATTTTGGAAGAAATTGGCAAAATAGCTCAAAAGTCAACATTTTGACTCGGGAGCACGCTGAGAGGTGCCTGTGGTTTATGAGGGGCGCCCATGGCTCTAGGACGGGCACCCGTGGTCCATGAGGGGCTTCCCACTTGTGCAGAAAATCAACAATAAGCTGACCTCTGCATTTTCTAGCCGAGCCTTACCCTATTAACACCTATACCTAGCTAGGGGTGAGGGGAGGCCTGAGAATTACTATGTAGAGGATTAAAATATTGTTATATATATATATATATTAGATTGATTTGATGCAAGAGAGAGAGAGAGAGAAGTGGCTTAGAAGAAGGGAGAATCGGCTAGGGAAAGAAGAGCAAAGGAAGACCAAAGGAGGAACCGATTGGGTTTTCAATGGTAGGTCTTCCAAATCTTCATAGAACTCAAATTCCTTTTACAAGATTGAAATTAGAACCCTAAGAAACCTTCCTATGTTATTCATTTTTAGTTTTGATCAAGGAGGGAGAAGATTGGAACCATAAAAGTTTGAGGGTTTGGAAGCTGAAGGCACCTTCATTTTGATCTATCTTTTTACCACTCAAGGCAGGGATTTCTAGTCTCATTTTAGCATATATGAGATGTATTTGAGCTAGTAAACACTTCTATGAAATTTATTTAAGATTTGGAAACCTTGGAAGTGGAGTTTGTGTGGATGAATGGTTGTGTGTACATATATGTATAAGTTGGGGCAAGATTTTTGTATTGAAGAAATGAATGGATTAAAATTTGTTTTGATGGAATTTTTGGAGTCTTCTAGGTCCTAGACAACCCAAGAAAATAAGGTATTAGGTTAGATATTGGATTGGGTAAAGTTTGGAATCTAAAAACATGGCTTAGGGCTCGAACCAGAACAAAGTGACTTTCTGGACAACAGAGGGGCGCTCGTGGGTTTTGGTGGGGCACCCATGACCCTTAAGGGGCGCCCATGATCTTATGTGGGGCGCCCATGACCCTAAAGGGGGACCCATGAACTTTTGGTGGGGCACCCACAGAGACTAGAACACTTTTCCTGATTTTTCTTAACTTGACTTCCTACCTTAGGATTATGAAGGGGTTGGTAATATGTTTGTATGTGAGACTTTTATTTGATTAATTGTATGGATTTTAAAATGGAAATGAGCTTTCAAAAAGTGATTAAGGATTGATTATCTTAAACCTATGGGATTAAGCTTGTAAAGGGGAATGCTTGCTACCATAAATGAAATGAATTGGAAGCCTACTTTGAGATAAGAGTCCTAAGACAATAGAATTGTGAATATGCCTTAATGTAAACTAAATGTTGAAGTGTATGACCTTGTGATTGCTTTAATGAATTGTGATTTGGTAAAGGGAACTCATGTTCATAACAATGAAAGATGTTAAATGTTTAATGATGCTTAATAAATGTTGTTATGTAATGAATCCTAGGATGAACCGAAATGTGGATTTGTGTTGTGGAAAAGTATATGTTGTTGAATGTAGACTTGTGAATGATGAGAAGTGATATGATGAATGATTGTTTGTGTGATGGGGGCCATGGTGGGGTGTAGTAAATAGGAAGGGTGTGGTAAATAGGAAGGGTTTTGAGATTACCCTCGGGTTGAGAGTCCCAGAACCTACGCAGGGTTTGGTGTCAATGCCAGTGGGTTAGTAGCCCACAACATTGTGAGTGTATGGGTTACTCGTGACCTTGGATTGTGATCCTAAACGATAGTGTTCGGTTTGCCTTTTTCGTTGGGTCTGGGCCTATAAAGGACGGTGTTGTGTATATACCCAACCCCCGATGAATTGTGTGACTATGGTTGTGTGATGGATTGTTGGAATGTGATAATATGGATGTGAATACATGATTAAATGTTGAATTTGTGATAATGTGGTTGGGAATGTGACTAAATGTAATGTTAGGAAATTCAATAATGAAGATTGTTTGGAATTGGATGCCACATTGTGATGTCATTAAGTGTCAATAGGTATTGTAAATATGGTTGTGTGGTCAACTTTGATTAAACATTAAAAAGAGGATTGAAGCGTGGATTGAAACTTAAGAATAAGAATCTAAAGATTAAGTATTGGTTGGAATTGAATTCCTTTTTACAATATTGTTGTGTATAAAGGTGCATAGTCTAAATTGCTGATGTCAATGAATGATTTTGATTCTAGAGTATAGGCGGTAACTAGATACATCATAAAATACTTGCATGTGTGAAATACATATCATATATGTTTGTTTGAGACTTATGGGCACAAGTGGACCCGTGCTCACATCCCTACAGACTTTGATGCAGGTACAAGCAATAACAATCAAGTGGGTTGATATGTTGGGACTAGGAGGTTATGCATGAGCCCTACCAAGCTTAACAAAGCTCTTAGTCTTCTAACTTGAATTTCTTTGGGGGTTATAATATTGTACTCTTCTAAACTTTTTTTCGATTTGGTTGCAATGGCCTTGAGGCCTAAGTTATGTAATTTGGGAATGGTGTATGGAATTTATGACATGGCAATAGTCAAGTTTAAGCTTATATTTTTCTATCTTATGTCTTGGGCTCACTAGCTTATGTTGCGTTGCTCTGATTATGGGATTGGTTATATTAGTGCATGTTATGTGTGTTTATCACTCATCCCTCGGGTCACGAGATCCGAGGTGTGACATGTTTTGCCCCGTAGCACTTGGTCTCGAGCATCCAAAATCCGAACCAGTTGTACTTCGTACTTCACATCCGAGTCTATTTCCAATTCAGTCCAATTCAGCACATGGCTAGTGACCGACCCTAAATTGTGTTTTAGGGTTCTACCTATCAAGTGCAAGAGGGCAGTCATAGTTTTAAAACTCGGTGAGTTCGAGGTCGAATTCACAGGGAGCCTAATGTTATTTAGTTTCTAGGATGTCAAAAAAATGCCAAAAACTAAAGGGAAGCAAGTTTGGAAATTTAAGTTTGCTAAGTTCTAGGGTTCAGTAAAATTAAAGATAAATTCAATTTCAACTAATTAAGATTAAAATAAATAGGACATTCTGAATTTCAAAAGGAATTAAACTAGATGGCGAAAAATTAAAATAAAATCAACAAAGCAATTTCAATTTCAAATTAATCAATTATAACTAAAACTAAGTTGGATTGCAATTCAATAAGAATAAAGATCTTGATTCAACGTCAAGTCCGGGTAGTTCACTACTTTGCCCAACTGATGTTCTAATGCAATGGTTCATTCAGACAACTTTCTGTCTCTGATTTCCCATGCAATTTTGACCTTGAAGATGATAGATTCAGGTTTCGGCTAAAACACGATAGTTGTAGCCCTTCAAGTCTTCTTTCTAAACCAAAAATAATCAAGTCAATCGGACTTGTGAGTGAAAACGTATGGCCAAAATACTGACAGGGTGTCATGTAACATTCTACTGCAATATGTCTTTGACCGGTTTGAGCTTAGGGTCATTTCCTTCTCCTTGGCAGCCATGGTAGCTGATCTGATGCATTGAAATGCCTCTTAGGAAGTTGAGGAGTTCTTGGGAGTCATTGGACATGTTGGCATTTGAGTCTTGAAGCCATTTTCTCCATACCAGGTGTTCAATGAAATGCTCCAAACACCTACTAAACTTATTCTTGCACTTTCTTACTCCGGCTTACCTTGGCTTCTCCTTACATGCACACTTGGTATCATTTAGGCCTAAAACACCATATCATATCACCTGAAATACACACACACACCAAGAATGCATGGAAATGAGATAATTACGCTAACATATCACCAATAATAACTGTAAATTCATAATTAGCATGCTCAATATATATAATTGTACAATAATGCATGCTAATCAGAGTTCCAATAGTTGGACCAATTTTATCAGAAAATATGATATCGCCAGTCCCCTGGCTAAAGTGTTGAATACGAAAATATAACCATAAATGGATAATTAGGATTCTAAAATAAAGTGATTGTGCTTGATGTGGATGAACTTCTCGAAAGAGAAGTCTGGGAGTTTTATCATTTGAGATTGCAGTGCACCTTAGTGGTGCCAAGAGATATAATGAAATAAAATATAAGGTGATGTTTGTGAATTTCCCAATATGTTCCACAAGAAATTTCTATCTTACAACCTCAAAGGGAAGAAAGAAAATATATATTGGAAGTTGTAGTAAGTTAAGAAGATTACTAAGAGAATTAACAATTAATATTGGAAATTGATTTTTGTACTTGTAGCACTCGCAGGTGATTGATAATTGATATGATGAGTGGGAGGTAAAATTTGTACATTTAGGTGATAAATTGTGAAAACTAAAATTTGTTAGTTGATTTGGTTATGCTTGGTTAGGTTATCTGCTATACAGTGGATATTAAGGCTTCATATGGTCAATAGAAATTTTTATAGAATTTTAGTTGTGAGACAGAGGATAGTAGAGAAAATTAAAAATAAAAGATTTGGAGAATATTTGAAAATCTTAGCTAAGAATTTGGGGAATATTTAAAGGTACTAATTATACAAGACTTATCATATTTATAAGGATTTGAGATGATTAATTTGGATCCATGCAATTAGTCCATTAAATGTTCTAATATGTTCTATTTAAGTGCAATGATGCTATGATTTACATTGAGTATAATTAGAATCAAGAATTTTATGCTGAACATATAGATATGTAGATGGTTGTGGTAAATGAGGAATAAATTAGAATTAATGATGAGGGGTTTGTGGTTTAATTTAGTCTAAGTGTTTATTATATGATATCTTAGGGATTGTGGCTTTATATAAGGAATTGTAAAGTTTGGCTTCGACTATTTGATTGGTATATCTAATTTTAGCTGAAAGGATCATTGGTATTTTTAAAAGAGAAATTTAATATTTGGGTACCACTAATTGAGGGTAAGGTAGAAGGATATTTCTAAGATAGTGTTCAGAACTCAGTGTACACTCTATGAATTTTGGGTAATGCCATTTAGGTTGACTAATGCCCTAACATTATTCATGGATTGGATGAACAGGGTGTTTAACAATTCTCTAGACAAGTTGTAGAAGTGCGGATGTTCTTAAGTCATTTATATTATGGGTTTTTATATTTTGTCTATGAAGGATTAGTTGCTAAAGTTTGAGATGAAGTTAACATGGTATGTAGATATATATGTGTGTGTATAATTGAAATAAGAGAGATGGTATTGAATAGTGGGTCGAGGAGTTTCATGTGCTTGATCATTTTTAGATTATGTTAAAACTTATAGTGGAAATGATGCATGCTTTGGTAAGCTAAAATTTTGGTTTATCAACTAGTTTATGGTGCATGAATGTATATACAAAATATCAAGCTAGATGAAAGAGATGACTTCTAGTAGAAAAGATTATTTCGGTTTAATTTGGTAAAAATTAGAAGCTAATAGGTGAGTTTCGTTACAGATGGGAGTAGGGAAAAGAATGAATATATATAAAAAAAAAGGGGTTTTGAAATGGAATAAATAGCTCAATGATTTTATTTATTAGTTTTCCTATTTGATGTTCAAATGATTAACTAAATTGTGGTAACATAGTAAATCGTGATTTAGAATTTATGGGTTTTAGTTTTAATCAATATTTAATTAGTTGAGATGGATTGGAAGGTTGATGACTTATGGAATTAATGTACGAGTATGCATATATGGGGATGTAATACCCCGGACTTTTGTATTAGCACAAGCATATGGTTTTGGATGCATTTTGGAAGTTATGATATGTTAAATTAGTAGTATTGGTCATTAATGGTACTTTGGAGTTGGGAATTTTGAAAAAGGTAAGCCAAATACCTCATAGTTGGCATTTTAGCCAAGTCCAGGGACAAGGGCACCTTGGGCACACAAGGCATGGGCGCCTAAGGTCTTGGGCGCACAAGGCATGGGCGCTTAAGGTCCGTAGAAGGCATGGGCACCCAAGGAACAGTAGAATTGACAGGTATAGGTTGCTCTGCATATTTCAGCCAAGCCTCACCCTATTCATACCTATACCTAGCTAGGGGTGATGGGAAATTTGAAATTTACTATTGAGGGACTTAAAATATTGTTTATATATATATATATATATATTTGTATATATGATGCAAGAGAGAGAGAAAGATATTGTTGAGAGAGGAGGAAATCGGGTGAAGAAGCAAAGGAAAAACAATAAAGAAGAAGAAAAGGAAACCAGGTGGAAAATTTGAAGGTAGGTCCTTCTAACCTAAATGAAAATTAAATCCATCTTGTGAGGGTGTAATTGGACCTTGAAGGAACTCTTCCATGTGATTTATTTATAGTTTGGATCAAGGAGAGAGAGGATTGAGTCCATCAAAACTTGAGAGTTTGGAAGCACAAAACTTCTTCTTGTTGATCCATCTTCTTACAACTTAAGGTAGTGATTTAATGCTTCATTCTTACATATGTGATGTGTAACAAGGACTAGATTGCTACTAGAGAAACCTTTTTCAAATGTTGTTACATTTATGGAAGAAAATAGGAGTTATATACATGTATATATACATGTATAGGTTAAGAGAGTGAACATGGTGTTTTGATCCATAACTTGACCTTAGGTTGATGAAAACTCAAATTAATAATTTTGTTTGGGGCCTAAGAACCTTGTGTTGATGTTAGAAACATGAAACTTTAGGTATTTTTACTTTAACTTGGTCAATTTGAGGTCCTAAGGGTGAAAAACTAAGAAACCAGAAAATAGAGTATGAAACCCGTAACTTGGACCAAGCTATGGGTGCACAAGGGAGACACAGTCAGGTGCCCAACCCCCTTGGGTGCACAAGACGCCTAACCCCTTACGCGCACGGCTGAGTGTCAACTTAGGCGCCCACCGAGCTTAGGTCATTTTCCTGACTTTGCTTAGTTTGGCCTCCTATCTTAGGCTTATGAAAGAGTTGGTAACGTGTTTTTACATGAAACTTTTACTTGATTAATTGCATTGATTTGGAAAGGGAAATGTGATCTAAAAAGTGATTAAGGTTTGATTATCTTAAGCTAATGGGATTTAACTCGTAAGGGTGAATGAATGCTACCTTGAATGATATGAATTGGAAGATTACTTTGAGATCAGATCTTAATCAAGTAGAATTGTGAATATGTCTTGATGTAAACTTAATGTTGAGGTATATGAACTTGTGATTGATTAAGTAAAATGTGATTTGATAAAGAGACTCATGTTCATAATGTTGGTAAATGTGGAATGCTTAATAAGGTTTTATTAATGTGATATGTAATGAGCCATGGGATGAACCATAACATTAACATGTGTGTTGGATAATGTATAATGATGAATGTGAACCTATGAAAGATGAGATGGTATGTGATGAATGATTGTTTGCGTGCCGGGGGCCGTGGTGGGGTGCGAAAATAGGAAGGGTTAAGAGATTACCCTCGGGTTGAGAGACCCAGAACTTGCGCAGGGTTTGGTGTCAATGCCAGTGGGTTAGTAGCCACAACATTGTGTGTGTTTAGATCCTCATGGCCCTAGATGGCGATCCTAAACGACGACGTTGATTTATCGTTTTTGTTGGGTATTGGCCCATAAAAGACGATAATGTGTATGCACCCATCCCCCGATGACTTGTGTGACTATGAATATGTAATGAAATGGCGAATGGATGATAATGTGAATATGGTTAATTGTTTGAATGATGGTTAGAGGACAAAGTGATGATGAAATGTGATATGAATTAAAGATTGAGTTACAAAGTATAAACGTTAGCTGACATTCAATCTTAAAGTATGACATTGATGAATGAATATACATTTTCACTTCTTTTGGCTACTGGTTGTGTAAATGAAATGCTATGACTTTAGAAATTGTGGTAGTGGCTAACCTTACCTGATTAGTATTGCATGACCAGATTTGCATATCATATATGTTTGTTTGAGACATTGTGGATACAAGTAGACCCATGCTCACGTCCCTACAGATTTTGATGGAGGAACAGGCCATAACAATTAGGTGGGCTAATGGGGTTGGACTAGAAGTGTATTGCATGAGCCCTTCTAAACCTAGCAAGGCTTTAGTCTCTTAGTGCAAGTTTTATTTGAAATTGTAATATTATACAATGCTAGATGTATTTGATTTGGTTGTAAAGGCCTTGAGGCCTAAGTTATGTATTAATGGAAATGATGTATGAAGTATGTGACCTAGCAATAGTCAGGGTTAAACTTACGTTATCCTATCTTATGTCTCGGGCTCACTAGTTTACATTGCGTTATTCTGATTATGGGTTAGTTATATCAATGCGTGTTATGTGTGTTTATCACTCACCTTTCGGGTCGTGAGATTCGAGGCTTGACAAGGGAAAACTAAGATGAATGTGGTAGTTAAGAAGCAGAGGTGTAGAAATAAAAAGGAAAGTTATAACGTTAAAATTGATAAAGGAATTGTGGTTTAATTTGGTTAGTAGCTATGCTTAGTCGGATATTTATTATACTTAATATAATGCAATTGGTGTTGTGCCTTTGAGCAATTAGTATGATTTTATGGTGATTTGTTATGTTTAGCGTCAATCATGTGTTAGGTATAACTTTAATATAGCTTATTTAGTTTATAGTATAGCTTTAATCAGATAGTCTTGGGGTTTCAGTTGGAAGGATTAAATATTAAGGCCAAGCATTTCGGGTTTAGACCTATGGAAGAAATTAGAAATGAAATAGAGAGGTAAGAGTTTAGAGCAATGATAAGTCCCGTACAAGGTTTGTTGTGCCAAGAGGATCAAGTAAATAAAGTACTTTAGAGTTATTATTTTTTATTAACTGAAAATGTTGATAAAGTGGTTAGTAATAGCAGATGATAAACTATGTAATGACCCAAAATTCTAATTTCTTGCTTTGGTTATATTTTACAATTTAATTTGGTAATAAAATTTTCTTTTATTTAAATGTCAATTTTATTATGGATGCATGGGTTGTGTGAAGATTTGTTCTTTTAATATTTTGTGAATTATAAATTTGTAGTTGATTTTAATTATTAAGATGAGTTATTAATTAAATAAAATATTAATTATTCAAAAACATTTCACGTTGGTGTTATATATATACATATATGACATTAAATCTTATTAATAATAATAACAAATATAATAAATATAATACTATTAAAATAGTTAAAGGTGGTTGCTTTTGCAAATTGAAAACGTTAATATTCCTACTAGATTTTGAATTCTATTTGTTTTTTGGAGTTGGTATACTTTAGTGTGTGTGTGCGTGTATATATTATAGTACATACTTTACCGTAGGAAGCGAGAAAAAAAAAAGAATAGATAAAACAAAAAGCGTAGCAGATATGTTGCTCCCTGAAATCCTGAGATCCCAAAGAGTGAGTTTAAATTGAAAAATTAATGCACCTGGTCCATTACAATCTCACCATTTATTTTTCAAAGCCATTGACCATTCAATAATAGAAATGATTGATTAATTAATAAGGTACATGCCTAGATTTAAATTAAAATCGAATAACATATGTTTTATTTATTTGTAAAGTGATTCCTCCATATACATAAACTTTTGACATTGCCACATTTAAAACATAATATAAAACTACTCAATAGAGCTGTGGGGTTCAAACAGTTGTACTAGCCCTCCTGGATATCAGGTTCTACACTTGCAACACAATCTGTATGGAAGTGAGCACCAAATCACTTATGCTCACGAAGTATAGAAATATACTTTTGTAATGCATTTCAAGAAACACATAAAATAATGAATATAGCAAAGAATCATCGAATACATCAACACATAGTAGGATAGGACAACATTAATTCATAACTTTTATTTCTCTTATTAACCTTTCTTTATTTATTATTTTCTTTTTTCAAGGTAGGGAAGGATACTTTGCAAAATTGTCCCATAATCAAAGTGGTAGTCTAACCCATCGCTGGTTCATATAAATATACGGGTTGCGAAACACTCCTACGTTGTTGTTTATAAAGTCGAGTCTAAAAGCCACGATGAGCCTTACCATTTCTGTCATCTTTGTGGATTACTAGTCCAGGGGCACGATTTCCTAACCCTGTGCAAGTTTTGGGTCTTTCAACTCAAGGGTATCTGATAACCCATCTTATTTTGTATAGTATCCTCATTTTTTCCAAAATCAACATTTTCTTAGATTTTCCCTTTACGTTGTTAAAGTTTAGAAATAATATCTGTAAGTGCGTATCAGCTTTCACAATTTTATGTCTCCATTTTATCATCTGTTTCACAATGAACACATATTCATCTTATTTCAACACATCATAACATGTCTCAGCATTGAACAGAAAATTTTGTAAATATAATTACAATTTCAGTGTCACTGAAAACCAGCTATCAAACTTAATATTAATTTAATAATAATATAAACTTAAACTCAAAATTATATCTCTATTAAAATAAACATTACGGAAAATATAAACAATACATCAATTTCCCTACCTTGTTCTTCGTTGGAAACCAAAAATTCATCATATGCATAAACCGGATCTCCTTTTCTCAGTCGGACAACATAGGCACGTGAGGAATCAGTTTAATTAGAAGATTTGAAAATTAATTTGGGTTTAGGTACTAATCTTTCTCTATCTTCTTTTTTTTTCTTTTTCTCTCTTTTTATTTTTTCCTCTCTTCCCAATTTCTACCTTGCCCTACAACACCATGCCATACATATATATATAAGTGCATTGCTCCATGTGGGAAGCTCCAAGCCATCCATCTTCAAGCTAAACATAATGCCCCATCATTATAAAGCTACATGGGGGCTTGTTGGCATTTTTGAAACAGGGGAAACGTGGCTCAAATGGGCTGCGTGTCCTTCCTAT
Organism: Vitellaria paradoxa; assembly: GCA_019916065.1. NCBI lineage: Eukaryota > Viridiplantae > Streptophyta > Magnoliopsida > Ericales > Sapotaceae > Vitellaria > Vitellaria paradoxa. Next base: position 36,939,926 of record CM034233.1, on the reverse strand, counting down.
CATCCATATATATATATATATATATTAAAATTTTATAAATAAAAAATTAAGAATTAGAGATTAGAAATTAAAAATAAGGGTTATTACATTCTCCCCTCCCTATAAAAATTTCGTTCTCGAGATTTAAGGTAATCAGTACAAACATAACTTTTAGGGAAACAATTGCAGATATATTTCTCACATTTTAAACTTATACTTTCAAATAGACTCTTTAATATCATAATGGTTCTAATGTGAACAGTATTATTCAGAATCAATAATACTCACATCATTTAAAAAATTGGCAAATTGTAGCAATAATACTTATATAAATATCCATACTTCTGCTGTGTTATTTTGAATTCGATAACTAACTTAGTGGCTCTTTAAATAATTTATTACAACCCACTATTAAATCCGTATCTTAATAACATTGAAATTTAATTTCTATCCCATATCATACAACCATTATATACTTCTCCAAATTGTCATAATATTACACCTGATCATCTCTTAAGTCAATTTTTTTTTTTTAATAAATTGAACTTTTACACTTCCTCCGCATCACAATATCGATAATATTTTAGGATCTTTTTTCCAAAAATTTTGTCATCTAATTTATATTCATGCTTTTCTACCATAATAATCCCTTCCACAAGTTCATTTCAATATACCAATGCTCCAAGGTACCCTATACTAGACTTACTATTATCTCGAAATGTTACTTTGCTATTCATTTCTAATTTATCTCGTTGGTCTAAATCTGAAACACGTGGCCTTAATATTTAATTTCTCTAACTGAAACTCCGAGACTATCCAATCAAAACTATACCATAAATCAAATAGGCTACATTACAATTTAGCATATCAAACACATAGTTCACGCTAAAGATCACAATAAGATCATACTAATCGTATAAAGACATAACATCAAATGTCTCATATTTAAGTTCAAGCATAGCTATTAACCAAATTAAATCACAAATTTTTTGTCAATTCTACCTTTGTAACTTTCCTCTTATTCCTACACTTCTGATTCTCAATTACTGTTTCCATCTCAGTTTTTTTTCCCCATATTTGCATACTCACATTAACTCCAATAAGTTATCAACCTTTCAATCTAACCCAACTCATTAGATACTAATTAAAATTCACAAATTCTAACCCATAACTTACCATGCTATCCACAACATATTTAATAATCTGAAAATAGAGATACTAACAAATACCATAGTAGGCTATTCATTCTATTTCGAAATCGTTCTCCTTCTACATATTCATTCTATTTCCCGTTCCTAACTGTAACTGGACTCCTTTATTAGCTTCTAATTTTCACCAAACTAAACCCAAATAATTTTTTCACCAAAAGCATCTCCCTCACCTAGCTTGATATTCCCATGTATAAACTTACGCACCATAAACCGATTGGTAAACTAATATTTCAACTTACCAAAACATGCATCATTACAAATATAAGTTCTAGTATAGTCTATAAACTATTAAACACATGAAACTCACCAATCTACCATTCAATACTGTCTTTCTCATTTCAATTATATTTACATATCACCTTAACTTCGTCCCGAATTTTAGCAAATAATCCTTTATTAATCAAAATTCAGCATATACGTAACATATAAGTAACTTAAGTACATACACACTTCTATAACTTGTCTAGGTAATCATTAAACACCATTTTCATTTTATCAATAAATATTATTGGGGCATAAGTTAATCCAAATGGCACTACTAAGAATTGTAGAGTCCATACCGAGTTCTGAATGTCAACTTAGAAATACTCTCATATCTTACCCTTAATTTAGGGGTACCCAGATCTTAAATCAGTCTTTGAAAATATCAATGATCCTTTCAACTGATCAAACAATTTGTCAATTCTTAGTAAAAGATATCTAATATACATCCTCAATGTCTCGTGGCTGGAATCCCATAAACCTTATCCATATTATTAGTATCATTCATGGATATTTACATTTCTAGAAATTTATTTTTCTATTACCATAATTCTTGCCTCTTGCCCCAAGAATCTCAAAATCCTAAACATTACCTCAAAGAGTTTAATTAAGCAATCCTAGCAATGATCAAACTCCTTGATTTCTTATTTAAAGCATCTGCCATTACATTAGCCTCACCTGAATAAGATTAGAGATTTCAAAATCAAAATCTTCCTAGTACTCTATCCTATTACATTGACTCACAGTGAAATTACGATGCATAAATAATAACTTTGAAATTCTAGTGTTCTAAGTACATTTTAAACTCTTTTGTCATTTCACTAACTCTATCAAGTTTTCAATGTAAAACTATTTCAGTTAATTCTTCTCATCTGATTTCAACTACCTTGACCACGCCATTATCTAATCATTATGCATTAGCACACAACATAAATTTTCTTGTACTCTATCACCATATCCAAGGTAACCCCCTTCTACGAGTAAAAATAACCAACTTAAAGTATCCCATAAATATTCTTATTAACTTTACCCCATTAATTTCTAACTCTTTCCCAAATCAGTCGAATCAATAAGTCTGTCAGTTAGGAGGTATCCTAAATAGGACAGTGGTAGTAACCCGCTAGACTCTCAGTGTTTGGATATCAAACATAACCTTAATCGTACTCAGTTAATAGAACTAAAACTTTTAGAGGATCCATCGCAATTACCCAACCCAATATTACTTGACTCCAAACTTTATCTCAGAGAAACTGAACTCATACATAACCATTCAGTCAATTGTTTAAACTAGGTAACCAATATGTTTCCTCAATTGCTTCTAAATTTAACAGTCTCTAATTTACTTAAAACTACCATCCCCTCTTAACAAGAATGTCTAAGGCCCCCTCAGCAGAATACTACATTAGTTAAAACCACAAGCCCACAAAGCACTTAATTAAATTCTAAACTGCCAGAACTTAACCAATACCATAGAATGTGGCGCAATTGAAACATGAGTGACATCTGATATAGAATTTAAGAAAAGCCATTCTACCTTTAAGGAAATTGACCCCACTCTTTCTCAAGAAATACCTCTGCAATCTACACATTACTCCCAGAAACAAAGCTGAGACTCCTCATTCAATCTTAAATTGGCTATCTGAACACAAAGTTTCCTAATACACTTAATAGCATTGATGGAGAATGTAGCATTACTTTTGCTTCATCCCAAATTTAAACTACAATGTCATCAATCAAGATAGTCACCACTTATGAAAATGCTAATTCATCCGTTTCAAAATTTAAATTTCTACTATAGCCCTTACGGCCTAAAAATCACCCCATAATTACCCATTGCTTGACAATAAAATGCAATCTCAATAAATCATTGAGTCACTAAGTTAAACTTTTTAAGCCTCTTAGGCTTCAAATTTAAAATCTTTTTATTATATTTACATCTATATCTAACCATCAATCTTGATGTCAGAGCTTCCACCAAAACATCTTTCACATTTTATGCCTAAGCCCAACAAACTATCGCTAATTACACTGCTTGCTCATATACCAGCTTTCACTTACCATCAGCTAACAACGTTTCATAAGTTTTCATGTTCCTTAATAATAGGGTTACTATTCTAGCAACATTCCCAATTACATCCACTTACTCCACCAACTATACCATAAAATGCCAATGAGTCCATTTTCAGAAATAACTAAATGTCAGTTATAACACAAGAGAATACAACATATAATGCCAGACTCCCACTATCCCTTAGGTATTCTAACCTTGGCTCTAATACCACCCTATCACACCCGAAATCTTGAGATCCTGAGAAGTGAGTTTAAATTGAAAATTTAATGTATCTGGTCTACTATAAGATAACAAAATGGTTGCTAGGTAGGAAGCAAGATTGCGTAAAGTCAGATTTATTTTTTTCAACAGATCTTAGATTTAATTTGAGGTAGGGGTGGAGTTAAATAAAAACTAAATTTATTATGTGTGGTTTAATTTTGTGAGTTTTTGTGATTATTTGATTTATTGTTACATGATAAATTAAGTGATTGTGGTTGTCTTGTGGATTAGAAAAGTGTATATAAATTGATTTTGATTTTAAGGAATTAAATTTAAGTTAGTAACAATTTTTTTTATTATGGAACCTTGAATAAGAAAAAAATATTTTTTAAAAGTATATTTTGGATTTGAATAAATAAATAATTATTTATTCATTGATTTTACGATTTTGGTTTTGGGTTGAAAGAGGTACTGGGATAAATAGTTTGTGCTGAAAACTCTATTGATGAAAGACCATGAACCCGCGCAGGGTTGGGTTATCGTGTCTAGTCCATTAGTAACCTACGAAACATTGATGAGTTGATATTTTTGGTATGCTATACTTGAGGCATAGATTGACAAGGTAGCGGTACCTAACCCAATGATTAAGAATATAGTTTTTGCTAAAATAATTTATTTTATTTTATTTTATTTCATGTTCAAAATATTTAAATTCAAATTTAAATTACTTCTATTTAGAAAGAGAAATATTCTACTATCCTTTCGTTTTGAGCTACATTTTCCTCTTTCATTTAGTTTGCAACTAGTTAAGAGTTAGCTTGGATGAGCATGTTCTGAGAAAATAAGCACTGAGCTATCTTTAGCCTAGACAGAAGTACTTTTACTCTGCTTCGTTATTTGTAGCTTTAAAATTCAGTTTGACTGTATACTCTATGGTTGCTCCTTCAAGCATCACTAGTATAACTTTAACTCTAGCATCATTTTTGGATGAAGAACAATCTATTCCAATATGCTAGGATGGTGTAGTACCTTTTCTTTCAGAGTTGATCTATAATTGCCTTACCTCTTTTATCTCCTCAAGAGCTGGTTCATAACAAAATTAGGCAACACTTGTGCTTTAATGGTTATTTTAGGAAAAAACATAATGTCAAACACCCCTAAAATTATTGCTTATTTCACCATTTTGCCTATTATGTCTGCCTTCTTCAATAAATGGCCTATTAGCTAGTTAGTGATTGCATGGATGATGTGAGGATGAAAGTAATGTGCTGCCTTTTGGGATACCATCACCAATGCCAAGGTAAAATTTTCCAAAGTGAGATATCTAGACTCTACTCCCTATCAAGTTTTACTTACATAATATATGGGCTTCTGCTTTGAATTCTCTTCTTTGACTAGTATAACATTAATATAATGTTCCAACACTACCAAATACAACTGCAATATTTCCCCTTGCTCAGGGGTAGATAGAATAGGTGTACTTGTCAAATATTCTTTTAAATTTGTCAATGCTTAGCCAACTTTCTTGTCTTGTATAATTTCGTTTACCCCTTTAATAATTTAAGGAATAGTTGTCACTTATCTAATGCTTTGCTTATAAATATGTTGAGTGTAGTAACCATCCTTATTAGCTTCTGAATTTTCATCTTTGTCCTTAGCGTGGCAGTGTCTTGTATAGCTTTAATCTAGTTGGGGTTAGCCTCAATTCCGCTTCTTGTTACCGAGTAGCCTAAAAACTTTCCTAAGCTAACACTGAAGGCACACTCTACAGTGTTCAGTTTCAATCCAAACTTGTTAAGAGTATCGCGTACATATTGCAAGTCTTATAGATGATTCCCAGCTTCTTTGCTCTTGACAACTATGTCATTAATGTACACTTACATAGTCTTGCTGAGGTCTGCCTTAAACATCTTAGTCACCAGGCGTTGATAGGTCATTCTAGCATTTTTGAGCTCAAAGGGTATCACCTTATAACAACAAATTCCCCTTGAGGTAACTAATGAGGTGTTCTTCTCATCTGTTTTATGCATTAGGATTTGGTGATACCCTCGGTAAGCATATGGAATGACATTCAGGAGCCCCCTACAGTTGATCTACCAATCGATTTATCTTTGGTAAGGGAAATAGATCTTTTGGACAAGCCTTGCTAAGAATAGTATAATCAACGCAAACTCTCTATTTTCATTCGACTTCTTCACCACTACTATGTTAGCTAGCCGTTCGCGGTATGATACCTCCCTTATGGCCTCAACCTCAAGTAGTTTATCCACCTTGTTAGTTACTACTTCTACATGTTGTAAAGCAGATTTCCTTGCCTTTTAGATCATAGGTTTCACAATAAGATTAATGTTTAATTTGTGACTCATCACATGTTGTTGAATTACTAGCATCTCTTATAGCGTCCATGCAAAAGTTCTAACATTCTTTAGGAGAATCTCAGTCAGCTCCAAGTTTCCTATAACTTGAAGTTTTGACCTGATAAAAAAGAATCAATTTTTATTTGCTAAGTTGATTTCAACATGCTCCAGATCCTTAACTAGAGGTGTGTATAGTTTGGTCAAATTTTGGTTTTCAAACAATATTAACAAGATTTAAAATTTTGGTTCAGTTATTATTTTTTTTTTTTTGGTAAAAACATTGGTTATTAATTTTAGCTATGATTTTGAAATTTTTAAACCAAATAAACAAAAATAACCAAATTAAATTTACTTAAGATATATAATTAACCTAAATATCCACACCTATCAATGATTTTGTTTTTTGAAATCTCAACAAGTATAGGAAATTAACAAATCATTATAATATTAAATATAAATTCTAGGTCTCAAGTAGCACTTGTATAATAATTATTATTTATCTCTATAATTAAATTATAAAAATATTTTAAAATTTATAAGCCTATATAACCAAACCAACCGTAACTGAACTAATATAATTTGATTTGGTTAATGTTCGATTAGCACACATTTTTTGGTAAGCTTGGTTATCATTTCTAATTTTTGGAAATAATCGATTCGGTTATAAAAATTATAATTTCTGAACCATCCCTATCCTCAATGCTTTTTTTTTAGGATCACCCCTGATATCATCAGTCTTCGAGGTGTCCTTTGGCATCTTCGTCAACTGAACTTCCTCGGGGACAATCTTTGAATGTAGTGCTACAGTAAAGCACTTTTTTGACGAGTCCTGGTCCACCATTATTTCAATGGATTTAATCTCTATAGGGAAACTTCATCATTTGGTGGCAAGTGGAGTAAATCACCTTTAACATATGGTGTCATGATCTCCCCATGATTGCATTTTTAGTGGACACAACATCCACCACTATGAACTCCATATTGCTTACAAGTAGACCAACCCGAATAGGGATGTAACGCTGTCCAATGGATAGATAAGGGCAGAATTGAATCTGATTAATGGGCAATTAACTGGCTGTAAGTCGTCTGTTTTGAATCCCAACTTCTTGAACAAACTGACAAATATAACTTCCGTCGAACTCCCCACATCAACTAGGATCCTTTTAATTTGTGAGTCAAACATCTCGAGCCTAATTTTATGGTGATGCTACACCACATAACCCTCATTTTTAGAGAAATTGATACTAGTTGTATCTTCTTGCTCAAATTCCCAGTTATCTTCAATATGACCAGCGCTTTATGGTAACTTCTGTGAACAGGCCTCTATATGGATTACATTTATAATGCGAGGACGTTCTCTCCTTAATTCATTTGCTATTACCATGTGCTAGTCTCTACATTCTTCATTATCGGTGTCTTTAATTTTTTCATTTCTTTCCCTGGCCTCTTTTTATCTTTCTCTAACTTCTTCTCACCTAGCTCAGGGATAATCTCCTTATGCTCGATTTTTTTCCTTATCAATGTATTGCTGAAGATGGCCTTCTTTCACTAGATCCTCAAGATGAAGTTTGAAGCTCTACAATGATAGACACAAAACTGCTTATCATCTCTTTTACTTGGGTTAACCAACATCTTTCTTGGCTAGTAGAAATAGGGGTTACCTCTAATGTACAGGATTATCTTATAAATTGGCTCTTTAAACACCGTATTTATAGCTTCAAATATGGAATTCCTCTTATCATCTTTCATATTCTTCCCCTTCTTTGACCTAGAAGACTTTGAATCCTTTTGGTCGGCAGGTTTGGTCTCATACTTAACTTTTGCATACTTCTCAATTCAGCACATAAGGTCAAAATTGTTAACTACTGGTTTCTTTATTAAGGACAACCAGATCTTATTTGTTTTCCACAATCCCAATTTGAACGAGGCCACCACTAATTGCTCGATGCACCCCTCAACCTTGTTGTACAACTTTATATAACTTTAGGAATACTCCTTTAAGTTCTTGTTGCTCTTCTTTTTCATCATCAACAAAACATCTACCGACATGGGCTATTTGGCATTTTCCATGAACTTGGCAATAAATTTTTTCAATAATTAGCTCCAACTTCTGATGCTTCTTAGATCCAACTTGTTAAACCACTACAATGCCATGTCTCTAAGGCTAGAAGGAAACGCTCTACACATTAGTGCATCATTCATGCTCCATAAAGCCATAGTTTGCGTGTAATGGCAGTAATGGTTAAATTTGGATGTTGTGAATTTCTTGGGCGACTCTGTTTCACAAATGTCATCAATTAATGGAGATATAGAGATCCGCTTAAGTTGCTCTCTTTGCCATCATTATGGTTGTCTTATTTATTTTCTCCAACTTATAGTACTATGGCCTCTCACCTTATTTTTTTTGGATTTCTTTTGCTTGTCTTCTTTCATACAGGATTGCCACTAGAATGGCTATTATTCCCTTCCTAGTTCCTCCACTAGTCCTTTGATTTTTGTTTGGGGGTAGAATCCTTGTGATTTGAGTGAGATGGTGGTTCATCATGCTTTATCTATTTCCCATGGTGCACCAGTGATCCTTGTTCATGACTAGACTGTGACTTTGTAATTTCTTTGTTGGCTAGAACATTAGAACCTCTACCAATTTTCTTTTAGATCCTTAGTTGCTCTCCATTAGTTTGATCATCAACATATTCTAGCTGATCATTAGATTCATTATCAGCTTCTTCATCATATTCTATCTCTTTAGTTGTAGACCCATCTAAATCACTTTTAGAATCTCTTCAATTAGAAGGATTAGGATCTATGGACTTTTTCTTCTATGCATGCTACTATTCCATCATAGTGGCCAACTCTATTTCCTTAGCTCGAATCTACACCTCTAGGTTTGTCTATTTTTACTTTGTCGCTATTGAATCAGTAGCTTTTGAATGTGACTCCTTAGTTTTGAAGAAGTTCCAATAGTGAGAAAAACCTTCTTTAATCTCTAGAGCTCTACATTCTAGTCATGCCTCCCAGAATGAGTGGCTGCTGTATTATCTTTGGTTGTCATTTTCACAAATTAGAATGAAATATTTAAAAGATTTTGAAAAATTGGAAAACTAGTTGTGTCTCACAAATGGCACCAAATGTGCAAGGATAAAAATATCCTCGCACATGCTCACTATGCCAAATAGAATTTTCCATCTGTTACTTACAAACACATGGAATAGTGAAGAAAATAGGTAAAGTGATCTTGCTGACCAGGGAATCTTAGAAGGTTAAATTAGTAATAAGTTCACAGAGAATTGTAGTAAGAGAGAATTCAATTGGCAATAGTGAGCTTATCTTATTTAGTTGACCTCTTGAACTATTTATAGGCTAGGAAAGTAATAAATTAATGAGGAACTAATTTGACAAAATAATGATAGCAATTCCACTAATTTATCCATTTTCCTAATAATTAATGTGATGATTTACTTTGTATTTAATGCGCATGATAATTTTCAGAGCAATAGGTATGATGGGACAAATTTGGAAGATCCAAACGTCACTTGATATCTACCATTGACAAAGGAACAAACTAACTAAATTATAGTAATGAATTGCATTAATTATAATTTTACAATATGGTTGAAATCAAACCAGAACCTAGCTTTCTTATGCTTGAACCAAGTTGGTGAGGTCAGGAATAGATTATGCTTGGGGCTAAGCTTAAATATAATCGGTGTGTTTGTGCTCAGGAAGAATGCCATGTGGGCTTGGGGAAGATGCCACATGTCCAGTACATCATTTTGTGCCAATATTATGCCCCCATTCTGGTTGGGATAATTGTTGCCCAAGTAGAGTAGAACTTTGAACTTCAAATATCCTTTTTGATGTGCAAATCTTTTGAAATTTCATATTTTTCACTTTTTTTTGTTAAGTGTTCCATTTTTATTAGTTTATAGATTGTCCTATTAATAATGCACAAACTACCTGTGTAGTTTCATGTATGCCGCATTTATTATAGCAGCAAAACCCGAGGCATCCCTTTGCTTTTCCTATCAATGTCTTATCGATTACAGCAACTTTACATATTATTGTTGGTTTTTCAATTTTCTTTCTCTACAAGCTTTATATACATATAGATACATCATATTTAGGCTTACGCTTTTTTAGATCTTCAAACCTTGAAGCTTTCAAGCAATCTGCAATCCAATGTTTATTATTTCCTTTGAGTATTCATCCCTTTTTACCTGAAGCCAAACTTAGTTGGTGAGTAAAAGTTTTACTGATTATTAGTTTGATTCATCTCTTTCTCCTTTTTCCCTTTTCAACGACAAGCAAATTGTCGATAAAGCTTAGTAATGAAGACAACATAGCTGCATTTAAAGAAAAATTTTAGATACTAGATAATGTATGTATTAAACTCCACTCGGGGAGAGATAGTGAGGCCTGGGTTAAGTTCCCTACAGTGGCCATCACCAAAGGTGGGCTTAGGTTTCCGATTAATGATTTCCTTCGGGAAGTAATGTCCAAACTTAGGGTGACTACTAAAATGGTCACTTAAAATTTTTATAGGGCTATTAATGTTGTTAATGCCAATAATAAAATTGTATAATATACAAATAGGTTTTTGGGAGCTTTTTTACTGTTATGTTATAGTTAAGGTTAGGCCCAATTGTTGGTTTTGGCCTAAGTCAGTTGAGTAGTCACCTTTAAATATTTGCCTGTCTTCTTTCTCTTTATTTATCAATTTGCTAACTGTTGTCTTTGCCTGTTCCATTGAAAATTTCAATAAGCTAAAAAATGTGAACTTTTTCTTGTTAGAAAAGGTCTCGATGATTATGAATGATAAGGAAACTCACCTATTTAGGAGCTCAGCATCTTACTTGTTCGACTACCTCTCGACCTACCAATCTTTCACTACTCCACCTCAAGGCCTTTCCATTAGTGATGTAGTAGAAAAGTGTATAAAGTAATAAACCTCTTGAAGAGGAAGAAGAAGAAAAAAGAAGAAGATGAGCAACCATTTGCTAGGAGAAGACTCAGTTTGGTTGCTCACTCCTTAGAAGATACACCATCAACCCTCCCTATTTGCTCCTCAAGAAGACATTCTTGCAAATGAAGAATCAAACCTTCATAAGCAGGTACAAAGGCTCGAGAAGGAAAAAAAAAGGGGGAAGACAATGGGAAGGAAACAAAGAAGGGCCACTAAAGCCTTAAATACCATCACTCTTCCCAGCACAAGGCCATTCTTGAGCAAAGATCATGATCTCAAAGCCTGCCAAGTGTGATCGGGAAGAAAAGCACTAAGATGACCAGCCTCAGGAGAAAAGATTAAAGTCTTCCCATGTTGTTGAGCAATCTTCTTCCTCTTCTCCTTGAGTAGTTGACTTGGCAACACCTATTTAGGAGCTCATGCCAGCCATTTCCCCTGCTCTAGATTCATCAAGTGTTACCACTGACAAGTGAACATAGAGAAGTAAATTCCAAAAACTCCTCCGCCATTTATGCCACTCATTTGAGTAAGTAATATCTGTCAGCCCCCTATGTCCATTGAAAAGTCTTGTTTCATGACTTTTGAGCACGCAATTGGGGTAACTAGATCAATTCTCCCTTCACCTGATTAGGAGAGACTAAAGAATGTCACTTACTCTTTTCTCTGCAACAGTCTAAAGAATGTGTTAATGGTAAGTTTCTACCCTTCTATTTCCTTTCTCATGTTTGTTCTTCCTTCTATACTTATATGTTTTTGGTCTTTGATGCAGAATACACAGTATACTTATGAGATTCTTGTTCACCTTTGATGTCTCACTAAGAAATTGGCAACCATTGAGCTTGACCTAATGGCTGCAAATAATAAAATCAAAGAGATGGCTGAGTCTGAGAAAAGACTCAAGAAAAAACTAAAATACAAGACCTAGCTTGATGAAGTTGAAACCTGCTTTTAAAAGTCTAAGGATCAATTTCATTCTTTGGAAGACCAACTTGCTGCCAAAACTAAAGATCTCATCACCAAGCAGAGGGAAATGGATGCCAAGATATGACAAGGAGTTATCTTTAAAAGAAGCTAAGCTCAATGCGGCTTGAGCAAAGTTAGCAGCCAAGGATGCAGCCTTTAAGGAGAGCTTTGAAGGACAATTATGTTCGTCAATTTATTGACATTCATAATGTCTATTTTTTGGAGGGTCTGGAAGCCACCATGTCCCGAACTAAAGTTCTAATGACTTTAGAGATTTACAAAGATGTCTATTGGCTAATCCCTGATGTGTACAAGCCAGACTTCAGCTTTAGCCGACCTCCTCTAACGCATGTATCCAAATCTTTATCTGAAGATGGACAAATAAAAGGTGCCACCAAGGAGGGTGAACTTCCTCTTCCACTAAATAGTGATCAAGCAGACCCCTCAGTTTCTCAAGTTAATGAAGAAAACACAAGTGCTAGGGTAATAAAGGGCAATGCCAATGCTTACGATGAAGTTTTACTTGGCTTTTTTCTTTTCTTTTCTTTTCTTTTTGGTCTTCTTGTAAGAAAAACATTACTTAAATGAATAGAAAAAGATTTTCTTGTCTTTAGTATTGAACTTCTACTTTAAATTTGATCTATATTTTCTATTTTATTTGAATGTATTGCTTGAATACTTCGACCAATGATTAAGTAAATTAGCCCAGCCATCCAAAGAAGAGGAATTTAAAATTTGAGCTTTAACTTCAAATAAGTTAGGTGAGAACCAAGCAACTGTAAGTAATAATCTAGTCTTCAATACTTTAAGTTAGAATCTGAAATTAATCCAAACATATAAGAATGTGGTTGTAAACTTGAAGCTTTAAAACTTGAAAACTTCATTTACTTAAAGAAAGAGAACACCTCGACCAAGTCTGCTCTGGTTAGAGAATTGAACTTAATTTTTTATAAGTGTAAAATTTTAATCTAATCAATAACGTGACTTGACCAAGTCTAATCTGGTGAAGACCTAACCGACTTTAATTTAGTTAGGAGTTTAGAACTTAATCAAGGATGTTTTGATCGATGTCAAGACCTAACCAAGTTTGATATGATTGTGGAATGAACTTACCACTCAAATCAGTCAACTTAAATAAGTTTAAGTTGAGAGATAGTTTGACTCACCATTGAAGAGGTGGGAGTCAGACCAACTAGATCCATCAACTTCAAAAATTTTGATTTGGCTAGCACCTAATATTAGGATTTTGTGAGCTCGATTAAATTTTAATTGATTAGGAATGAACTTAACAATTAGATTAGTCAACTTAAATAAGTTTGGCCTAAAAGACAGTTTGACTCACCATTGAAGAGATGGGAGTGAGACCAATTAGATCCATCAACGTCAAAAATCTAATCTAGCTAGCACTAGATCAAGTATGATCTGATCAGGATTTTATAAGACTGATTACGCTTAAAAAAAGGTAATCATAAACCTTTATTTTCATTGTTAGACTAGCTAATTAGCGTTATTATTTTATGTTTTTAGTATCATTTTGTTTACTATTATTAATTTTCTTAACTATGCAAGCACTACTAGAAAAATAACTATCCGTGCTCATAGAACTTGGGCGACCGCTTAGTGCAGTCACTATTAATAGTACTAGCAGTTGCTAGGGCGGTTGCTAATAGTCGACATAAATTTACCCTCACTCCTCTGTTTTCTTATTTCACTTAGCTACCCTTTCTTTCATTTCACTCCTCTGCATGCCTTTGCTGGTTCCTGCTGCGTCCTATTGTTATTACCCTACCCCCGGTTCCTACCATTGCTATAGGTATACTCTCTTTCTCTCTCGCTTGCTTGCCCTATGTGGGTTTCTTTATCTCCCCTTTTCTCATTTGGTTTCTCTATTCTGTGGAGGTCAGAGGAAGTTCTCACGTGAAACTGATCTTGACCGGCTATTCTCTTCTCTATTGATTCATTCAGGTAAGTATTCTAACTTTTTTTCTTTTTTCTGATTTCAATTAACATTTTTTGTCTGTATATATTTTGGATGGATTTTTTTGACTTATTGGGTTTGGAAAAAAGGGAGGGTTCCATGAACATTTCAATTAAAGATTATCTCTTAATGTTAACTCTTTCTTTTGACATGCTATGATTTAGTCTCGTGTGTGTGTTAGAATGTGTCTTATACATATTTGAATTAGATTAAATGAGAAATACAGATATTGAATAAACAATGACATGCAACAATTTTTTTTTCTGGTTTTTTCTGACATTAACTTGAATTATTTATTTTTTGACTTTAAGTTTTTATATTTATTAAACCTGTGCACTATTGATTACTTTAATTATATATATATATATTTGAGGTTTTGCTGTTTGGGTATAATTTAATTTTGGGTAAATTTCACTAATCTCCCCTGAGGTTTCTGATACCGACGAAAACCTCCCCTGAGGTTTCTATAATGACACTACCCTCTCCTTCTTTAACTGACATTACTAAAGGAACCCCTTGGTGCCAAAAAGAAGGGAAACGGTGTTAACTTCACCATTAGTTCAGATGAAAGGACGAAATTACCCTCAGATATAAACAAATGCTCCGATATTTTCATTCCCATTTCATTTCAGTAAGAGATGGAGACAGAGAGAGAGAGAGAAGAATCGATGAGAAAAATCTCAATCGGATAACATAAGAGGACGATGAGAGGGTATAATGCTCGTGATTCATTTCAGTAGTTGAAGACAAGGTTTTTTTTTTTTTTTTGAAGAAGAAGAATGTACGAATAGTTGAAGCATTTGACCGCTGTTAGAAAGTGCATCTAAATTAACCCCCAAGTGCAAGGGTGTGCGGTGTAGTTTTAACTCGGTGAGTCCGAGGTCGAATTCACAGGGAGCCTATGTTATTTAGTTTCTAGGTTATAATGGGAATCCTAAATTTGAATGTAAACTAAGTTTGAAGATTAATTAAAACTAATTCCTAGGGTTTTGCAAATTTAAAATTCAAATTAAAACAACTTAACAACCTATTAACAAAAATTCAGCAATTTAACTTTTTGATTTTTGATTTCAATGAATTAAATATTAACTAAAAGGATTTTTTTTCTAATTTAAACGCGCTTCAAAATAATATAATATAAAAACTGCAATGTAATTACTTAAATTAAATCAAACGAAGGCAATTCAATTAATAAGCAAATAAATTTGAGAAGTCCTTGATCCAACTATCAATTCCAGGTAGTTTACATCTTCACTATGGGATGAGTAGTAACACTTACGTTAAAACCTAAATTAGGATTTGTTTGAAAATTATTGAGAAAGTTTTAATCAATAGCTTTTACCAGTGATTACAGATAATATAGTCAAAAACTTCTGTTTTCGAAGGGTTTTCAAACAATCCTATTCGAATTCGGATTCAAATCCAATTCTTCTAGTTTATCCAAAATTATTAAGAAAATTTTAATCGAAAACCTTTACCAGTGATTACAGAGAATATAGTCAAAGGTTTTCGTTTTCGAATGTTTCTGAAATAAACTAATCCAAATTAAGATTCAAAATTTGAATTTTCAGTTCTTCAAAATTATTAAGAAAATTTTTAATCGAAAACTTTTACCAGTGATTATGGAGAATATAGTCAAAGGTTTTCGTTTTCGAAAGTTTTTGAAAGAGCTGAATTAGGTTTTAAGAACTGTAGATCCCTATGCATGAGCTTTCTCAAACCATGCGAAGGGTCTACGTACATCTCATAGATCAGAGTAAACTACCCTTTCCTGATTCGTTGAATTAAGAACTAGGGTTTCTACGTAGCATGCTTGTAAACGAAACGAATATATTTATCGAAGACATATTTAATGGATTCGCTAAATCAAACAATGAAACAAGATTATTAAACGACTAAATCAAAACTAAACATGCAAAATCAATCAAACCTCTATTTCAAATATTCAAATAATATCATTAATCCAAGGAAGAATTGTGACGTACTCTAAAATAAACTTCGAAATAAAACTCTAAATAGTAACTGCTGAAATGAATGCGATGAAAGCTCCGAAACCACGTAAGAACATCAACGTAAACAAAACAAACTCTCAAAATTTTCTAGAAGAATGAAAAAAATATAGAGAAAAGAAGAAGAAGGAGCCTCCTCAAGTCGGCACTCAAGCAATCTTTTTATATCTTGTAGAAAAAACCCTAAAACTTTAAATTGCCCGCGCGACGTTCCACCATACTGTGGTCCGGACCGTGCGCCAAGTGGTCCGGACCACAGAAGCCTTGTTTTCTGCACTTTTGCTCCTCACTTGCCGCTAAGTCCTTGGGGTACTCTGGGCCATCCTGAACAAAGTTGGTTCGATATCCTCCCCTTCATCTCCAAAGCCACTATCTTCTTCATTTAATTCACCGTTTTCCCTGCAATTAAGAAAACAAACCTTATAAGTGACAAAATAATGATAATTCTTCAAAATAAAGTACTCAATTACCTTAATAACGATGAAAACGTGGAGTTTGTAATTACACTTTTCAAGTGTAATCACACCCCCCAACTTGAACGTTGCTAGTCCCTAGCAATGCCCTTTATTAAAATGAAATGCAACTACCATCCTATTTCTCTTTTCGTTGGAAACACGGCTACACTTAGCTACGTGCAGCAAGCCCTTTAAACCCTTAGGTTCCCCCTAGTGGACGAGTAAGGTCTTGTGAGGGTTTGTAGTGAATCTACCCACAAAATTCTATGGCACGGTCTCAAAGTGTCAAAAAGTGATCAAGATCAAAGATGAATTAAGTTTAAGCTCAACAAGTCACAAAACCCAAATATCATGTGTAATTCCCAAGTGCTAAGCATTAATGCATGGACTATCAAAATAGAAAGAGCATGTGTGCAAAATTGTTTCATTCATTCAACAAGGTTGTAAGAGCATAAATAGAGCTAGGTTTTGACTTCAAATGCTCACAAGGTACCACTCATAAAAAAGGAATTCACTCATCAAGGGTTCACACATCCCTATTAGCATATACTGCTATCCTAGTTGCACATAACCCCACAAATAAGTGAGTGAACTGAAATGAAATTCAAAGTGGACAGCTCATAACCATGTTCCAATGCAAATGTAAGAGATCACACCACACAACCTACATAAGACCACTACATGCACAATACAAGAGTTGCTTGCTTAGAATCTACTAGGTCTTTGTTTTGGTTGTAACTTGGCCAGGGGTAATGGTTAACAATGGAGGATATGGAAATCAAAGCACATGTCTTGGGATAAATATGCTTAAGTGCGCACAAGTCCCGAACTACCCATTTCCTTTCTAAACCCCAACAAGGATCCCAACAAGAAGCTTATTCACACTAAATACTACCTTTGGGACAATTGCAATGGTTGTAAATAATGTATAAGTCCCATAATTCCATAAACAAAAGGAATGATAATTTGTTTTTCTTCTTCTTTTTTTTTTCTCTCTTTTTTTTTATTCTTTTTTTCTTTTTTTTGTTTTTTTTTAATTTTTTTCTTTTTTTTTGGTGTTTTTTTTTTGTTTTTTTTATTTGTTATTTTTTGCGAAATAATGAAATAAACATAAGCTGAATTCTCCGCCCAAAATTTTCTCCCAATATGCTCCCCCATTCATATCATTGACATTGAGGCACTTTTACAACCCAAGACATGTGAGGGTAAGGCTTATAGTGTGTGAATGAGGCTAAGGGATAACATATGAGGTGGGAACCAAGAAAAATACATAAATATATCACATACTTTATTTAAGAGGCTTCAAGTTGATTCCTAGAATAATTCATAACCAAGAAAGGATAAAGAGGCCAACAATAGCAAAGATGGCCTAGCATCATGTTCAAAGCTTGCAACAACTCATAATATGCCAAGTGAAACTAATGCAAGTGTGTGTGATGCAATTGGTGCATTGGAAACCAAAGTGAAGAATAAAAGAGCTGTGATTATGTGCAACCCCTCAAGAAAAGGATAGTAGGCTCAAAAGCTCACCATTAAGGGGTATAAGTCTCCACCTAGTCCAAGAATGCTCAATTAACCAATGTTAAAGAAAATCAACTCCTAAGCACATAAACTCTTCTATTGATAGTCCAAAAATGCACAAAGTTATCACACACTCCACTTGAATTAGGTTTCCTATTAATGCTTGAACAAGACTCACTTATCACTCGTTCACTCAATTCCACATTCAACCAAACCAAAAGGGTGGACATGTAGGTACAAATGTGCTAAATTCATGTATTCAAGATTAAGGCTGCTCAAAAATTTTAAAATTTTGCAATTTTGGCACAAAAGGTCATCATGCGAACCCTACCCCCCAACTTAAAATTCACATTGTCCTCAATGTGAGAACCATGATGCATTTGTGGGTCTGTAGTGTGCAATAGTGAGCATGATGATGAGCATGAAACAATAACCACAAACGATACAAAGAAGGACAAAGCACAAATTAAACCAAGCATGCACCCAGTAGTCAAGTCACTGAAAAGGCAACCAATATACCCCCCAACTTAAATGCAAGTGACTCATAATATACATGCAACAAAGTGAACTAATACGAAGAGGAGCGAAATGAAAAGTAACAGAATAAAATAAATAGGAAGGTCAAGAATTACCTTAAGTTGGCTTCAAATGTAGCTAAGGCTTAACGAAAATCAAAAAGAGATTGCAATGAAATGCCAAAATCATCATGATCTGATTCATTAGCATTGTTAGCACTCGCAGCTCCAATCTCACTGTTAGCACTCGAACCCTCAAAGATTGTCAATGGAGGCATATCCTGATATCCCATCTCAAATTCCAAGTTAATGTCGATGTCTGTGTCGTAAGTGGGTGCATCAGGCCAATCAATTGGGATCGTGATTTCAGTCTACTCCATATCTAAAAGAAGTTGAAGGTCAGCCTCATCCCACCATTGTCCCTCAAGAAGTTGGTTAGGGTTTATATGAACAAAGGGGGGAAATATAAGTGGTAGTGGCAAAGAATTACTCTCAATAAAACACTCATTCGGCCATGATTCCAAGTCACCCTTCGACTGGTCAGAATCACTCTCCTCACTGTATATATAAGGTGAATTCTCCCACTTACATTTCCTTCCAATTAAAATGTTAGCGTTGAACACTGGATTATTAATATTAGAAGTAGGACGACCAGTCATGATGAACTTGTGCTTACAGCAGAGATAAGACAATATATTTAAGAACATAGATGATAATGCTAGAAACCATAAGAGGATAATCATAAGCAAGAAAGATAAAAAGACATCAAAAGAAATAACGAAACAAAAATTAACTGCACAACTATCACATCAGACATATTTCAAATTCCAAAAACCAAAATAGAAAGTACAAATTTTTGAAGTTTTAGGAATATCAAAGAACAATGTGCAGACCTAGTCCTAAACTCCCAAAAAGAAAATAAAACCAAAAAGAAGTACAACATCGTCCCTTCACTGAGGGGCTGGAAGTGGAAAAGAGTCCCTAATATGATCTAAGATAGTCTAGAAAAGGTGTCCTTGAGTCTATTGGGATTGGGTGATATGCAACAGTAGTTGATGATCCTCTTATTGGTTCTGCTCTATCAGAGTGATGCGCTCAGCCAATGCACCAAGTTGCTCTGCCAATTCCGCATTGGTAACATTTGGGTCATCATCGGAATCCTCCAAAACTTGTGACGGCCCAGCCTCCACGGGGTCTTCAGTTTTTCTTTTCTTGTTCAGTATACCTCGAGATTTAGCATAGGATGTAATGTTGAAAGGTTGTAATCCCAAGGCAATGGGTAAGTCATCTGAAATCTGGGCTCCCTTCTTTCGAAAAATATCAGTAACAGCGCCTCCAAATGGTAAAGCGGTTAAAGATCCTGAATGCTCACAAGCATATGCTAATTGATGCCATAAGTAAGAAGGCAAATCTAAAGTCATTCCTGTCCCAATGGCATACATCAGACGTGCTCGAATAGCAGTACAATCTGAATTCCTATTCTACAACATCAGGTTGGTACAAGAAAAAATATGCAAGGCCCAATATTTATCTTTTAGTGCTGAAACTAGTTTCCTATACTCTGCTGTCCACTTCTGTCCTTCTGATAAGATTTCTAAAACTACAATGTGGAAAGGTGGGGTACCCTCAGCTGGATATGTGAACTCAGGATTTTGTACGCGAGGCAATTGAAACACTTGAGCGAAATCATCCAGTGTTACTATCACCTCGACCCCCCAGACCCAACTTATAAGGTGTTCTCTACCCCGTCTCCGGATAATTGAACCTTCTTTGAAGTTGGCGAAGAATTCTCGAACTAAATCATTTACACAGTAAGCATTGAATTTGGCAATGTGAAGCCATTGTCGCCCCTCAAAATTCTGTTCCAACAAGAATTCTTCCTTCCTAAAGTGTCCAATCTCCCAATAACGCTCAACAACCACAGGTTTATGGGCCCAAATATCATCATAACTAGTCTCAGATTCTGCCCTCCAGAATCGGGTTCTATCAGAAGAAGAAGTTCCGAGTTTCCTGTTGGCACTATGTTTAATCCTCGGAGCCATGAGAGCTACAGATCATCACAACAAGATATTGAATTACTTAACCAATCAAGCCTATGTCCACACAAATTCAGTGGCCCCAAACTATTTGCACTATGAAAATTCAACTCATGGTGAGAATACTATTTGATGGAAAGATACATGAATGTGCCTATCTACCATGAATGGGTTCACTTTGATCATTTAGGTGGCCATACAACATCCACCTAAAATGGGATCCCTTAATCAACACAGCAATTTGAATAAAAATATTTGAAAAAATCTGAACAACGAGGAGTTTGATATCAAGATTAAAGCATAACTCAATAACCAAACCAATTCTTGGGATCCAAGTGTAACCCACGGCAAAGGGAGTAGGAGCATGTTAACACTTCACACCCTAGGCAAAATTCCGACTTCCCCATGGTTTGGAACACCATGAAGGAAGAAACTCAACCCTAGGCTTGGGTTGAAGAAATATGAAGAATTCGGCACCTAAGGCTTGAAAGGAGTTGAAAAACGTACCTCAATTTGCTTAAATCCGAAGAGGGGGACGAATTCCTCACTAACTGGGACTCGAATTAGTTGAAACTTGTAAAAGCCCGTGAAGGTGGAGAAAGAATTTGGGAGAAGAAGAACTTGGGAGAGAAAATTAGAAGAAATGAGTTGCCGAATTTGGGGAAAAAAAACCCGCAGGGTCCGGACCATTTGGGGCCAGTCCGGACCACAGAATGGTGCCAATTCAGAAAAAATTCCAACCACTTTCTGTGGTCCCAACCGCGGATGGGTGGTCTGGACCATAGAGAGATCATCCCCCTCTGTTTTACTCTATTATTCAAAATAAGAAAAAATAAATCCATCCTAACAATTAAAATTCTAAACTAATGAAAAATTAGATCTATCCTAAGTCTAAGTATGATACAACAAATTAATCATTCGGGATCACTCATTAGATGGGGGATCCAAAAGATCCCATGTCTCAACCAAACCAATAAAATTCTCCAAATAAGGCTTTAGTCTATGCCCATTGACTTTAAAACGACTCCCATTGCCCGGGTTTTCTATCTCAATAGCTCCATGGTCTGCTACATGGGTAACATTGAAAGGTCCCATCCATTTAGATTGCAATTTGCCTAGAAATAAGTGAAGTCGTGAGCGATAAAGCAATACCTTTTGCCCCTCATGAAATGAACGTCGTGCAATATGCCGGTCATGTATTTTCTTTATCTTTTCCTTGGAGATTAGTGCATTCTCATATGCATCATTTCGTAACTCTTCCATTTCTGCAATCTGTAATTTACGGTGTAGCCTGGCCTCATCAAGATCAAGGTTAAATTTCTTAATTGCCCAATAAGCTTTATGTTCTACTTCTACGGGCAAATGGCACGGCTTACCATAAACTAACCGATACGGTGACATCCCCAACGTGGTTTTATATGCAGTGCGATATGCCCAGAGGGAATCAATCAACCTCAATGACCAATCCTTGCGATTTGGATTAACAGTCTTTTCTAGAATTTGCTTAATTTCCCTATTTGCAAGCTCTACTTGACCACTTGTTTGGGGGTGATATGCAGTACTTACCTTATGTACTACTCCATATCTGTGTAGTAGATTTCCTACTGGCTGGTTGCAGAAATGTTTACCTCCATTGCTAATAACTGCTCGTGGTACCCCGAAACGTGAGAATATATTCTCGTGAAGGAATTTGAGCACAACTTTATGATCATTGGTTCTTGTGGCAATTGCTTCCACCCATTTAGAGACATAATCAACCCCAACCAGTATGAATTCATATCCAAATGAAACTGGGAAGGGACCCATGAAATCTATTCCCTAACAATCAAAGATTTCTAAAACAATAATGGGGGATAAAGGCATCATGTTCCTACATGTTAAACTCCCCAAGCGTTGATATCTATCACATGTAGTGCAAAAATGATGCACGTCTTTAAAAAGTGTGGGCCAATAGAATCCACATTAAAGGATTTTAGCAGCTGTTTTGTTAGTGGAAAAATGGCCTCCACACGCTTGAGAGTGACAAAACTCAATTATGCTTGAAACTTCCCACTCCAGAATACAACGGCGTATCACTTGATCAGGGCAATATTTAAATAAATACGGATCATCCTAAAAGAAAACACGTACTTTTCTAAGGAATTTCTTCCTATCCTTATAGTTCCATTCTTCCAGGAGTTGCCCTATCACTAGATAGTTAGCAATATCAGCATACCAAGGAGGATTGGATGTTGTTATCGCTCCTACATTAAACAATTGTTCGTCAAGAAAGCTATCGTTTATTTGAGTTTCATCCTGTGAATAAACTGTCATTGGCAAACGTGACAGATGATCTGCTACAACATTTTCAACACCTTTTTTATCTCTAATTTCGAGGTCAAACTCTTGCAATAGCAATATCCATCGAATTAATCGTGGTTTGGCCTCTTGCTTGGTCAACAAGTATTTAAGCGCTGAATGATCGGTGAAAACGATCACTGATGAACAAATGAGATAAAGTCGAAATTTCTCAAGGGCAAAAACAACTGCTAGCAATTCCTTTTCAGTTGTCGTATAATTTCTCTGGGCCTCGTTTAAGGTCTTACTAGCATAATAAATAACATGCGCCTTTTTGTCCCTCCTCTGCCCTAAAATGGCTCCTATAGCATGATCACTTGCATCACACATCAGTTCAAAAGGGAGTGACTAGTCAGGAGGTTGAAGGATAGGGGCTGAGGTGAGACAACCCTTGAGTTCATCGAAGGATTTTTGACACTGTAGAGTCCATTCAAATAGAGTATCTTGCATCAACAACTGACACAAGGGTTTAGAAATTTCACTGAAAGATTGAATGAACCGTCTGTAAAACCCAGCATGCCCTAAGAATGACCTAGTATCCCTTACAGATTGAGGAGTGGGTAATTTTTGGATCAACTCGACTTTGGCTTGATCTACCCGGATGCCTTCTTAAGATACAATGTGTCCTAATACAATTCCTTGGGTGACCATAAAATGACACTTCTCCCAATTTAACACTAGGTTCTTTTCCTCACATCGTGCCAAAACTAACTCAAGATTCTTTAGACACTGCTCAAATGAATCTCCATACACAGAGAAATCGTCCATGAAAACCTCAACTATTTCTTCTACCATTTCACTAAAGATACTCATCATGCAGCGTTGAAAAGTAGCTGGAGCATTGCATAAACCAAAAGGCATTCTTTTATATGCGAAGGTACCAAAAGGACAAGTAAAAGTGGTTTTAGCTTGGTCCTCTAAGGCTACCTCTATCTGGTAATATCCGGAATAGCCATCTAAAAAACAATAGTAAGTATGGCCAGCTACTCTTTCTAAAACTTGATCTAAAAAGGGAAGAGGAAAATGATCCTTTCGTGTAACCGCATTAAGTTTCCTATAGTCGATACACACTCGCCAACCAGTTTGTAATCGAGTTGGAACCAACTCATTTTTCTCATTCCGAATTACTATAACACCTGATTTCTTAGGAACTACCTGTGTAGGGCTTACCCATTTAGAATCAGAGATAGGATAAATTATCCCTACGTCAAGTAGCTTCAACACTTCAGCTCTTACCACTTCTTTCATGTTTGGATTGAGTCGTCGTTGCATCTGACGAATTGGTTTGGCTTCCTCTTCTAGATAGATACGATGTGTGCAAAGAAGAGGACTTATACCTGTCAGATCAGCTACTGACCATCCTAGAGCTTTCTTATAATTTTTCAAAAGTTGAACTAGCATTTGCTCTTGATGAATAGTCAATTCTGAAGAAATGACTACAGGATATGTCTCCTCCCCACCTAGAAAAACATATTTCAAATTGTGAGGTAACGATTTTCTGTCAGGGCTAGGAGCTTGTACTTCTGAAGACTCTGCTTTATTTAAAAGAGGTCCCAAACTCTCAAAAGTCGGATTCCACTTACTTATAGACATGATTGGGCATATTTCCAAACAATAAACTATAGTACCTAGCTCTTGGTTTGATATCATTAGTTGTGAATTCTCCTCGCTAAGGCGAATAGCTTTCTCTAAAGAATCCTTAACAAATTCACGATCTACATACTCCTGAACTATGGATTCTATCAAATCCACTTCTTGTATATCAGGCACCTCTTTTGGTCGTTTGGTAACATGAACGATATTCGTTTCAAATTCAATGTTACCAAAAGACATTTTCATGGATCCATTCCTACAATTAATCAACGCATTCAAAGTTGCTAAGAATGGTCGTCCTAGAATTACTGGTGTCTGATCCAGTGCAGATAGACTGGTAAGTGGTTGAGTATCTAGGATTATGAAATCCACTGGAAAATAAAAATTTTCCACTTGTACCAGTACATCTTCAATTATACCTTGTGGGACTTTAATTGATCTATCTGCAAGTTGCAAAGTCACACGGGTAGGCTTCAGCTCACCTAAACCCAATTGCTCGTACACTGAGTAAGGGAGCAAATTCACACTCGCTCCTAAGTCAAGCAGTGCTCTACTAATATAATACTTCCCTATATAACAAGATATTATAGGACATCCTGGGTCTTTATATTTAGGGGGAGTCCGACATTGTACTATGGCACTTGCTTGCTCAGTGAGAAATGCTTTTTCTTTGACATTTGAGCCCCTTTTTACAGTGCATAATTCTTTGAGAAATTTGGCATAAGAAGGGAATTGCTTAATTGCATCAAGGAAAGGTATATTAATTTTCACTTGTTTGAACACCTCTAGCAATTCAGCTGTTTGGGCTTCTTTCCTAGCTTTCAAAAATCTCTGAGGGAAAGGTGCTTTGGGAACATATTCCTTAGGTATTATCATGGGTTCTTCTTCCTTTCCTTCTTCCTTTTCTTCCTTCTTTTCTGTTTTCTCTTGTTCGTCTGTTGTGGACTCCTCAACTATGATTGATTCTTTTCCCGCCTTCTTATTATCATCCACCACACACCTAGGTTTCAACTCTTCACTCATTTCATCCTTCCTAGGAGGAATAGTTTTATCTACAATTTTTCCGCTCCTAAGTGTGGTGATGTTTTGGACTTGCTCTATGTTCCCTTGAAAGTTAGAAGATCCTTCAACTTGTTTAGCTTGGGCCAATGGATTGGGACGAGGTTGAGCCGGAAATTGACCCTTTGGTTGTGTGACTAAAGTTTGTGTCAAAAGAGTCAATTGGCTCTTGATTTCATCCATATTTCTCAATTAGCCCTTGATTTCATCCATATTTCTCAATTGGCCCTTGATTTCATCTATATTTCTATCATTTTGAATCCAACGTGTATTTTGACTATGTATGAATTGTTGAAGTGTTTCTTCTGTAGATCTCTTGTTTGGAGGAATGTAAGGAGCATGGGATGGTCCCACATTCTGAGACATTCCTGGATTGGACATTGGGGCTTGAGGAGTTGGAGAATGAGGTGCGTGATAAGGTTGTGGAATTTGAGCTCCTTAATTTCTCCAACTAAAATTGGGGTGATTCCTCACTGCCGGATTGTAAGTCTCAGAATAGGGATTTCCTCCTAGATTTTGTCCCCTATATGGTTGGCGATATTGGTTTATGGCATGTATTGGGAGTTCACTAATTTGTTGGCTCTGGGTAACTTCTCTACAAATATGAAGGTTAGGGCAATCGTTTATTCCATGGGATTGGTTTTCACATATTGCACAATAGACATTTGCCACTAGCTCTCTTACAGGTTGTGGGTCCTTTTTGGTTTTTAAAGTTTCTATTTCTCGAGAGAGTGTTGCTAACTTTGCCTTAAGGTCATCAGCTTCACTTAATTGATGCATACCTCTAACTGGGGTAACACTAGTTGTTTGAGAACTTTGGGTTCTAGTGATATCCCAGGTTTGTGCATTTTCAGCTAAGAATTCAAAATATTCAAAAGCTTCTTCAGGGGTTTTATCATAAAACTGCCCATTGCACATTGTTTCCACAAATTGTTTTAAGTCTGACGTTAATGAGCTATAGAAGATGCTGGCAAGACACCAAACTTCAAATCCATGGTGAGGGCAAGAATGTACGAGAGTTTTAAACCTCTCCCAACTTTGATAGAAAGTTTCACCATGTTGTGGAGCAAAGTTCAATATTTGATGCTGTATAGCGTCAGTTCTATTGGGAGGAAAAAATTTCTTAAGAAATTTGGTTTGCATTTCATCCTATGTGCGAATGGAATTAGATGGTAGGAATTCAAACCATCTAGCAGCCTTATCGTGCAAAGAGAATGGAAAAAGCTTAAGAAACACTAATTCTATGGGACATCCCTAATCCTTAATAGTGACACAAATGTTCCTAAATCGAGTTAAATGATCGTATGGGTTTTTGGAGTCCATACCATAGAAAGTAGGTAACAATTGTATCATGCCATGTTTAAAGTTGAAAGGTCTTTGGTTTTCTGGCCAAACTATGCAAGACTCAGGTGTATGCCTATCTGGTTGTAAGATATCTCTCATGGAATGCTTAGCAGCAACAGCTTGTTCTTCAACCATTTCTAAAGGTGGAATAGGAAGTCTAGGACTTTGATTTCCTTCTAAATGAGGTTCAAATTCTAAAGGAACAGCTAAGGGATCAGGACGCTGTAATCTACCGTCTTCCCCTCGAATCCAATTGTTCATAAGCTAGGGAAAGAGTCAGAAAAAGGGTACTGTGGTCCGAACCAGAGGGTAGACGGTCGGGACCACAAAATACTAATTTGAAGCAAAAAGGTTTGAAAAGAATTTTTTTTAATTTTTTTATTTTATTTATTTTGTTTTTTTTTTTGTTTTTTTCTATTTTTTTTGTTTTTTGTTTTTTTTTATTTTTTTTAGAAAAAGAAAATTAACTTAAAAATGAAAACAACCTAAAAACTAAAATTTGGCTCCCTGGCAACGGCGCCAAAAACTTGACCGCTGTTAGAAAGTGCGTCTAAATTAACCCCCAAGTGCAAGGGTGTGCGGTGTAGTTTTAACTCGGTGAGTCCAAGGTCGAATTCACGGGGAGCCTATGTTATTTAGTTTCTAGGTTATAATGGGAATCCTAAATTTGAATGTAAACTAAGTTTGAAGATTAATTAAAACTAATTCCTAGGGTTTTGCAAATTTAAAATTCAAATTAAAACAACTTAACAACCTATTAACAAAAATTCAGCAATTTAACTTTTTGATTTTTGATTTCAATGAATTAAATATTAACTAAAAGGAATTTTTTTCCTAATTTAAATGCGCTTTAAAATAATATAATATAAAAACTGCAATGTAATTACTTAAATTAAATCAAACGAAGGCAATTCAATTAATAAGCAAAAAAATTTGAGAAGTCCTTGATCCAACTATCAATTCCGGGTAGCTTATGTCTTCACTATGGGATGAGTAGTAATACTTACGTTAAAACCTAAATTAGGATTTGTTCGAAAATTATTGAGAAAATTTTAATCAATAGCTTTTACCAGTGATTACAGAGAATATAGTCAAAAACTTCTGTTTTCGAAGGGTTTTCAAACAATCCTATTCGAATTCGGATTCAAATCCAATTCTTCTAGTTTATCCAAAATTATTAAGAAAATTTTAATCGAAAACCTTTACCAGTGATTACAGAGAATATAGTCAAAGGTTTTCATTTTCCAATGTTTCTGAAATAAACTAATTCAAATTAGGATTCAAAATCTGAATTTTCAGTTCTTCAAAATTATTAAGAAAATTTTTAATCGAAAACCTTTACCAGTGATTACAGAGAATATAGTCAAAGGTTTTCGTTTTCGAAAGTTTTTGAAAGAGCTGAATTAGGTTTTAAGAAGTGTAGATCCCTACGCATGAGCTTTCGCAAACCATGCGAAAGGTCTACGTACATCCCATAGATCAGAGCAAACTACACTTTCTTGATTCGTTGAATCAGGAACTAGGGTTTCTACGCTAGCATGTTTGTAAACGAAACGAATATATTCATCGAAGACATATTTAATGGATTCGCTAAATCAAACAATGAAACAAGATTATTAAACAACTAAATCAAAACTAAACATACGAAATCAATCAAACCTCTATTTCAAATATTCAAATAATATCATTAATCCAAGGAAGAATTGTGACGTACTCAGAAATAAACTTCGAAATAAAACTCTGAATAGTAACTACTGAAACGAATGCGATGAAAGCTCCGAAACCACGTAAGAACATCAACGTAAACAAAACAAACTCTCAAAATTTTCTAGAAGAATGAAAAAAATATAGAGAAAAGAAGAAGAAGGAGCCTCCTCAAGTCGGCACTCAAGCAGTCTTTTTATATCTTGTAGAAAAAACCCTAAAACTTTAAATTGCCCGCGTGACATTCCACCATACTGTGGTCTGGACCGTGCGCCAGGTGGTCCGGACCACAGAAGCCTTGTTTTTTGCACTTTTGCTCCTCATTTGCCACTAAGTCCTTGGGGTACTCCGGGCCATCCTGAACGAAGTTGGTTCGATATCCTCCCTTCATCTCCAAAGTCACTATCTTCTTCATTTAATTCACCGTTTTCCCTGCAATTAAGAAAACAAACCTTATAAGTGGCAAAATAATGATAATTCTTCAAAATAAAGTACTCAATTACCTTAATAACCATGAAAACGTGGAGTTTGTAATTACACTTTTCAAGTGTAATCAATTGTTATTCCAGGTAAATATTTAAACCTTAGATAGTGTATTTATGTTAGATTTTCGTGAATTTGAAAACTATTGGAGTGCTTGTTTTTTTTTTTTTTTTTCTCATTTTCTCGTAAAAATCTATGTAGTTAGGTGACCGCTTCTAAATAGTACGTCTAAATTAACCCCCAAGTGCAAGGGTGTGCAGTGAAGTTTTAACTCGGTGAGTCCGAGATCGAATCCACAGGGAACTATGAGATTGAACACTAGGATTTTCTAAATTCTTTTACCTACTATTTAGTTTTAAGTACAAGAAAAGAAAATAAGTTTTGGGTTTGGATTGATTGGTTTTTAACTAATTAACAAATAAAATAAAATTACAAATATTCAAAATGAAAAAGACATGATCTAACCTACAAATCTGGGTGAACACTTTATTCTTATATTAGATGTGACTATTATCTCGGTTTACAGCTCACGTTTAGGAAAAGTAAACCAGAACAATTTCATCGTGAAAACATTAATTCCAAAGCACGATTTTAAAATCACTTTTTTAAGGATAAATAAAACCAAAAAGATTTCATCTTTAAAACATTCTTTGGTCTAGAATTCTTTTCTTTGATTTCAAAATATGAAGAAAGTTATAATCAAGTAATGTCATCAGGGATTTCAAGGAAATATGAATAAGGTTACAAGTTTTCGAATGTTTTGAAAACCAAAAGAAAAAGAAAACCAGAAAATAAATCGTGATTCTTTTTCTATATTTTCAAAGTATTAAGAAAACTCTAATCATATGTAGTTATCAGTGATTTCAAGGAAATATGATCAACTACATATGTTTTCAAAAGTTTTGAAACATTAGAAAATAGATCTAGACAAACAAGAACCCTAACATACAAGTTTTACATTGTATATGAGGATTCAATCACATCCAATCATCAAATAAGGTTTCAACCATCATTGATGGGTTAGATCAAGATTAAAACCTAGCCTAACATAGATAAAGTAATAAAGCAGTAAATAAAAAGTGAAAACGAGACTCATTAAATAAAACTTATGTACCATACTTCGAAGCAATGTCAAAAATGAAATCCACGAACAAAACCAAAGAAATCAATCCTAAAACTACCCTAAACTACATTCTAAAGTTCTGAAGAAACTAGAAAAACGTATGTGAAAGACTCTCTAAAACGGCCGTCCAAGATATGTATATATAGCTGAAACATAAAACGCCAAAAATTAACTCACTACAGAAAATTTGGGTATAGGGGAAGAAACACTTCCTCGCTAAAACTCATATTTTCCTCGCTAAAACTCATATTTTCCTCGCTAAAAACTATAGGCGAGGAAAAATATCCTCGCAGATTTCCTTGCTATCCTCAGTTGCCTATAATTTTTAGCAAGGAATATTTGTTTTCCTCGCCTATAGTTACTTTTAGCAAGGAAATAATTTCCATTGCCTATTCTTAACTTTTGGCGAGGAAATAAATGTCCTCGTCTATTCTTACCTTTTAGCGAAGAAATAAAATTCCTTGCCTATTCTTACCTTTTAGCAAGGAAATCAAATTCCTCGCCTATGCTTACCTTTTAGCGAGTAAATATAATTTCCTCACCTATAGCACATTTAACGAGGAATATATTTCCTCACTAAAAGTATTGATTTTTTAAAAAAAATAAAATTTTCTAAAAATTTAATTTTCCAAAAAAAAAAAAACCATTAAAATCAAATATACAAAATTATCATATTAAAGTCATCCAAATCCAACAACCACCAATGAGATCCATGAAATAAAACAGAAATATTAAAATTACATACAAAAACAAAATAAAATCCAAGAAATTCAATATTAACTATTAAATGTCTAAACCAAGAGAGGTGGAGGTACATTGAGTAGAAGTAGTATTGGAAGAGCGAAACCCCTCAAACATCTTTAACTCCATTGATATACTTATTGCCGAACCTATGTTTTTCATTTATCCAACTCCTATCCATATTTATTTGCCTATTTCAAAATAAAAAATCATTATTAGAAGAAAATATATTAAACAAAGGACTAACTCAAAATAGCTAACTCAAGCACTAATGAACAAAAATGACTTGAGAATGAAACATGGAGAGTTAAGGAGTCTAAAGATCAAAAAATGATAATGTGGTTCATTCCCAAAGTCACAAAAAATCAAGTAAAGAAATTTTTGGTTATGAGCAGAATCAATAATGTGTGACTCGTTCAAGCCAAATAATCAGTCAAGTGGATAGATAAACAGTGTGGAAAATCAAGTCTTTCAATATCTTTGAAACAAGCAGTAAAATAGCAGATTCAAGTATTCAAATTCAACACAATCTAAATATATCTTCCAAAAGATATTTAACCTCATCTCTACTTCATTTGACTTCCACAAAAATCTTAAGAAGATAAATATTTTTTTACAGGAAATGAATTTGAATAGAACTTTATCCTAGCTCTGTGGTTCCCATTGAGTAAAAGGATTAAACTGCAATATACATTTTAATCTCATGTATTTTTTCATAATTAGCTTTCAGTTTATATTTCTATTTGTATTTTTTTTATCTTACCTAGTTAGTTGTCATCTTTTTCTTTTCTTTTCTTTTCCTTTTCTTTTCTTTTCTTTTTTTTATGGTTTAATAAGGGGAATTGTAGATGGTTGAAAGGAGCAATCAACACTGTCATGCCCCAGATCTCGTAATCCAAGGGGTGAGTGATAAACACACACAACATGCACTAACATAACCAACCCATAATCAAAGCAACGCAACGTAAACTAGTGAGCCCAAGACAGAGATAAGATAACATAAATTTAACCTTGGCTAAAGTCAAGTGACAAACTTCCAACAATCCTCTCATTAATACATAACTCAGGCCTTAGAGCCCTTACAACCAAATCGAACAAGTCCTCAATGTACAATATTACCATTCCAAAAGAAATTTAAACTAAATAACCAAGAGCTTTGCTAAGCTTGGTAGGGTTCATGCACACCATTCAAGTCCAACCCCATTAACCCACCTGATTATCATGGCCTGTACTTGCATCAAATTCTGTAGGGATGTGAGCACGGATCCACTTATGCCCACGACGTCTCAAACAAACATATATGATATGTATTCCAAACGTGCATACTATTCATGGTGCATCTAGTTATCTCAATATGTTCTAGTGCCACAACAATTTATCAACGTAACTACATAACCGACATATAATATATATATATATATTTACCCCAAAAAATCTTAAGAAAGATTAAGTTTCCAATTTACATTTAATCTTTGAAATTCCATACATGTGTTCATATCATATTTCAATTATCTCTTTGATGTTTAAACATAACCATATTTACAATATTTATCTTTATTCAATAACATCATAGTGTAGCATTCAAGTCCAATTATTCTCCATTATTAAATTTCCCAACTTTGTACCCAATCATATTCTATATCACATTATCGCATATTCAACACTCAATCACATATCCCCATCCTCATTACATTTGTTCATATTTCAATCATGAAATCACATCCACAATACCATCATTTCATTAATCAATCACATAGCCATAACCACACAATCCTCGGGGGTTGGGTGCATACACATTATCGTCTTTTATGGGCCAATACCCAACGGAAATGATAAACCGACGTCGTCGTTTAGGATCGCCGTCCAAGGCCACAAGGAGCCAAAAACACACATAATGTTGTGGGCTACTAACTCACTGGCATTGACACCAAACCCTGCGCAGGTTCCGGGTCTTTCAACCCGAGAGTAATCTCACGACCCTTCCTATTTTCGCACCCTACCACAGCCCCTGGCACACAAACAATCATTCATCACATTCAATACTATTCCATCACAATTCACATTCATCACCATAAACTTTCCAACACACATAAAAATTAACACATTTCATCTCTACATTTCATTTAACCCAAGCCTCATTTAATTTCCATTACTTATTAACAAAAGTTCACATTTCAATTTCTTACAATCATCTATTCACTATTCGGTTCATCCCAAGATTTACCACATATCAACATTTACCAACCTTATTAAACATTTAACATTTATCAACATATACTATCCAACACCCATGTCAAGGTTACGGTTCATTCCATAGCTCATTACATATCACATTGATCAAACCATATTAAGCATTCCACATTTACCAAAATTATAAAACATATGTCTCTTTGTCAAGTTACCCTTTCACTTAATCAATCACAAGTTCATATACCTCAACATTTAGTTTACATCAAGACATATTCACAATCCTATTCGATTAAGACTCACACCTCAAGTAATCTTTCAAGTCATGCAATTCAAGGTGACTTTCACTTGCCCTTTCAAGTTAAATCCCATAAGCTTAAGTTAAACACTCCTTAATCAATTTTAAAAGCTCATTTCCCTCTTAAAATCCATGTAATTAATCAATTAAAAGTTTCATATAAAAACAAATTACCAACAATTTCATAAGTCTAAGGTAGGAGGTCAAACTAAGCGAAGACAGAAAAAGTGACCTAGTCTCGGTGGGTGCCCCACATAAGTTCACGGGCACCCTTTAAGGGTCATGGGCGCCCCACATAAATTCACGAGCGCCCCTTAAGGGTCATGGGTGCCCCACATAAGTTCACGAGCGCCCCTCTGTTATCCAGAATGTTACTCTGTTCCGGTTCAAGCTTTAAGTCATGTTTTTAGCTTCCAAACTTTACCGAATCCGATCTCTAACCTAATATCTCATTTTCTTGGGTTGTCTAGGACCTAGAAGACTCTAAAAAGTCCATCAAAACCAATTTTAATCCATCCATTTCTTCCATACAAAAATCTTGATTCAACCTATACATATATATATACACATCCATTCATCCACACAAATTCCACCTCCACGGTCTTCAAATCTTAAATAAATTTCATAGAAATATTTACTAGATCAAATACATCTCATATATGCTAAAATGAGACTAGAAATCCCTACCTCAAGTAGTAAGAAGATCGATCAACAAGAAGGTGTCTTGAGCTTCTAAACCCTCAAACTTTGATGAGGTCAATCTCCTCCCTCTTTCATCAAAACTACAAACAAATTACATAGGGAGGTTTCTTAAGGTTCTAATCACAATCGTGCAAAAGGAATTTGGGTTTCATGAAGGGTAGAAGGACCTACCTTGAAATCTCTACCCGGTTCCTTCTTTGTTCTCCTTTGCTCTTCCTTTGCTTCTCCACCGATTTCCACTCCTCCAAGTTACTTCTCTATCTCTCTCTCTTACATCAAATTAACAATATATATATATAATATCAATATTTTAAGTCCCTCAACAGTAATCTTTAGGTTTCCCATCACCCCTAGCTAGGTATAGGTGTTAATAGGGTAAGGCTCAGCTGGAAAATGCAAAGGACACCCTACTGTTGACTGTCTGTACAAGTGGGGCGCCCCTCATGGACCATGGGCGCCCGTCCTAGAGCCATGGGCGCCCCTCATAACCTCAGGCGCCCCTCATAACCTCAAGCGTCCCTTAACTTGCTCCCGAGTCAAAATGTTGACTTTTGAGCTATTTTGCCAATTTCTTCCAAAATTCACACCCCAAGTCATCTTTAATGACTAATATAACTTAATTAACATACTAGCATGCCCAAAAAATGTTAAAACCATCAAATTATATTAACATGAAAATTCAGGATATTGCATTCTCCCCCCTTAAAAAATTTCGTCCTCAAAATTTCATACCACAGTCATATCCAAATTCCTAGGTAAATAGTCATAGATGTTTCTTCCATAACTTGTACTCATATCTTTAAGCAAGTCCCTTATCCTCCTGAAATTTCTTACACATGTGAACTTAAAATTCTATTCATTAATCAATATTCAGATCACTTTACAAATTAATCATAACAGTTCAAAAACACTAATAACTGTACCTTCACTGTGCATCTTTAAACTCAGTAATTATTCTAATGGCTCCTCAAGTAATAGCAATCAAATTTTCAAATCCTTATCCTTCATCCCTTACTATATGGTTTCCCATAATACTCTATCCAATCACCTTTCTTCCAAGTTTCTCCCCATGGGTCCAACATTGAAACATATGACCATAACACTTAATCCCTCTGCAACCGAAACTGGGGTCCGTCTAATCAAACTATATCACAAACCAAATAGGTCACATCATGACTATACTGAACTTGGGGTTGAAGTTAACTTGAAAATTGCCATAAACATCTTCTTTGTAATTAACATCTTCGTAATCCTTCTTCTCTATTCAAACATCTCTTCTTTCCAATTATTGTTTTCCATTTCAAATTCTCCCTTAATTTATAGACTCACATTACTCTGTTGGTCTACCAAACTTTTAATCCAATGGAACTACTTCTCTTTGAATAAAACTAAAATCCACAACATAATTAATCATGAGCAGAGAAATCATCAAATAAAGCTAAGTAGGCTGGTTATTCCATTTTAGAACCCTTTTTCAGTCCACACGTTCATCCTTTTCCCTATCTCCAATTGTAAACGAAACTTGCCTATTAATTTCTAACCTCATCAGACTAAGCTCAATTAATTACATCTATCCAAAGCCATTACTTTCCCTTAGCTCAATACTCCTACGTAAATACACACACCTTATAAACCAATTGGGAAGCCAACATTTTAACTGACCATATATTACATCATTACTATTGTAAATTTCAATTTAAACCATAGGCAATCCAATGTAGAAACTCCTTAACTCACTATTTAATGCCATTCCCGACAGTTCATTCACAAATACACATACGTTTACATACCATATCAACTTCGTTTCAACTTCAATAGATACTCATCCAATAATCAAGACTTCAACGAATGGGCAACACATCAATAACTGAAGAACATTCACATTTTACAATTTGTCTAAATGAAATCTAAACACCTCACCTCATTATCTCCACAAGAAAAAAAAATATACCAAGGTATTAATCAATCTGTGGCAGAAGCTCATAAAATGTTGTCCTGGAACTCTCTTTTCAACTCATCTTCTATTAAGAGTGCTCAACCCTTAAATCATTCCTTTGAAACCTCAATAATTCTCTTAACTGCATTCAGACATACCATATAGAGTCATAAGACATCATATGTTAAGCTCTCAAGTTCAATTCAACCAAAACCCTTTCTATTCTCAGTTCTAATTTCCCTTACATTTGCCACAATCTTCTTCATACATGTAGGTCCAGGATAAATTTCTTAACTCTACTGATACTCAAGGAAAATTCCCAGTATTATCGTACTCGAGTCAATCACTATTCCACCTCTAGTATGTGCCCAAATTAATTATCTCAAAGTCTAACCAATATGATGAGTTTATTACAACTGAGTCCTTTAAACCTTTTTCATACTTTCAACTATTCAACAAGATATCCCATTTCCAACTTTTTCTATTATTCTCTACTTCACAACTAAACTTCCATGTTATATTCCATCCACCATGCAACAATTCATCTCATCGAGCAAAACCCAACAACTAATAAATTTACCTTATCATTCAAAACATACCCGGTTTAACCCACCAGTGGGTGCCATAAGCACACAAATCAGTCTCCCAGATTTAACAAACTCCTTTTCTTGCATCAACTTTAGGCAAGTAGTCAATAATCTCCTCTAAACACCTTCAGAATTTTGATAAATATCACTTTATATATTATCTCACCATATCTCTTAATGCCATCATCACTTACCATGATCTCAATTGAAACCAACTTCTAAACCTCTTTCTTCCCAAAGTTTATCTACTCACAGTGCACTTACTCATTCTCAACTCAGTTCACCCATTTGTAGCTATATCTCCATAGTCATGCGTTTTCAAATAAAGATAGTCCCACGACTGGGATCCCGTATCCTCCTTTCCATCATATAGTCGAGGCATATCCTCTATATCACCATGACACTCAAACCCAAACCACTTGGCCAATCAAGTTTTCACAACTAACACCAATCTATAAAATCAAATGCCTTAATGCTCCAAAAGGTTAAGAATAACCAAACAAGTTCAATTTTTCAATTCAAACATTACCATAACATATTAGCATTTCAATTCAGACAACCAAATAGGTTCAAATTTTCAATTCATACATGTCCATTTCCTCACCCATTAGCATTTCTCAATTAAGGAATTCAAATCATAGTAGCCACATGTCGAGATACAATGGATCGAATTAGCCATTCAAGAAATATTACCAACATTGAACCAAATTCAACACAATAACCATTCCAAAGTTACAATAGTGCATTTTACCAACATTAGTGAAATAGCAATGCCATCAAGTTTCAAGTAAACAACATAGGAATGAAAGAATTTTCTTAATGCGACAATTTTAGCATAATTCGGTAACCAAAATTTCAGGTGGCCAAGCCAAATGCTTATCAACATAACAATTTAGAGAACTTTTAGAAAGAAATTTTCAACATTTTAATGTGCAAGTAACAATCAAAAGTTCAATA
This sequence comes from Vitellaria paradoxa, assembly GCA_019916065.1. NCBI lineage: Eukaryota > Viridiplantae > Streptophyta > Magnoliopsida > Ericales > Sapotaceae > Vitellaria > Vitellaria paradoxa. Next base: position 36,902,355 of record CM034233.1, on the reverse strand, counting down.
AAACATGGATTCAACTATGATCAGTTCCTTTCAAAGTTTAGAATTTCTAGGATTCATCCTGCAATATATATAAATTGCAATAAGTAACATGGAGTATAACCTTCCTATATCATCTCTGAGTAACTAGCCTTTGTGAAAATTTATGCCTCTATTACCATTATCCTCATCCCAACTAGTCTTGACATCCCAAGCATTCATTGAAAGTTACTTAACCACTCTTTCACCTTACATAATAAAATACCTTCGGCATCCTTGGGTTCTAATGCATTCCAAATTGTTCTATTAGTTTACTTAACCACAACAAGACTTCAATGCAAAAATATCATAGCTAACACTGAATTAGTCATAGGTAATTTCTCTTCATATACTTCCAATCTCCTCAATTGACATTGCCATCTAATCATTAGACATTATCACGTAACTCAATCTTCCCCATAGCCTTCCATAATACTAAAAGCAATCCATTCTTCAAGTAAAAGTAATCATAAAATTTTATTCAACATATACCCTGTGCCGTAAAATGTTCTCATTATCGTTAACCCACACATTTGTGCTTTGCCCCAACTCATTTGAATCAATAAGTCCATTAACTAAGAGGTACTTGACTAAGATAAAGGTGGTGCCCTACCAAATCCACAAAACTTAAACATCAAACACAATCTTGGCTATACTCAATTACTACACTAATCCCTTAAGGTCATTCGACCAAATATCACCTATCTCCAAACTTTGTCCCTTATAAACCAATTCAACATTTATTATTCTTGATGCCAAATGATTTAGTCAAAACTTCAAAACTCAATAAGCAACATGCTACCTTAAGTACCACCAAGTTTACCAATTTCAAATTCCACTTTAAACCGAAGCTTTTCACCATTCCTCATAGCAAGAATCTCAAATGTCCCGATGTCCAATGCTATATTTTATAGGATCGTAGACTCACAATCATTTGATTGAATTTCCAAACCTCCAAAACTTTATTGGTGCCATAGAATATGGCCTAACAAAAAAATAATAGCGACATCTAATGTGGAATCTATGAAAGTCAAGCCAACTCTTGGGAGTTTGCTCCTACTCATCCCCAAGTATCACATCCAAAGTCAACACCTCACTCACAAGATGACACTTAAACTCCCTTTTTATTCATTCTCCAATTGACCATGTGAACACAAAGTTTTTCCCCAATATGCCTAATATCATTTACTAAAAAGGTTACCTCATCACAATCTGAACTACAATATCATCAAATAACTGATTATCATCAACTCACAATAATGGTCATTTACCACTTATCATGTTGGTAACTCATCCATCTTAAGATTTTAAATTTTCTACCATTGCCATTTTGTACGTCAAATTCATTCCATAATCTCACAATTTCCACCAGTAAAAGGTAGCCTTAATAAATCCCAAAATCACAACCCTAGACTCTCTAAACCCCATAGCACTTACTATCTGTCAATCATACCCAATATCACTTCAAATCATCTTTCATATTGCCAGGCTTACCATTAAAACATCTGTCAAACATTACTTCTAGGTTCACAAACCTCCAATGATTACACCATTTACTCACCTATTAACCTTACTTATCATTAGCCAGGGATGTTTACCAAATCCTCATTTCTCTAAGCAATACGATCAAGGTTCTAGTAACATTTAACTCTAATCACCTTCACCATAATCCTTACCACAAGGTACTAATAAGTCTATCCCATGAAAATGACTAAATGTCAGCTATATCACATCAACATATAACATGCAAAGCTAGACTCCCACTGTCCCTTAGGTATTTTGACCTAGGCTCTGATACCAACCTATAACGTCCCGGATCTCGTAACCCGAGGGGTGAGTGATAAACACACGTAACATATATTAACATAACCAACCCATAATCAGAGCAACGTAACGTAAACTAGTGAGCTCGAGACATAGATAAGATAACATAAATTTAACCTGGGCTAAAGTCAAGTCACAAACTTCCAACAATCCTCTCATTAATACATAACTCAGGCCCTAGAGCCCTTACAACCAAATCGAACAAGTCCTCAATGTACAATATTACCATTCCAAAAGAAATTTCAACTAAATAACAAAGAGCTTTACTAACCTTGGTAGGGCTCATGTACACCCTTCTAGTGCAACTCCATTAGCCCACTTGATTATCATGGCCTGTACCTACATCAAATTCTGTAGGAGCGTGAGCACGGATCCACTTGTGCCCACGACATCTCAAACAAACATACATGATATGTATTCCAAACGTGCATACAATTCATGGTGCATCTAATTATCTCAATATGTTTTAGGGCCACAACAATTTATCAACGTAACTACATAATCGACATAGAATATATATATATGTATTTACCCCACAAAATCTTAAGAAGGATTAAGTTTCCAATTTATATTTAATCTTTGAAATTCTATACATGTGTTCATATCACATTTCAATTATCTCTTTGATGTCAATTTATATTTAATGTTTGAAATTCCATACATATGTTTATATCACATTTCAATTATCTCTTTGATGTTTAAGCATAGCCGACCACATAACCATATTTACAATATTTATCTTTATTCAATAACATCATAGTGTAGCATTCAAGTCCAATTATTCTCCATTATTAAATTTCTCAACTTTGTACCCAATCATATTCCATATCACATTATAACACTCAATCGCATATTCACATCCTCATTACATTTGTTCATATTTCAATCATGAAATCACATCCACAATACCATCATTTCATTAATCAATCACATAGCCATAACCACACAATCCTCGGGGGTTGGGTGCATACACATTATCGTCTTTTATAGGCCAATACCCAACGAAAACGATAAACCGACGTCGTCGTTTAGGATCGCTGTCCAAGGCCACGAGGAGCCAAAAACACACACAATGTTGTGGGCTACTAACCCACAGGCATTAACAGCAAACCCTGCGCAGATTCCGGGTCTTTCAACCTGAGGGTAATCTCACGACCCTTCCTATTTTCGCACCCCACCACAACCCCCGGCATACAAACAATCATTCATCACATTCAATACTATTCCATCACAATCCAAATTCATTACCATAAACTTTCCAGCACACATAAAACTTAACACATTTCATCTCTACATTTCATTTAACCCAAGCTTCATTTAATTTCCATCACTTATTAACAAAAGTTCACATTTCAATTTCTTACAATCATATATTCACTATTCGGTTCATCCCAAGATTTACCACATATCAACATTTACCAACCTTATTAAACATTTAACATTTATCAACATATACTATCCAACACCCATGTCAAGGTTACGGTTCATTCCATAGCTCATTACATATCACATTGATCAAACCATATTAGGCATTCCACATTTACCAAAATTATAAAACATATGTCTCTTTGTCAAGTTACCCTTTCACTTAATCAATCACAAGTTCATATACCTCAACATTTAGTTTACATCAAGATATATTCACAATCTTATTCGATTAAGACTCACACCTCAAGTAATCTTTCAAGTCATGCAATTCAAGGTGACTTTCACTTGCCCTTTCAAGTTAAATCCCATAAGCTTAAGTTAAACACTCCTTAATCACTTTTAGAAGCTCATTTCCCTCTTAAAATCCATGTAATTAATCAATTAAAAGTTTCATATAAAAACAAATTACCAATAATTTCATAAGTCTAAGGTAGGAGGTCAAACTAAGCAAAGACAGAAAAAGTGACCTAGTCTCGGTGGGTGACCCACATAAGTTCACGGGCGCCCCTCTATTATCTAGAATGTTACTCTGTTCCGGTTCAAGCTCTAAGTCATATTTTTAGCTTCCAAACTTTACCGAATCCAATCTCTAACCTAATATCTCATTTTCTTGGGTTGTCTAGGACCTAGAAGACTCTAAAAAGTCCATCAAAACCAATTTTAATCCATCCATTTCTTCCATACAAAAATCTTGATTCAACCTATACATATATATATATACACATCCATTCATCCACACAAATTCCACCCCACGATTTTCAAATCTTAAATAAATTTCATAGAAATATTTACTAGATCAAATACATCTCATATATGCTAAAATGAGACTAGAAATCCCTACCTCAAGTGGTAAGAAGATAGATCAACAAGAAGGTGTCTTGAGTTTCTAAACCCTCAAACTTTGATGAGGTCAATCTCCTCCCTCCTTCATCAAAACTGCAAACAAATTACATAGGGAGGTTTCTTAAGGTTCTAATCACAATCTTGCAAAAGGAATTTGGGTTTCATGAAGGGTAGAAGGACCTACCTTGAAATCCCTACCCAGTTCATTCTTTGTTCTCCTTTGCTCTTCCTTTGCTTCTCCACCGATTTCCTCTCGTCCAAGTTACTTCTCTCTCTCTCTCTCTTGCATCAAATCAACAATATATATATATATATATAATATTAATATTTTAAGTCCCTCAACAGTAATCTTCAGGTTTCCCATCACCTCTAGCTAGGTATAGGTGTTAAAAGGGTAAGGCTCAGCTGGAAAATACAGAGGACACCCTACTGTTGATTGTCTGTTCAAGTGGGGCGCTCTTCATGGACCACAGGCGCCCGTCCTAGAGCAATGGGCGCCGCTCAGCATGCTTCTGAGTCAAAATGTTGACTTTTGAACTATTTTACCGATTTCTGCCAAAATTCACACCCCTAAGTTATCTTTAATGACTAATATAACTTAATTAACATACTAACATGCCCAAAACATGTTAAAACCATCAAATTATATTAACATGAAAATTCGAGATATTACAAACATTTAATCATAGTTATAAATCTCATACTACCTAATTCAGTTTTTAAAATTTTAGTATTTTATCTTAAATTATTTATTTATTATTATTTGTATTCCAAATCTTATAAAATCAAGAATAACAAATAAAATTATTTTTTCCTTTCTATTTGTTATCCAAATCTACATGGCATTTATAATTTATATTTTACAATTAAATTGTATTTTATTATTATTTAAATGATAAATTAAACTATTTGAATAGATATATATTTTTTTATAAATATGTAATTAAAATATATTCCAACTTATTCACTTCTGTAGATGTACAGGGAGTTATAGATAGATGGATGATGATAGTATCAGCAACTTCCTCTATTTGAAAAGAATTTTTGGACATCAAAAAAAGACCAGGGGGTCACAAATTGACAATCGTTTATCATTAAAGGTCTTCTTGTCACCTAGTTCATATTCATGTCAGCCAATTCAACTCATTTTGAAGAGGGGATGAGGGAGTCAATAACATCAAACACTTGATTAACCTAATAAGGACCACCCTATAACTTCCTAGATGATTTTGTTAGATAAAAGCTCATTCAGTTGTAAGCCAATTGAAATGATTGCAGACTTGTAAACCATAAAAATTAGCTTACAAAGTCTCCAAACTTACAAAATCATGAAAATTATTTGACAAACAAAGATGACCATTATTGATGCAACTCAAAACTCCTCCCTTTATACTTTTAAATACAATTTTTTTACCTATCAGATTAAAAAAAAAAAAGAAAAAAGAAAACAAAAGACCTTGTCACAGTTGCCTAATGTCAAATCTCATACATTAAGTTCCTCAGGTAAAACAACCATGGAATAAAAGACTTGGACGTCTACAGTAACAAATTCTAAATGAACAGAAAAAAAAATTAAAGAAATAAAAATCGAACATTTTCTTCAAAAAATCACAGCCTCAAACATCATAAAATTTATAATCCGTTCATATATGGATAGTTTGTATGTAAATGTCCCTTAATTTGGCCGCGAGAAAGCAAAAACTTAATTTGGATCGGTAAACTCCACATAAAAGGACAAAAAAAAATTTCAAAATTTCCTCATTTTTTCCGTTCCCCCATTATTTTCTAGGAAGCCAAACAAAGGCCTAATCCACAGATCCAATCTGTACAACAATGAGAAATCAATCAAAAAAATCACTCTACTTTATTTCTTATCCAAGAAACAACCAGAAACCAAAAAAGCCAACTTGGATCTGAATTAAAAAAAAAATAAAACAAACAAAAAAAAACAAGATGAATGGAGGCTTAATCTCCTCAAAAGAATAGGCAAGGATCAAAATTTGTGGGGGCACCCCAAAAAGAAACCAAACCTAATTGCGAGATGCTCTATCCAACAACTTAATTTTTTTTTAAATTAAAAAAATGCAAGAATTGACCTTACTTGATGGATTCAAGACAACCCCAAAATCCCCAAGAGAAAGTTGATGCTCAGTAATTTCTCCATATCAATTTGAAGACATTGAAGGATACGAAAATCTAGAATGAAAAACAAATGAATTTCAATAGAAAGGGGGGAGAGAGAAATAGAGAAACATTTGATAAAAATAGAAGAGTGGAGGGAGGATTTAGGGCAGTGCTATTAGGGTTTGATCTGCGAAAATGTTCAAGATGAAAAACTCTGGAGCATGGTGCCGGTTAAATGACCATCCTTCTTAAGGCGAGAAGAGTTGTCAAGGACTTTGGATGAGGCTAAAAAAATATCAAATGGTTGAGGCGCTGAGAAGACGAAACCGTCGAGCAGTAGGCTAGGGTTTCTGCTTATTGATGTAGATGACTAATGTAAAGGAGAGAGGGAAGGAGGGAAAACAAATCGATCGTTAGTATATGCGCGCGAAAATCATTTCTAAAATTTTTGGCTTTAGCTCTCGTCGAGTTTGTTAGGGAGTAATTTTTATTTCACTAAGATATAAAATAAATTAAAATTTATTTTTATGTAGTTGCTAAAAATATAAATGAAAATAAATTTATTTTAGTTTTTCAAAATATTTTTTTCTTACATAAAATTAAATATACAAATCATGGGGCTATTGGGAGTGACAAAATTTAAGATACATGAGATAATTTGCCAAAGGATGTTGGTTCATAATTCATATAATGAGATAAAAATCAATAACTTTTAGAAATTTTCAGAAATTTTAAAAAAATTTCAATGCACCAAACCCACCCCATATTTATCAAACTTACCATAAGTATTTTTCTTTAAAAATTTAATTTAAATTTTTATAATAAAAAATATTATTTTAAAAACTTAAAATTAAAAAATTTTATCATAGCAAAATAATTCATTTGCATAAGCGAATTTTTTTCAAAAACAAATTATATTGTAATTATCTTCCCACTTATTAAAATATCTAAAAAAAAATTGGTAAGTTGTGTTTTATATATATATTATTTTAAAAATTATATCATCTATGCCTAATGGGTATTTGCCTCACCTGCCCTATTCGAGGAAAGTATTGAGATACTAATAGTGAGAAAATAGTGAGAAAGAGGATAAATATTGAAATTTTAAGATGTTACTCAAACGGGTACAAGGATGGGTATAATGGTCCTCACCCCGTGCACAGCCCCATACCCGTGTAAATACTTATTTGATAATTTATATATATTACTAAATTTTTATTTAATATATATATATATAATATATTTTTTGATATATATAATATTTATAATAAAAAGTTACAAATAAGTCTTAGTGAGGAAATATATAATTACTTACCTATACTCAATTATTAGCGAGGAAACTAAAGTTCCTCGCCTATAGTAAAAAACAAAAAAGTTGCTTAACTATTAGCGAGGAAAATAATATTTCCTTGCCTATAACTAACTATTAACGAGGAAATTAAATTTCCACACCTATAGTACTCCCTAAACCTCTCCACGTCTAACATTAGCAAGGAACTTTACTTTCCTCGCCTATAGTCTAAAATAGTACTCCCTAAACCTCTCCACGTCTACCATTAGCGAGGAACTTTACTTTCCTCACCTATAGTCTAAAAACTTGCTTGACTATTAGTAAGAAAATGGATATTTCCATACCGATACTCTATTATTAGCGAGAAAATTAAATGTCCTCGCCTATAATAAAAAAAAAAAAAAATTGCTTGACTATTAGTAAGGAAATGGAAATTTCCTCACCTATACCACACTATTAACGAGGAAACTAAATTTCCTTGCCTATAGTACTCCCCAAACCTCTCCCACATCTATCCTTTTGTGTTGGCGCCATATTTTTCAACCCTATAGCAAGGAAATCCAAAAATCCTCGCAAAAGTCGACTATTAGCGAGGAAATTGTTCCTTGTAAAAAGTTTTCAAACTATTTGCGCGGAAATATTATTTTCCTCGCCTAAATCCTACTATTAGCGAGGAAATAAGTTTCCTCACAAAAACTTTCCTCGCTTATACTCCATTTTCTTGTAGTGACTCTCACGTTGCCCAGGTGTCCAGATGGCCTGAGGGGGTGTCCGGACGGGAGTAACTTCAATGTGTCCAGGTGTCCAGACAGGGCAAAGGCTATTCGGACGGCAGTGTATAAGTTTCACTTTTTGTGTTTTTTTTCTTCTGACAACTTTCTATCCTCGACTTCCAATGCGATTTTAACCTTAAAAAGGATGGATTCAGGCTTCGGCTAAAACACGAAAGTTGTAGCCCTTTGAGTCTTCTTTCCAACCCAAAATGAATCAGGTCAATCTGAATTGTGAGTGAAAAGATATGGTCAAAATACTGACAGTGTGTCAAGCTGGAACTTTAACTGCACACGACTTCAACTATCTTCAACTTCGGACCATTTTTTTTCTCCTCGATAGCCACTATCATTGCTACTAATCTCAATTATTTTGCCGTTTTCCTTGCAATTAAGAAAATAAAAGCTATAAGTAATAAAATAATGATAAAACTTCAAGATTAACTACTTAAATGCATCAATGTGTATCAAAATGTGGAGTTTGTAATTACACTTTTCAAGTGTAATCATTAGGGTTACAAAAATTTGAGGCTTTTATGGTTTTAAATTTGTAATAGTTTAATACCTTAGGTTTTTGATTCAGTGTTGTTAGATTTTAGGAATGTCAAATTCTCCCATGTTTTTTATTCTCCGAAGTTAGGGTTTTGAAACTTTGGGGGTTTTGAGTTTTTTCACTAATATTAAATTATATTTATTATTTATTTTATATTTCACTAATAGAAATAAAAATTAATCTTCCCCCCAAAAATAAAAAATAATTTCTTATATTATATTCAGTTTGATGCATTATGCTATAATACTACTTATCGTGTTACCCCAAAATTCTGTTGCCCGAACAAACATAACCAAATTTCCTACCACCGAGAATGACTGAGTGAGTTTGAAGTAAACTGGAGTTCCTAAGTGGAGCTCTAGTCATCAATATTGGAATAGATCTCACAAAAAATAATCCCAATCCACCACAGGGTGTGTAACGCGTCAGACCCTGCTATATGAACAAAAGGCATACAACTACAAAAATGAAAATAAAATTAAAAAGAGAGATCCCTATAATTCAATAAAGTTAAGATGATGAATCGCCACTTATTTATTTATTTATTATTATTATTTTACATTCAGGGTATTTGGGCTAATTTGTAACACATTGACTAATTCTTGGATCCTGAGAGTTAAAGAATAAATAAGTTCTTAAACTAGTAATCACCTGAGACAAGTCAAATATTTTATAGTTGAGCTGACACTTTATCTCCATTTAATTCAATAAATCTATTCATTCATGTCAACTTTATTATCTATCTGCTAATTAATGTGGGTGCACACTTATTTGTTGAGAATTGGTGTACATACATATGTATATATATATTTAAAAAGAAAAAAAAAACAATGCTTGTAATTAGAATTTTTCTATTTTGGAGCCCCTAAGAACACAAGGCACTGTAAGTATAAATGTCAATTGAAATTAAAGTTGATGTTAGTTTTCATGATATATATATGTAATATACTAAATTTTTGTGGAATTATTGCATTATGAATCTCTTGGCATGTCAATTGCAGGAAAGTGTCAATTGCCAGTTTCAAGCTTGTCAATTGTAAGAAAGTGTGTTGGCTTGTCAATTGCTAGTTTCAAGCTTAAATTACTAGTTGGAGAGTGAGTTTTCCCATAGTCATGACACTTTTCTATATGTTTTTTTTTTTTTTTTTCTATTTGATTTCGACCTCAACCATGATGACCTCAAGACGGCTTGCAGATAGAAAGGTGGAGAAGTTTGAGAAGAACATCAAGACGAGAGGTGCAGTGCCTGAAACTGCAACAAAGAAAGGAAATTCTTATCTAGTGGGCCCTATTGTGGTTAGGTTTTTCATATTTGTTGTAATTAGATCCTGTGAGTTCATACTACTACTTCTTTTTTGGCAAATGAAGATTGAATGCAAACAAATCACACCAAAGCCTCTTACATTTTCATACTCTATATTATTTTTGAAACCGGCTAAACCATCTGGAAAAGTTTTCATCCCCCTGATGCCCAAAGGTTAAATCTGAAAAATTCACTGTTCAGAAGAATAAAAAATTTGTAAACTTATCCATAGGACCTGTATGCCATGGCATTATCCACATCTTGCTTAAGTGGCACTTTCTTGACCTTGAAGGACCTCTCTACCCTCCCATTTTCGCTACTAGCCCTATACTTTCATTTTCATCTAAATAATCCAAAATTTGATATCCTACAAATAAAAATAACTACTGTTCAGCGAACGACTATTGATGTAAGCAGTTCCTTAACTTTTAGGAAGGCTTCGGACTATATATCGCTAAACCTATGCTGCTTTTATTTGTGCTCTCAACCCATACTCTTTACCCTAAGCTCTCCTTCTGCCGGCTAAATCCCGGGATTTAGGAGCTCTTGAGAAAATACACACACACACACACATGATATTATAATCTCAGCGGCGTTTGCTAATTCACTTTTCAATATGCTACCCTTGTTTATCTTTTTTTCTCTTTCTATTTTATTTTTTATCATTATAGTTCTGATATATATATAGTTTTCAGAGAAATTAATGTTTATTTATTTTTCATATTAGAGATACTCAATAAATAAAGTGTAAAGGAAACAAACTACAGCTTAGAATTTAATGTTTGAATACATATTAGAGATGCTCAACAAATAAAGTGTAAAGGAAATAAACTACAGTTTCAACCCAAAGATGGTGTGCTTAGTGAACTCCAAGAACAAGGCTCTTCCTCAGTTAGCTTTTTGCTTATTGAACTCCAAAACAATTCAATGAAAAAATACTAGTTAGCTTTTGCTTAAGTACAACCTGGAAATAGGACTTTTGATATTTAAAAACCAATAATTTCCTCATTTTCTTAACTCTAGTTAAAGCTTTAACTCTAGTTACAACTTGTAAACTTGAGAGAGTTTTTTTTTTTTTTTTTTTTTTTTTCAGACATGGACTCCCCTAATCCATTTCAAGTAGAAAATCTTATTGACGCAGATGGAGAAAATGTGGAAATGGTAGATGCAACCCAAGATGGGCATGTATATGGTTATAATGATGAGAATAATGATTGGAATCTGGATGGAAAAGAGGGGGTAGATTTAGACGATGGGGGTACACTTGTAGAAGAGATTAGTGAGGTAGATGATGAGGGACTTAGTGACTACCAATTAGGTGATGAGGAGTGCTACATATCTAGTGGGAGTGATGAGGTCACAGAGCATAGGGTTGGGTTAGATGCAAGTTATTTTGGAGAGGAACCTTATGTGAATTGTGAAGGAGAAGTTGTGTTAGAGGAAAAAATGATTTTTCCTTATGTGAATGCCTTTAGGGCCAAACTTAGGGACTATACAGTGGAGTAGGGGTTTCCTATAGTGAGGGACAAAAATGAGAAGGCAAGAGTAACCGCACATTGTGCTGTTAAGGGTTGTCCTTAGAGGATTCATGCTTCCCTACTTTTTGATGACATAACCTACCAAATTAAGACATACACACCTGAGCATACATGTGCCAGGATTAACCACAATGAGGATGCAAACTCTACTTGGATAGCAAAAAACTTCTTAGTGATTTCAAGGAGAACCCACAACTTGATTTGGATGGTATGCAAGAGAAATTGAATGGTAGATATGGAATTGAGGCATCTAGGATACAACTTTATAGGGCAAAAAAGAAATGTATGGATGAGCTTGAGGGTAATCATGATGACCAATATAAGCTTCTTCCTACCTATGGTGCAGAGGTTAAGAAAACAAATCCTGGAAGTTTGTTCAAAATGGATTACTTTAGGCCTTATCCCACCCAAAATCCATTGTTCGAGAGGTTGTTTATTTCATTTGAGGCTATGATTAATGGATTCTTACATGGATGTAGGCCTTTTATAGGGGTGGATGGGTGTCACCTTAAGTGTCCTTATAGTGGAGTCCTAATTTCAGCTATTGCACTAGATGGTAACAATGGTTTATTTCCTCTTGTTGTTGTTGTTGTTGAAAGTGAGAATAATGAGAGTTGGAGTTTTTTCTTTGACCACATTCAGACCATTATAAGGACTAGTGGGCAAAATAAGCCTTGGACCATTATGAGTGATCAACAAAAGGGGCTAGATAGGGTTGTTGCATGTTTTTTACCTGAAGCTTCGCATAGAACTTGTGCAAGACACTTGTTTAACAATTTCAAGGCAAAATACCCTGGCCTTGCTCTAAGAAAGCAATTTTGGATGGCTGCTAGAGCCTACAATCATTTGAAATTTAAAGATGCAATGACTATAATTAAGGAGTTAAACACAGAGGCACATAATTATTTGCTTAGACTTTCAGTTAGCTCATGGGTAAGGCATGCATTTGATTATAAGGTGAGGTCTGATCATATCACCAACAATAGGGCAGAATCATTTAACAATTGGCTTGGTAACCTTAGAGGTAAACCAATTCTCACAATGTTGGAGGGTATAAGGTGTAAAGTCATGTCTAGAATCCAAACTAGGCAAAAAAAAAAAAAAAAAAAAGGAGTGGCATAGACACATGGGATAACATCAAATGTAAACAAGTTGTTGACCAAACTTTTTGTATATGATACTATAGGGCTTATGTGGTAGTATATTTAGATACCACTTTTTTGTATAGGCTAATTTCCAATACTTTAATGTATGTGGCCTTGTCTTGGGTACTATTTTTTTGTATAGCCCTTGTTGTGGTGTCATATAGTCATTGACTGTGTAAGCAGATTACTAAATGAAATATGCATTTCATTCAATTTGATGATTGGTACATGGATTGATACTTGCTTAGACATTCATACGGACACACACTTAGTCACTTGAACACACACTTGGACACTTGGAAACACACTTGGACACTTTAACACTCATACATGGCAAACAAGTTTTACAATTACTTTAGTAGGATTAGGATAATTAAAAAAAAAAAAAACACATGATAATAGTGGTGAAGCACATTGCCACTAGCATCTTCATGCACCCTAGCTACCCTTCCAATATTTGAACCCTTAGAGCCATTGCATTATCATGCCTAAACATGTCATTTTTTTTCTCATTGCTAGGTATTCTCCTCCTCTGTATTTGCACACTTTGGGCTTCATGGATGGAAGTTTGAGCTTCATAAATGTTAACTGGTTTGCACCAATCCCAGAATGCACAAACTCCCTCTCAGCATGTATAGTATAGTTTGCCTTTGTTTGGCTCTCAACATGTCACCCTGATCTCTGCTTCCAATCTGCAATGGCAATACCTATTCTTGTACCTAGGTATTGCATTTGTTGTAGTTGAAGATGAAGATTCCATGGTGTCTTAAGCACAACTTGCAGGAGAATAAATAAATTAGAGATGACAATGCTTGAGACTATGAATGAAATGCTTGGGTAAAATGTGAAATGAAAAATAAAAAGTGGTCAAGACTTTAAATGTTTTAGATGAGAAATGCTTGGAATGCTTGGACTGAAAATGGGATGAGACTGTGGATTAAAAATGAAAAATAAGAAATGCTTGAGATGAAAATTTTGAGATGGAAAATGCTTCAGGATATGAATGAAAAATGGTTTCTTGTTATATGTTTAACTCAGTTTAGCTATTTCTCCTCTTCCTTGCTCTATTTTTCTCTCTCTCTTCTGGCATGATTTTGTTCCCTGAACTGTGAAATGCGAATGGAAATATGATTTAGGATAATTATAGCAAAGGAGAGTAAGGTGAGGGTAGTATAGGTATATTGCAATTTTGGATAAAATGACACCAGATTTTTACATCCAATTTTCAGCTCAATTTAATAGAATGGGTTCCTCTGGTAATGTCAGTTAAAGCAAGGGAGGGCAGTGTCATTACAGAAACCTTAGGGGAGATTTCTGTCGGTGTCAGAAACCTCAGGGGAGGTTAGTGAAATTTACCCTTTAATTTTTTATATAAAAGTTGTTGGTTGTGAAATGTTGAGGCATTTGCTAATATGTAAGAATTTTTTAGATTACCCTATTCTCGATGGATGATTCTTATACTAATCATCTTTGATCCTTTTTTTTCTAACTAGTAAAATTAATTTAAAACATAGCCAAAAATGCAGCACAACTCATGTACACATGAAGTATTAAGAGAGCTGAAAAAATTAAGCACTAATGACATATAAGAAGAAAAGAAAATATCTATTATAAATTAAGAAAAAGATAAATATCCAGTAACTTTGCTAAATACAAATGAATAGTGTTCAACATGGTATACTATTCCTTCTACTAACTTAAAAGAACTATCTTTCAATGAAAATATATCTCCTAAAATCAACCAATGGAAGCATCAAAATTTGAAAACTTTGATAGCCATGATTTTGAAAGTGTTGAATGTGATATTGTGTCCCTTCTACAAACTCACATAATATCTTAAGCTAGAAATTTGAAACAATGGAAAAGATAGTTGTGATAAACATAACTAATCCCTTGCGCTCCTTAGGTGATGATGTGGCAAAGTTCCCATACTATTTCTGAATATTATAAAAAGAATTTACTTCTATCATTAAATACTAATTTTCCTTCAAATGAGATGGTACATTCTGGGTTTTACATTTAGTATCATATTCATCAAATGAGATAGATTTTGGAAGGGTAATACTACAGTATTAGAAAACAAAGCAAGGGGCTTGATAAATAGTGGAATTTTGAGGGTTAGGGTTTTGCTTAGTTGGTTCCCAAACATTCCGTGGGATCACCAGCCTCTATTGGCGATTCGAGACTTGTGTGATCTGTATTTAAATCTTTTTAGAACATCATCCCCCCTACATTTGATACTTTGGATATTAGCCCGCTTTTTGCTATTACGGTGTTGGGGACACTTGCCTCAATACTCAATAGCAGCAGAAGAGCATATTGAAGGAGAAGATTTGATGTTGCCAATTGTGTGGCATTTGCACTAAGGATTGATCATTTAGTTCACTTTAATAAGTTTTTCTTTAATAATTTTGATAAGTTTTATGCTATTCCCTTACGCGAGTTAGTGGGTTCCTTTCAATCTTTTTTCTAATACTGTTGTACTAAACTTTATTCTGTTGTATATAGAATTTCGTGGTTCCCCCATGTTCTGTTCTTAAGATGATATATTTCAAGACGGAGGATATAAGATTACGGGTGACAATTTTGGGTGCATTTAGTCATTGGGAGTTGAACTTGACTTGTTCCAATTGACAGTTAAGTTTCATCTATTTTTGACACTAGTCTGGACAGTTACAATTGAGAAAATATTCTCCCGCTTCAATCTTCTTTTTGTGCCATCAGTTATGTTTTATCTTTTTGAAGTATTCTTGAATGTAAATTAATTTTCAGAAATTACAATTTAAATTTTGAAACAAACTAATATATCTAGCATTACAAATATATTAGTAATGAATGTTAATGCGGTAACATAATTAATTTTATCTTAGTAAGATAAAACATATAAAAATACAAATAATTTAGAAAATAAAAACATAAAAATATATTGTACGTAAATAATGACATAAGTAAATAATAACATTTGTTTTTCTTTTTTCTTTGGCGGTGGAGGGTTTAAAATAAAAGTCTAAGAGGATAGTAATAAATTTTATCTTTTAGTCATGAAAATTGATATACTAATAAATTTTACTAATTAACAGAAATATAAGTAGTTTAGGTAATTAGTTAAAAACTTAAATTTCTTTTGTACCTTTTCTCTAGTCAAGAAAATTTATATACTTAGTAATTTTACTATTAATTTAATGCTTAGCAAAAGGTTATTTAATAATTATGGTTACTACATTTCAATGAAGTTAGAAGACGTATATTGAGTAATAATGTTTAATTATTTATACTTCTAAATTATAAGAAAATAAAAAATAAAATTAATTCAAACTAAAAAATAATTAGAGTTAAAAAAATTAATATAGGATAATATTTAAGACTTTACAGACAATAAACAACTCCATATTCCTAATTTATTATTTCATGAAAGAAGGTTTAAAAAAATAACATTTGGACCTAATCTGATCCGAATCCAACCCAATATGTGTTTGGGTCCAATCCATTATATCACTTAGGCCCAATCCAATCCAAATCTAAATTCAATCCAGAAAATAGCAAGGATGAAAGCTCAAGATAATCTTACGAGCAAGCGGTGATTACATTATTTTAACCAAAGTCTTTCAAAATAACAATTTGTTAAGGCTAAAATTGTAAATTAGCAAATCTATGGTCAAAGATAGTGGTGTGTAATGTCTAGACTTAGTGTAGGCTAAGATACTACAGTCTTGAATCAAGTAGAAGTGTAAAGGTCTTAGGAAAGCTGTGTTTGCATAATACTGGAAGTCCTGAAGAAGCCAAACAAGGTTTGGAATTGATTTATGCAAGATGTCCGCAAGAAGGCAGCAGTTTGGCGCTGAAAAATTCCGAGAGCTAAAATTGAGATTAAGCTGTGCGGGAAGCCCGCTTTGACTCGCGGGATGGCCGTGGGAAGCCCACAGGTGTGCCCTTCTCGCGAGGTATGCTATTCCAGCTTATTTTGATTAGTTGCGAGCCCTAGCCGCCTCAGTTTGTCTATATATATCTTCTGGGTGTCTTCAGGATTAGAGGTAGAGAGAGAATACACATCAGATTGAGAGCCAGGAAAGTTTAATTGTTCTCTCAACAACATAGCCAACATGGTTCATGTTCAATCCGAAGGAGTTCGGGTTCGAGTTTTGTGAAGGCTGAGGATTCAACACATTGTGGATTCAGGAAAGCTACTGAGAAGTCAGTATCGTGCCTTCGAGGAGTTGAAGGGCTTTCGCTAAAAGGAGTTGGTGAATTGAGGAGTCTGTGAATCGAGGTGACAAGCAAATGTCAATATAGAATAGAGTCGAGGAGTCGATCTATCGAGAGTTTGAGTTTGTAACCAATGTTTGTTTTTGGTGAAAGTTTTGTTTGAGGTTTCCTTTTGTAGGTTTCCTCGTTTCTTGTATACTGCCTTCCACAATCTTTTGTGTATGCATAGTTGATTAATTAGGATCTTCATCAACAATTACGAAATTTCACAATTAAAACTAAAGGGAAATTGACCGACCCTAAAATGTGTTCGGGTTCTACCTCTCAAGTGCAAGAGGGTGGTCGTAGTCTTACTCGGTGAGAACTGAGGTCATCTCCACAGGGAGGGCTTTGTTAAAAGTTCTAGACTTGTTCTCTTAGTTAGTAGGTGAACCTAAGTTAATCTAAACTAACTTTGGATTTATAATAGGCTTGAGGATGGTTGGGTTGAGAATGATGAAGTGAAGGAATTGTGATATTAAATTAAAATGCAAATATTAAAAATAAAATAACTAAAATAATCTTAGCTTCGAACCAAATCTAAAAGTGGGTAGTGGTTTACTCAAACGCATTAGTAACTCAACCTAACAAATGCACATGCATTGCTAGGTCTGAAGATATTTGTAAAACCTATTTTATGGAACTCAAGATAAGCAGAGGCTTTTGAAATTTGTTTTGGACTAACCAGGACATTGAATGGAACACCTAGTATGCACGGGCATTAACTTGTAACTAGGCTTGGATTGTAACACTGGTGAATCGATTTCTTAAGAAAATCTCATGTTATGGTTTTAAGAAAATAAGTTCTGAATCACCAGGCCATTGAATTAAACACTTGATAAGCACGAGTGGCTAATCGTAACTAGGCTATGATTATAACACGGGTGATTTGATTTCGTAAGAAAACCTAATTTGGGTTTCAAAAAATATATTTCTAATTCACCAAGACATTGAACCAAACACTTGGTCACAAGTGAAAACTTGTAACCAAGTTATCGTTATAACAAGGTTAAGTTGATTTTGAAAGAACCTTAGCTTATTATAGGATTCCAATTAGAAATCAAAAGATATTTAATTTAAAAATATTCTTTTACGTTTGAGTTCACCAAACTACCACACCATCTTCATTTCAGTGGTTCCACCTTCATTGTATAACTCTATATGCCTTTGGCTCCAACTTCTAATGCTCTTAGAGCTAACTTATGGAACCACTAAAATGCTATGTCTCTGAGGCTAGAAAAAAGCACTCCACACATCAATGTATCGTTTATGCTCCATAACGCTATAGCTTGCACGTAATGGTGGTAATGGTTGAGAAGGCCAAATTTCCCATCATAGATGTTGAATCTAAGTGCTATGAATTTATTGGGTGTCTTCATTTCACAAATGTTATTAGTGAATGGAGATGCAAAGATCAACCCAAGTGCTCTATTTGCTATCGTTATGGTTGTTTGCTCCGTTTTCTCCAGTTTATAGTACTGTGGCTTCTCCACCACTTTACTTTTTTTTGGATTCCCTTTGCTTCTTTGTCTTCTTCCACACTCAACTACCAGTGGAATAGCTCTCACTCCCTTCTTGGTATCTCCGCTACTTCTTTGATCTTTATTTAGGGGTAAAATCCTTGTGATGTGATCGAGATAAGCTTTCAACACGCTTTATTTGTTTCTTATGGTGCACTCACTATCCCTGTTCATGACTTGACTGCACCTTTATAATTTTTTGTCAACTAAAATGTTGGGACCCCCACTAACTTTCTTTTAGATCCTTGGTTTTTCTCCATCAGTTTGATTATCAATATATTCTAGCTGATCATTTGACTCATGAACAACTTCTTCATACTCCATCTTATATGTCGTAGACCCATTTGAATTGCTTTTAGAACCACTTTTATTAGAAGGGTTAGGATCTAGGACCTTTTCTTCGTGCATGCCATTGTTTCATATAGTAACCAACTCTATCTCCTTAACTCAAATCAGCACCTCTATATCTATCGACTTTTACTCTGCTATTAATAAATAAGTAGCTCACGAATATAACTTTAATGGTTTTGAAAGAGTTCTAATAGTTAATGAAACCTCCATCGATCTCTGGTGCTTTGGATTCTGGCCATGCCTCCTAGATTGAGGGATTATTGTATCAACACTAGTTGTTATTTTCACAAACTGTAATAAAAACTTTGAAAGATTTTAAAAAAGTGAAAAACTAGCCGTTTTCTATAGACAATGCCAAATGTGCGGGATAAAAAATAGCTTGCGCATGCTCACCACATTAACGGAATTTGCCCTTGTTAGTTGCAAACAAAAAGAACAGTGAAGAAAAGAGGTCGAGGGATGTTCATAATTAGGGAATATCTGAAACTTAAGTTAGTAATAAGTTTAGAGAGAATTATATTAAGAGAGACTTTAATTGGTAATAGTGAGCGTACATTAATTAATGGACCTCTTGGACTATTTATAGACTAGGAAAAGAACAAATTGCTAGGGAATTGATTTGACAAAATAATAATAAAAATTTTACTAATTTACCCATTTTCTAGTAATTATAATGACAATTTACTTTGCATTGAATGCGCATGGTTATTTTCAGAGTGGTAGATAAGAAGTGACAGATTTGAAAAGTTCAAATGTCACTTCATATCTGTCACTAACAAAATAACGAACTAACTATATAAACTAACTAAATTATAATAATGAACTAAATTAATTATAATTTTACTATATGGTTGAAATCAAACCATAATCTAACTTCCTTATACTTGAACCAAGTTGATGACATTAAGAATGGATCATACTCAGGGATGAGCTTAAATATACTCAGTGCGTCTGTGCTTGAGAAGAATGCCACATGTCTAGTATATTTCTTACACCAATATTGTAACACCCCGATTTTTCAAAACTTGGGGAGTGAGTAAAAGAATCATACACAACATGTGCTAAAATATCCGTTACCCTAATTAGAGTTGCACCACCACCTTGGAGCAAATATCTATATTATATAATAATAATGATTTTGTTAATAACTAAAAGTAATTAATAACAACGAAACCTCGGTGTAACCGGGCAATAGTGCTCCAGCCACCACCTCAATTAATAGTAGAGATCTAGGCCTCAGAGCCTTTACAATTGTATCAAACAAATCCCTAAATTATATTATAGTTCTGAATCATGTTATAGTGACGAAAAGTAACTCCAATAATGGCCCACCTAGGTCTCAGGTTCATGACCTGCAAAAGAATCTGTAGAGACGTGAGCACTAATCCACTTGTGCCCACGGTGCATAATAACAATATATATGATATGCACACAAAAATCAGACTAGCAAAAATTTCATATCAATAACTCACGAATTTTAAATTGTCTCGCATCCTAACATCAAAACATACATCAACATACATCTCAAAAATGATTCAATTGTTATCTTTTATTCATCTCTTTGCCATCACATCAAAATCATCATAGTCATGGGACAGGTGCTATACAATATCGTTTTTTACGGGTCCAGACTCGATGGCCACGAGTAGCTCCATAATTATCATCGTTGTAGGCTACTAACCTACTGGCATGAATACCAACCCCTGCACAGGTTTAGGGTTTTTCAACCCAAGGGTAATCTCTGTACCCTTCCTATTTTTCAGTATCTACAGCCCCACAATTACAACATTGTTCACATTTCTTTTATCTCCATTATTATCATCTCAACACAACAGCTGATTAGAATCAACCATCAACATCACATCATCATTTTCATAATCATTCTCTGTTAATAAAATAAATCACTCAAACATTTCAAAATTGAGCATTCTCAATTACACATTTTCCATGCATTTAACTATAAATATCACACTGCAACTTCAAGGGCAAAATCATAATTTTGCTTAACTTTAAGGGTAAAATCGTATTTTCAAAAAGCCTTGGGGCCACGTCGTATTTATTCCAAACTTTGGGGGTCACTATGTAATTACCCAAAACTTTGGGGCCAATTTGTAATTTTTCAGTAAGTTTGGGGTCAAACTAAAATTTTTAGTAATTTAGGTGTTAAACTGAAATTTTGTAAAACTTTTGGGGTGAAATCATAATTATATAAACTATTGGGGCTAAAGGAAAATTTTGGAAACTTTCATGGAATATGCTTTGGCATATTCTCTTCTTCAATTCTTTCTAATTCCAGTGAGCTCCATTTTTTGTAGTGATATTTTGGTATTTTGGTTTGAATAGAATTCACACAATGTAGTCTAACTTTAATTACATTCATACAAAATGATCACATAAAAATTTATCAAAATATTTTCATATCACATGTATGTAAATAAAATGCATTAAATTCCTATCTCGAATCCAAAGAAAAGGTGAAGAAACTCTAAAACTTTAAGCGAAGTTTTAAATTCGCTCCTTTGTATCTCCTATTTTAGACCGAATTATCACGATCCGACACTATCATGATGATCACAACGTCAAAAATACCAAAATCCTGTTATTCCTGAACTTAAATCCTCATTTTCTCCCTCCTCTTTCTCTCTTCTCTTTATTTCCTCTCTCTTCCATTTTTTTTTCTTCTCTCTTGGTTCACTTCTCCCAACACATAACACACACACACACACACACCCATTCACACACATATATAAATGTCATATGCTTGGTGGCCAAGCAAAGTGAAACTTCTAGGAAGCTTCAAATTTCTTTTTTTTTTTTTTTGGCTTCTCATGGAATTTCCAAGCTAACTAAGGTGTACACATGGTTATTTTTGACCATTAGATTTTATAGCTTATACATATATATTAAAAAAAAATATTTGTATTAAAATCATTTTTTTTATAATATAACAAAATAATATGAATATTAAAAATTTTAAATTTTAGGGTTGTTACACCCTCCCCTCCTTATAAAAATTTCGTCCTCGAAATTTGAGACAATCAGCACAAACATTACTCTAAGAAAGCAATTGTGGATATTTCCTTCATACCTTAGATTCATGCTTCTGAGTAACTCTTAAATACCATGATACTTATAGCATGAGCAGGATTATTAAAATTAACTCATTAAATATTACTCAGATCATTTCACACCCCTATCCTATATCGCACTATCATGACATACCTATTCGAATTGTTCCAATGTTACACTTAGTCTTCCGATTTATATCCACACTTCTTCTTTAATAATAGTTCTTTTCACACCCTCATTTCAACATACCAATGTATCAACACACCGCACATGCGGCATTGTCCCTTGATCATAAGGCCAAGATAACAAAAGTTAACACTTCCGCTATTACACATCTATAACACAGCACCCCCATTTTCAGGGTTTTCTTCCACTTTATCACATTATTTAATATCCTCTTCTTTCATCAGAAATTCTTATTTAATTCATCATCCGCCATTACCAATCACTTTGTCAATATTTTCAATTAATCATGAATGATGATCTTGAAGTACTTTATTTTTCAAATCCTCTTAGCATAACATACTTATACCGAATTTATCATTACCCTAAAATGTTACTTCTTTATTTTATTTCTAATTTCTCCCATGGATCTAAACCTTGAAATACGTAACCTTAGCATTTAGTCTTTCCAACTGAAACCCCAAGTCCATTCGATCAAAGTTTACTATGAACCAAATAAGTAACATACCGAATACATAGTTAACACCAAACATCAAAGGTCACCACAGAATCATTTTGACCACATAAAAACAGCACTAAGTATATCATATTTAAGTATAATAAGTATCCAGTCAAGCATAGTTGCTAACCAAGTTAATTCACAAATCTTCTATCAATTCTAACTTTGTAACTTTCATTTTTATTCCTAACCCTCTGATTCTCAAGTACAGTTTCACTTTTAGTTTTTCTCGATCACATATTTGCATACTCACATTAAACTCAATTAATTTATCAATCGTCCAATCCAACCCAACTCATTAGACACTAATTAAAATTCACAAATTCTAACCACAATTTCTCATATTATCCACAACATAATTAATAACCTGAAAATAGGGATACTAACAAATAAACATAGTAAGCTATTTATTCCATTTCAAAACCCCTTTTTTTCTACATATTTATCCTATTCCGTGCTCATAACTGCAACTAGACTCCCCTATTAGCTTCTGGCTTTTACCAAACTAAACCCAAGTAATTCTTTCAACCAGGAGTCCTCTTCTTCTCCTAGCTTGATATTCTCGTATATGCACCATAAACTAGTTGGTAAATTAATATTTCTCTTACCGAATATGCAGCACTATCAATTTAAGTTTCAACATAATCTATTATCAAACACATGAAAGTCACCAATCCACCATTCAATACCCCTCTTTCTCTTTTCCACTCTACACACATATATATCTACATACCACATTAACTTCATCCCAAACTTCCACAAATAATCCTGACTTAATCAAAATTCAGCATACAAGTAACTTAAGAACATACACACTTCTACAACTTGTCTAGATAATCATTAAATACCCTGTTTATTTTCATTCCTATATTCAAGGTCAAACACCTTTAATTTTTTCCATCATCTCCCATTCTCCAGCAACAACACAAGCAAAATTGCAACAAACTTTTCTACTAAGATCGTTAGTAGCTACATTAGCTTTACCTGGGTGATACTGTAATTCCAAATTATAATATTCCACGTATTTTATCCACCTTCAAATCTTTCTGTGTAAAGATGTACTTCAAACTTTTATGATCTAAAAAATACTTCAAATTTTTTACCATACAAATAATGCCTTCAAGATTTTAGTCCAAAAATTACTGCTATCAACTCTAAATCATAACTTGGGTAATTCTGCTCATGAGTCTTCAACTGCCTAGAGCCATAAGTCACTACCCTTCTCTTTTTTTGCATCAGTAAACATCCTAATCCTTTCTTGAGGCATCACAATAAATTGAATAGCCTTCACCCCTTTCTGAAATTATCAAACTGGTGTAATAATTAATCTCCTCTTGAGTTCTTGAAATGATTTCTTACAGTCATCACTCCAACCAAACTTAATTCGCTTTTGGGTGAGTCTAGTCAAAGGAGTGGCTAACCTAGAAATATCAAGTATGAATCTTCAATAGTAATTTGCCAAATCCAGAAAACTACGAATTTCAAATACAGTTTTTTATCTTAACCATTCTAAAACAATCTTAACCTTAGACAAATCCACCACCACTCCTTTCTCCGAAATCACGTGTCTAAGAAGTTTTACCTTTTTAAGCCAAAATTTACACTTACTTGGATTGGCATACAATTAATGCTCTTTTAAGGTTTGCAATACTATCCTCAAATGTCTTTCATTTTCCTCATCTCATTTAGAGTACACTAGCACATTATCAATGAATACAACTACAACTTTGTCTAGGTAATCTCAAAACATTATGTTCGTTAAATCTATAGATACAGTTGAAGCGTTAGTCAATCTAAATGGATTACTAGAAACTTGTAATGACCATATCGAGTCTTGAATGCTATTTTTTTTTTCTCAAAAATGTCCTCTTGCCTCACTCTCCACTAGTGATACTCAAATATTAAATCACTTTTTGAAAATACCAATGATCCTTTCAACTAAAATAGATGTATGAATCAAATAATAGAAATCAATCTTTACAATTACTTGTATAGAATCACAATCCTTATGACATTATATCATAAATTTTTGGACTAAATTAAATCACAAATCCCTTGATTATCAATTTTTATTTCTTTCTTATTACTATAACCCTTTACTTGTCTGTATATTCAGAATAGAATTCTCAATTCTAATTATACTTAAGGTAAATCAAAGCATCATTGCACTTAAATTGATTATATCAGAACATCTAATCAACTAATGGTATAAATCCGAATTAATCATCTCAAAGCCTAGTAAGTATGATATGTCTGGTATAATTAATACCTTCAAATAATCTTCAAATTCTTGGTCAGGACTTTCGAATATTCTTCAAAATGTTCTAATTTCTTCTGCTCTCTATTACTCATATAAAGCCTCGATATTCATTATATAACAAATAATCTGACTAAGTATAACTGGATTAATCAACACTCTGAGTTTCACAATTTATCACCTATATAAATTTTAGCTCCCACTCATCATATCAATTATCAATCACTTATAGTTATTACGAGTACACAAATCAATCCCCAATATTCATTATTAATTCCCTTAATAATCTCCTTAATTTGCTACAATTTCCAATATATATATATATATATATATATATTTTCAATGCCATCAAGATGTGCCAAAATCTCGAATGATAAAACTCCCGAACCTCTACTCCTCGAAGTCCATACTCATCAAGTACAATCACTTTGTTCTTGTATCTTAACTATCCATTTATGACTACACTTTTGTACTCAACACTTTAGCTAGAAAATTGGCAGTACTGTATTTTCTAATAAAACTAGTCCCACACTTGGAACCCAATAACTCCTAGTCCACATGATCAATACCATTCTTGAATAACTTCATCTCTAAAAATTTATTATTCTATTATTATAATTCTCGTCCCAAAGAACCTCAAAATCACAAACATTCTCTTAAAAACTTTACTGAAAGCAACTCTAGTACAACCAAACTTCTTATCCTCTTACTTAAAGTATCAGCCATTATATAGGCATCACCCAAATAACATTGAAGAATTTAAGATCATAATATTTCTAGTAGTCCATCCAACGACATTTTCTCAGGGTCAAATCACATTGTATATACCAATAACTTTAGAATTCTTGTATTTTAAACACCCTCAAGACTTCAATGCAACACTATTGTAGTCAATTAACACTATTACAGTTAATTTTAAATCAAGTACAGGTTATCCTTCTCATGTGATTTCAACTATCTCAATTTACATCGTCATTTGACCATTATGCATTAGCACACAACCTAAATTTTTTTCTCGTAACCCATCACAATATCTAGAGTAATCCTTCCACGGGTAAGAATAACCAACATAGAGCTTCAGTCAACCTATGTCTCGGCTTATAAAATGTTCTTAAAAACTTTACCTTACCAAATTTCTAACTCTTTCCTAGATTAGTCAAATTAATAATTTTATCAATTGAGGGGCATCTTAAATATAACAGTAGTAGTTGCCCACCAAATTCACAAAGCTTGGATATCAAATATAACCTCAGACATACTTAACTAATATAACTAAAACCTTTGGAGGATCCATCGTAATTACTTAACCAATTTACCACCTAACCCCAAACTTTATCTCAAATAAACAAAACCTATACTTGCTGTTCTCAACACGTAACCATTAAGACGATTCAATAACAAATACATATCCTTAATCACCACTTAATTTGACAACTTCTAATTTACCCAAAACCTTAAACCTTTTACCATTCATATTAACAAAAATAATCAATATCTCAACACCAAATATTAGATGAAACCATAGGCCCATAAATCACTTGATTAAATTCTAAACTTCTAAAACTTAAACAATATCGTAGAATGTGGCACAATTGAAATGAGAGAGGCATCTGACATAAAATTTAATAAAAGTTAATCTACCTTTAAGGAAATTAACCCCACTCTTTCCCAAGAAACACCTCCATAATCTACACATTATTCATGAAAACAAAACTACGACTCCTTTTCGTTCAACCTCAAATTAACTACTTGAACACAAGATTTTTCAATGCACTTAATATCATTAATGGAGAAAGTAACATTACTCTTTCTTTATTCCAAATCTAAATTACGGTATCATCAGTCAAGGTAGTCATCACTAATCCATAATAATAGTCCATCACCGCTTATCAAGTCGCTAACTTATCCATTTCAAAATTTAAATCTCTTTCAATTACCCTTACTACTTTTAAAATCATCTCACAATTATACATCACTCAATAATAAAAATGCAATCTCAGTAAATCCTTGAGTCACTGTGTTAGACTTTTCAAGCGCTTTGAACTTTAAATTTAAAACCCTTTTTACTACATTTACATCTATATCTAACCATCATTCTTGATGTTAGAACTACCACCAAAACATCATTTACATCTTATGCCTAAGCCAAACAAACCACCGCTGGTTACACCACTTGCTCATGCACTGACTTTACTTATCATCAGTTAAGGATATTTCATAAGTTTTCATATCCTTTACCAGAAAGGTCACTATTCTAATAGCTTTTCCAATTTTATCCACTTACACTACCAATTATACCATAAGATACCAATGAGTTCATTTTCAAAAAAACTAAATCTCAATTATAAGCATATAACATATAATGCCAGACTCCTACTGTCCTTTAGGTATTCTAACCTAGGCTCTGATACCAACTTGTAACACCTCAATTTTTCAAAACTCGGGGAGTGAGTAAAAGAATCATACACAACATGTGCTAAAATATCTGTTACCCTAATCAAAGTTGCACCACCACCTTAGAGCAAACATCTATGCTATATAATAATAATGATTTTGTTAATAACTAAAAGTAATTAATAACAATGAAACCTCGGTGTAACTAGGCAACAGTGCTCCAGTCACCACCTCAGTTAATAGTAGAGATTTAGGCCTCAAAGCCTTTATAATCGTATCAAACAAATCCCTAAATTATATTATAGTTCTAAATAATGTTACAGCGATGCAAAGTAACTCCAATAATGGCCCACCGAAGTCTCAGGTTCATGACCTGCAAAAGAATCTATAGGGACGTGAGCATTAATTCACTTGTGCCCATGATGTATAATAACAATATATATGATATGCACACAAAAATCAGATTAGCAAAAATTTCATATCAATAACTCACGAATTTTAAATCGTCTCACATCCCAACATCAAAACATACATCAACATATATCTCAAAAATGATTCAATTGTTATCTTTTATCCATCTCTTTGCCATCACATCACAATCATCACAGTCATGGGACAGATACTATACAATATCATCGTTTACGAGTCCAGACCTAATGGCCTCGAGTAGCCCCATAATTATCATCGTTGTAGGCTACTAACCTACTGGCATGAATACCAACCCCTGCGCAGGTTTAGGGTTTTTCAACCCAAGGGTAATCTCTGTACCCTTGTTATGTTTTAGTATCTATAGCCCCACAATCACAACATCGTTCATATTTCCTTTATCTCCATTATTATCATCTTAACAAAACAGCTCATTAGAATCAACCATCAACATCACTTCATCATTTTCATAATCATTCTCTGTTAATAAAATAAATCACTCAAACATTTCAAAATTAAGCATTCTCAATTACACATTTTTCATGCAATTTAACTATAAATATCACACTGCAACTTTAAGGGCAAAATCATAATTTTGCATAACTTTAGGGGTAAAATCGTAATTTCAAAAAGCCTTGGGGCCACTTTATATTTATTCCAAACTTTGGGGCCAATTTGTAATTTTTCAATAAGTTTGGGGTCAAACTGAATTTTTTAGTAATTTAGGGGTTAAACTAAAATTTTGTAAAACTTTTGGGATGAAATCATAATTATATAAAACTATTGGGGCTAAAGGAAAATTTTAGAAACTTTTCATGGAATATGCTTTGGCATATTCTCTTCTACAATTCTTTCTAATTCCAATGAGCTCCATTTTTTGCAGTGATATTTTGGTGTTTTGGTTTGGACATAATTTACACAATCTAGTCTAAATGTAATTACATTCATACAAAATGATCACACAAAAATTTATCAAAATATTTTCATATCATATATATGTAAATAAAATGCATTAAATCCCTACCTCGAATCCAAAGAAAAGGTGAAGAAATTCCAAAACTTTAAAATTTTGCTCCTTTGTATCTCTCATTTAGGC
This sequence comes from Vitellaria paradoxa, assembly GCA_019916065.1. Classification (NCBI taxonomy): domain Eukaryota; kingdom Viridiplantae; phylum Streptophyta; class Magnoliopsida; order Ericales; family Sapotaceae; genus Vitellaria; species Vitellaria paradoxa. The sequence goes on along the minus strand of CM034233.1, from coordinate 36,873,484 downwards.
CGAATTATTACGATCTGACACCGCCATGATGATCACAACGTAAAAAATACCAAAACCTTATTATTCCTAAACTTAAATCCTCATTTTCTCCCTCCTCTTTCTCTCTCCTCTTTATTTCCTCTCTCTTCTATTTTTTTTCTTCTCTTTCGGTTCACTTCTCCCAGCATATAACACACACACACACACACCCATTCACACATATATATATCTCATATGCTTGGTGGCCAAGCAAAGTGAAACTTCCAGGAAGCTTCAATTTTTTTTTTCTTGTTTTTTTTTTTTGGCTTCTCATGGAATTTCCAAGCTAACTAAGGTGTACACATGGTCACTTTTGACCATTAGATTTTATAGCTTATATATATATATATATTAAAAAATATTTGTATTAAAATCAATTTTTGTTATAATATAACAAAATAATATGAATATTAAAAATTTTAAATTTTAGGGTTGTTACAAATATAAAGATAAATAAAATAATCCTTATCAATTACATATAAACCCCAAATACAATTATAAAAACTTTAACTGATAAATTTGATACATAAAAATTTTAAACAAGTATTTGCATCGAAAAAGTTGGTTGATGAAAATTCCAAACCCACACAATCACACACACAGTGAAAGTAATCACACAAGAGAATAACGAGGAAACCCTATCACGGGGAGAAAAACCTCTATTTACAATCCCACTATCAACGGGTTACAAGACTCTACTCAGACTCTCTACGAATCACTTACACGAATCCTTTCGTCACTCTTGCTCCAATCACTCGATAAACCCTACAAGCAGGCTTTTTGCCTCACACAGAAAGTGAAAAAAAATACAAGAAGACTTTAGAGAAAGAACATGAAAGCTCTCAATAATCAAAGACTCTTTCTCTAGATCCCTATAATATGTTCTCCCACACCTCACAAATTACAGAGTTGGTTTCACATATATATAGGGTTACACAAAGTTGCCCTAGTTTGGCAAAATAGGAAATTAAATCCGGACAAAATATTCGTAGCTCGATCCCTCGTGCTCCCATCCTCCAGCCTGCGACCTGCATTGGAATTTTTCTGCTTTAGGAAATAATATTGGCGCAGCCTTGCTCTCCCATCCTCTTGCCTGCGGACCTCACTGGAATTTTTGGGACACCTTGGCGCACCCGTGCGCTCCCTGCGGGATGCCTGCGTGCTTGGAGCGCACCTGCGCTCCCCGCGCCGTGCCTGCGAGGTACACTGGAATTTCATCCACGTTCCAGAAAGCTGTGTTCGAATCCCATTAGGCTTTGTAATCCTTCACACCAATTATAATTCTTCAAAATCTTGGTCAACCTAATTCATTTTACTCCTTAATTGTTCAGAATTCTTCAAATCTTCAATTTGTATCACTTTAGGAAACTTTAATAGCATTCCTAATTTAACTAAGATTTTGATTGGATTTGCCACAAGACTTTACAATCTCCCCCTTGGCAATTCCATATCAAAACTTAAGTTAAATTTTAAAATCTGCTCAATTCTACACGTACTGAACACACACATCAAGGCACCATGTGGTGATATAGAAATGATCAATAATATCATTACCAAACTAACACACTGAGCACATAATACATAATATATCATGCCATAGCCGAAACAAGTTCACATATTACATATATAACCTCTGAAATGACTCTCCTTTTTTTGATATGGAAATGACAAGCACACAAAATTAAGGAAGAGGAATAAGGCAAGATCAAACCGAAGACCCATGAGTATGGCATACATGACACGACCTCTTCTAAGTGTGACATCAGAATAATGTGAGGGAGGATCTCCTACGCCCTGCCTACGAGGATCTCGGGAAAATACGTGTAAGTGTAGATTTGGACACAGACAATCAAAACTAAAAAGAGACAGTAGAAGAATTCACTAAAAAATGTCAAAAAAAAACTTTAATTCCAGTATACCAATGCATGTACATCAATCTCTCACCTTCCATAAAATCAATGATTCACATTATGGTTTTCCAAGAAAATCTTCAATTTTGTGTTAGGAGGTGAAATAAGTCATAAAATTGAACAAATGCTTGTGCACGTGTGAGTTTTTGACTATAATATACATATAGGCTCCCCTCAAACAAATCATCGACTCAAAAAGTTAAATTTGATGTACCAAATGAATTGAGAGCCAATTGTCCTCCTTTTTATTAATTTTTTTAACACTTGGTGGCTTTCACACGCTTATGGGTAGGTAGCTATTCCCTTAACAATCAACGAGTCATTAAGGGGCTTCTCACTGGTCCCACCGGTATCCCTTTCCAAGGTTTTTTTTTTTTTTATGATGCATAACTTTGATATGCACATATCAGGCTCCTCAACATTTTTAAACACATCAAACAATAACCCTTGATTCGTGGAAAAGAAGAGAAAGAGATATATGCATGTACAGTCAAGTGTAATAGGAAGCACTTCAAAATTATGACAAAATTCACCAAAACACTTCGTATCAATTTACAAGGAATGCGAAAATTATGAACTCATTGAAATCGATGAATTTGGAAGATTTAATGTACAGGTAACAGTATAGAAGTCATAAAATATTTTCAACTTAATCAATGAACTTCTAACTTATCTTTTAGATTTCAATGGTGTGCACAAATACCTACAAATTTTCTTAGAGACTCAAAGTGAAGGGCATTTTGTGAAACAAAACAATTTAAATCTGACTTTCTAATCCAAATAGCTCTAGTTTTAAGACCAATTGTCTTGACAGGTTTTTCCTCACGTTTTTTACTTTTATAAAAATTCTTTTTCTCAACAAATTTGAAATTTGTACCTCTTCGAAATATTGGACTGTTTTGTTTTTGAAAAGGACGTGAGTTTTTGTAATAATCTTCTGAAAATTTTGAAAACACTTGAAATTTATTCTTCACATGGACTTTGGGCTCAGGGTTTTTTGAAAAATTTTTAACATAGTTTAAAGGAAGACCATAGAGTTTGTGACAGTTTGGGTGTATATGACCTTTGATTCCACAATGGTGACAAACAGGTACAAGGGATTGGGATCTAGCAAAATACGTACCTTTCACTATGTGAGGAGGATGCTGATAGTGTTTATTCTTTTCAAAACTCTTCTTTGGTGGTGCAGCAGACTTAGGGAAGGTCTTAGGATTGGCTGCAGGTTTTGAAACAACCTTTACTACTACTGAAGGTGCTGATGATGATGAAACAATTGTACTTTTCCCTCCAGTGTAGCCTAAGCCTGCTTTGTCTCCATGTGTTCGTTGTTGGCTCCAAATTTCTTCTAACTTTTGAGAACTGTAGTTCATTCTTTCAATTATCTTTTCATCACTCTTGATCTTCTCTTTCAGTTTACTGATCTCATCCTGAAGTTCTCCAACATCTTTCTCCAATTCATCAATCTTTTTATTCTTTTCTTCAAGTTTTTCTTTGAACTTTTCTGCACTATGAGACTAAGAAGTTTTGTCAGATTCCAAAATAGACATTTCACCTGTGAGCTTTTCATTCTCTATCTTCAAGGAATCTCGTTCACTTCGAAGTTTACAGTTTCGGGTATGTTGGGCTTGTCTTTGTTTCTTCACCTTACTGTAGTCAACAATTAAAGCATCATATGCTACTTGCAAATCATTGTTGAATTCATCCTTAGAATCATCATCTTCATGATTTGATATATCAGTATCGCTTTGAGATCCAGAAGCTGTCCCTGCAGACGAAGAGTGAGACGCAATAAAAGCAACAAAATTACCTTCATCATTTGATGATGCTGATGAAGATGATTCATCTGAACTGGATTCATCATCTAATGTAGCGTTCATGACTTTGACTTGCTTCTTTTTCATCTTTTTGTTTGCACAGTATTGAGCAAAATGTCCATATCCGTGACACTCAAAACACTTGACCTTGTTCTCTTTGTTTTCTTCCCCAGATTCAATCTTCTTGATTTTCTTTCCTTTTTCATGAGATTGTGACTCATTCTTGTTATTCCTGTTGAACAAGTCCTTTTTTCTCATGTATCTCACGAATCATTTAGCCACAAGCGCCATTTCTTTATCCGACTCTTTTTCATCATTTTCTTCTTCCACTGTCTTTAAAGCAATACATTTTGACACGTTGCGAGGTTTCACCATATTTGCTTCAAACGTTTGCAAGGATCGTATAAGGTCTTCTATTTTCATGGAGTTCACATCTCTGACTTCTTCTACTGCTGTGACCTTAGAATCAAACACTCGTGGAAGAGAACGTAAAATTTTATGTACCACTTTGTATTCTGGAATTGGTTCTCCAAGGTCGTGGCAGGAATTAACAATGTGATTAAGCCGGACATAAAAATCATCAAACCTTTCGTCTTCATTCATCCTTAGTCCCTCAAACTCAGAAATGAGTTTTTGAAGCTTGCTGGTTTTGACTTGTTCGTTCCCTTTATGTGTACTTTGCAGAATTAACCACGCTTTTCGGATACTCGTACAACTTGAGATGCGGCAGAATTCATTAGGGCAAACTGCAGAAAATATGGCACTCAAGGCTTTAAAGTTCCACTCCGAACTCTCTTGCTCAGTTTTAGTCCATGTCTGAATTGACTTTTGTTCAATTCTTTCGTCAACTTTATGGGTCAGTTCTTCCTATCCTTTAACTATTGACATCCAGACTTTGTAATTAATTCCCAAAAGAAAAGCTTGCATTCGTACCTTCCAATATGAATAGTTTGAGCCCTCAAACCAAGGGGGTCTGGTGCTTGAACCTCCTTCGTGCAGTGGATCCATTGGTTTGGATGAAGATCCTCACTCAAGAACTTAGAGTGACCCGCTCTGATACCAATTGAAAATTCCAAACCCACACAATCACACACACAGTGAAAGTAATCACACAAGAGAATAACGAGGAAACCTTATCACAGGGAGAAAAACCTCTATTTACAATCTCACTATCAACGGGTTACAAGACTCTACTCAGACTCTCTACGAATCACTCGCACGAATCCTTTCGTCACTCTTGCTCCAATCACTCGATAAACCCTACAAGCAAGCTTTCTGCCTCACACAGAAAGTGAAAAAAAAAATATAAGAAGACTTTAGAGAAAGAACATAAAAGCTCTCAATAATCAATGACTCTTTCTCTAGATCCCTATAATATGTTCTCCCACACCTCACAAATTACAGAGTTGGTTTCACATATATATATGGTTACACAAAGTTGCCCTAGTTTGGCAAAATAGAAAATTAAATTCAGACAAAATATTCGTAGCTCGATCCCTTGCGCTCCCATCCTCCAGCCTGCAACCTGCACTGGAATTTTTATGCTTTAGGAAATAATATTGGCGCAGCCTCGCTCTCCCATCCTCCTGCCTGCAGACCTCACTGGAATTTTTGGGACACCTTGGCGCATCCGCGCACTCCCTGCGGGATGCCTGCGTGCTTGGAGCGCACTTGCGCGCTCCCCACGCTGTGCCTGCAAGGTACACTGAAATTTCATCCACGTTCCAGAAAGCTGCGTCCGAATCCCATTAGGTTTTGTAATCCTTCACACCAATTATAATTCTTCAAAATCTTGGTCAACTTGATTCATTTTATCTCCTTAATTGTTCAGAATTCTTCAAATCTTCAATTTGTATCACTTTAGGAAACTTTAATAGCATTCCTAATTTAACTAAGATTTTGACTGGATTTGACACAAGACTTTACAGTTGACAACTAGATTTTAATTTCTAAGAACATTGATTCTCAATTTTAGTAGAAATATTTTACTTTTACCTTCTTAGTTTGCGGTATATTTAACTTTATGATCTTTATTTTAATATGCCTTAAAATTACCGTTTTATTCCATTTTTGCCAAGTGTTTATAAATATTATCAATGGTATTTCAAATTTATCTTTTTTTTTTTTTTTCATTCTATGCGTTTAAAGTTCACTCTACTCCTATTCTATTTTTTTTTTTTTATTTACCAAAGAATAAAAAGAAGTATAATTACTCATTTGTTATACTCAAAAGATATTTACATAATTATTTTAAGTATATATAATAAACTATATTTAACTAAATATCTCTAACTTTTATTTTATTTTAATTTTTGTCTCTATTCTTTATGATTACCCATTATAATTCTTTACATGGTAGCAATGTATTTTTTGTATTTGCTTTGTGAAAAACAATTAGGATTAATTAATGAAATTTAAAATAACTATAAACTCACTACTCATTCAATTTTGTTTTTTATAAATTTAAATTAAAATAATAATATAAAATTTAAAAATAATTTGTCAAATAACTAATTTCATTTTATTTTTAATAGTAGATAAATTTTAAAAATTGACATCAATATGCTATTTGATATGTCAAATCATTATTATTTAAGATACCAATTATTTAAGGACTATTGAAAACAATATCATTATAATTGTTATACTTTTATAACTAATAAAAGGACTCTCAGCAGCTTTTATAATTTTTATATTTTTTAATTAATAAATTATTATGATAATAAAAAATTTTATTCTCCAAATTAATTTTAAATGGGTTAAATATTTATTTTAATTTTTAACAATAAATATAAGAAGAAGAATTATTTTATTTATCTTTAGTTTTCTACTTTTAATTATACCTTGTAAATTATATATAGGTGGCTCTATTTATAATTCACAAATAGATTCTTGTATTCCATTTAAATTTTTAAATTGATATAAATTGAATTTTTGTAGAAGAGTATTTATGAAATTAAAATTATATAAAATATCTTATTAAAAAAATGAAGATAATTGCGTAATTTTATTTATTGAAAAAATAAGGTTGAGTATAAAAATTTATTTGTGGAGTATAAATAAATTTATTTTTTATAAATATTATCCAAAAGAACATAAATATGATGATTTTACAAATTTCCTATTTAACAATGTCCTGCATTTGCCTCTGCTACTTTAAAGCTATGGTATTCCTAAGTAGTTTATATGTTCCAAAAAAAAAAAATGATGATATAGATATTATATTTTCTGCCTTCTTATCACTATTTCGAAGAGTGGAAAAGGTTCAGCGAGAAGTAAATGCTTTATTTTTTGCCACGTGTTTTTCAATTTGAAAGGTATCATTTGCACTCATAAAATCTTGATGAGGATCCGAGAGGAAACAATTCAATTCCATTACGCTCTTAGAAAGGAAATCAATTTTATTTTAATAACATTCCCGACAAACGAACACATCGTAGAATCAACAGTTCAAAATTCATAACCAGAGCACTCGACCGCAGTCATTTTAAATGTCAGGTTGATCTCGTTCGAGTCCCGTCATAATTACCGAAACACTTATTCCGCTGTTAATTTTGGTGTTTTAAAAATTAATGAAGGTTAAAAAATTAACGAAAAGTGTGCATAAATTGTCTTAAATATTAAATATTAATGAAAAAAAAAAGTACCGTTTAGTAACGCCTTCTTTGCCAAAAGGGTACCATTGCAAATTTGCGACAACAAAACCTTATATTTTATGGTTCCCATATTCTCTTAGGAAGGAAATTAATTTAGTAACGCTTCCACCAAACTAACTTTCCATAGATTTAAAAATTCAAAATTCTAGATTAAAGCACTTACTAACGCTAATTAAATCTTTTTTTTTTCAAAGAAGCAATTACTATTCCATTTGGTGAACTTAACTTTTTGCTTAAAAATTATTTTTTAATAATTTTTTTCTTTTGTTTAAATTGATTTTTTATCAAAATTTAATTTTTCTTTTAATTTTAATAATTTTTAAGCAAGTTAATTAGATTTAAAAAATGATAAAAAATTACTTCAAAATACGGTAACATTTGATGGACAATTTTTGAATATTAAAGTAACCAATTTTTATTTCTTAAGTGTTTGACAAAATGCTATTTTTGTCACTTTTGCTCAATTACATTAACTTGCCAATTCAAAAGTTACCAAAATATACAAAAAGTTATCAAAAGTTACTAAAAGTTACTAGAAATTATCAAAAAGTTTACTAAACACCAAAAGTTGGTAAAAAAAGTTATTAAAAATTTTTATTTACTTTATCAAATACACAAAATTTCAACTAACAACTTTTGAGATTACTAAAAATTGAACTTTCAAATGGCCCATAAGAGAACTCATGTTCAAAAAAATATATATATTTTTTATAATCTTTTTTTAAAGATAAATAACATAAAAGATAGAGATATCAATGGGACGGGTGTACAAAAGTACTCGAGTACCTGACCCAACCGAACCCACTAAAAACTTGCTAAAAATATCCTAATAGGATTGGGATGGGTTTGAGATTGAAATTTAGTACCCGTGTAGTTTTGGGACAAGTTTGAAATTTACTTGTAGGATAACTGATACCTGATATCCATTTATATTTATAAGATGCTCAATATTCGTAAGGTACCCATTAAGTACCTGTTTAGTAAAATAAAATATATATTTATATATTTATAATTTTATCCCTAAAATAAAAAAGCACAGCAATGCTCTTAATTTTGTTGGGATTATTCCTTTGGACTTGTTTAACTTATGATTTATTGTGTGTTATTTTCACATGTTATGAATTGTTCCATATTGGATTTGAATGTCCTTTATGAACTGTGATTACTATTGTACTGTTTCAGGGGGTATGCCCCTGTGTATTTTGTATATTTATTTTTACTATTTATAATATATTTCTTTTTCTTTTAAAAAAATTTAGAGATCCTTCGACCAATAAATTTACTTAATTTAATAAATTTAATATTTTTATCACTTACTAATTTTTTTTTACTTTTTATCTCAAATCGCATACTTAATAGGTAATTTGAACTACCGAACATAAAAAAGTTTCGTGGGCTTTGGGATAGATTTCATGGGTTTGGGATGCAACGGGTTTGGCATACAATAGGTTTGGGATTCCAACTAAAAAAATAAACGGGTTTAGAACAGTAATGATAAGCGAAAAGTAAGCAGATTTGATAATGAGATTGACTAATTGGACGGATTCTTTACCCATTTACATCCTTAATAAAAGTTGAATTAAATTTTGCTTAAAAAGATTATATAAAGAAAAAACTAATAAAAATTTACTCTTAGCTTTGCAGAAGAAGAAAAAAATTGTCTAGTCTGAATGGAACCGGGAAAGGAAATGAACCAAACATTGAAGTATCCGATTTCATGAACAATAAAAATACAGAGAGGCATCCATCATCCTCCATTTGAAACTTTATAATTCTTAAATTTTTATAAAATTCTAGCTTCTACATGTTGCACGAATTCTAAAACTATCATCTCTATCAATTTATATTAATTTTGTGCACTCCAATTAATTTTAATTTTTTGTGCTCCAAAAAACTTGTATTGTATTCATAGTTCTCCAAATTCCCATGTAGAACACAGAGTATATATATATTTGAATGCAAAAGTAGATTTCAAGTTACCTCTTGTTCGAAATAAAAATACTTGAAGGTTTTGCCAATGCTTGCCGAATTGTCTACGTCTTTAAACCTCCGCCTAGCACTCGCAATAAGTGTGATTAAGTCAGAGAGACTAATCACACAGCTCTATTCACCACTCAAGAATCCTCTTACACTCTAGTGTTTTGGAGAAAAGGAAAACTAATGTACTTTCTAAGATGTTGATTATCCCTTTATATAGCCAATCTTAAGTGGTTATAAATAACCACAACACCCATGTCAAGTGATCCATCAATATCACCTTTATGTTTGAAAAACAAACTGACTTGGTGTATTTGATATTTAAAATCCTTTATTTGATTGTATTAAGGTAAGGATCATGTGTAAACCATCAAGTAATTTGAATATTTCAAACTCTTTATCTAACTACATTAGATAAGGTTTATACTAATTAAGGGTCATGGGTATAGTTCTTGGATATATCTATGGGTGACCTGAACTTGATACCCATACCCAAATGCCAACATCTCCCACTCGCACATAGTTATATCCAAGAAAACATCATTTTTGAATCTTTCTCACAACTAACACAGCAATATGAGAACATACAATAAATGAGTCGTGCAACTGCTGAGCACACTAAAGTTTAGGAGCTCTACACTAAGCTTAGGAAAAAAACTAGCACAGAGGCATCTACCATATCAAAATTATAAGTATCTCGAATATCTCAAATTCATCTATATACATTGGTTCAGTATCTTCACCCCTTTTGAAGCATACTTAACCCCTCGAGGTCAAACCATATATACATACCTATATCACTATCCCAGACGGTAATATAAGTTATGCGCTATGGATATATAATCAGATGTATAAGATAATTCTTCCTTTGCCCTCATGTTATTTAGATCAAAACTAATCGCTTTCCTAGCAATGTTTGGAAAGCCGAATCAATCATGACCATAAGGTATCATGCTAAAATAGCTGCATTAGTTCTTTCACCTTGTGACATAGTCATAAGTCAAATAAGGGTATACAAACTCTTGGTTATCCTAGAAAATAATTGATGAGGACTTACACAGTGAAGAGACAGGGGACTCATTCATTAAAAAACTTGTGTCAAACTCCACACTGTATAGATCTTGGTCTAGTCACTAACATAAGCGCCTAACTCATAATCTCATGTTTGATCACACTTAAAGAAAGGAAAAAATATTGAAATTATGCATCTGGCTTATATTATAAGTGTTGATGGATATTGGGTTATTACCATCATCGATCTTCGTCATTAGACCTCATCATGTCTACAAACATGGTGACACATTAGCTTACAATGTCTTATCTTTGCTCGCTCTTAAAGCACCAAAAATTGATAGCTTGTGTAAGAGAGCTTATCCACCTACTAACATTCCTTAAAATTGTGTGTAATATGACAATCATAAAAATAAAACATGCAACATATCATAAAATCCAATATCCAAAGGGTAAACAATGATCAACTAAAAAAAATTACATCTTTACAATCTACGCAGTCCTAATGCTCTAACAGGATTAAATAAAACATCTCTAGCAATGGGTTTTTTCATAAGATCTGCTAGGATTTGACTAGTAGAGATGTGTTGTAGGATCATAAATTCTTGTGCTATCATGTCTCTAATAAAATGATACTTCAAGTTAATGTGCTTTGTCCTGCCATGGTATTTGGGATCCTTAATATAAGCAAGTGCTGCCATGTTATCACAATATATAGTCACTGGTTCACTTGGGGATGTGACAACATCTAAATGTCCAAGGAACTGCCTCAACTAAATAGCCTCCTGAATAACAGACGAGCAAGCCACAAACTCTGCCTCCATAGTGGATAAATCGATAAAGGATGTTTCTTGTTACTCCATAAAATGGTTCCACCATTAAGCAAGAAACCATACCCTGAAATGGACTTTCTCTCATCAAGATTGCCACCCTAATTAGCATCACTATAATCAACCAAGTGCATATCCAAATGTTTATAGCATGATATGTCGTTTATTGTCCCTTTCAGATACCTAAGTATCCTTTTGACAGCCTTCTAATGAGCAGGTCCTGGATTGGATTGGTAGTGACTAACCAACCCCACTGCATAACTGATGTCGAGCCAAGTACACATCATAGCATACATCAGGCTCCTTATGCCATTGGAATATGGTACTTTGGCCATTCGACTTTTCTTTTTCGGAGTCTCTGGTCCCATATCAAGGCTAAGATTTTCGCCCTTAGCTATTAGAGTATCAAAAGGTTTGCAATTTTGCAGATTAAATCTCTTTAGGAACTTCTTTATGTATGTCTCTTGAGACAAACCAAGAAGTCTCTTAGAGCGATTTCTTAGGATCTAAACACCCAACATAAAACTTGCTTCAACCATGTCCTTCATCTCAAAAGTAGATGATAGCCATTACTTAGTGGTGACAATTAACCCCACATCATTGCTAGCCAATAAGATGTCATCTACATAAAGTGACAACTTTACGAAGCTATTCTTGGACCAGTTGATGTACACACAATGGTCTTATTCAATCATCGTGAATCCATTACTAGTAATGGCTTAATGAAACTTCAAGTACCACTGTATAGAAGATTGCTTCAAGTCATATATTGATTTGCAAAGCTTGCAAACTGTGTGCTCTTAGCCAGCAACTATATAACCTTCAGGTTAATCTATATAGATCTCTTTACCCAGTTCTCTATTGAGAAATGCTATCTTAACATCTATCTGGTACAGTTCCAAATCCATATTAGTTATAATGGCTAACGTTAGGCGAATGGAAGCAAATCTGACTCTCGGGGAGAAAGTCTCCTTATAGTCAATGCTCTTTCGTTGAGTGTATCTTTTTACAACCAAACGTGTCTTATACCTTTCAATGGAACCATTTGCCTTGCGTTTAACTTTGAGAACCCACTTGTTTCCAATTGCCTTATGCCCAGGCAGAAGGTTAACCAGTTCCTAGACTTGTTTAACTTGCATACACTCCATCTCTTCATCCATAGCAGCCTTCCATTATTCATTAGCAAGTGATGAGAGAGCCTCTTCTATTGTTTTGGGCTCATCATTGTTAAGCATAGAACTTATAAGGGCCTCCCTCTCAATCTCAAACCGACAACGAGGAATGATCCCACGAGTGCTCTCCCCGTAATGAAGTGTTGTGAGAATATTCATCTAAGTCTCTTTCAACTGGTATATCGCTTCTACTGTCTCTAGGAATTTGAGCAATTTCTTCCTCAATCGCAACTAGACTAGTTGGTGCATTATCATTGATATCCTCTAAATCATAAAGATTTAAGTCTTTAGACACCTCTCCTCTACTAGGAAACACATCCTTAAGAAAATCTACGTCCCTTGATTCTATCTCAGTAATTGTTCCATCAACCTATTTCTCCGATAAACGTATATCCTTTTGAGTGTTCGAAATAGCACATAAAAGTACACTTTTTCCCTCTAGGGCTTAACTTCCCATATTTATAGGAAGTGTTGTGTACATAGGCTACTGAAGCCCATGGCCTTAAATGACTTAGGTCAAGTTTGTTACCTGTCCATAATTCATATGGAGTTGTTGGAATAGATTTGGAGGGCACACGATTTAGAATATATGCTGCAATTACTAAAGCATCTTCCCAATATGATATTGGGAGATTAGCCTACGCCATCATCGACCCAACCATATCCCACTAACCATATCCCACAGGGTACGGTTCTGCCTATCTATGACTTTATTTTGTTGTGGAGTACCAGGAATAATCAACTGTCTGACTGTACCCTTATTCTCACAGAACTCTTGGAAAAGTTCAAAAACATACTCATGACCATGATCAATGCTCAAAGCCTTAATGCTTGATTTAATTGAATCTTTACTTTAAGAACATAACATCTAAAGTAATCTAATGCTTTTGACTTATGTGAGACATAACGTCTAAAGCAATCTAATTCTTTTGACTTATGTGAGAGCAACCAAACAAAACTGAACCATGTGTAATCATCTATAAATGTGTGAAAATAAGAAGCACCATGCCTTGCCCTCACATTTATCAAATTGTAAATATCTGAGTGGATTAGTTATAATGGATTTGACGCTCTTAGAGCTTTGCAAAATGGTTTTCTAATTGCCTTCCTTTGGAGACAACTTTCACAAACTCACGAGTTTTTTTTGATAACCTGGAACCCTCATCGGTTTATTGTATCTCTCAATGAACTGTGTAGCCAATGGATAGACTGGGGAGACATATGCTGTCCCTCACGCACACCTCGCTTGAGTCAGGAATCGAACCCATGTGATCTCTATGGTGAGCATATCCATGAGCCACTCGAGCTAACTCTAGGGGGCACAAACTAGCAAGTTGACCTTAGCAATTGGACCTAAATGGTCTCTCTAGCTAGTCTAGCCATCCTGTTTGCCCAGTATGACCTACTTTGGAATGCCATTTTACAGAATCAATTGTAATATCATGCATAGAGATATTAAAAGAAACTGAAGGCCTATCTATGCTAGGCTTATTAGCATTAAATACCATCAAACCATCCGATAAATATCCAGATCCATAAAAACCTGAACATGAAAAATATCCACTGATTGATTTACAAAATGAAAGATAAAGCCTAAGGAAACTAAACTAATCACTGAAAACAAATTCTACCTAATTCCCGGTGTATAAAGTACATTATGGAGGTAATGAGAGCATCCACCACTTAAGTCTAGCTTGTATATCCCAATGCCAATGACATCTACACTGGATTCATTCCCCATGAATATCCTTTTGCTCCCGTTTAGAATGCGGTGGTACTCCATAAACCCCATCCTACTTCTCGCTACATGATCTGTTTCTATTGAGTCTATAACCCACAATTGAGGGGAGTAAGTGAACAAAACTTAACTAGCCACAAAACAATTAATTTAAGGAATGCTATTAAGGAGTACCTTTTTGGCTCGAGACACTCATGAGTAAAATGAACTAGCTGTTGATAGTTATAGCACTTCATTTTGGCTGTCTTTCTTGCCAGTTCTCTTACCTCTCTTGTGTTTCTTCTTAAACACGCCCTCTTTCTTTACCACTTGATGGCCAGCAATAGCATTCTTTCCACCTCTCTTTCACTTAGACCCAGCTTACAAGTTAGAGAGAGCTAATAGAGCATGTGCTAGATGCATAGTGACACCAATATGCTCAGCCTCCAACTCTAGGTGGCGAGAAATGTCCTCAAAGGTCTTGACATTCTCATTATGCATCATGTTTTGTTTTATCTGATCCCAAGAGGGTGGCGGTGAATGAATCATTGCCTGGACTTGTTGTTCATAAGTGAGAACGTGTCCAGCTGCCTTGAGTTGACAGATCATGGTGGTCATGACCTGCAGTTGCTGACTCATTGAGTGGTGGGGCTTCTTATAATAAGTATCAAACTTCAAGGTCAAGCCTCAAAGCTTCGCAAGAGAAGTCACTCCGTACTTAAGCTTCAGTGCCTCCCACATTTCGTAAGCCACTAGGAACCTTTCAAACTCTAGCATTAGATCATTTTCCATGCTGCTCATCATTAGGAAGCATGCAGATTGATCTTTTGATTGCCAAGTTTTGTAAAGTTCCAGTTCTCTTCTATGCTGAGCTCTGGTATCGAGCTTTGGCTCAGTCATTACGTGGCCCACGTTCTCCAAGAGACCCTGCTCATTGAGAACAAACTAAATTTTCTGGCACCAAATGTCATAATTCTCGCCATCCAATTTCTCACCCTTTACCATGTCATGACTACAATAGAGATTGATATTGGATTAATATGAGCATCTCATAAAACACACAAGTTTTGTAGGCAGAAAAAAAAAAAAAAACTAAATTCTAAACAATACAATTCTCACAAGTTACGAGATCGAAAAGTTGCTACACTTCTAATCATCTATTGCCTCTCTTGTGATTGTTGGATTATCGTCATTTAGTCAATGGGCCAAAACCATGATTATTTGGGAAAAAATTCTTTCTTTAAATTTTCTTTTTAACCAAATATCCTCCCACTTGTTGATACAATATGAAATATATTGTAATTCTAATACAAATTAATTACTTTTAGAATTTATGGCATACTAGTATGGTTAGAAAATATATATGTCATTCATAATTTTAACACTAGCATGTATTTCAATAACTTAATTAAAAAAATTCCAAATAAATGAATAATTACGTCATTCAACAATTAAATGCAGCAACATTCCATCTAATCCAAATACAATAGTATATAATGACCCCATAAGTCCAGCACACAAAGCAATGCACAATGAGAATCCTAATTTATTAATAAAATTGTTTTTACTCATTCTACAATTAATAGAAAATTTTAGAATATAAAAAAAAAATTGGAAAAAAATAGTAAAATAGAAAATAATTTTCTATTCATTCTAGATAAAAAAAAAAAAAACAAGGCAAAATCGGATGCAAGAGGGCCCTTCACGCGCCCCCAGGGCGTGTGGGCTTTGTCTGCTCAGCCACTGCTTGGCTCAAGCGCGTGACCCACCATGGCTGGCACGTGTGGTCCATGTGTCACCTTCCCGGCCTCCTTAGGTCACTGGACCACCATCATTGGATTCATCTCGATGCTTCGGTGCTATTGGTTTGATTTTTTAGTGGAAAAAATTATGTTTGGGGTTTTACAGTCCCTTAGTGAGACTAGGTTTCACAAATAGATGTCTCAAAATTAAGAAAAAAATCCAATTTTCAAAAATTCATATCTTCTAAACCGTAACTCAAAAAATTACATATAATTCACTGTTGAAAAGATCTAGAGATGAAGAGCAGATACGCATATATTTTAGTTTTAGTAAAATTTCGTAGAAAAAGAAGAAATAATGAATTTTGTAAACAACAAATTAGGGTTTGCAATTTCTTTCAAAATATAAGCAATTTATCAGCGAAAATTTACAGATAAGTTCACACACTTATAAACTACTATACTCCCAAATTTTATGTAGAACCGAAATCATTCAGATTTTTATATAATTAATGCTCTAAAACTAACATTTTTCTCCAAAAAATATTTTTGGCAAGAAAAAAAATGAGAACAGTTCATTCAGACTCTGATACCAATGAAGAACTCAAAGTATATATATACATTTAAAAGTGGAAGTGGATTTTAGGTTACCTCTTGTTCAAAATAAAAATACTCGAAATTTCTACGGATGTATGTCGAACTATTTACACCTTCAAATCTCCGCTTTACACTCACGGTAAGTGTGATTAAGTCAGAGAGACTAACCACACTGTTCTATTCACCATTCAAGAACTCTCTGACACTCTAGTGTTTTGAAGAAAAAGAAAACTGACGTACTTTGTAAGATGTTGATCATGCCTTTATATAGCCAATCTCAAGTGGTTATAGATAAACATAACACTTATGTCAAGTGATCTATCTGTATAACCTTTACGTTTGAAAAACAAACTGACTAGGTATATTTGATATTCAAAATCTTTTATCTGATTGTATTATGATAAGGATCATGTGTAAACCATTAGGTAATTTGAATATTTCAAACTCTTTATCTAACTCATTAGATAAGGGTTATTAGATAAGAGTCATGGGTATAGTTCTTGGGTATATCCATAGGTGACCCAAACCCAATAGCCACACCCAAATGCCAACACCCCATTTTCTTTTTCCCACTTAAATTTGCATCCAAAAGAAGCCCATCAACAATAAACGAAAGGAAAAAAAAAATCCGCCTTTCAACAGAATTTATACGTGAATGAACTCAGTTCAACAATAAAGAGGAAAAAGAAAATGAATGAAAAATGTACTTGGAAAAGGAAGAGGTGTTCGGGTTGAGTTCGGTATTCTGCCATTTCAATCAGTCGAGCCTAACAGAGGACTGTCTCTGTTCCATGGCATCGAAACGCGACCCTTTGCTCATCATGATCTTAAACTCGTCGAAGCTGATCATCCCATCGCCGTCGCAATCAACGCCGCTGATCATCTTCCTGCACTCGGCGATGGAGCACTCATCGCCGAGGCTGTTGAGCACGTTCTGGAGCTCCTCCGCCGAGATCGAGCCGTTCTTGTCCATGTCGAACACCAAGAATGCCTCCTTCAGGCTTTCCAACACCTCGTCGGAATCAATGTCCTTGGTGTTCAGCTCGATGAACTCCTCCAAGTCGATCGACCCATCCCCGTCCGCGTCCACCTCCCTGATCATTGTCTCCAGCTCCTCCTCCGTCGCCGTGTACCCAAGACTTCCCAGAATCAAACCCAGCTCCGACGACGAGATCCTTCCGTCGCCGTTCACGTCGAATTTCTTAAATACTTGCTTCAGCTCTTCCTCGATCTGGGCGCGAGAGTTGCACGACGACGACCGTGACGTCGCCGGAGTCAGAGACTGCGTGATGGCTGCGAGAGAGCCATTCTTCTTCTTTCTGTTGAACAGAGATCGGAAACTGACGTTCGATTTTGGCATGTTTGTGATTGTTGGGAGGGTTCTGAGAGAGAAAGTGGAAGGAGATATTAGTGTATGAATATTTCCTTTTTTTTTTTTAATGTACATGGAAAAACACAGATTCGGAGGAAAAACAGGAAATCCAGACACACAAAAGTGAGAGAGGGAAAATAGGAAACCCAAATAAAGTGAGGGGGGTGTCAATGCCACCGGCACAAGAGGGTACCCAATCAAATTGGTAGAAAAATAATTTAATACAATTAGAAAGAGTTTGGGATTAAAATTTAATAACTGTATAATTTTGAAACGGATTTAAAATTTGGTTATAGGATACTTAATACTTGGTACCTACTATATATTTATAGGGTATTTGATACCCTGTACCCATAGGTACTTATTCAAAAATAGAATAAAATATGTTTAAACTGAATAAAAAAAAACTATTACTAGTACTAGTTGGAATGAATGTGTGTTCTACGTGTATACTATTTTTTTATATATTTAAATTAAAAATAATAAAATTTAAAATTTAAAATAATTTTAATAAATAAAATCTATATCAATGTATATTATTTATTTTATATATTTAAATTAAAAATAATAAAATTAAAATTTAAAATAATTTTAATAAATAAATCTATATTAGTATTTTTATATTTTTTACATCTACATACCACACTTAAAAAGAGCAATTTAGAAGAATAAATTTTTTGCTGATTTAGTGAAAAATTCGAATCTGAAATGAAATTTTATATAATGTATGCCTATAGTGTTTACATTATTTCATTTTACTGGCCGGTTCATAAAATTATAAAAAATAATAATATATTCTATTATATAGTGCAAAATTAATTTCACCACCATAATTTCTTCTTTATTTTATTTTATTGTCTAATGAGGCTTTGTTGAGTTGGTTTTTTAATCATTAATATCAAAACAAAAATAAAGTCAAGTTATAAGCAAAATACTTACAATATAGTATTTTGTAATATTTAGCTAAAGAAAAGAATTACATCTAAAAAGAAGTTACGTAACAAAAATAATAACAATTTTTATTTCCCTATTGTGAAGGTGAGGACATTAAAAAACAACAAAGAACCTTGCAACTTCAATTCCAAAGAACCCAGAAATTCAAGTATAATAGATATAAATTGTTTATATAATATATAATATAGGGAGACCATGTGCTGGGCTAGGGACATTTGACAAATTACTCTATTCGGCCCTTACCTGATCAGGGACATTCCAGTAAAGGTACCTCAATCGGATAAAATCACCTGATTGGGGGCATCTAAGTGAAGAAACCCCCGATCGGGTTAAATCACTCGACTGGATTCTGACCGAGCACTTCGATAGAGTTATTTCTGCTAAAGTAGCTTACAAGTCATGCATATAATCCTCTTTTGACAGTTTCGATATATACGCCTATAAAAGTGCTACTACAAACCACATCAGACGCAACATGTTGGCTAACGAGCTAAAGAACTGGGATCTACAATAAAGGTGGCATCATCCCATTGGAGAAGAAGAAAGCATGTTACATGCAGTTATGTGTAAATGCATGCAAGCCAGTTCATGTGAGGTCTTGTATATTTAAACTACCACTTCACAACAACGCAGGTACACCTCATCTACCTTACTGAAATTCTGCCAAAATACTTTCTCAAGTCTTGCTAACTTATGTATCGGTGACTCTTTAGCATACACCATATCACCGTTCTAGACAACTTTTTAGGCTTGGATCGGATCTCCTAAAGGATATAAAGTAACTGAATCGTCAGTTGGCATCGTCTATAGGAACTAACTTTTTTTGCAATTTTTATAGTCTAAACCAAGTTCGGAACAAACACTCAACCGCAGTTATAATTGATAGAAGCAATGAATAATCAAAACAATGAAAAAATTAACACCATTGAGAAATAGATTAGGGATATAATAGCAATCATGTAGATTTTGGTGGCCCAGAATCAGGCGCTGCTTTAGCGACATAATTCTATCCCTGTTCACATTCCATTTCCCCCAGTGGATCCCCAGTTAATAGAGCACACAATGGGGGAATAGTTAAAAGGGCCATGCAAGCTCAGCTTCATAGCATCTTTGTGGCTGTTAAGGGCCTAAATGTAATAGATGAGATAGATGTTGATGGCAATTCCCGCTTTTCTTAAGAGGTGATGGCTTGTGCCTTACCACGCAAATTTAAGATGCCAGCACTTAACTTCTTTAATGGTTCAAAGGACCCATTTGACCATCTAGAGACCAATAAAGCCTTGATGCACATACACGCTTCCCGGTAACACTCAAAGGCTCAGCTCGACTATGGTTCAACAAGATTAAGCCGGGCACCATCTCTAATTTCTCATAACTTAGCAAGCTATTTGTGGGTCACTTCGTTGGTGGGAAAAGGTAGGGAAGACTCACAACCCATTTGCTAACGATCAAGTAAGGCAAGGATGAGCCCCTTTGAGACTATATTGGTAGGTTCAACAAAGAAATTCTTAAGGTGGATGAACCAGATGATAAAGTGGCTACCAAGTTCAGAACAGACACTCAACTACAGTTACAACCGACAGAAGCTGAAAAAATTAACGCTATTAAGATTTAGATTAGGGATATAATGGCAATCAAGTAGATTTTGGTGGCCCAAAATCAGGCACTGCTTTAGCGACATAATGTTATCCTTGTTCACATTCCACTTCCCCCAGTGGATCCCCCAGTTAATAGAGCATACAATGGGGGAATAGTTAAAAAGGCCATGCAAGCTCAGCTTCATAGCATCTTTGCGGCTGTTAAGGGCCCAAATGCAATAGATGAGATAGATGGTGATGGTGATTCCCCATTTTCTCAAGAGGTGATGGCTTTTACCTTACCACCCAAATTTAAGATACTAGCACTCAACTTCATTAATGGTTCGAAGGACCCATTTGACCATCTGGAGACCAATAAAGCCTTAATGCACATACACGCTTCCTGGCAACACTTAAAGGCTCGGCTTGACTGTGGTTTAACAAGATTAAGTCGGGCACCATCTCTAATTTCTCACAACTTGGCAAGATGTTTGTGGGTCACTTCATTGGTGAGAAAGGTAGATAAGATAGTTGAGAAAAAATAAAGAAAAATGGAGGATTCAATTATCCCCTCTCTTCTCCCTCGACTCTTATTTATAATCGAAATCTTACACCAAATAAGGAAAAACTCAGAAAAGGAAATCCATCAATCCAAACTTGTAAGGAAATGAAATAAAAACTGATAAGGAAACATGAATAAAATCCTATATCCTAACACTCCCCCTCAAGCTGGAGCATATATGTCAGAAATGCCCAACTTGGATGAGAGATTCTGAAACGAGGAGCGAGGTAATGGCTTGGTGAGAAAATCAGCTAATTGACAGAAGGATCAAACAAACGGAGTACTCAGCTCTTTACGAAGCACCGAATCCTGAATAAAGTGGCAATCCACCTCAATATGCTTGGTACGTTCATGAAACACAGGGTTACTGGCAATAAAGATGGAAGCTTGATTGTCACAATGCATGACCATAAGGGTAGGAACATTAATACCAAAATCACGAAGCAAAGAACGAACCCATAGCATCTTAGAGGCAGTATGAGTTATAGCACGGTACTCAACTTTAGCACTGGAACGAGCCACAACTTGTTGTTTCTTGCTATGCTGAGTAACTGGATTACTGCCAACAAAGGTACAGTAGCCTGAAGTGGACCAGCGATCATCTCAGTTCCCAGCCCAATTAGCATCACTGTAACTAGTTATGGAAAGAGAAGAAGGTCGGTATAATAGACCACAGCCAGGAGCACCCTTCAAGTAACGCAAAATACGACATACTGCTTCAAAGTGTGTAGAATGAGGAGCATGCATAAATTGACTAACGATAAGCACTGCATAGGTAATGTCAGGTCGTATGACTGTGAGATAGATCAATTTTCCCACTAGGCAATGATAACGACTCACATCAGATAATGGTGAACTAGTAGTTGTATCAAGTTTGAGAGATGCATCCATAGGAGTGTCAGCGGGTCGAGAATCAAGGAAGCCAGTCTCAGATAAAAGATCCAAAACATACTTGCACTGAGAGAGCATGAGGCCTACATTAGATCGTGCTATTTCTATGCCAAGAAAATAGCGAAGGGCACCCAAGTCTTTGGTATGAAAGTGTTGACTTAAATGGGTTTTCAAAGTAGCAATACCGGTGGCGTTATCGCTCGAGATAATGATGTCATCAACATACACAATCAACACAATGGTACTAGAAGAGGAGTGCTGGCTAAAGACAAAATGATCGGAGGTGGATCGCTGCAGACCATATTTCAACAAAACCTCACTAAAGCGATCAAACCAAACACGAGGGGATTATTTCAGACCATATAGGGCATGATGTAACCGGCAAACCAAGTGTTCACTTGCAGAAACCACATAGCCAGGTGGTTGATCCATATAAACCTCCTCTTAGAGGGCATCATGAAGAAATACATTTTTAATATCTAGTTGGTAAAGAGGCCAAGATCGACTTACAGCCACAATAAGAAGAAGATGAACAGAATTAAGCTAAGCAACTAGAGAAAAAGTCTCCAGATAATCAATGCCATAGGTTTGAGTATAACCTTTTACAACAAGTCGGGCTTTAAGTCTCTCAACTGAGCCATCTGGGAGATACTTGACATTATAAACCCAACAACATCCCACTGATTGCTTCCCTGGAGGTAATGGTGCCAAATCCCAGGTATGATTTTTATAAAGTGCATCTATTTCTTCATCCATGGCATGCTTCCATCTAGGAGAAGATAGTGCGGCTTTATATATAGCTGGAATAGAAATAGAAGACAAAGCACACACAAAGGAATACAAATAAAGAGAAGTACGATGATAGGAAACAAATTTAGCAATGGGATGCTATGTGCAAGCACGTTTACCTCGACACAAAGCAATACGTAAATCATCATCAGAGGTAGGAGAAACAGTAGTTGGAACCTCAGACAAATTGGTAGATTGAGATGGGCCATAAGAAACAACGGGTTTGTCCTGATTTTGCTGATACACTTGCATTTGAGAGGATGGATGTTGGTAAGACTCCTGCAACAAAGGTTGAAATATGGGTAAAGGTAATATAGGACTAGTCTCCCTCTCACGAGCAAGATAGGACTCCCCCTGAAAACTAGAGATAAGATCATGAGATAATTGAGTCCCAGAGGTAGAAAAGAAGGGGGTTGATTTAAAAAAAGTAATATTAGCACTCACAAAATATCGACGAAATGCTGGATGATAACAATGGTACCCTTTTTGTGTACGAGAATAGCCCAAGAAAATACATTTTCGAGAACGATGAGATAAAATATCTAAACCAAAATCAAGAACATGAACAAAGGCCACACAACCAAAGACACGAGGAGTAAGAGGAAAGGGGTTACCATCTGGATATAGGATAGAAAAGGGAGACTTGTTACCTAGGACAGTGGAAGGCATACGGTTGATGAGAGAACATGCAGTAAGAATAGCATCACCCCAAAAAGGTTTGGACACCTGCATATTAAACATCATAGTACGAGCAACATCAAGTAAATGACGGTGTTTACGTTCAGCAACACCATTTTGCTGTGATGTATGGCTGCAAGAGGTTTGGTGAATAATACCCCGATCAGCATAAAAAGAGTCCATAACAGATTGCAGGTATTCAAGAGCATTATCAGCATGAAAAATTTTGATATGTCTCTCAAATTGGGTAGAAATCTCATTATAAAAACGAGTCACAATATAAGGCAATTTAGATCTATTTTTCATCAAAAATAACCAAGTCATTCGAGAGTAATCATTAACAAAATAACAAAATACTGATAACCATTAATACTAGAAATGTGGGAAGGTCCCCAAATGTCAGTATGAACTAAATCAAAAGGTTCTTGTTTACGACTGACACCATGACTAGGAAATGAACTACAATGATGTTTGCCAAATTGGCAAGCTTCACATTCTAAACTCGATATAGGACTTAAATTAGAAATAACAGAATTCAATTTATTCAAAGAAGGATGACCAAGACGAAAATGTCATTGCATCGGAGAAACAACAACACTCAAAACTAGTGAAGTTGTGGAAGGAAGACTAGTAGGATCTAGGTAGTAGAGCCCGTCTTTCTCATGCCCTAAACCAATCGTCCTCTTGGTCTTGAGGTCTTGAAACACACAAGAAGTAGGAGAAAAGGTTACAGAACAATGTAAGGTTTTAGTCAACTAGCTAACAGATAACAAATTAAAAGGAAAATGACGCACATAAAGACTTTGAGGCAATTTAAGTGCGGAGTTGGGAGAGAGAACTCCTTGTCCTTGTACGGGACGAGAAGATCCATCAGCTAGAACAACATTATGAGAATTAGGATTTAAATGAGAGAAGTATGAAGGGTTACCAGAGATATTAGAGCTTGCACCAGAATTAATCACCCAAGAAGGTGGCACAGAAGTAATACAAGTAACATTACCTGAATTGGCTAATGTAGTAGTGGAAGTAGATGAGTGGGACGTCCGAAGAGCTTTGACCGATCTCAAAATTCTCTCGGGTTCTCTCAAGTGCAAGAGGTCGGTTGTGTCTATTCTAGGTGAGTCCTAGGTCATCTCCACAGGGAACAAGGGGGTGCCTAAGTGTTGAACAAAACTTGATTTTGAAAACAATCGCAAAAGTTTTAAAAAGAAAAGATGAAAATCTTTTTGGAGTTTTCAAATAAGTAATTGAAAATTTGATTGGGAAATAGCTAGGAAAAACAATTCGAAAATTTAAAAGAAATGCACTTAAACTAAAAATGTCACACTAAAGAAGTAATCAATTCAAACACTTAACCAAATACGTGATTTACTTAAATACTCAGATTAATGAAAATACTTGGTTTTAGCCTAGTCCGGTAATGTCCTTGAAGGCTGAATTTGGATATGTAAGTACTCAACCTAATTCTTACACCTGTAATATTAGGTTGGCAGATTTGGCGTTAAAAACCCTTTTCATAAAGAATTCACAATTCTAGGTTTTTTTAATCAGGTTCAAAATCACCGGAACAGGGAATTGACTTCGATTCACACTAGCGTAATCGAAGTTCAACTGTATCACAGGCAATTCAATTTCGAAAATTAATCTAGAATTCCGTGCCTTACGTTTTTCAAACTATCCAAATTCCACTCCTCCAATTCAATTACACTCCTAAGTTAAAACCAAGAAAAAAAAACCCTAACCTAGCATAACGGAAGTGTAAGAAAATTGATTCGAAAAGAAAAACATCTTCAATGTGCAACAGAACACAAAAACGAACTAAATCGAAAAGGTTTAAAACAGTTTTTAAAGAAAAATCAATGCAAACTCTGTCTTCGAGCAACACAAAACGAACTTTTAGGACAAAACACGGAGAACATGGAATTCTTATTAAAGATGAACTAACAACTTAAAACTTACACGTAAATTGTATGCGAAAACAAAATCATACTTGAATATTCCAAAGCGAAAAGTAACGAGCCGAATCCTTAGTGCAATTCGAAAAGTAAATTTTACATAAAATTCCTGGAACAGAAATTCTGAACTTCTCCTAGGGTTTTCCAACTGTCCCCCTTATCAAAATTCTACCCTTTTATATTATTACAAAAGTCAGGGGTAAAATGGTAAAATTACACTCTAAATTTCCTGCTGGACTTGTGCTAGAAGAGTACTCATGGGCGCCCATGCTTGAGGTGGGGCGCCCATGCTTGAGGTGTTTGATGAAGTCCTCAAAGAACAGGCCAAAATCAGCAGGCATGACCCTCCTCTGTGGGTGCCCATCTGATGAAGAGTGGGGCGCCCAAGGTCAGACAGGGGCGCCCATAGGTCTAGGTGGGGCGCCCATGTTGGCTGCTCTCCAACTGTTCGATGAAAGGCCTCTGAGAACCTGCTCCTCTCCCAAAATTAGCTCTCTGTGGGCGCCCATCTGGTATAGGGTGGGGCACCCATGCTTCTGGTGGGGCGCCCATGCTTCTGGTGGGGCGCCCATGCTTCTGGTGCATATTATCCCACTTTGTTTCCTTGCTCATTTGACCTTTCTTTTCATCCTCCTTCACCAAGTGAAGCACCAAAATCTACAAAAGTCCAAAAGCACATAAATTAGCTTCTTTCCTTAAAAGATAAGAGATTTATGTAAATAAAACACCTAAAACCATTCACATTATCATAGTAAGTGTGCATTTTATGTGCTCAATCATACCCCCCAACCTAAATATTGCTAGTCCCTAGCAATGTACGCAATAAAACCATGAGGCATACAAACAATTACTAAAACATACATGACTTGCAAATATTTATTCAATGTAAAACAAATGAAAGAAACTCTAAACTAATGTGATGTCCATTTTCGTAAGAACACACGGCCACACTTAGCGTGTGTGGCAAGCCCTTTAAACCCCTAGGTTCCCCCTAGTGGACGAGTAAGGTCTCGTGAGGGTTTGCAGTGATGCTACCCACAAACATCTATGGTATGGTCTCAAAGTGATAAAGAGTGATTACAATCAAGAATAACTCAAGTGCAAGCCCAACAAGGTACAAAATTCAAGTATCATATGTAATTCCCAAGTGCTAAGCATAAAAGCATGGACTATCAAAGTAGGAAAGGCATATATGCTAAAGTGTTTCATTCATTCAACACGGTTGCAAGAGCATAAACAGAGCCAGATTTTGACTTCAAATCCTCACAAAGAATAACACTCATAAAAAGAAATTCACTCATTAAGGGTTCACACAGTCCTATTAGCATAGAATGCTATCCTAGTTGCACATAACCCCCACCAATACGTGAGTGAACTGAATCGAAATTCAGAGTGGACAGCTCATAACCAAAAGTTTCAATGCCATGCAAGAAATCACACCCCACAACCTACACAGGACCATTACGTGCACATACAAGAGTTGCTCACTTAAAATCCACTAGGTCTTTATTTCGGTTGTAACTTGGCCAAGGGTAATGGTTACCAATGGAAGGTATGGAAATCAAGGCACACGTCTTGGGAAAAAGATAGTCAAGTGCTCACTAATCCCACATTACTCAACTCCTTTCCAACCCTTAAAGAGGACTCCCACAAGAAACTTATTCAAAACTTACAAACTACTCAAACTTGGTGTTTGCCACTGTTTTTTTTTTTTTTTTTTTGTATGCGATAAAAACTATACAATATGCATTCCTATTTAAACGTTCGTCCTCTTTCTATACCAAAGGTCATTCATTTCCAATCCCAAATGCACACTTAGATGTTGAGGCACTTTCACAACCCAAGACATGTGTGGGTAAGGCTTTAAAGTGTGTGAATGGGTGCAAAGGATGATATATGAGGTGAACCAAAAACAAAAACATATATTTCACACACCTATTAGAAGGTTTCAAATTGGTTCCTAGGGAGATTCATGAACAAGAAAGGATAAGAAGGCCCAAAGTAGCAAAGAAGGCCTAGTATCATATCCAAAGCTTGCAACAACTCATCAAGTGCCAAGTGGAACTCATGCAAGTGTGGGATGCAACCAGTGCATTGGAAACAGTAGTGTAGAACAAATGAGCTTAAATCATGTGCAACCCCTCAAGAAAATAATAACAGGCTCAAAAGCTTACCATAGGGGTATAAGTCTCAACCTTGTCCGAAAATGTTCAATTAACCACTGTTAATCAAAATCGACTCCTAAGTACATAAGCCTTTCTCCATGATAATCTAAAATGCACTAGGTCACAACACACTCAACTAGAACTAAATCCCCTATTAAAACTTGAACAAAAATCACTCCTCATGTGCTCACTCAATTCCACAATCAACCACCAAAAAGGGCCAACATGCAGGTACAAGTGTGCTAAGTCATGTATGTAAGCTCAAAAATGCTCAAAATTTGAAAAATTTGACAATTTTAGCACAAATGGTCACCATGCGAACTCTACCCCCCAACCTAAAGTAAACATTGTCCTCAATGTGAGAACTATGAAGCATATGTGGGCCCGCAGTGTGCACAGTGAGCATGGTGATGATGAGCATAAAAAGCAATCAATATGTAACACATAAGCCAAGCATGCACCCAAAACAAGAATCCCCATAAGCAATAAAGAACACCCCCCAACCTAGTTCCTACAGCACTCCCAACAATCACCAATAACATACATCCAAGGGATATGCTCAAAATGTAGAAATAGAGGGTGAAAAGGGTGGATATTACCTCATGAGCGTCCTGAGTGGAAGAAAAGAAAAACTATACCAGAGAAGGTGTTAGAAAGAAAATAAAAGAAAAATAAAGGGAAAATAAGACAAACGAAAGAGTTAGTACAAAAGAAGAAATAAAAATAATAGAAAAGAAAATAAGAGAAGAAAATCAAGCCAAAAAAATAGAAAAAAAAAAAAACTAAGAAAAAGAAAACCCTAATCTACTATGGACAAAGGCAACAAAGAAGAAGGGTTATCCAACACCCTTGCTATCCCATGCATCCACAAATCAACTAGCGAAACAAACTACGGGCTGTCCGGGCGATCAAAATATGGGTCAGGAGGAGGTGGAGCAGTAGGACCCATAGCACGAAGAGCGACAAGAATCGAATCCAGAATGACACCCTGAGATTCCAGAAGACGACGCTAGGCAGCTTGCTCCGCGACAATCCTATCCAAGGATCGACGTTGGGAACTTGCTCAGTTTCCATATGTTGCAACCTATCATTCATACCCCGAAGAAGATCACGCTGTAACACTACGGCACGGGGACGGGGAGGAATACCCGGCACCAGTGGTGTAGAAGAGGTAGAAGGTCCCGCATCGGAAAAAGACGACTCACGCATACGCAGCTGAGCGATGCGCCTGGCACCAGTAGACTCAGAGATCAGGACAGAAGGACTAACAGTGCGAGCGGTCTCATCAACAGTCACGTCGAATTGTGCCAAAAGTTCCGTGATGAGACCACCAAAAGGCAATACGGACCGGCCAGTAGTAACTCCCGCACGCTGAATGATAGTGTCAAAGAGCGCGGAAGCAAGGTCAATAGGAACGTCTGTAGCAATAGCATAAAGCAACAATGCCCGCTCACGACTAATCAAATCATCATGGACAAGCGGGAAAATCTGGCTACAAGACAGCTCATGAAGAACACGGTAGGAAGAGCTTAAGTTCTTTTTGGAAAACTGAGGAACAGGACCCCAAGTTCTAAGAGCACCATCAGACAGAGCTCTAGCCAACATGTCACGGAAAGGGCGAGAATCCTCTGGGAAAGGGTACCCGAGGTCAGCCACCCGTGGAATATCTAAGAATGAAGCAATGGTGGATGCTTTGAAACGAAGACGCCGCCCCCGAACCCGCACAAGAATCTGTGAAACTCCCGAACCAGAAGGATAAACTTTGACATTAGAATAGAACTCCCGCACAAGCATAGGATCAGCGGAGGCATGGAAAGTCATCGCTCTAACCCAACCGCGGCCAACGAGAATAGTACGAAGATCAGGAAAATCGGTCAGTCGAATGCCCCGTTCACACAACACGGGCTTGTGGCTCCAATAACTATCAAACCATGCCTGGCGGTTCTGATTTCTAAACCGAGTATGATCAAAAAGCAATTCATCCTCATCTTTGTCCATTACATCTTCAGAGCTTGAATTTTCAGGAGTAGTGGAGGAAACATTATCAGATGAATAGGCAGCAACCTCCTCGGAAAGCTCAACCTCTTCACACTCTGAAGAAGAAGAAGAAGTAGGTGGTGCATGAGCATGTCGCCTCTTAGAATGAGCATTACGAGAAGTTCCACCCAAATCCCCCTTACGGGCATGTTTCCTTGACCGTGGCATAGCTTTAAAGCAGCCCAAAATACTCAATCGCCACAACAACTTCAAGTTTCCAAACCAACAAAGAATGTTCCTCACAAATGCCCAACAAATTAGACTCACCACTTGAGATTGGCAAAATATCAAACACGTGGTAGGCTCACGTTGGTTCCACTTGCACACACCTCAAAAATCAAGTCCCCAAAGCTAAAAACAACCTTCTTCTACCCAAAAGCATGTAATTAAGATCACAACATCAAATAACAATCTCTACCCGACTTGGGCATTTACACAAACACTTGATAGGCACCTTGCTAACACACCTCGCACAAGAAGCAACTTCATGTCCAAACCGCCCAAAATCAGCAAATCAACTCAAAAAAATCAGTAAATGAGCTGAAACTAAAGCCAAAACTCATAACCCATGCACCACACAATGGATCTCCAACTTACCTTCAAAAAGGAGAAAAGAAAAAAAAAACCATTACTTCCACCATGCAACGCATACCAATAAAATATAGAGAATCAGCTGTTAAAAATAGCTTAGCACAACCAAAGGAAGCAGAAAATTAGCTTAGATGGAAGAAGAAACATAGATACCAAGAGGTTGGAAGGTGAAGCTCACGGGTGAAGAGTAAGAACATAAGCACGGGTGTGTGCTGGAATGGCACGGGTGTGTGCTGGAATTAGAGGGAAATAACAGAAATATGAAGGTCACGTGACCTTGTAAAGAAGCACATGCCAGCTTGGGCGCCCATGTGGGAATGTGGGGCGCCCATCAGGGGACACGGGCGCCCATGCTATAGGTGGGGCGCCCCACTTGGGCTGAAACAGCAGAAATTTTTTTTTTTTTTTTTTTAAATACCAAAGTATAGATAAGAGCAAGTCAAGACACAAATCGACACTCATTCATACCAAACTTCAAAACAAGAATTCTCTAATCTAAGATAAAACCAAATAAAACAAAAGGAAATAAACTACTATTTACAAACTAGGACTCTAGACTTTCATTCGAAAGAAGGTGGGTCGGTCAACTCCCACGTCTTGATCTCAACCACGAAACTCTCCAAGTATGGCTTGAGACGATGGCCATTCACTTTGAAAATAGTGTTGTTGCGTGGGTTATGCACCTCACACACACCATGCTCTGAAATAGAAGTGATGACAAAGGGACCCGACCATCGAGACCTTAACTTCCCCGGAAAAAAATGTAACCTAGAGTTGTACAACAAGACTCTTTGGCCCACTTGAAAGGATTTCCTAAGAATGTGTCTATCATGCAAATCCTTCATTTTAGCCTTGGCAATCTTTGCATTCTCGAAAGCATCATTTCGAAATTCATCAAGTTCATTCAATTGAAGCTTCCTAAAAGTGCCGGCATCATCTAGACTTTCATTGAATTGCCGGATTGCCCAGTAGGCTCGATGCTCCATCTCAACGGGTAGATGGCAAGCCTTGCCATAAACAAGACGATAAGGAGACATGCCTAAAATAGTCTTATAAGCCGTACGATATGCCCACAACGCATCAACTAGCCGCAAAGACCAATCTTTACGTGTGGGGTTAACCGTTTTCTCAAGAATACCTTTGATCTCCCTATTTGCCAATTCAACCTGGCCACTATTTTGGGGATGATAAGGAGTCCCCACCTTATGAGTTACACCATATCTACGCATTAAGATACCCACAGGCCGATTGCAAAAATGCTTACCACCATCACTAATGATGGCCCGGGGCATCCCAAACGTGAAAAGATATACTCTTTCAAGAATTTGATCACCACACGATGGTCATTAGTGCGAGTGGCAATGGCTTCTACCCATTTAGAAACATAATCTACGGCCACAAGAATATACTCAAAACCAAACGATATAGGAAACGGGCCCATAAAGTCTATCCCCCAACAATCAAAAATTTCCAAAATAATGACAGGATTTTGGGGCATTTCATTTCGTTTGGAAAGGGCCCCTAATCATTGGCATCGGTCACACCTCAAACAGAAGTTATGCACATCCTTGAACATCGAGGGCCAATAAAATCCGCTTTGAAGGATCTTAGCGGTAGTTTTCTTGGCAGAGAAATGACCCCCGCAAGCCAAGGCATGGCAAAACTCAATGACACTAGAAATCTCACTATCCGGAATGCATCGTCTCACAATTTGGTCAGAGCAATACTTATAAAGGTAAGGCTCATCCCAAAAGAAGTTACGCACATTGCGTAGGAACTTAACTCTGTCAACTTTCGCCCATTGCGAAGGCATCTGGCCAGTCACTAAAAAATTAGCAATGTCTGCATACCAAGGAAGATGATCAGGAGAAGTAGTGCTTATGTGCATGATATGCTCATCAGGGAAATGTTCATTAATTGGGTGGTCACTCGATTCAGACAGATGAAGTGGCAAGCGTGACAAGTGGTCAGCCACCACATTCTCCACTCATTTCTTATCTTTAATCTCCACATCAAACTCTTGAAGGAGTAGCATCCATCTAATCAGACGAGGCTTGGCCTCTTTTTTGGCAAGAAGATATTTCAGAGCTGCGTGGTCAATAAACACTGTGACACGAGATCCCAACAAATATGACCTAAACTTGTCAAGGGCAAATACTACTGCTAGAAGCTCCTTTTCCGTAGTGGTATAATTCAATTGAGCTTCATTAAGAGTCTTACTAGCATAGTAAATGACAACAGGCTTCCCCTTTCTCCTTTGCCATAAAACAGCTCCCACTGCGAAATCACTCGCATCACACATAAGCTCCAATGGTAAAGACCAGTCCGGGCTTTGGACAATTGGTGCAGTGGTGAGTAGGTGTTTAAGTCTGTCAAACGCCTCTTGGCATGAGGTTGTCCACTCAAAAGGAACATCGTTAGACAACAATGAGCATAAGGACCGGGCAATAGAACTAAAAGACTGGATGAATCGCCGATAAAAACCGGCATGGCCAAGGAATGATCTCACGTCTTTCACACATCTAGGGGTAGGCAAATTTTGAATCAACTCTACTTTTGCTTTGTCAACCTCAATCCCCCGACATGATACTATATGCCCCAAAACTATCCCTTGTTGTACCATGAAATGGCACTTTTCCCAGTTCAGCACCAAATTACTCTCCTCACAACGCACTAACACCTTTTCAAGGTTGGACAAGCACTCATCAAATATATCACCATAAACAGAGAAATCATCCATGAACACCTCCAAGAACCGCTCGACCATGTCACTGAAAATGCTCATCACACACCTTTGAAAAGTCGCAGGTGCGTTACATAACCCAAACGGCATGCGTCTATACGCAAATGTGCCGAATGGACATGTGAAAGTGGTCTTCTCTTGGTCCTCTAGTGCTATCTCAACCTGATTATATCCTGAATACCCATCTAGGAAGCAATAGAAAGATTTTCCTGCTACTCTCTCAAGCACCTGGTCTAGAAAGGGAAGTGGAAAATGATCTTTCCGAGTCACCGCATTCAAGCGTCTATAATCAATGCACATACGACACCCAGTCTGGGTGCGTTGAGGCACTAACTCACCTTTCTCGTTCTCAACCACAGTGACACCTGACTTCTTAGGAACAACCTGAGTAGGACTCACCCACTTCGAATCAGAGATGGGGTAAATGATACCCGCATCAAGCAACTTAAGCACCTCCCCTTTTACAACTTCCTTCATATTAGGATTTAGCCGTCTTTGCATTTGCCTCACCGGCTTAGCATCATCTTTGAGGTATATATGATGAGAACATACTAAGGGACTGATACCTCGAAGATCCACCACAGTCCAACCCAATGCTCGACGGTGAGCACTCAACACTGCTAACAATCTCACTTCCTGTTCTTTCTCCAAACTTGCTGACACTACTACAGGAAATGTCTCACCCTCCCCTAGGAATGCATACTTAAGCTCACTCGATAATGGTTTCCTAGAAGGGCAAGGGGGACACTCAATTGATGGTTTGGGCTTAATTAAGGAAGGCTCCAAAGACTCAAAAATTGGTACCCAACCACTAACTACCATGACATTCTCAGTCTCTTCTATCAACTCTCCAGCATTCCTGCAATTCTCTCCATCCAACACGATACATCTCTCACTCCTCACTAAAGCACACTCCAAAGGGTCCTCCAAGTAAGACTTCTCAAAGTACTCCTCACTCAAGGCATGGATCACATCCACCTTCCTAATATCCTCACACTCTCCCATTTGCTTTCCTACCCGAAAGATATTCATCTCCATGGTCATATTCCCAAATGAAAGTTTCGTTACCCCACTTCTACAATTGATCACCGCATTCGATGTAGCAAGAAAGGGTCTACCGAGTATTACCGGAATGGATTGAGTAGGGTTTGAAATGGGTTGAGTGTCCAAAACTATGAAATCAACTGGAAAGTAGAACTTGTCTACTTGAACCATTACATCTTCCACTACACCCCTAGGCATTTTCACTGAACGGTCAGCCAATTGCAATGTCACTCTGGTGGGTTTCAGCTCACCTAAGCCTAGTTGCTGATAAACAGTGTAAGGTAATAGGTTGACACTAGCACCCAAGTCCAGTAGAGCTCTGTCTACAATGTGATTTCCTATGATACAGGAAATGGTTGGACACCCTGGATCCTTATACTTAGGGGGTGTGTCCCGCTGGATTATGGCACTGGCTTGTTCTGTCAAGAAAGCTTTTTCCTTGACATTGAGCTTCCTCTTCACAGTGCACATATCCTTGAGAAACTTAGCATAAGAAGGGTTCTGCTTGATAGCCTCAAGTAGCGGGATGTTGATTCTCACTTGTTTGAACATCTCATAAATTTCTGAGTTCAACATCTCATTCTTGCCCTTTGCTAATCTCTGGGGAAAAGGTGGTCTAGGCATGTGCTCAACAGGCTGGTCTATTGGCCTAACCAATGGCCCCTCACTGGTTTCCCCATCACTCTCTTTTTTAACCTCTCCATTCTCTTTCCTATCATCTACTTTCCCTTCCTCCTGCTCATTCCTTTTCTCTCCACTCCCAATCTTTTCGACATCTCCACTATCCTTTGAACCCAACTGTTCACTAGGAGTATTGGCTCTAGGGTCAATCGGCTTTTGAATGATCTTACCACTCCGCAAAGTGGTAACAGCTTGAACTTGCTCATGTGAGGTAGCACCCGAGGTCGACGACTCAGTCATGTTCACCTGGCCTTTCGGGTTGGGAAAAGGTTGTGCTGGGAGTTTACCACTCTGAGTGGTACTCATAGCCTGGGTCAACTTAGAGACTTGACCCTTGATGTCATCCAAAGCCCGGGTTACTTGATTGTTGATATTCAGTTGTTGTTGCATAAATTGATTAAGAGTATCATCAATTGGTCTCTTATGTGGTGGTTGGTATGCAACAGAACTGGGCTGTTGGAATTGGGATGATGGTAAAGGAGGTGGTTGCTGAAATGGTTGTCCCGAATTATCATTCCTCCAAGAGAAACCGGGTTGGTTCCTCCACCCTGGGGGATAAGCATTGGAAGCTTGGTTTCCACTTTGCTAAGGGACATGTCCACTTTGGGTATAAGGAGCATTGCTTTGACCCCTATTCGGGAATGGACGATTTGGTGCATTGTTAATGTAAGCTTGACCATAAGCTATCTCCCTAAGCAAAGGCAATTCGGGGCACAAATTTGCATCATGCCCCATTTGATCACAAGCGGCGCAAACCACTTTCTTCTCAACCAACTTTTCCTTGTTCTTTAGTTCAAGGGACTCAAGCTTATGTTGCAAGGCGGCTAACCTAGCCCGTAAATCGTCACTCTCACTCAACTCTAATTGGTGACTAGGTACTGAATACCTATGTTCAGAAGATGAGGGTGGTCCAATTTCCCAATCATTTGAGTCTTCGGCTACCATGTCAAAGAAATCCATGGCATCCTCCGCAGTCTTATCAAAAAGGGTACCATTGCACATGGTTGAGACAAGTTGTTTGAGACTGGGAGTTAAAGACTCATGAAATATACTCACTAACCTCCATGACTCAAATCCGTGGTGAGGACAAGCCATCAAGAGGTCCTTAAACCTCTCCCAAGCACGACAGAAATTTTCATTAGACTTGCATGAAAAAGTGGTGATCTGTCGCCTATAGTGTTGAGTCTTTTGAGTTGGAAAATACTTCTTCAGAAACTCAGTTTGCATTTCACGCCAAGTTCCAATGGAACGAGGGCGAAGGGAGCTAAGCCACAGTTTGGATTTGTCCTTAAGGGAAAATGGGAACAGTTGGAGTCGGACAACATCCTCATTAGCATTCGGGTCTACACAAGTGTTAGACACTTCCTCAAACTCTCTCAAGTGGTTATACGGATTTTCAGAATCAAGACCATGGAAATTAGGTAGGAGTTGGATGATTCCTGGTCTTAAGGTAAAATTGCCCCTGTTCAAAGGCAAAATGATACAGGAAGGTGTGGTTTGCCTAACCGGGTTAAGGTGATCCCTAATCCTCCTAATTTCCGGAGCTCCATCATCCCCATTTACACTTCCATCCCCTTCTAAATTTGCCATTAAGTCTGACGATTGGGAGTTTGTGACTGATGCTAAGATATGGGGCTCTAAAGGCTCACGAATGTAAGAAGGGATACTATGATCGAGAATGACTTCGACAACCTTGCCTGACCTAAAAAACATGCAGTGGATTACTAACCTAAGTCTGTTTGGTTTGTTTTTTTTTTTTTTTTTTTTTTTCAGATATCTAAAAGAAGAAAAATCCTAAAATTAGAGAAAAGGAATTAAAATAAAAAAATGAAATATACAAAAGAAAAGAAATAAGGAACAATATCACCTGGAAGTCCAAATGTAACCGCACCAGCAAGTGCTTTCATCCACAAGCTCTCTGAGTTCAGCACACACACACCGTTGATCCCCGGCAACGGCGCCAAAAACTTGACCGATCTCAAAATTCTCTCGGGTTCTCTCAAGTGCAAGAGGTCGGTTGTGTCTATTCTAGGTGAGTCCTAGGTCATCTCCACAGGGAACAAGGGGGTGCCTAAGTGTTGAACAAAACTTGATTTTGAAAACAATCGCAAAAGTTTTAAAAAGAAAAGATGAAAATCTTTTTGGAGTTTTCAAATAAGTAATTGAAAATTTGATTGGGAAATAGCTAGGAAAAACAATTCGAAAATTTAAAAGAAATACACTTAAACTAAAAATGTCACACTAAAGAAGTAATCAATTCAAACACTTAACCAAATACGTGATTTACTTAAATACTCAGATTAATGAAAATACTTGGTTTTAACCTAGTCCGGTAATGTCCTTGAAGGCTGAATTTGGATATGTAAGTACTCAACCTAATTCTTACACCTGTAATATTAGGTTGGCAGATTTGGCGTTAAAAACCCTTTTCATAAAGAATTCACAATTCTAGGTTTTTTTAATCAGGTTCGAAATCACCGGAACACGGAATTGACTTCGATTCACACTAGCGTAATCGAAGTTCAACTGTATCACAGGCAATTCAATTTCGAAAATTAATCTAGAATTCCGTGCCTTACGTTTTTCAAACTATCCAAATTCCACTCCTCCAATTCAATTACACTCCTAAGTTAAAACCAAGAAAAAAAAACCCTAACCTAGCATAACGGAAGCGTAAGAAAATTGATTCGAAAAGAAAAACATCTTCAATGTGCAACAGAACACAAAAACGAACTAAATCGAAAAGGTTTAAAACAGTTTTTAAAGAAAAATCAATGCAAACTCTGTCTTCGAGCAACACAAAACGAACTTTTAGGACAAAACACGGAGAACATGGAATTCTTATTAAAGATGAACTAACAACTTAAAACTTACACGTAAATTGTATGCGAAAACAAAATCATACTTGAATATTCCAAAGCGAAAAGCAACGAGCCGAATCCTTAGGGCAATTCGAAAAGTAAATTTTACATAAAATTCCTGGAACAAAAATTCTGAACTTCTCCTAGGGTTTTCCAACTGTCCCCCTTATCAAAATTCTACCCTTTTATATTATTACAAAGTCAGGGGTGAAATGGTAAAATTACACTCTAAATTTCCTGCTGGACTTGTGCTAGAAGAGTACTCATGGGCGCCCATGCTTGAGGTGTTTGATGAAGTCCTCAAAGAACAGGCCAAAATCAGCAGGCATGACCCTCCTCTGTGGGCGCCCATCTGATGAAGAGTGGGGCACCCAAGGTCAGACAGGGGCGCCCATAGGTCTAGGTGGGGCGCCCATGTTGGCTGCTCTCCAACTGTTCGATGAAAGGCCTCTGAGAACCTGCTCCTCTCCCAAAATTAGCTCTCTGTGGGCGCCCATCTGCTATAGGGTGGGGCGCCCATGCTTCTGGTGGGGCGCCCATGCTTCTGGTGCATATTATCTCACTTTGTTTCCTTGCTCATTTGACCTTTCTTTTCATCCTCCTTCACCAAGTAAAGCACCAAAACCTACAAAAGTCCAAAAGCACATAAATTAGCTTCTTTCCTTAAAAGATAAGAGATTTATGTAAATAAAACACCTAAAACCATTCACATTATCATAGTAAGTGTGCATTTTATGTGCTCAATCAAGCTTGTAATAATTCACTGAGTTGAGCACCAAGATCAGTGGTAGTAGTTGAAGGCTCTGACTGGGTGGAAGCCATAGGAGTAGGATTATCAGACACATGATGAACTTGATCTGGCTTACCATACTTAGCCCAACAGTATGGCTCGATGTGATTTGTCCGTCCACAATTAGAAAACTTACGATCTCCTCACCCTTGAGAAGACCGACCACCACGAGCTGAACCTCGTGATGTGTGACCACATCCTCACATACTACCACGAAAGACTCCCTGAGCAGTGTTATTTGAAATCAAAGCAGAGGTTTCTGAAGTAGTAGGCTGAACCAATGTATGATGCCCTAAAGATGATCTCAATAGACGAGAATAGGCATTAGCAGCAGTAGGCAAGGTTTCACTAGTAAGAATTTGATCTTTAAAACCACGTAAATCTGAATCAAGCCCAGAGAGAAGAGAGGCAATCATAAAATCTTCCCAGTGCTGCTTTTGTTGCTCAAGGTCTGTAGTAAAGGGCCTATGTTGTAACAACTGATCCCATAGGTTTTGGAGAATACTATAATATTCTGAAAGAGAATGACCTACTTGTTTGGTTGTGAAAATCTGCTCATATAATTTGAAAACTCTTGAAACATTACTTTGCTGGGAGAATGAGTTAGCAAGGGAATGCCAAATTTTCTTTGAAAAATCATATAATTCTACGGTTGTAGCAATATGAGGTTCCAGATTGTGCCATAGCTACCCCATAACAATAGAGTCTTCACTAAGCCAATCATCATAGGCACTATCATCAGTCTTGGGTGGAAGATTAGTAAGGAATTTTAGCTTCTTCTTCCCACGAATAAACACTTTCACCGTATTCAATTTCTTAGAAGTAATTGTTTGAGGGATGTCTTCATCTTTCATTAGTATAGATTTTGGTTCAGCCATAGGTTAAGAGGAAACCAAAATCAACAAAATGAGAATTACCAATGGTCACAGGCCAGCGGAGATAAACATGTCAGCAAAGGAGACTAAAAATAGCAACCACAGATCATCATAGAGGCATCAAAGATTACCACAGATCAAATGGCAATAGCAGAGATCGAAGAACAGACCAAAGAAAAGATGTAGAACAGCAACATGATCATCAAACAAGCGTTACTAGATTACCAAATCATCAATCAGCTCCCACAGATTGAAGAACAATAGCAAAGATCAAAAAATGGATCGAAAAACAGAGATGGGACCAAAGAACAGCAACAAATCATCAAGGTTCATTGATAGATCATCAATCAGAGGTCACCAGTGGCAGACAAGACTCTCTTCCATCAGGCGATCGCCGTCGTGTGTCACTGGTGAAATGCCAGAAGGCCACGCGCCTACACGTGCCAATCAGAAGAGGGCGTGTGAGACTTGGGCGCTGGTGGTGAATGGTGCGTTGGGCGTGTCAGACCTTCGCCAGTGACAGGCTTAGGTGGGTTACGATCGTTGGTGGACGATGACCCTTCTGTGGTGGTCGGCAGCTGGCTCTGATGGCCGGAAAGTCACTGACGGTGAGGTTTCTTCTCTGGTGAAGAGCTTACTGTTTTTCTCTTTCTTTTTTTCTTTCTTGAAATCAGATTTGATGCTCTGATACCAAGTTGAGGAAAAATAAAGAAAAAGGGAGGATTCAAGTATCTTCTCTCTTCTCCCTCGACTCTTATTTATAATCGAAGTCTTACACCAAATAAGGAAAAACTCAGAAAAGGAACTACATCAATCCAAACTTGTAAGGAAATGAAATAATAACTGATAAGGAAACAAGAATAAAATCCTATATCCTAACAAAGACTAGCAACCCGTCTGCTAACGATCAAGCAAGGCAAGGATGAGCCCCTTTGAGACTATATTGGTAGGTTCAACAAAGAAATTCTTGAGGTGGATGAAGCAGATGATAAAGTGGCTGTCATAGTCTTCATGATTGGATTGAGAACACCCACATTTATGGTATCATTTCTAAAGAAGGCTTCTGTTTATATGGTGAAGCTGAAGGTTCGAGCTCAAAGCCACAATAACTTGGAGGATGGCCTGAGGGTCTGACTGTGTCACGCCCCGGATCTCATGACCCGAGGGGTGAGTGATAAACACACACAATATGCACTAACATAACCACCCATGATCAGAGCAACGCAACGTAAACTAGTGAGCCTGAGACATAAGATAAGATAACATAAGTTAACCTTGACTATTGCCAGGTCACATACTCCATATACCATTAATACCTAATCTATGCCTTAAGGCCATTACAACCAAATTGAATAAGTTTAGAAATGTACAACATTTCAATTTCAATTTAAAACTTGCACTAAGAGACCAAAAGCCTTGCTAAGTTTTAGGAGAGCTCATACAATGCACTTCTAGTCCAACCTCATCAGCCCACTTGATTGTTATGGCCTATTCTTACATCAAAATATGTAGGGACGTGAGCACAGGTCCACTTGTGCCCACGATGTCTCAAGCAAACATATATGGTATGCAATCTAATCATGCAATGCAGTTCAAGTAAGGTTAGCTACTTTAACATTTTCTAGAGTCATAACATTTCATTAATTTAACCAAAAGCCAAAATAAGTGGAAACATATATTCATTCAACAATGTCAAAGTTTAAGATTTCAGTTTCGGTTAATGTTTATGTTTTGCAATCCAAACTTTAGTTCCATTCACATTTCAACACCATTTTATCACTTGAGTAATATTCAATCAAATAACCATATTCACATCATCATCCATTCATCATTACATTGCACAACCATAACCACACAAGTCATCGAGGGATGGGTGCATACACGTTATCATCTTTTATGGGCCAATACCCAACGGAAACGATAAACCGACGTCGTCGTTTAGGATTGCTGTCTAGGGCCACGAGGAGCTAAAACACACACAATGTTGTGGGCTACTAACCCACTGGCATTGACACCAAACCTGCGCAGGTTCTGGGACTCTCAACCCGAGGGTACTCTCTAAACCCTTCCTATTTCCGCACCACACCACGGCCCCTGGCACACAAACACCCATTTATCAGATACCATCTCATCTTTTATAGGTTCACATTCATTATCATATACTATTCAACACCCATGTCAATGTTAAGGTTCATCTTATGGCTCATTACATATCGCATAGATCAAATCATATTAAGCGTCTTCGATTTACCAACATTAAGAACATGAGTCCTTTTGTCAAGTCACATTTCACTTAATCAATCACAAGTTCATAAACTTCAACATTTATTTTACATCAAGGCATATTCACAATTCTATTCAATTAAGACTCTTACCTCAAAGTAATCTTTCAATTCACGCAATCCCAGGTGACATTCACTTACCCTTACAAGTTAATCCCATTAGCTGAAGGTAACCATTCCTTAATCACTTTTTAAAGCTCATTTCCCTTTTAAAATCTATGCAATTAATCAAGTAAAAGTTTCATGTAAAAACAAGTTACCAAATCTTCCATAAGTCTAAGGTAGTAGGTCAAACTAAGCAAAGTCGTGAAAAGTGACCTAGGCTCAATGGGCGCCTAAGCTGACACTCAGCTGTTCACCCAAGGGGCTCGTGCGCCCACACCTTGTGCACCCAATGGCTTGGCACCTATGTCTTGGGCGTCCAAGGGCTTGGGCGGCCGACTGTGTCCCCCTCGTGCGCCCACAGCTTGGGCCAAGTTTCGAGTTTCATACCTTATTTTCTAGTTTCGTGGTTTTTCACCCTTAGGACCTCAAATTGACCAAGTTAAAGTAAAAATACCTAACTTCTCATGTTTCTAACATCAACCCAAGGTTCTTAGGCACCAAAGAAGACTATCAATTTGAGTTTTTATCAACCAAAAGTCAAGTTATGGATCAAAATACCAGTTTCACTCTCTTAACCTATACATACATATATACATGTGTATAACTCCTATTTTCTTACATGTGTATAACTCCTATTTTCTTCCATGAATATAACCAACATTTGAAAAGGGTTTTCTAATGGTAATCTACTCCTTGTTACGCATCACATATGTAAGAATGAGGCATTAAATCCCTACCTTAAGTTGTAAGATGATGGATCAACAAGAAGGTGTTTTAAGCTTCCAAACCCTCAAGCTTTGATGAACTCAATTGTCTCCCTCCTTGATCCAAATTATAAATAAATTACATAGAAAGGTTCCTCGAGGTTTCAATTTCACTTTTGCAAGAGGAATTTGATTTCCATGAAGGTTAGAAAGACCTACCTTCAATTTTCTCCACCCGGTTCCTTGTTCTGCTTGTTTGTTCTTTCTTAGCTTCTTCACCCGGTTCTTCCTCTCCCAAACAACTTCACTCTCTATCTTGCATCATCTCACACACATATATATATTTAATCAATATTTTAAGTCCCTCAACAGTAATTCTTAGATTTCCCATCACCCCTAGCTAGGTATAGGTGTGAATAGGGTGAGGCTTGGCTGAAAATTGCGGAGGAACCCATACCTGTCAATTCCACTATGCCTTAGGCACCCAAGCCCTTCTCAGGTGGGTGCCCAAGGTGCCTCCTTTTTCTTGCACTTGGCTAAAATGCCTACTTTTGATGGCCTAACCCATCTCTTTCAAACTTATCAACTCTAAAGCACCTTAAATGATCCATTCCACTAAATTAACATACATTGTTTCCAAAATACATCAAAAAACCTTACACTTATGTTAATACAAAGTCCGGGGTATTACATTCTCCCCCCTTCAAAAAAAATTTCATCCTCGAAATTTAATACATAACATAATCTTAAGAGAACAAATGTGGGTATCGTTCTCGCATTTCAAGCTCACGTTCCCAAGTTTATTCTTCTACTCCATGATGTTTCCATAACACTCAAACCTAGGGAATGGTTTTACCCCGAACACTTTGTCTCGAGCATCCAAAATCTGAATCGGTTGAACTTCATACTTCACATCTGAGTCTATTTCCAATTCAATCCAATTTAGCACATGTGTAGAGTCTAGAATGTACTTACGCAACATAGAGACATGAAAGACTTCGTGCACTCCAGACATTTGGGGTGGTAATGCCAACTGGTAAGCAACCTCTCCAACTCTTGCTAGTATTTCAAATGGGATAATGTATCTGAGAGATAACTTCCCTCACATGCTAAATTTGTACTGTCCCTTCCGTAGTGACACATTCAAAAATACATGATCCCCCACTTGAAACTCTAAAGGCCTCCCCTTTTGATCTGCATAACTCTTCTGGCGACTGTGTGCTGTCTCCAGTCTTTGCCTAATTACCTTGATCTTTTCATTAGTTTCACGAACTAACTCTAGCCCAATCATGGCTGCTTCTACAACTTGTGTCCAACACACCGGGGATCTACATGGTCTTCCATATAGTGCCTCAAATGGTACCATTCCAATGCTGGCTTGGTAACTGTTGTTATAAGCGAACTCCACCAGTGGCAAATGATCCTCCCAACTTCCTTTAAAATCCAATACATAAGCTCGAAGCATATTTTCTAAAATCTGAATTGTTCATTCCGACTGTCCATCCATTTGGGGATGATAAGCCGTACTAAAACATAACTTTGCCCCCATGGCTACTTGAAAAACTTTGTCAGAATCAAGAAACAAAACGAGAGTCTTGGTCTAAGACAATAGACACTAGTGTCCCATGCAACCTCACAATTTCTCGAATGTAGAATCGGGCCAAAGAGATCATTGAATCTGTCATTCTCATTGACAAGAAATGAGTTAACTTTGTCAGTCGATCAACAATCACCCATATGGCATCACAACCTCTTTTTGTCCTTGGCAATCCTGACACTAAGTCCATAGTCACTTTCTCCCATTTCTACTTAGATATTGGCAATGGTTGTAACAATCCAGCTGGTCTCTGATGCTTTGCCTTCACCTGCTGACAAGTTAGACACCTGCTAATAAACTCTGCCACATCTTTCTTCATTCCTGCCCAATAAAACTGCCTTTTTAAGTCATGATACATCTTTGTACCCCCCGGATGCACTGCTAGCCAAGAATGACGAAATTCCCTCAAAACTTCCTCTCTAACTGAGGAGGGTACAAAGATTCTCCCTTCATATCTGATGACTCCGTCATCACCCACTGTCTAGCCTGGAATATCTACCTGATCCCTTATTTTATTACAAACTTCATTAGCTTCCTCATCTAACTTCTAAGCCTCAGTTACTTTATTGATTAAGGCTGGCTGGATGACAATAGTATTCAATATCCCTTGTTCCTCTCTCTCTTTAAGTTCCAATCCAAATTCATTCAATATCCCCATTATTTCCCACTCTTTAACTGCTACACAAGCCATGGCACTTTTGCTCTTTCTACTCAAAGCATTTGCAACCACATTAGCCTTACTTGGATGGTAATGCAATTCAAAGTCATAATCCTCCATGTACTCCATCCATCGCCGTTGCCTCAAATTCAAGTCTTTCTGAGTAAAAATGTATTTCAAACTTTTGTGGTCTGAGAACACTTCAAATCTCTCACCATACAAATAATGCCTACAACTTTTTAAGGCAAAAATGATTGCTGCCAGCTCCAAATCATGCATTGGATAGTTCTTTTCATGATTCTTCAACTGTCTTGAACCATATGCCACTACTCGCCCATTCTGCATAAGAACACATCCAAGCCCTTCCCGTGACGCATCACAATACACCAAGTAACCAGCTCTCCTCTCTGAGATGACTAATACTGGTGCAGTAGTCAACCTTCTTTTTATCTCTTGAAATGATCTTTCACATGCATCATCCCACTCAAATTTGATCCCCTTTTGGGTTAATTTA
Source organism: Vitellaria paradoxa (assembly GCA_019916065.1). Lineage (NCBI taxonomy): Eukaryota > Viridiplantae > Streptophyta > Magnoliopsida > Ericales > Sapotaceae > Vitellaria > Vitellaria paradoxa. The sequence continues at coordinate 36,828,615 of CM034233.1, read as the reverse complement.
GTTAGCGGGACTGCTAATCTAGAAAAATCCGAAACAAACCTTCTGTAGTATCCTGCTAACTTGATGAAACTATGGATCTCAAATACAGACATTGGTTGTGACCATTCCAAAATAGCTTCAATTTTGGATGGGTCCACTGCTACTCCTTCCTCCGAGACAACATGTCCCAGAAATCAAACTTTTCTAAGCTAGAACTCACATTTGCTCAGCTTGGCATATAACTGATGATCGTTTATCCTTTGCAATACGAGCCTCAAATGTTGTTCATGTTCTTCTTTTGACTTAGAATACACCAAGACATCATCTATGAATACCATTACAAACTTATCCAAATAATCTTTGAAGACTCGATTCATTAAGTCCATAAAGACTGTCGGTGCATTTGTCAAACCAAAAGGCATAACCAGATACTCGTAATGACCATACCAAGTTCTGAATGCCATCTTTGGAATGTCATCTTCTCTTATTCTCACTTGATGGTACTCGGATCACAAATCAATCTTCGAAAACACCAATGTTCCCTTCAGTTGATCAAATAAATCATCAATTCTTGGCAACGAGTATCTATTTTTGATAGTCACCCTATTCAATTTCTTGTAATCAATGCACATTCTCAAAGTCCCATCCTTCTTAATTGCGAATAATGCCAGTGCACCCTAAGGTGATGTACTTGGCTTGATGAATCCCTTGGCTAGCAACTCCTCTACTTGTATTTTCAGTTCTGTTAACTATGTCGGTGCTAACTTGTACAGTGGAATGGAGATGGGTTCTGTGCCTGGAACCAAATCAATGCAAAACTCTACTTCCCGTTTAGGTGACAACCCAGATGACTCATCAGGAAACACTTCGGGAAATTCATTCACAACTCTAGGTAATTCAACTCTCTGTTCCCCGCCTCCTTCTTCCATAACCATGCAAGCCATCAAACTATATAATTCATCCTTTCCCCGACCTTTCAAGAATGACTTTCACATCGGTCTGTAAAGAAGCGAATTTGATCTCCGTCCGACGTAGTTAAGGTTACCTTACGCTTATGACAGTTAATCATAGCTTGGTAGGACATAAGCCAATCCATCCCAACTATGATATCAAAACCCCTCATATCCAATACAATTAAATCAAAAGTTGAGACAAACTCTCGCCCATCAAAAACATCGGTTACCTTTAATTCACACCCCTTACACACTTGAGTCAAGGAAAAAATCCTGCTATAGGGGGTCTCAACACATAAAAATAATTCCAAGGGGCTAACATCCATTCCTAAGGTATGTGCAAATGATGCAATGATAAATGAATGGAATGCTCCCGTGTCCAAGAGTACAATAGCATTTGATGAATAGACACGAAAAATACCTCTTGTCACCATAGGCTCAGCTAGCGCCTCCTGCTGTGCCACTCCAAACACCCTGTCCTGTGGCTGAACATTCTATGGCCGACCAAACATCTATCCCTGCGGGTTCACCCTTGACAGCTGTGATGCCCCAGTTTGTATCGTCCTTTATAGGACACTCCTATGTTGATCCTGTTGCTGTACTAACTAGGAGATTGATGGGCGGGGTCCTTGCAATAACCGTCCAGATTGTGCTATCATTCCCCCTGCACCTTGCTGAATCTGAGGACAAAACCTTTGAATATGCCCCATCTCTCCACATCCATAGCATATCCTATTCACTCCAACTTGACCACTTCTCATTGGTCTTGTTGATTCAACCAGTTTGTTGCTCCTGGGACACTCCGTACTTTTGTGGCCTTCCTGTCTGCAATTAATGCATACAATTTGCCTTTGAGAGGTCCCTCTTAATCTCTCTATAGGTGCGGGTGCAGTACTTCCTTGGTAAGACGATTGGGCCTGTGGAGCTGACGAACTACCCTTAATCTTTTTCTGCCAACTCCTTCTTGCTGAGTTCCCATGGTCTTGCTTCGCTGACTTTCATAAATGACGTTGGTTTCATTCAAGTCCCTTTCCACAGTCATTGCTTGATTTACCAAAGTCTCATAATCTTCTAACCCCAATATCACCATTTTATTCCTCAGAGTCGGTCTCAATCCTCTTTCAAATCTCCTGCACTTTAAATGAGTAGTATAGACCAACTCAGGTGCATATTTTGCTAAGTCTAAAAATTTCCTTTCATACTCCAATACCGCCAGAGTTCCCTATATCAGCCCAGCAAATTATTCCCTCTTAGCATCTCTTAAAGATTGAGGAAAGAAGTGATCCCTAAACTTCTCCTTGAACCTTTCCCAAGTGAGACCCACTGATCCTCCTGTGTCCTTTAAATTAGACCACCAAGCTGACGCCCTTCCCACTAATTGAAATGCCGTTAGTATAATATGAGTAGAAGGATCAGTAATCTCCATTGCAACTAATATCTTCTCACATTCCTCCAAGAACTACTTTGCTACATTTTGCGTTAGCCACACCATCATATGTTGGAGATTTCATCCTCCTGAATTTCTCCAAAGCAGTTGGGCCTGCCTGCACTTGTGACTGGGGTCCAACTCGAGCCCCACCTACTATTGTGGCCATAGTTGCCACCAATTGTTGTAATACCGCCCCTGCATCCATAGCTTTTGGTTGCTGAATCTCTGGTGCCCTCAACTACACCTCCTTCTCTCCTAAGTCATTCTGTTGTGTAATAGACGGTGCCTCAGCCACTGCACTCTTGTGTGTTTCCTATTCTTGTTGAGCAGGCGTATGCTCTCTTCCTCTACCCCTACCTCAACCTCGACCATTGCCTCAGCCTCGGCCTCTAACCCCCATTTCATGCGGCAGTATTTTATCTAAAGTATATCAAAGCATAAAATAAAATATTAAATCGACATCTAAAATATGATAGAGTATAACTTCATCTCATAGTAATAATACATCAGTTCAATACATTCGTAAAGGTTCAACATAACGACGTCATCTTACTTCCATTAGTACTACCACAGAGGTTCCAACATTACAAGGTCTCTAGTTACTCTACTGACAAAAGTTAAAAGAGTACATAACATAACGTAACATAAGTTCTTAGACTAATAGCCACTCCGATTACTACTAAGGGAATTGCCTTTCCAAAATCTTCCCCTTTACAAGCTTACATTTTAATTTTTATGATAAGTGCAAAAGCTACGAGTGTGCCCCCTCCTGCCATAGTAAGTACAACATTTGATACATTGCCTAGGGCACCAGTAACGTATATGTCCCCGCCTACGACAGCCCGCACATACTCCTCGCAGACGATCTTCCTCACTACTAAAGCTTCCATCCATTTCTCCTACGTTAATGCTAGCCTCCTGTGGATTAACATTTTAACTACTTGGGTTAGGTTCTATCATTACTTCTGGTGTCATGGTTGGATTAGTTAAAAGGGTAGGTACAATCACAGTCATATTCTACACTACTATCACTGGATAGGCAGACAGGAGCTGAACAGGCACTTGATAAGGCATTACACTCTAATATGGATAAGGTGTTGGATATGGAATTGGGTATGGCATCCCATAGTAGGGCACCATTTGATGACCTAACATTGCTGACACCTTGCTTATCCCTTCTACATTCCCTATCACATTCTGGGGTTAAGCCTCGGTTAAACCCTCAGTTGTCACTTGGGTAAAGACATCATCATCAGGCCATTTAATCTCTTCCCCAACTGATTGAGCTTTAGTACCACTATTCTCCTTTTTTTCTATTCCCATCTAAAGTTTTAAATAAGACAACTTAGATTCTAAGATCAAATTCAATTATGTTTCATTCAAACATGCAATATGAGATGCAAGACTTCCCATGTCCCTAGCTAATTGGACCTAGTACTCTGATACCAACCTATCACGCCCTGGATCTCGTGACCCGAGGGGTGAGTGATAAGCACACACAACATACACTAACATAACCACCCATGATCAGAGCAACGCAATGTAAACTAGTGAGCCCGAGACATAAGATAAGATACATAAGTTAACCTTGACTATTGCTAGGTCACATACTCCATATACCATTAATACCTAATCTAGGCCTTAAGGCCATTACAACCAAATTGAATAAGTCCAGAAATGTACAACATTTCAATTTCAATTTAAAACTTGCACTAAGAGACCAAAATCCTTGCTAAGTTTTAGGAGGGCTCATGCAATACACTTCTAGTCCAACCCCATTAGCACACTTGATTGTTGTGGCCTGTTCCTACATCAAAATCTGTAGGGATGTGAGCACGGGTCCACTTGTGCCCATGATGTCTCAAGCAAACATATATGGTATGCAATCTAATCATACAATGCAGTTCAAGTAAGGTTAGCCACTTTAACATTTTCTAGAGTCATAACATTTCATTAATATAACCAATAGCCAAAATAAGTGGAAACATATATTCATTCGATAATGTCAAAATTTAAGATTTCAGTTTCGGTTAATGTTTATGTTTTGTAATCCAAACATCAGTTCCATTCACATTTCAACACCATTTTATCACTTGAGTAATATTCAATCAAATAACCATATTCACATCATCATCCATTCAATATTACATTGCACAACCATAACCACACATGTGGTCGGGGGATGGGTGCATAAACGTTATCGTCTTTTATGGGCCAATACCTAACGAAAACGATAAATTGACATCATCATTTAGGATCGCCATCCAGGGCCATGAGGAGCCAAAACACACACAATGTTGTGGGCTTCTAACCTACTGACGTTGACACCAAATCCTGTGCAGGTCTGGGGACTCTCAACCCGAGGGTACTCTCTAAACCCTTCCTATTTCCGCACCCCACCACGGCCCCCAGCGCACAAACACCCATTTATCATATACCATCTCATCTTTCATAGGTTCACATTCATCATCATATACTATTCAACACCCATGTCAATGTTACAGTTCATCTCATGGCTCATTACATATCGCATAGATCAAATCATAGTAAGCATCTCCCATTTACCAACATTAAGAACATGAGTCCCTTTGTCAAGTCACATTTCACTTAATCAATCACAAGTTCATAAACTTCAACATTTATTTTACATCAAGGCATATTCACAATTCTATTCAATTAAGATTCTTACCTCAATCTAATCTTCTAATTCATGCAATTTAAGGTGACATTCACTTACCCTTACAAGTTAAATCCCATTAGCCTAAGGTAACCATTCCTTAATCATTTTTTAAAGCTCATTTCCCTTTTAAAATCCATGCAATTAATCAAGTAAAAGTTTCATGTAAAAATAAGTTACCAACTCTTTCATAAGTCTAAGCTAGGAGGTCAAACTAAGCAAAGTCAGGAAAAGTGACCTAGGCTCGGTGGGCGCCCAAGCTGACACTCAACTGTGCGCCCAAGGGGCTTGGGTGCCCACACCTTGTGTGCCCAAGGGCTGGACACCCATGTCTTGGGTGCTTGACTGTGTCCCCCTCGTGCACCCACAGCTTGGGCCAAGTTTCGGGTTTCATACCTGGTTCTTTGGTTTTGTGGTTTTTCACCCGTAAGACCTCAAATTGACCAAGTTAAAGTAAAAATACCTAAAGTCTCATGTTTCTAACATCAACCCAAGGTTCTTAGGCACCAAAGAAGACTATCAATTTGAGTTTTTATCAACCAAAAGTCAAGTTATGGATCAAAACACCATTTTCACTCTCTCAACCTATACATACATATATACATGTGTAATACTCCTATTTTCTTCTATGAATGTAACCAACATTTGAAAAGGGTTTTCTAATGGCAATCTACTCCTTGTTACACATCACATATGTAAGAATGAGACATTAAATCCCTACCTCAAGTTGTAAAAAGATGGATCAACAAGAAGGTGTTTTGAGCTTCCAAACCCTCAGGCTTTGATGGACTCAATCCTCTCCCTCCTTGATCCAAACTACAAATAAATCACATAGAAAGGTTCCTTGAGGTTTCAATTTCACTTTTGTAAGAGGAATTTGATTTCCATGAAGGTTAGAAAGACCTAACTTCAATTTTCTCCACCCAGTTCCTTGTTCTCCTTCTTTGTTCTTCCTTGGCTTCTTTACTAGGTTCTTCCTCTCCCAAACGACTTCTCTCTCTATCTTGCATCATCTCACAGACTTATATATATTTAATCAATGTTTTAAGTCCCTCAATAGTAATTCTCAGATTTCCCATCACCCTTAGCTAGGTATCGGTGTGAATAGGGTGAGGCTCGGCTGAAAATTACAGAGGAACCCATACCTGTCAATTCTACTATGCCTTGGGTGCCCAAGCCCTTCTTAGGTGGACACCCAAGACCTTGGGCGCCCATGTCTTGTTTGCCCAAGGTGCCCCCTTTTTCCTGCACTTGGCTAAAATGCCTACTTTTGATGGCCTAACCCATCTCTTTCAAAGTTCTTAACTTTAAAGCACCATAAATGATCCATTCCACTAAATTAACATACATTGTTTCCAAAATACATCAAAAAACCTTATACTTATGTTAATACAAAGTCCGGGGTATTACAGACTGTTCTTCCTCATCTTGAGCTAGGCTCCATTTCTCAGTTAAGTACATGGTGCTAATTATTTTTTATCATCTGGACTGAAGCTCTATTTTTAAGTTATGCGCAAGATGCTAATTTCTATTTTATTCTTAAAGCTTGGCTTTCACAAATACAAAGATGATTACTTCTAACACGTACCTAGAGTCAGGACTCTTTCCCTTATCCTATATCTAGAGCGAGGTTCCTTCACACTAAACCTATATACAAACACTGGCCTTATCACACTTATTTGCATATCATATCTACACTAGGCACTGTCCTAGAGCTACGTCAACCTGATCCCTTAGGAAGGTATGTAGGTAACTCGAGCAAATAGCTTGAGTGCTATCTTCATGATTTTCGTAGACCATCATCTACGCTAAGTTCCAATTTAGACTCAGAGCTAGGCTCTTACATCTGTATACCAGTTCACACCTCACCAGTATATAGTTTGGACCATCTTAGGTCTGAACTACGTTGACCTAATCCCTTCATAAGATACGTAGGCAATTTGAGCACATAACTTAATTTTGGTCACCACAGTTTTTATAGACCGCCTTTCAATTCTCACTTCATTCCTAGTGCGCACACACACACTCATATAGAACCCCCTAGGTGCATCATTGCCACATTGGCAAACATTTTACTACACTTGTATACGTGAGCTAAGCTTAGTTAGCTCACATTTCACAGCTCATATGCATTTAGGGTTTTATGCATTGATCATCATAAGCCAAAGCATTATATTATAAGATTACAACTGCAAGGAATGAAAATGAACCCTAGATATCCTGAGATATCTAGGCATAATGGTTTCTGTGTGTAGCTGAACCCCCAGACCCATTATCTTTGATTGCACAGACTACTCGAGAATTAGTAAAAGGGCCTATTTATCATATTTTCAGAAATATAACTAAAAATTTTAAATCATAATCAAAACTCAGGTTTCTCGACACACCTATTTTGAAAGTGTTGAGTGGCAACTCCTAGTCTCTGTAATCAAGGCCCTATTTCAAAATGAAAACATACTTTTTCACATTTAGGCAATCTCAGATGCACTATGTCACAATAAAGACTCATGACCTGTACCTATTAACCTGGTGTACGGATCCAATCGTGACACCCACATTCCAATTATTTCTCACGAGTAAAGGATAGAGGGCAGTTGAAGGGAGTCGTATGTAGACATAGTACTTATTTGAATGCAAAACATGTGGCAGGCATCTATACATTTTCTTCCTTTGCACAAAGGTGATGGAGATCATGCGAAGATGGGGGAGTGACCTCGTTTTCCCACTTTTGTTCATGTCTCAGCAAGTCCATCCACTTCCAAACATATGCCGATCATCCAGCATAGCAGGTATAAGCTTTGTGACTATAACTACCATCAGAAAGAGACGAAAAAAGGTTAGACACTACATTCTTTGGAGATCATTCTGCTGTTTAAAGTTCCTATATTGACTTTGTGACTATAACTACCATCAAAAAGAGACAAAAAAGGTTAGGCACTACATTCTTTTAAGATCATTTTGCTATTTAAAGTTCCTCTATTGACTTGATCATCAAAGGAGTTCTCGGCAAAACCCACCCAGTCGACAGTTTCTTTTCTAGCTTTTAATAAAGAATTAAAGTTTTCTGCTCACCACCCATCATTCAAGCTTAGCTGAATAGTTTAGATCATCGAAAAGTGTTGCTTGGGTAGTCCTTCAACAAGTAACTAATCCATGGCATTCCATCAAATATGGTGCAAGTTTATTGATCCCAAGTGCAAGAGGGTACAGTGTAGTTTTATCTTAGTGAGACCAGGTATCAAATTCTTAGGGAAGCTAGGATTTTCAAAATTTAGGTTTTTCTCAATTAAGCTATTCTATATTTCCAAATGTAGAAAAGTAAATTTGGTTTGAGTAATAGTGTTTTTGATGATTGATTTTAGAAGTTGTTAACTAGAAATTAAATTAAACACTTAAATTACTAAACTGAAAATGAATACTAAAAATGATATCTAAATAAATTTAATAAAGATATGAAATTAAATTAAAGCAAGTAATACTAATAAAGTTTGATAAATAGCAATTTAAATATCTTGATTCAATTTAGAAATACGAGTAGACTATTTATTATCAAATTGAATGCTAGGTTTATCTCAATTTAAGATTCACTTTTAAGAAAAATAAATCAGAGGATATTAACATTAAAGTGATTTTTTTTCCAAAGCATAGTTTTAATTTCATGTTTAGGAAAGAAAAACTAGAAGAATACTCTATTAGTTCGTCTTTGGTCTAAATCTTATTTATTTGATTTGAAAAATATATAAGTATTTTAATCATATAATAGAATTGGGGATTTTATAGAAATATGATCGATATTATCTCTTTTTGAAAGCTTTTGAATCAAAATAAATAAGTTTAGAAAATAAAAACCCTATCATGCAAGTCTAATCTAGCATTTAAGGTTTACATGGCATTCAATTGTCAAATAAAAACCTACCCATCATTGATGGGTTGAACCAAGAAAGAGAATCTAGCCTAGCATCATCACAAATAAACAAGAACAATAGAAAGAAAAGAATAAAGCAAAAGAAGCAAACTACGTTAAAGAAACTTGGAATTTTATTCAATTATTTGAAACATTTGATGAATGATCCTTGGATCCATCGTATGAAAGCATTAAAATGACATAAGAGAAGCTAAAAACTAAACCTTAAACTATGAAAAACTGAATAAGAAAGGCTCTCCCCTAAAGTCTGAGCAACAAAATACATATATAGATTGCAAAACCCTAAACTGAACAAAAGTTACGGTGTTAATTTGGACCACCACGTCCGAACGGTAATCTGGCATCCGGACAGCAAGAACAAAATTAAAATATTACAAATCCAAAAACTTTTCTAAGTGTAAAGGCTAAATGGCTACTGGAAAATGGTGTTCAGATGGCATTTTCCCATCCAGACAGCAAAGCCAAAACTTGGATTCTTTGTTATTTTCTTCAATTTCTTTCATAGCTGCTTTGCTGCTATCCAGATTGAATGTTTAAGTGTTTGGACATGGATGTCAGAGACATTTTCATCATTTTTATCCTTACTAATCTCACTATTTTCCATTTTTTCTCTGGATTTTTAAAATAGAAACAATTAGAACTTCAAAGTAAATAAATTTTCTCCTAAATAATCGATAAATGCATGCTTTATGACTATAAATCGAGACTTGTAACTACACTTTTCAAGTGTAATCACACCCCCTACTTAAACTTTGTTAGTCCCTAGCAATGAAATTTCCTTACTAAAACTACTCACAAATATCACAACTAGTCTTAAATAAAATTCCAATTAGTTAGAAGAATGTTGTGAATCAAATTCAGTAACAAGCAAGTGATATCACTCAAAAATCGAATAAACCTTTTTCATGGCATATCAAACTTAACCAATTTCAATCGTTTAAGCTCAAATGTATTAATTCATATCATTTACTCAAACCACTTGCCAAATATAACTCAAAATAGTGGCTTTGACTCCAAATCTCACAAAGTTGATCACTCAACAAATAAATTCCCTCTGAAAGAAGGTTTCACTTCTTGGTTCATGCTAACATATAAAGACAAATGAATGCACAGAACCTCAACAAAGTATGGAAGAATTAGAATTTATATGAGTGATGATAGCTTTATGGAAGAATGTATCAAAGCATAAATCAAGATAATTTTATTTGATTACACAATTTAAATCAATGCTCCTTCAAAATGTCTTTCACTTAAAGTTTATTAGGTCTTTCAAAATGTTGTAACTTGGCTAGGGGTATTGGGTTAAAAAATGAAGGGTATAGAATTCAAAGTGCATGTCTTAGGCGTTTGAAGAATATGGTGCTTATGTTTCACTCCTCCCCCCAACTTCTTCTTTTTCTTTTTTCTTTTTTTTTTGCTAAGTAAGAAAATATCATTAAATAAAATAAATGTACAAAGAAATCGGGGCATACCCCAGGAGATCAACTGCATACAATCGAGAAAGCTACTATATACCTAGAAGGATTACAACCCAAAACTACCTGAGTAACCTCAAGAAAATAAAAAGTGATTACACTTGAAAAGTGTAATTACAAACTCCCTAACTCAACACTTATTCATGCATTAAAATAAGTAAAGTTGAAGTTTTAGTATTATTGTATTACTTATACTTTTATTATTTTATTTGTAGGAAAAAGGGCAAAGATGTCGAAGTTTATAGCTATGGAGAGGGCCAAGAAGACAAAGAAAAAGTCATGGTTCGAACCTCATCTTCGATGGAAAAGACGAGCCCAAAGACCCAACCAAGAGAAGGAAAGAAAGCAAAGAAGGAAAAACTAGACGGTCCCCACCGTCACCCAGACGGTCGGGACCACAGAAAGTTTAAAACTTTAGACGGTCCCGACCCCCTCTCCAGACGGTCGGGACCACCTGTGATTTACAATAGCTGCGTGAAAGCTCCTCTTCTAGGGTTTCCTTGCATCTATATAAGGACCCATTGCACGGCCAAGAAGGAGGGGAAGCCCTTTTTTATTTTTTGCACCTTCAATTGAGCGTTAGAATAGAATTTTGAGAGTTTTTAGATTAGGTTTTTAGCTTGCATGCGTGGATTCATGGTTTTTATTGGAGCTTTCATCGTCGTCTTTGTAGTCATTCTTCACTTCATCTTTTACATTCGCTTTACGTTGTAAGTTGCACTTTAATCTATTTCGTTTTATTTTGATTTGTTTCGCAATATCATGTTTTGCTTGTTTCAATTCTCTTTTCGTATGATTGAATGCTATTTTATTGTTTTTAAGATGCTTAAAGTAGTTTTAGCGTAAAACCCTAGTTCTTGATTCAACGAATCAAGAAAGGGTAGTTCACGAAAAGCCTTGGGGTGTTCGTAGTCCCTTCGCGTAGGTTTCAAAACCCTTCGCATAGGTTTCGAGACCCTTCGCGTAGGTTTCGAGACCCTTCGCGTAGGTTTCGAAACCCTTCGCGTAGGAATTTACCTTTCACAAATCTATTTTTTTTCTATTTCGAAAACATTCGAATACGAAAACCCTTAACCAAATCCGTGTGAGATCACTGGTATGGATTTTCGTAGCCAATCATCAAATACTTTCGAATAGTCTTAAAAATTAGATTTTTATTAATTTTTGGAGTTTAATTGAAAAACCCTAGGAAACAGAGGTCTTTAACCATATCCGCTTGAGATCACTGGTACTGACCTTTGATTATAACATTTTCAAAACTTTTCAAATTAAACCCTGTTCTTCAAACAAACACACCCCAAGGCAAAGTAGTGAACTACCCGGACTTGAAAGTTGGATCAAGAACCTTTTTAGTATTATGCTTGTGATTTAATTTAATTTATGAGTTGATTTATTCGCTTTAGAATTTAGAGTAGATGCTTTGTTTGCATTTTTAAATTAAATTGAATTTCTTTCATTTAGAATCTAAAACAAAAGTTTGAGTTGCTAAAAAAATTAGTTTAGATTAATTTAGGTTCACCTACTAATTAAGAGAACAAGTCGAGAGCTTTTAACAAAGCCCTCCCTGTGGATTCGACCTCGGACTCACCGAGTTTTAAAACTACGACTGCCCTCTTGCACTTGAAAGGTAGAACCCGAAACACTTTTTAGGGTCGGTCAAAAAGTAAAGCAAAACAATCATGAACAACTAACCATACAAGAAGCTAAAATTAAGGATAATGATTACACTTGAAAAGTGTAATCATTTTCTTAATTTCCTATTGTTATTAATAAAGGTTTAGAGATAATTCTTTTAAATTAATGATATTTTAAAGTTCGTACTTAATCTTTTCCTTTATGCAGCAAATGTGTACAAAAGCAAAGGAAAGACCCAAGAGTTGTGTTAGAGGCTTGGAGGAGCTTAAAGAAGACGGGGAAGAGCTCGAAAAGGATGAAGATCAAGCAAGAAATGAAGGATAGGGTGCACACCTGCGTCGAGATTTGAAGAGAAGCTAAAAGCAGCAGAAGAAAGGGGGTTATTGCCCCCTGGCGTCCCGACGCTGCAAATCCGAGGAACTCGATTTTAGGGTTTTTCAGTTGTCTATATATACATACTTTGTACCCAACCTAAAGAGGGGCCAAACATACGATTTAGGGTTTACTTTTCTGAGAGTTTTGCTTGACTTTTTGAGAGTTTTTTTTAACTTTGGATTGAAGATTTAGATTGAAGTGAAGTTTTACGCAGCAGTTAATTGAAGTTCTAGATTTTATTCAGCAATGGAGTTTGCTTTCTTTATCTCTTCTTTTACTTTCTGTTTTGTTTATTCTATTAACATGCTAGCGTAGATTCGTTCTTGATTCAACCATCAATGATGGGTGAATCTTTATTTGAATGTTGGATGTGATTGAATTCAAGCATGCAACGTAAAAGTTGCATGTTTGGGTTCCTGTTCTTTTTCTTCTAAATCAATTTTCAAATATTTTCAAAACCTTCGAAAACTTGTGTAGTTGATTATATTTCCTTGAAATCACTGATAACTACACATGATTACAATTTTCTTGATACTTTGAAAATAGATGAAATAGATTTAGATATATTTTCTAGTTTTCTTTTTCATTTGATCTTCAAAGACATCGAAAACATGTAACCTTGATCATATTTCCTTGAAATCACTGATGACGTTACATGATTAAAACTTTCTTTATATTTTGAAATCAAATAAAAGAACTCTAGACCAAAGAATGTTTTCAAGATGAAATCTTTTCGATTTTATTTATCCTAAACGTGGTTTTAGAACGGTGCTTTGGAAATCAAAGTTTTGACAATGAAATCTTTCTGATTTACTTTTCCTAAATGTGAGCTGTAAATTGAGATAAATTAATCACATCTGTACATGAGAATAAGGTATTCACCCAGATTTATAGATTGAATCAAGATCTTTAATTACATTGTTTAGAATCTTAATTTAATTTGCTGTTTTATTTGAGTTCGATTTATTTTAAATCTTTTAATTGTTTCTTTAATATAGTTCTTTCCTCTCTCTAGAGCTTTTATTTCCAGTTTAGTTAGTTTAATTATTCGCACTTTAATTTATTGTCAAGTAGTTTATAAATTAAATCAAACTTTTCACAATTAAAAATTTCTTTTACTTTCATAGTTTCCAAAAAGAGAACAGTAGTTAGGAGAACATAGAAATCTTAAGAGTCATTCATTTAGAGTTCCCAGTGGAGACGATCCTGAATTCATCAGGTAAAACTATACCACACGCCCTTACACTTGGGGGTTATTTTCACTGCATATTTACGAGGCGGTCAAGTTTTTGGCGTTGTTGCCGGGGAGCTTAGTTTTGATTCACTAGGGTAATTCTAAGTTATTCTTCTATTGTTTAAAAAAAAAATTTCTCTACTGCTCAAAATAGTAGATTATTTGAGTCTTCCTTCATAGCCTATGAGTGCTTGGGAATGGGGAGGTGATGGTAGATTGCAAAGATCTAGCTTTGATAATCCATTTGTTGAACCCACTAACCTTTTAGGAGACTTTCAAACTTCTTCTTCATCCATTCCTGAAGTAGAAATGGCAGAAAGTAATAATCAAAATGTAGTCATGAGACGATCTATGAGCGATCTTTTGCAACCTAGCAGGCACACACCTGAATCATGTATTGTATGGCCAGAGCCATAACAAGCTTTTCAATTTAAACATAGTATGATTCAACTCTTACCTACTTTTCATGGTATGGACTCTGAAAATCCATATGATCATCTCACTCAATTTAGAAACATATGTGTGACCATAAAAGATCAAGGGTGTCCTTTAGAACTATTATTCCTTAACTTTTTCCCTTCTCACTTAAGGATAAGGCAGCCCGATGGTTTGAGTTCTTGCAACCAAATTCCATTCACACATGGGACGAGTTGCAAGCGAAGTTCTTAAAGAAATTCTTTCCACCAAATAGAACTAATGCTATTCAACACCAAATCCTGAATTTTGCTCCCCATCAGGGAGAGACATTCTATCAAAGTTGGGAAAGGTTTAAAACACTGTTGCATTCTTGCCCTCATCATGGATTTGAAATTTGGCGATTAGCAAGTATTTTCTTTGGATCACAAACAGTTTGTAGAAACTATGTGTAATGGGTCATTCTATGATAAGACCCCTGAGGAAGCATATGAATTCTTTGAATTTCTAGCAAATAATGCTCTACCATGGGACACGACTGGACCTCAAAATGCTTTAGCCTCTAATGTGTCATCAACTAGGGGTATGTATCAACTTAGTGAGCCAGATTATCTTAGAGCCAAGTTAGTAGTCTTAACGAGGGAAATAGAGACTCTGAAGATTAAAAAGGGAAAACCAGTAATCCAAGAACCTGTGGCAATGGTATATTGTGTTATGTGTGACAGTTAAACACACAGATTGGAGATTGCTCGAATCTCTCTTTTGCTAGAGAATTTGTACAAAGTCAAAAAACAAAATGAACTGCTCATTCATGCTGTTAACCAATTTCGTCAACCTTATAGGGGATAAAACCAAGGGGGAAATTCTTACTTTGACATGTATAATCAAACTTTGAGGAATAATAATTTTTCTTGGAGGAATGATGGAGTACCAACCATATAGCAAAATCAATTTGCTCCACTTCCACCTGTTCCTCAAGTTCCATTTCACAATCCTAGACCATCTCAGAACTTTGCACCACAACTGAATGCTTATATTCCCCCAAACAAAAGGTCCACCGAAGACACACTTCAGCAATTCATAAATACCCAGTCAACACTATAGGTGCAACATAACCGAACTATGGATGACATGAAGAGTCAGTTGACCCAAATAACCCAAGCATTGAGCACATTGCCAAAAGGTCAACTACCCACTCAACCACATCCAAATCCGGTAGTTCAGGTAAAACAAGCTGAAGGATCTTCCCATAGTTTGCGAACAAGTGCAAGCTATCACGACACTTAGGAATGGCAAAGTTAATGATAAAACCATTCACCCTAGAGAAACTGGACCTGAGGCAGAGTTAGAACCTAGGCGGATGGCGGAATACCAAGAAAAATGGAATGAATTGGGACATCAAATAGAGGAAAAGGAAGTTCACATCAAGCCAGTTAATAAAGGGAAGGAGAAAGTGAATAAGAATGAAGAAGTGGTGGAAGCACCTAGAGAGTACATCCCTAAAGCACCTTTTCCACAAAGGTTGTTACAAAACAAGAAGGAGACTCAGGCTGTAGAGATATTAGAGGTGTTCAAGCAAATTAAAATAAACATACCTCTACTCGATGCAATCAAATAAATTCCCTCATATGCCAAATTTTTGAAAGACTTATGTATGGTAAAAAGGGGATTGAAATTGAAAGAGAAGGTGTTTATGACTGAATAAGCAAGTGCTATCCTTCAATGCAAGACACCCCCAAAATACAAGGACCTTGGGTGTCCAACAATCACATGTTATATAGGGGAACATCAAATTGAAAGAGCATTGCTTGATTTGGGAGCAAGTGTAAACTTGCTACCTTATTCAGTCTACGAGCAATTAGGCTTAGGAAAATTGAAACCCACACAAGTAACCTTACAATTAGCTGATCGATCCATCAAGGTTCTACGGGGTATAGTTGAGGATGTATTAGTTAAAGTGGAGAATTTTTGCTTTCCTATAGATTTTATCATCCTTGACACTCAGCCACTTACTAATATGTCCACACTTGATCAGACACCTGTCATTTTAGGTCTTCCATTTCTAGCCACCTCGAATGCATTGATAAACTATGGGAATGGATCGATGAAAATGTCTTTTGGCAATATCGTATTTGAAACAAATATTTTCCATGTTTGTAAACAGCCAGTAAAGGTGTCTGAGGTTGAAGAAATAGATTTGATAGAAGCTATCGTGCAGGATCATGTAGATCGTGAGTTCATAGAAGATCCTTTAGAAAGAGTATTATATTTCAATGAGGACAAAGCAAACTTTAATGACACTTAAGAAGAAATGAGATCTATTTTTGATTCGTTAGAGGTAAGCCCAGTAATGTCAATAAGGAACTGGGTAGAGACGTTCGAAAGATTGGAGCCATTGGTAAAGAGAGTAGTGTCATCTAACACCCAAGCTCCGAATCCAGAAAGAAAGCCTCTACCAACCAATTTAAAATATGCATTTTTGGGAGAAAGTGAAACATATCCTATGGTCATATCAGCCGAGCTCACCAAAGAACAAGAGAATCAATTGATAATGCTGCTAAAGAAACACCAAAAAGCATTAGGATGGTCTATAGCCGACCTAATAGGAATAAGTCCTTTTTTGTGTACACACCGCATTTATTTGGAAGAGGCTGCCAAACCAATTCGACAAATTCAAAGGCATCTTAATCCAAATATGAAGGAAGTGGTAAAAGCAGAGGTGCTGAAACTACTAGATGTAGGAATTATTTACCCTATTTTCGATTCAAAATGGGTAAGTCCTACACAAGTGGTTCCCAAGAAATCCGGTGTCACAGTGATTCGCAATGAAAATAACGAATTAGTGCCTACTCATATCCAAACTAGGTGGAGAGTTTGCATTGATTATCGTAAATTAAACATTGTGATAAGGAATGATCACTTTCCACTTCTATTTCTAGATCAAGTTCTGGAGAGAGTAGCAGGACATGCCTACTATTATTTTCTAGATGGCTACTCGGGCTACAATCAAATTGAGGTTGCCTTAGAAGACCAAGACAAAACTACTTTCACATGTCCCTTTGGCACCTTTGCATATAAGAGAATGCCCTTTGGCCTATGTAATGCACCTGCTACTTTCCAATGCTGCATGATGAGCATATTTCATGAAATGGTAGAAGACATTGTGGAAGTTTTCATGGATGACTTCTCAGTTTATGGTAACACTTATGAGCAATGTTTAAATAACCTTGATTCTATCCTTACATGGTGTGAAGAAAAGAACTTAGTCCTTAACTGGGAAAAGTGTCATTTTATGGTGACACAAGGTATAGTTCTTGGGCACATTGTTTCGCAAGCAGGCATACAAGTTGATAAAGCTAAGGTGGAATTAATTGAAAGGCTTCCTATCCCTAGGAATGTTAAAGATATTCGATCATTTTTGGGGCATGCTAGGTCTTATAGATGTTTCATTCAATCCTTTAGTGCTATTTCTAAACCCTCATGCAATCTGTTAATACAAGACACCCCTTTTGAGTGGACTCCTCAATGTCAAGAAGCGTTTGAGAAATTAAAAAGTTGTTTGACCTCATCACCCATTCTTCAAACCACTAATTGGTCATTACCATTCAAACTAATGTGTGATGCCAGTGATCAAGCAATAGGTGTTGTGTTAGGTCAAAGGAAGGAAAATAAGGCACATGTAATTTACTATGCAAGTAAAGTTCTTAATAGTCCACAAAGGAATTACTCAACAATAGAAAAAGAACTCCTTGCTATTGTCTTTGTACTGGAGAAATTTAGATCTTACATAATTGGGTCAACAGTAACAGTTTTCACAGATCACTCTGCACTTAAGTATCTTTTGACTAAATCAGAAGCTAAACCTCGGTTGATCCATTGGATACTTCTATCACAAGAGTTTGACCTTATCATTAAAGATAAAAAGGGTGTTGAGAATGTTGTAGCGGATCACCTATCTCGTCTCCCTGTTGAAGCTTACACACAAGATAACATTCATATTGATGACAACTTCCCAGACGAGCAGCTTTTCAATATCAGTGCAATCACAGCTGCCACACCTCCTTGGTATGCTGATATTGCTAACTATTTGGTGATCGGACACATCCCATCCGAGTGGAGTGCAAAAGACAAGAAGAAATTCTTGATAAACATCAGAGTCTCCATATCTTTTCAAGTATTGTCCTGATCAAATCATTTGACGTTGCATACCTAAATGGGAAGTCCAAGGAATCATTGAATTCTCTCATTCACAAGCATGTGGTGGCCATTTTTCCACAAGTAAAACTGCTTCAAAAATTCTTCAATGTGGTTTTTATTAGCCCACACTATTCAAAGATGTTCATAACTTTTGCACAGCATGCGATAGGTGTCAAAGGCTAGGAAGTCTCACTTGTCGAAATATGATGCCATTATCTCCCATTCTTGTTTTAGAAGTTTTCGATTGCTGGGGTATTGACTTTATGGGACCTTTTCCAATATCCTTTGGATACGAATATATCCTTGTGGGGGTGGACTACGTGTCTAAATGGGTAGAGGCCATTGCTACTCGAACCAATGACTATAAAGTCGTGATGAAATTTCTTCATGAGAATATCTTTTCAAGGGTTGGAATGCCTAGGGCAATCATCAGTGATAGTGGGAAACATTTCTGCAATAGACCAGTAGGATTGCTCTTACACAAATATGGCGTTGTTCACGAACTACGTACCTCGTACCATCCTCAAACTAGTGGACAAGTCAAGCTTGCTAATAGAGAAATCAAGCAGATCCTTGAAAAGACAGTCAATCCAAGCCATAAAGATTGGCCTTTATGCCTAGTAGACTCCCTTTGGGCTTATCGAATAGCATATAAGACGACATTAGGGATGTCACCATATAGGCTAGTTTACGGTAAACCATGTGATCTGCCTGTCGAAATGGAACACAAAGCATATTAGGCCATTAAGCAATTTAATGCCAACATCAACGAGGCAGGATTCCATCGTAAACTACAGCTTGCAGAGATGGATGAAATTCGCAATGATGCATATGAGAATCTACAAATCTCTAAGGAAAAGATGAAGAAGTTGCACGATAGGCACACTGCTAGAAGGACATTTCATGAAGGACAAAAAGTGCTCTTATATCGATCTAGGTTTCATTTGTTTCCAGGAAAACTTCAATCGCGGTGGATTGGTGTAATACCCTGAATTTTTCATGTTAATATAATTTGATGGTTTTAACATGTTTTGGGCATGTTAGTATGTTAATTAAATTATATTAGTCATTAAAGATGACTTAGGGGTGTGAATTTTGGAAGAAATTGGAAAAATAGCTCAAAAGTCAACATTTTGACTTGGGAGCATGCTGAGGGGTGTCCGAGGTTATGAGGGGCACCCATGGCTTTAGGACAGGCGCCCGTGGTTCATGAAGGGTGCCCCACTTGTACAGATAGTCAACAGTAGGGTGTCCTCTGTATTTTCCAGCCGAGCCTTACCCTATTAACACCTATACCTAGTTAGGAGTGAGGGGAAACCTGAGAGTCACTATTTGGAGGTTTAAAATATTGTCAATATATATATATTTGGTTGATTTGATGCAAGAGAGAGAGAGGTTGCTTGGAAGAGGGAGAATCTAGTGGAGAAGCAAAAGAAGAATAAAGAAGAGCAAAGGAGAAGAAAAAGACCACCGGATAGAGATTTCAAGGTAGGTTCTTCCACCCTTCATGAAATCCAAATTCCTTTTGCAAGATTGTAATTAGAACCTTAAGAAACCTCCCTATGTAATCTGTTTGTAGTTTTGATCAAGGAGGGAGGAGATTGACCTCATCAAAGTTTGAGGGTTTGGAAGCTCAAGACACCCTCTTGTTGATCTATCTTCTCACCACTTGAGGTAGGGATTTCTAGTATCATTTTAGCATATATGAGATGTATTTGATCTAGTAAATACTTCAATGAAATCTATTTAAGATTTGGAAACCTTGGAGGTGGAATTTGTGTGGATGAATGGATGTGTATATATATATGTATAGATCAAGATTTTTGTATGGAAGAAATGGATGGATTAAAATTGGTTTTGATGGACTTTTTATAGTCTTCTAGGTCCTAGACAACCCAAGAAAATGAGATATTAGGTTAAATATCGGATTTGGTGAAGTTTGGAACCCAAAAACATAACTTAGAGCTTGAACTGGAACAGAGTGACATTTTGGATAACAGAGGGGCGCCCATGAATTTATGTGGGGCGCCCATGACCCTTGAGGGGTGCCCGTGAACCTACGTGGGGTGCCCATGACCCTCAAGGGGGCGCCCATGGTCTATGTTGGGCGCCAATCGAGCCTAGGTCACTTTTCTGACATTGTTTAGTTTAGCCTTTTACTTTGGTCATATGGAAGAGCTGGTAACTTGTTTTCACATGAAACTTTAACTTGATTAATTTCATGGATTTTAAAAGGGAAATGAGCCTTAAAAAGTGATTAAGGGTTGATTATCTTAAACCTATGGTATTTAACTTGTAAGGGTGAATGAATGCTATCTTGAATGAAATGAATTAGAAGCTTACTTTGAGATAAGGGTCTTAATCGAGTTGAATTGTAAATATGTCTTGATGTAAACTAAATGTTAAGGTATATGAACTAGTGATTGATTAAGTGAAAGGTAACTTGACAAAGAGACGTATATTTATAATTTTGGTAAATGTGGATGCTTAATATGGTTTGATCAATGCGATATGTAATAAGCCATGGAATGAATTGTAACATTGACATATATGTTGAATGGTATATATATTGATAAATGTAAATGTTTAATAAGGTTGATTAATGTTGATATGTGATGAATCTTGGGATGAAATAAAAAGTGAACTTTTGTTAACAAATGATGGAAATTACATGAGGCTTGGATTAAATAAAATGAAGAGATGAAATGAGTTGTGCTACATGATAAAATGGAATGTGGTTGTGTGTATTAGAAAGTGATGGTGATGAATGTGAATTGTGATTGATGAGTATTGAATGTGATGAATGATTGGTTGTGTGCCAGGGGCCGTGGTGGGATGCGAAAATAGGAAGGACAGTGAGATTACCTTCGGGTTGAAAGACCCATAACCTGCGCAAGGTTTGGTGTCAATGCCAGTGGGTTAGTAGCCACAAAATTATGTGTGTTTTGGCTCCTTGTGGCCTTGGACGGTGATCCTAAATGATGATGTTAGTTTATCGTTTCCATTGGGTATTGGCCCATAAAAGATGATAATGTGTATGCACCCAACTCCCGAGGATTGTGTGGTTATGGCTATGTGATTGATTAATAAAATGATGGTATGGTGGATGTGATTTCATGATTGAAATATGAACAAATGTAATGAGGATGTGGATATGCGATTGAGTGTTGAATATGTGATAATGTGGTATGAAATATGATTGGATACAAAGTTGGAAAATTTAATAATGGAGAATAATTGGACTTGAATGCTACACTGTGATGTTATTGAATAAAGATAACTATTGTAAATATGGTTATGTGGTCGGCTATGCTTAAACATCGAAGAGATAATTGAAATGTGATATAAACACATCTATGAAGTTTCAAAGATTAAATATAAATTGGAAACTTAATGCTTCTTATGATTTTGTTGTGTAAATATATATATATATATATATTCTATGTCAGTTATGTAGTTATGTTGATAAATTGTTGTGGCACTAGAACATATTGAGATAACTAGATGCACCATGAATAGTATGCACGTTTGGAATACATATCATATATGTTTGTTTGAGACGTCGTGGGCACAAGTGGATCCGTGCTCACGTCCTTACAGAATTTGATGCAAGTACAGGCCATGATAATCAGGTGGGCTAATAGGGTTGGACTAGAAAGGTGTGCATGAGCCCTACCAAGCTTAGCAAAGTTCTTGGTTATTTAATTTAAATTTCTTTTAGAATGGTAATATTGTACATTGAGGACTTGTTCGATTTGGTTGTAAGAGCCCTAAGGCCTGAGTTATGTATTAATGAGAGGATTGTTGGAAGTTTGTGACTTGACTTTAGCCAAGGTTAAATTTATGTTATCTTATCTATGTCTTAGGCTCACTGGTTTACGTTGCATTGCTCTAATTATGGGTTGGTTATGTTGATGCATGTTGTGTGTGTTTATCACTGACCCCTCGGGTTACGAGATCCGGGGAATGACAATTGGACCCTTTATTGTAAAACATGTTTTTTAACATGGTGCCATCGAGATTGAAAATCCTAAGAACAAGAATTGTTTCAAGCTGAATGGACATCGATTGAAACCTTACTTGGAAAACTTTGTGGTGGGTGTGGAGACTTGGGATCTTCATGATAAAACCACCAAATACCCAAAGTTGTTGTTGTATAATATGTTTTCTTTCGTTAAATTAGGATATTTTTATTTGAAGTAGCATACTTTAGCTTAATGGGGTCAAATTGCATCAAGAGAGTTGCGAAAAGAACAAACTCACTGCCCTCTGGCATCCTGACGCCATCCCGACGCCACTTAGCAGTAGGATAGAAGAGATAGGATTAGAAATATGGAGTTATGTTAGGGGCAAAAATGTCACTATTACCCCTGATTCTTTTGCCGAACTATTTGGACTACCACGGCCAATGTTTCCTTCCTACCCTTATCTTCCTGTGAATAATCCTAGAATGTGCCGAGTGAGTGCTGCGATCTTCAAGAAAGGCCATGAATGGCCAACTGTAGGCCAAATGAAGATTTCTGATCTTAATGACAAATACTGGCTTTTACATATTTTTAGTTGTCACAACATCCTTTTCTCCCTTGAGCCGTGCCTCTGAATGCAGTGAGAAAAGGGCAATATTACTTTATGCCATAGGTATGGAATCCTCTATTGACTTACCTTGCCTACTATGGGATGAATTAGATGATTTTATTGAACACCCTAGGAGGCAAGGAGGGATTCCATTTGGGGGGATGTTAACCCTAATTTTTGAAAGACAAGGGGCATGTTTGGATGATACTCTACATAGGCCTGATCTGCCTAACCCCTTGAACTACCTCTCGTTTAGCAAAGCACGACATCATGGACCCTTTAGGAAATGGAAATCTACAGGTCTAGCTAATGTGGCAGGTAGTAGATCTCAACCACACGAAGATAGTGCCGAGGAGGACGAGGTGACCAATAACCAAATCATGGAGATGCTCATTACTCAAAACAAGGCGATTGAACAACTCAATGAGCGGGTCTCAAACCTGGAGGTCATGGAGGCGAAAAATTCCCACATGCTCCACTGCCTTTATGAATCCCACTTTGGCACGAGTTCATCATTTCCACCTGAGTAAATGGTGAATGCTTTGTGGTCATGTTGGTTGCTCATTGATGCATGGGACATGTAATTAATTAACTTTATACTCTCTCTTGATATTCTGTGCTCGCACTTATTTGTTTGGATATTGTAACTCATTAACTCACTAACCTTTATTTTGGTTTGATATTTCCGCTTTAGTTTAGTTTTGCGAATTCAATTTATTTCATTTTATTTTATCATGAATCAATAGCCATACTCCATGTTTGCAAGTCTAGGTACATTATTATGGATGCTTATGATGAGTGTGATGATTTTATTTTCACTGATTTGGATATCTCCACTATGTGTGAAGAATAGGGTGGCATGCTTGCTAATATCTCATTCTTCTATGATCCTGCCGAAGATATATAGATACATTTTCAGCAACTGTTGTGTTAGAGGCGTGGCCTTCTGAATTATTTCAGGATGGTCCGCCTATGCCTAACCTCATCATCCAGGATTTTTTCTTCGTATGCCACATGAATTCTTCATTCATGGCATACAAATTACTGATGATGGGGCCACGGATGAGATTGACACGGTATAGTGGGATGATATACCTAAGGCCGATTCTGACGATGAGGAGATTGATACTCTTCTTCCTACACTTGCATTTTATGTTACATTTCGATTTAATATGGCATATTGTATTCATGAGGTATTATCTATTTACTCTCTCCCTTTTTGCTTATCTATTATTTTTCATGCAATCTATTCCTTTGCTAAGTTGGGGGGGAGGATGGTATGCACACCACTTTTTCTTACACTTTGTTTGATCTTAATTTTCCTTTCTCATGCTCCCATGCACACTACAAACCCACGATTTTATTTGGAGTCGCATTGGGGACAATGTGTCATTTAAGTTGGGGGGTGAGTACATGGTCACATGAATAATAAAAAAAATATTTGTATGTGTTTTTGAATTGGTTTAATGTTGGTATTAGTCATGAAAACAATAAATGGTTTGGTTTCAATCTTGAATAAGGCACTTGATTCAAATTGAGTATAAAATTGCCTAATGCATTGAAAACTTGTCATTTGATACCATTAAAGTGAAAGTCTATCAAGGATTTGAGTTCATGAGGGTTAGTTATTCAATTGTACGAAGACAAAGGTGGAGACTTAAAACCCTATATGCTATACGCTTTTGAGCCTGATCTGTTGTTCATGAGAGTTTTGTACTTAATATTCTATAGGATTTCTTTCATCTCACTTTTCTTGAATAGCTTCATTACATTACTTTGTTTTGGTTTTGAATGCACAAGATACTATTTTTGATGTACATGTATGAATCAATGCCTCTGACAAAGTGTTACTAACCTAGAGAGTGATGTTAGGCCATCTTTCATACATTTGGAGGCCTGTGACTTTCTTTGCTTGCATTACCTTTGGAGACATTTTGAAGCCTTTGACAAAAAAAAAAAAAAAAAAAAAACAAAAACATAGATAATGATATATGAAATTTCTTGTTTTAGCCACATTTACGACCCTTTAGCCTTAGATATATAGGTAAGCCAACCGTTGCATGTCTTGGGATGTTGGTGCAAAAACAAGTTGTAACAAAGGGTATAAGGGAGGAGCTTGTGAGTAAAAAATAATAATAATAATAATAATAAATATATATATATATATATAAAGCTTCAATGTTGGCATTCAAGGAGTTGAAAAGAGAAAGATTGGGGAGTACTTCATGGCACTATCATTATAATCCTTAGACATGCACTTGGATTCCTCTATCCTTTATTTGTCTAAACAATACCTATGGCCAAGCTACAACCTAGTAAAGACTAACGGACTTTAGGTGAAAGACACTTATAAGAGCATTGATCAAATTCATGTGGTTGAAATGGTTTTCTTGTTTATGCATTAATACGTTCCATTCATGAAGCTATGCCACACTGCATACTTTAATTCTTTTAGTCACTTCTTGATTTGGGTTCATTGTACTTATTTGATATTGCATCTCTGCATGAACCATGAGAGTAGCCTTTCTAGAGTGATTTCATTTGTGAGTGGACAACTTGGTGAGATTTGAAGTCGAGGCCGCGGTTTTGGATTATATTGGATAACTATTTTGAATGAATAACATGAATTGGCACACTTGAAACTAAATGGTTGAGAACTAGGTAAGTTTAATATGAATTGGGAAGTTTTATGCAATCTTTGGATTTTGTAACTAATTCTCTATTGGAATTGAATCAGGAATTGTTTAACGGACTTTTTATTCTACATTGAACTAATTTAAGAATTTTGTGGGTAAATTCACTATAAACCCTCACGAGACTTCACTCGTCCGCTAGGGGAAACCTAGGGGTTTAAAAGGCTTGCTACACGTTGCTAAGTGTAGCTGTGATTCCAACGAAAAGAGAATATAGGAGTTAGGTCCATTTCATTGTTTCAGTATTGCTAGGGACTAGCAATAGGTAAGTTGGGGCATGTGATTACACTTGAAAAGTGTAATCATTTTCTTAATTTCCTATTGTTATTAATAAAGGTTTAGAGATAATTCTTTTAAATTAATGATATTTTAAAGTTCGTACTTAATCTTTTCCTTTATGCAGCAAATGTGTACAAAAGCAAAGGAAAGACCCAAGAGTTGTGTTAGAGGCTTGGAGGAGCTTAAAGAAGACCAGGAAGAGCTCGAAAGGATGAAGATCAAGAAAGAAATGCAGGATAGGGTGCACGCCTGCATCGAGACCTGAAGAGAAGCTGAAAGCAGTAGAAGAAAGGAGGTTACTGCCCCCTGGCGTCCCGACGCCGCGAATCCGAGGAACTCAGTTTTAGGGTTTTTCAGTTGTCTATATATACATACTTTGTACCCAACCTAAAGGGGGGGCCGAACATACAATTTAGGGTTTAGTTTTCTGAGAGTTTTGCTTTACTTTTTGAGAGTTTTTTTTTAACTTTGGATTGAAGATTTAGATTGAAGCGAAGTATTATGCAGCAGTTAATTGAAGTTGTAGATTTTATTCATCAATGGAGTTTGCTTTCTTTCTCTCTTCTTTTACTTTCTGTTTTGTTTATTCTATTAACTTGCTAGCGTAGATTCGTTCTTGATTCAACCCATCAATGATGGGTGAATCTTTATTTGAATGTTGGATGTGATTGAATTCAAGCAAGCAACGTAAAAGTTGTATGTTTGGGTTCTTGTTCTTTTTCTTTTAAATCAGTTTTCAGATATTTTCAAAACCTTCGAAAACTTGTGTAGTTGATCATATTTCCTTGAAATCACTGATAACTACATATAATTACAATTTTTTTGATACTTTGAAAATAGATGAAATAGATTTAGATATATTTTCTGGTTTTTTTTTTTTTTCATTTGATCTTCAAAGCCTTCGAAAACATGTAACCTCGATCATATTTCCTTGAAATCACTGATGACGTTACATGATTAAAACTTTCTTTATATTTTGAAGTCAAATAAAAGAACTCTGGACCAAAGAATGTTTTCAAGATGAAAATTTTCTGGTTTTATTTATCCTAAACGTGATTTTAGAACCGTGCTTTGGAAATCAAAGTTTTGACGATGAAATCTTTCCGGTTTACTTTTCCTAAATGTGAGCTGTAAACTGAGATAAATTAATCACATCCATACATGAGAATAAGGTATTCACCCGGATTTGTAGGTTGAATCATGATCTTTAATTACATTGTTTAGAATCTTAATTTAATTCGCTGTTTTATTTGAGTTTGATTTATTTTAAATCTTTTAATTGTTACTTTAATATAGTTGTTTCCTCTCTCTAGAGCTTTTATTTCCAGTTTAGTTAGTTTAATTATTCATACTTTAATTTATTGTCAAGTAGTTTATAAATCAAATCAAACTTTTCACAATTAAAAATTTCTTTTACTTTCATAGTTTCCAAAAAGAGAACAGTAGTTAGGAGAACTTAGAAATCTTAAGAGTCATTCATTTAGAGTTCCCTGTGGAGACGATCCTGATTTCACTAGGTAAAACTACACCGCAAGCCCTTACACTTGGGAGTTATTTTCACTTCATATTTGCGAGGTGGTTAGATAACAAGAAAAAACAACAACAACAACAAGACCTCTTACAAAGGCCCTCTGGAGGCAACAGGTATACTCTATTCCTTAGAAATAGACCGATCAAGATCAAAGGAAGCAGTAAGATTCCAAGACCAAGCTCTCAGCTGAACTTTGTAGATAATTTCCTTAATGACAATAGCCGCATCAATAGAAACATTATCATGGAGTTTAGAATTCCGATGCCTCCATATGCAATACAGAGTAGTAGCTAACATTAATTTCCTAATTCTACTTTGAAGGTTGTTACCTTTAAAAGTTTCTAAGCACCGTTAAATTACCTCTTGCTAGTTTGAAGCATTACACGGCTCATTATATTTCCTTAATAGAGTAGACCAAATTCTGAAAGAAAAAGAACAAGAGAAGAATAAATGGTCGAGATTTTCAGTGAAATCCCCACAAAGAATACAACCCCCAGTGTTTGACAATCCAAAACTCTAGAGCCGCTCCTAAGTATTGAGTCTCCCTTTAATGGCCAACCACAACATAAAGGCAAATCTCAAAACATAGCCTTAAACGACACCAAAATAGCCCATTTAACTCGATTTTCAAGACTTCTCAATTCCTGCAAAGCCTAGGAAATGGAAAAACCATTAGAAGGATTAGGGAGCATAGCAGTTTATCAGGTCTATCCAAACACATCACATACTTCTGAGAGTTTTCCTCTTGTAGCTCCAACAATTGAGGGTAGCTTGTAATAGGCCAACGCCAAAAATTATAATCAATAATACTAGCTATAGAAGCCTCATTCCCTGAGAATCCACACTTGAAGCTTGTAGTTTCCTTGTCTCTTTCTTTCTTTCTCTCTCTCTTTCTCTTTTTCAAAGAACTGCCTAGCACCATTATTTGCAAAAGATACATACAAGTGACTATGCTTGAAAGCCCTCCACCATTAATACCTATTGCTATCACCAGTTGCACTAATTCCCTATGACATGTAAGGGTTAGCTTATATTCCTAATCAAAGTAAAAGGGTTTTTTCGTATTGAGGTTGAAACAAAGAAAAATTCGCTCTTTAATTTTTTTTAACAAGCCTTCAAATTGAATAATGTAATCAAAGAAAGGAAAAGGGCTTAAAATATTCAAACATGGCTTAACATCACTCTAAAGGCTACTAACATCTTTTCAAAGCATTAATCCAAGTGCATAAAACAAACAAAGTATCCTGTACATTTCATACCACAGCAAGATAATGTTATGAAGCTAATTAACTGGTAAGTTTTCTATATCCTAAAAAACAATTTATGCTCATTTTGAATTTTATTCCTTAACTAAAACTGAAGAATTTATTCATTATTTTACTAATTAATACTCTCTTAAAACTAGTTAAATTCATGCATGTAAGTTCTTATTTATGCTAAGTTAGGTTTTTTCATAGAAATATAGTTGTTATGCTACCACGATGCATGCATATGCACACATGCTTCTACCCCTCAACTTAAGAGTCACATTGTCCAAATGTGTCTACCCAAATGTAAGTGGGCTTGTCTTCCTAAAAATGAATGGCATGTATGATGTAATATAAATGAAAAACATTAGGCACACGGTTTGTCACGCCCGAATCTCGTGACCCGAGGGGTGAGTGATAAACACACACAACATGCACTAACATAACCAATCCCAAGATCAGAGCAACGTAACGTAAGCTAGTAAGCCCAAGACATAAAATAACATGAGTTAAATCATGACTATTGCCAAATCACCAACCACATACACCATTCCCAAATTACATAACTTAGGCCTTAAGGCCATTACAACCAAATCGAAAGAGTTTATAAATGTACAACGTTACAATTCCCAAAAATAAATTTAAACTAGATGACCAAGAGCTTTGATAAGCTTGGTAGGGCTCATGCATAACCTCCTAATCCAAACCCCTTAGCCCACTCGGTTGATATTGCCGTACCTGCATCAAAGTTTGTAGGGATGTGAGCATGGGTCCACTTGTGCCCACAAAGTCTCAAGAAAACATATATGGTATGCAGTCTAACCATGCAATGCATCCCAAATAAGGTTATCCATTTTAACACTGTCTATATTCATAACATTACATTATCATATCCGTCGACCAAACTAGGTGAAAACATATACTCAAGCAACAATGTCAGAGTTTAAAATCTCAATTTTGATTAATGTTTATGTTTTGCAATACAAACTTTGATTCCATTCACCTTTCGACACTATTTCATCATTTAATATCATTCCATCAAATAACCATATTCACATCATCATCCATTCATCATCACATTACACAACCATAACCAAACAAGTCATCGGGGGTTGGGTACATACACACTATCGTCTTTTATGGGCCAACACCTAACAGAAACGATAAACTGACATCGTCGTTTAGGATCACTGTCCAAGGCCACGAGAAGCCAAAAACACACACAATGTTGTGGGCTACTAACCCACTGGAATTGACACCAAGCCCTGCGTAGGTTCCGGGACTCTCAACCCGAGGGTACTCTCTAAACCCTTCCTATTTCCGCAACCCACCACGGCCCCCGCACACAAACAATCATTCATCACATGACATCTCATCATTCATGAGTCCACATTCAACATCACATACTTTTCCACACACAAATCCACAGTCCGGTTCATCCTAAGATTCATTACATAACAACATTTATTAAGCATCATTAAACATTTAACATCTTTCATTGTTATGAACATGAGTTCCCTTTGCCAAATCACAATTCATTAAAGCAATCACAAGTTCATACACTTTAACATTTAGTTTACATTAAGGCATGTTCACAATTCTATTTGATTAAGACTCTTATCTCAAAGTGGGCTTCCAATTCATTTCATTCATGAAAGCAAGCATTCCCCTTTACAAGCTTAATCCCATAGGTTTAAGTTAATCAACCCTTAATCACTTTTTAAAAGCTCTTTTCCACTTTAAAATCCATGCAATTAATCAAATAAAAGTTCTACACACAAACATATTCCCAACCCCTTCATAATCCTAAGGTAGGAATTCAAGTTAAGAAAAATAAGGAAAAGTGCTCTGGTCTCGGTGGGCGCCCCACCAAAAGTTCATGGGCGCCCCACAAAAGATCATGGGTGCTCCTCAAGGGTCATGGGCGCCCCACCAAAACCCACGGGCGCCCCTCTGTTGTCCAAAAAGATACATTGCTCCGGTTCAAGCTCTAAGCCATGTTTTTAGGTTCCAAACTTTACCCATTCCAATATCCAATTCTTACAAGTTTTTAAGAATCCATGACTAATCAAATGATCCCTAACCACTTCCGTGTGAAATAATATCGATTAATACACTTTTTACATGGATAATTGATCGATTGTTGGCCTAATGTATGGGTGTGTGCAATAAACTCTTCAATCCCTTGTACATATCAAGATGGTAACCTATGTGGTAAGTCAATCCAGGTCTTGTTTCTCCCTTGAAGTCTAGTGTCATTGAGCGTATTAAACAAGTGGATGAAATATGTCTAAGTAATTTACCAGTAAAAGCTACATAAATGTTCTTTTGAAAAAAAAAAAAAAAGAAACTAAAACTTCTCACTAAAGGGTAGTTGGTCTTATCCCATTCGAGAATGCACGATCCAACTCTTACTCAATGCCCTTAATCCCTTAATCTATTGTCAGATGAAATTTTAGTAGCATCTCCACATAGTTCTCCAAGTACACAACACATAAACGGTGTTTCCCATATTTATGTATGTACCCAGAGAATAAGGGGAGTAGCGACATAAAGATTAGCTAACATAGAACTGGCATGAGCAGTATTGAGTATAAGATGGAAGATTGCTTTCGCAAACTATCCAAACTAGATAATTCAAGGATCGCATACATCAATTTGTGCATCCTCATCACAAGAACGAATCAGGTCTTAAAGACTCAACTCGTCGTATCAAAGATGACCAAATCGGCTACCATGATATGATCCTTGAATGGGTGTAAGTTTATTTTAAAGCATGAATATATGTACATGCATGAAGATAACAATTTAACAGATTCTAAAAGGGAATCTCTGATATGTTGTTAAGAGCTATTTGGAGATTTCGAGATAGTTATTTGGATTTGTAGCAATTTGTTAACCATTTCAAGATAGATAATATAATTAATAATATATATCTATTGACCATTTCATTTAAATTTAGGTTATCCCTAACTGAATTCAACCTTATTTTAAACTTGAAAAAATTAATTTTAACTAATAACTAATTTCAACCCCAACTAAATTCTACCCCTAATTGAATTTAACCGTAATTTAATTTGAAAGTAATTAGTTTAAGTATAATTTAATTTCAAATAATTAATATTAATGAACTCTAAAATTGGTTTTATTTATTTATATTTTCATTATAAAATATACAGTCAAGAATTTGAATAATTTTAAAATTATCGATTACTTATACATACAAGTTGATTTTTTTTTTTTGGCCAGGAGTTTATTTAAAATTATCAAATAGTCATTTAATTTATTCATTTTATTTTTGGATGGCTATTATTATTCATTTTCTTCTCATCAGGGTTTATTTTGTTTTTTTCCTTAGTCCAGAATGCACTTTTAGGCCTCTAGTTAAAAACGCTAAATGTACCCTGTATTTTAGTTTTCTTAAAAATCTATTAAATTTTGGTTTTCCATCCAACTCTTTAAGCTATAAAATATTGCATTGCACCTTTACCTTCTAGCTAATTAGGTAACCTGCCTACTTGTAGCCATTCCAAGCTTCCATCTATCTAGTGATTCCCCCTTCCATTCTTGTTGCTCTCAAGATCATCTACACCTCCCCTATGCAAGACCTTAGCATTCCTATTTATGGCATTATAGTTGAGGCTCCATGCTTGGTGATTACACTTGAAAAGTGTAATCATTTTCTTAATTTCCTATTGTTATTAATAAAGGTTTAGTGATAATTCTTTTAGATTAATAATATTTTAAAGTTCTTACTTAACCTTTTCCTTTATGCAGCAAATGTGTATAAAAGCAAATGAGAGACCCAAGATTTGTGTTAAAGGCTTAGAGGAGCTTAAAGAAGGCTTAGAGGAGCTTAAAAAGGAAGAAGATCAAGCAAAAGATGAAGAATAAGGTGCCCAAAAGTCCTAGAGTCAAAACAGAGGTCATCAGCAGAGGAAAGAGAAGTACACTACCTCCTGCCGTTAGGACGCCGTCCTAACGCCCTGCTAACACCTTGCTAATGCCAGCCTCCAGAATGCTCCATGTTTAGGGTTTTTCGATTGCCTATATATACATGCTATGTACTAGGCCCTAAGAAGGGGGCTATACTTACGTTTTAGGGTTAGTTAAAAGAGAGTTTTTCAGTAGTTTTGTGAGTTTTCTTTCATTCTCGGATTGACGATTTGGATTAAAGCATTGATTCACAGCAGTTTTCAATGCAGTTGCAGATTTTGTTCTTCAATGGAGTTTGATTTCTTTCTCTCTTCTGTTATTTTCTATTTCGTTTATTCTTTTAGCAAGCTAGCGTAGGTTTCTTCTTGATTCAACCCATTAATGATGGGTGAATTCTTATTCAAATGTTGGATGTGATTGAATCCAAGCATGCAATGTAAAAGTTGCATGTTAGGGTTCCTGTTTTCTAAACCTACTTTCATAAGCTTTCGAAACCTTCGAAAACTTGCGTAGCTAATTATATTTCCTTGAAATCACTAATAATTACGCATGATTATAATTTTCTTAATATTTCGAAAACAAATGAAATAGATTTAGATTTAATTTTTCTGGTTTTCTTCTTCGTTTGATCTTCAAAGCCTTTGAAAACGTGTAACCTCAATCATATTTCCTTGAAATCCCTGATGACGTTACATGATTAAAACTTTCTTTATATTTTGAATCAACGAAAAGAAATCTGGACCAAATAATGTTTTAAAGATGATATCTTTCTGGTTTTATTTATCCTAAACATGATTTTAGAACTGTGCTTTGGACTTAAATCTTTGATGATGAAATCTTTCTGATTTACTTTTCCTAAATGTAAGCTGTAAACTGAGATAATAATAATTACATCCCATCATGAGAAAAGGTATTCACCCGGATTTGTCGGTTGAATCAAGATCCTTAGTTATATTACTCAAACCTTAGTTTAATTCATTGTTTTATTTATTTTGAACCTTTTACTTGCTGTTTGTTAATTTGAAGTAGTTATAGTGTTTCTCCTCTTTAATTCTTGAATTTTCAGCATAGTTAGTTTAAGTTAATTGCACTTTAAATTTGCTGTTAGATAGTTTATAATTTAAAATCAAACTTTCCAAAACCCAAAATTCTTTTACTTTCATTGTTTCTAAAAAGAGAACAGTAGTTAGAAGTACTTAGAAATCTTAAGAGTCATTTATTTATAGTTCCCTGTGGAGACGATCTTGAATTCACCAGGTAAAACTACACCGTACGCCCTTACACTTGGGGGTTATTTTCACCGCATATTTGCGAGATGGTCAAGTTTTTGGCACCGTTGTCGGGGAACTTAGTTTTGATTCACTAGGGTAATTCTTGGTTATTCTTCTATTGTTTAAAAAAAAAAATCCTGTACTGCTCAAAAGCAATAGATTATTTGAGTCTTCCTTCATAGCTTATGAGTGCTTGGGAACGGGGAGGTGATGGTAGATTGAAAAGATCTAGCCTTGTAACCCACTCGTTGAAACCACTGACCTTTTAGGAGACTTTCAAACTTTTTCTTCATCCACTCCTGAAGTAGAAATGGCAGAAGGTAATAATCAAAACGTAGTCGTGAGACAATCTATGAAAGATCTTTTGCAACCTGATAGGCACACACCTGAATCATGGATTGTATGGCCAGAGCCACAACAAGCTTTTCAATTCAAACATGGTATGATTCAACTCTTACCTACCTTTCATGGTATGGACTCTGAAAATCCATATGATCATCTCACTCAATTTAGAAACATCTGTGTGACCATAAAAGATCAAGGGTGTCCTTTAGAACTAGTATTCCTTAAACTTTTTCCCTTCTCACTTAAGGATAAGGCAGCACGATGGTTTGAGTTCTTGCAACCAAATTCCATTTGCACATGGGACGAGCTCCAGGCGAAGTTTTTAAAGAAATTCTTTCCATCAAATAGAACTGATGCTATTTAACACCAAATCCTGAATTTTGCTCCTCGACATTCTATCAAAGTTGGGAAAGGTTTAAAACACTATTGCACTTGTGCCCTCATCATGGATTTAAAATTTGGCGATTAGCAAGTATTTTCTTTGGATCACTCATGCCACATCACAAACAGTTTGTAGAAACTATGTGTAATGGGCGATTCTATGATAAGACCCCTGAGGAAGCATATGAATTCTTTGAATTTCTAGCAGAGAATGCTCTAACATGGGACACTAGTGGACCTCAAAACGCTTTAGCCTCCAATGTGTCATCAACTAGGGGTATGTATCAACTTAGTGAACTAGATGATCTTAGAGCCAAGTTAGTAGTCTTAACGAGGGAAATAGAGACTCTGAAGATTAAAAAGGAAAAACTTGTAATCTAAGAACCTGTGGCAATGGTATATTGTGTTATGTGTGACAGTCAAACACACAGATTGGAGGATTAACCAAATCTTTGTTCAACTAAAGACTTTGTACAAAGTCAAAAGCAAAATGAACTACCTGTTCATGCTGTCAACCAATTTCGTCAACCTTATAGGGGACAAAACCAAGGGGGAAATTCTTACTCTGATATGTATAATCAAGCTTTGAGGAATAATAACTTTTCTTAGAGGAATGATGGAGCACCAACCACACAGCAATATCAATTTGCTCCACCTCCACCTGTTCCTTACCATCTCAGAACTTTGCACCACAACTGAATGCTTATATTCCCCTAAACAAAAAGTCCACCGAAGACACACTTCAACAATTCATAAACACACAGCCAACACCGTGGGCGCAACATAACCGAACTATGGATGACATGAAGAGTCAGTTGACCCAAATAACCTAAGCATTGAGCACTTTGCCAAAAGGTCAACTACCAGCTCAACCACATCCAAATCCAGTAGTTTAGGTAAAACAAGCTGAAGGGTCTTCCCATAGTTGCGAACAAGTGCAAGCTGTTATGAAACTTAGGAATGGCAAAATTATTGATAAAACCATTCGCCCCAGAGAAATTAGACCTGAGGAAGAGTTAGAACCTAAGTGGACAGCGGAAGACTAAGAAAAATGGGACGAATTAGGACATCAAATAGAGAAAAAAAGAAGATCACATCAAGCCAGCTAATAAAGGGAAGGAGAAAGTGAATAAGAATGAAGAAGTGGTGGAAGCACCTAGAAAGTACATCCTTAAAGCACCTTTTCCACAAAGGTTGTTACAAAACAAGAAGGAGACTCAAGCAACAGAGATGTTAGAGGTGTTCAAGCAAATTAATATAAACATACCTCTACTCGATGCAATCAAACAAATTCCCTCACATGCCAAATTTTTGAAAGACCTATGTACAGTTAAGAGGGGTTTGAAATTGAAAGAGAAAGCTTTCATAACCAAACAAGCAAGTGCTATTCATCAATGCAAAACACCCCCAAAATACAAGGACCCTCGATGTCCAACAATCACATGTTATATAGGGGATCATTGAATTGAAAGAGCATTGCTTGATTTGGGAGTGAGTGTAAACTTGTTACCTTATTCGGTCTATGAGCAATTAGGCTTAGGGAAATTAAAACCCACACGTGTGACTCTGCAATTAGCTGATCGGTCTGTAAAAGTTCCGCAGGGTATAGTTGAGGACGCATTAGTTAAAGTGGAAAATTTTTGCCTTCCTGTGGATTTTATCATCCTTGACACTCAACCACTTACTAATCTATCCACACCTGATCAGGCACCTGTCATTTTAGGTCATCCATTTCTAGCCGCCTCAAATGCATTGATAAACTGTAGGAATGGATGAATGAAAATGTCTTTTGGCAATATCATATTTGAAACAAATATTTTCCATGTTTGTAAATAGCTAGAAGAAGTGTCTGAGGTCGAAGAAATAGATTTGATAGAAGCTATCATGCAAGATCATGTAGATTGTGAGTTCATAGAAGATCCTTTGGAAAAAGTGCAAACTTTAATGACACTCAAGAAGAAATAGGATCCATTTTTGATTGGTTAGAGGTAAGCCCAGTAATGTCAATAAGGAACTGGGTAGAGATGCTTGAAAGATTGGAGTCATTGGAAAAGAGAGCAGTGTCATCTAACACCCAAGCTCCAAACCTAGAAAGAAATCCTCTACCAACCAATTTAAATTATGCATTTTTGGGAGAAGGTGAAACATATCCGGTGGTCATATCAGCCGAGCTCACCAGAGAACAAGAGAATCAATTGATAATGCTGCTAAAGAAACACCGAAAAGCATTAAGATGGTCTGTAGCTGATCTAACGGGAATAAGTCCCTTTTTGTGTACATACCGCATTTATTTGGATGACGGTGCCAAACCAATTCAACAAATGCAAAGGCGTCTTAATCCAAATATGAAGGAAGTGGTAAAAGCAGAAGTACTGAAACTACTAGATGTAGGAATTATTTACCCTATTTCCAATTCAAAATGGGTAAGTCCTACACAAGTGGTTCCCAAGAAATCCGGTGTCATAGTGATTCGCAATGAAAATAATGAATTAGTGCCTACTCACATCCGAATTGGGTGGAGAGTTTGCATTGATTATCGTAAATTAAACACTGTGACAAGGAAGGATCACTTTCCACTTCCATTTCTAGATCAAGTTTTGGAGAGAGTAACAGGACGTGCCTACTACTGTTTTCTAGATGGCTATTCGGGCTACAATCAAATTGAGGTTTCCTTAGAAGATCAAGACAAAACTACTTTCACATGTCCCTTTGGCACCTTTGCATACAAGAGAATGCCCTTTGGCTTATGTAATGCACCTGCTACTTTCCAACATTGCATGATGAGCATATTTCATGAAATGGTAGAAGACATTGTGGAAGTTTTCATGGATGACTTCTCCATTTATGGTGACACTTATGAGCAATGTTTAAATAACCTTGATTCTATCCTTACATGGTGTGAAGAAAAGAACTTAGTCCTTAATTGGGAAAAGTGTCATTTTATGGTAACACAAGGTATAGTTTTTGGGCACATTGTTTCACAAGCAGGCATACAAGTTGATAAAGCTAAGGTGGAATTGATTGAAAGACTTCCTCCCCTAGGACTGTTAAAGATATTCGATCATTTTTGGGGTATGCCAGGTTTTATAGACATTTCATTCAATCCTTTAGTGCTATTTCTAAACCCTTATGCAGTCTATTGATGCAAGACGCTCCTTTTGAGTGGACTCCTCAATGCTAAGAGGCGTTTGAGAAATTAAAGGATTGTTTGACCTCAGCACCCATTCTTCAAACCCCTGATTGATCATTACCATTTGAGCTAATGTGCGATGCCAGTGATCAAGCAATAGGTGTTGTGTTAGGTCAAAGGAAAGAAAACAAAGCAAATGTAATTTACTATGCGAGTAAAGTTCTTAATAGTGCACAAAGGAATTGCTTAACAACTGAAAAAGAACTTCCTGTTGTTGTCTTTGCACTAGAAAAATTTAGATCTTATATAATTGGGTCAACAGTAACTGTTTTCACAGATCATTCTGCACTTAAGTATCTTTTGACTAAACCAGAGGCAAAACCTCGATTGATTCATTGGATACTATTGTTGCAAGAATTTGACTTAATAATAAAAGATAAAAAAGATGTTGAGAATGTTGTGGCGGATCACCTATCTTATGTCCCTACTGAAGTTTATTCAAAGGATAACATCCAAATTGATGATAGCTTCCTAGACGAACAACTCTTCAATGTTAATGTAATCACAGCTACCACACCTCCGTGGTATGTTGATATTGCTAATTATTTGGTGACTGGACATATTCCATCCGAATGGAGTGCAAAAGACAGGAGGAAATTTTTGAGAAATGTCAGGGTATTCTTTTGGGATGATCCGTATCTTTTCAAGTATTGTCCTGCCCAAATCATCCGTCGTTGCATACCTGAATGGGAAGTCAAAGGAATTATTGAGTTCTCTCACTCACAAGCATGCAGTGGCCATTTCTCCACAAGTAAAACTGCTTCAAAAATTCTTCAATATGGATTCTATTGGCCCACACTATTCAAAGATGTTCATAACTTTTGCACAGCATGCGATAGATGTCAAAGGCTAGGAAGTCTCACTCACCGAAATATGATGCCTCTATCCCCTATTCTTGTTTGAGAAGTTTTTGATTGCTAGGGTATTGACTTTATGGGACCCTTTCCAAAAGCTATTGGATACGAATATATCCTCGTGGGGGTAGATTACGTGTCTAAATGGGTAGAGGCTATTGCTACTCGAACTAATGACCATTAAGTCTTGGTGAAATTTCTTCATAAGAACATCTTTTCAAGGTTTGGAATGCCCAGAGCAATCATTAGTGATGGAGGAAAACATCTATAATAGACCAGTAGGATTGCTTTTACGTAAATATGTGTGGTTGTTCACAAAGTAAGTACCTCGTACCATCCTCAAACTAGTGGACAAGTCGAGCTTGCCAATAGAGAAATCAAGCAGATCCTTGAAAAGACAGTCAATCCAAATCGGAAAGATTGGTCTTTGAACCTAGTAGACACCCTTTGGGCCTATAGAACAGCGTACAAGATGACATTAGGGATGTCTCCATATAGGCTAGTTTACGGTAAACCGTGTCATTTGCCCGTCGAGATGGAACACAAAGCATATTGGGCCATTAATCAATTTAATGCCAATATTGACGAGGCAGGACTTCATCGTAAACTACAACTTGCAGAGATGGATGAAATCCGCAATGATGCTTATGAGAATATGCAAATCTCCAAGGAAAAGATGAAGAAATTGCATGATAAGCATATTGCTCGAAGAACATTTCATGAAGGAAAAAAAGTGCTCCTATATCGATCAAGACTTCATTTGTTCCCAGGAAAACTTCAATCAAAGTGGATTGGACCCTTCATTGTACAACATGTTTTTGAACATGGTGCCATAGAAATTGAGAATCCCTAAAACAAGAATTGTTTTAAGGTGAATGGGCATTGTTTGAAACCATACTTAGAAAATTTTGTGGCTTGTGTTGAGGCTTAGGATCTTCATGATCCCCTACCTTTTGATTAAATCCACCAAATTCTTAAAAGTTGTTGTTGTAAAATAGGTCTTCTTTCTTTAAATTAGGTTGTTTTGATTTAGAGTTGCATTGTCTAACAATTATTGGGCCAAAACACATCAAGAGAGCAAACAAACAATTCCATACTACCATGTGCCGTCCTAACAGCGTTCTGACGCCATTAGGCAGTGGGCAAGGGGGTAACAAATCAAAGCAATCTATCCATTGGCGTTCTAACGGCATTCTAATGCCAAGCTCCAGCAGGGAGCTCTTTAACACCCTTATTCGGCCCGTTCTTGCTTTCCCCCTTACTCTTTTCGACTACCCGACTCTCTCTACTGCACACACTTCTCTCTCTAAAACTGCCCTTTACCCAGCGATTTTCAGTCCAAATCCCTGCAAAACTCAAGCACATCAAGAATCGTTTGCTTTATTCTTGTTACAAGAAGGTGCTTTCTCTCTAGAAACTTCAAGAGCTTCAACACCCATTGAGAGTTCTTCATTTTTCTCACAATTTTTCCATCAAATCTGAAGTTCTTGCTCTGATTCACCATCTTGGTAAATTTCTAGTCTTTTATTTGTCACTTCTTGAAGAAATTTTCAAAGAATCTTGAAACCCACTTTCACTCTCTCTCTATATTCGGCCAAATGGGTTTGCTCATGAAGAAGATGCTTGATCTTTGGATTCTTGATGAAATAATGGAACATTTGCTGATTCTTTTTACATCTTATTAAAACGATTTGGGCCACCATGTGTGGGTGGACTGACAGATGAATAATTCAGCATTAGGATGATATAACTGTCATAACTGTATTTTGAAAGTTTTCCTACTATTCCTGTCACTTTGAAATCTTGCTACAAATGAATTTTTAAGTTAAGATATTCACTAATTGGATTCCTTTTGTAATGTTTTGATTGTTTCACACATAGAAATGGGTCCAAAGAAAATGGCAGCAAAAAGAAACTCACCAACCTGTACACTGGATAGACATAGATTTCGAAAACGGGAGGCCGAATTAGAATTTGATTGATTTTGGGTTGATAGAGCAATCATTATAGAGAGAAAATGGGAATTGGAATTTTTTACGAGTGATAATTTTGGGTGGTTTCAAAATTTTGATGAACGGGGTTGGTTGCCATTTGTAGCTTTCCAACCCCGATGTGTCCTTGAGGTAATTAGAGAGTTTTGTTGCAATATAGTTCCACTTGAGGAGGGGGAAGAGAGGGGATTAGAAATATGGAGTTATGTTAGGGGAAAGAATATCACTATTACCCCTTATTCTTTTGCCGAACTATTTGGGTTACCACGGCCTATGTTTCCCT
Source organism: Vitellaria paradoxa (assembly GCA_019916065.1). Taxonomy (NCBI): domain Eukaryota; kingdom Viridiplantae; phylum Streptophyta; class Magnoliopsida; order Ericales; family Sapotaceae; genus Vitellaria; species Vitellaria paradoxa. Next base: position 36,787,746 of record CM034233.1, on the reverse strand, counting down.
CTTATCCTTATTTACTGTGGCTAACCCAGGCATGGAAAGGGTGAGTGCTGAAATCTTAAAAGAAGGTCTTAAGTGGCCGAATGCAGGCCAAATGAGAATCACTAATATCAATGATAAATATTGGCCACTACATGTTTTTAGTTGCCATAACATCTTTCCCTTGAATCATACCGCAGAGTGTAGTGAGTATGCTATCAGTATGGAAGCGCCCATTGATTTACCTCGACTTTTATGAGACGAATTGGATGATTTCATAGAACACCCTAGGAGGCAAGTAGGTATTCCATTTGGGGGGATGTTAACCTTGATTTTCAAAAAATAAGGGGCGTGCATAGACAATACTTTGCAACGTGCTGACCCTCATAGCCCACTGAACTACCTCTCCTTTAGTAGAGCAAGACCTCAAGGACCCTCTAGGAAATGAAAAATTGTAGGTCAACTTAATGAGATAGGTGGTAGCTCTCAACAAGTCAGTGACAAGGCTAAGGAGGAAGAAGTAACCAATCAACAAATAATGGAGATATTAATCGATCAAAATAAAGCGCTTGCCCAACTCAGTGAGCGGGTTTCAAACTTGGAGGTCACAAAGGCGGAAAATTCCCATAAGTTCCGCCGCCTTTATGAATCCCACTTTGGCACGAGTTCATCATTTCCACCTGGGTAAATGGTGAAAGCTTTGTGGTCGTTGATGTATGGCACTTGTAATTAATTAGCTTTATACTCTCTCTTGATTTTCTGTGCTCGCACGTATATGTTTGGATATTGTAACTCATTAACTCACTAACCTTTATTTTGCTTTAATACATCTGCTTTAGTTTAATTTTGCCACTTCATTATTTCATTTTATTTTATCATGAATCAATAGCCATACTCCATGTTTGCAAGTTTAGGTACGGTAATATGGATGCTTATGATGAGTGTGATGATTTTATTTTCGTTGATTTGGATATCTCCACCGTGCATGAAGAGTAGGGTGGCATGCTTACCAATATCACATTCTTCTATGATCCTGCCGAAGATATAGATACATTTTCAGCAGCTGTTGAGTTAGAGGCGTGGCCTTCTAAATTATTTCAGGATGGTCCACCTAGACCTCATCATCCAAGATTATTTCTTCGTATGCCTCACAAATTCTTCATTCATGGCATACAAATTAATGATGATGGGGCCACGGATGAGATTGACACGGTATAGTGGGATGATATACCTAGTGCCGACTCTGACGATGAAAAGATTGATACTCTTCTTCCTATACTTGCATTTTATGTTACGTTTCGATTTAATATGGCATATTGTTTTCATGAGGTATTATCTATTCATTCTCTCCCTTTTTGCTTATCTATTACTTTTCATGCAATTTATTTCTTTGATACATTGGGGAGAGGATGGTATGCACACCACTTTTTCTTGCACTTTGTTTGATCTTAATTTTGCCTTTCTCATGCTCCCATGCACACTAGAAACCCACGATTTTATTTGGAGTCACATTGGGGACAATGTGAGCACATGGTAGCATGAATATAAAAAGAAAAAAAAAATTTCAAATCATGGACCTTGCATGTGTTTTTGAATTGGTTTAATGTTGGTATTAGTCATGAAAACAATAAATGGTTTGGTTTCAATCTTGAATAAGGCACTTGATTCAAATTGAGTATAAAATTTCCTAATGCATTGAAAACTTTTCATTTGATACCATTAAAGTGAAAGTGTGTTAAGGAATTGAGTTCATGAGATTTAGTCATTCAAGTATGCCAAGACAAAGGTGGAGACTTAAAACCCTATATTCTGTGCACTTTTGAGCCTAATCTTTTGTTCATGAGGGTTTTGTACTTAATATTCTATATGATTTCTTTCATCTCACTTTTCTTGAATAGCTTCATTACATTACTTTGCTTTGGTATTGAATGCACAAGATACTATTTTTGATTTACATGTAGGGATCAATGCCTCTGAAAAAGTGTTATTAACCTAGAGAGTGATGTTAGGCCATTTTTCTTACATTTGGAGACATGTGACTTTTCTTTGATTACATCAACCTTGGAGCCACTTTGAAGCCTTTGAAAAATATATACATATATAGGAAATTTCTTGTTTTAGCCACATTTATGACCCCTTTAGCCTTAGATATATAGGCAAGCCAACCCCTGCATGTCATAGGATAAAGCTTCAATGTAACAAGGTGTATAAGGGAGGAGCTTGTAATTGGAAAATGTGGTGAAAAAAAAAAGAAAAAAAAATGTGTATAAAGCTTCAATGTGTGGCGTTCAAGGAGTTGAAAGAAGAAAAGTTGGGGGGTATGTTATTGCACTATTGCTATAATCCTTAGACATGCAATTTGATTTTCCTATCCTTTGTTGTCTAACCAATACCCCATGGCCAAGCTACAACCTAGTAAAGACCTAACGGACTTTAGGAAAGATACTTATAAGAGCATTGATCTACTTCATGTGGTTGACAATAGCTTTCTTGCTTATGTGTTAATACATTCCATTCATGAAGCTAGGTAACACTCTATAATTTAATTCTTTCACTCACTTCTTGATTTGGGTTCATTGCACTTATTTGATATTGCATTCTTGCATGAACCATGAGAGTAACGCTTCTCGAGTGATTTCATTTGTGAGTGGACAACTTGGTGAGATTTGAAGTCGAGGCCACATTATTTGATGGCTAGTTTGAATGAATGACATGAATTAGCAAACTTGAAATTAAATGGTTGAGAATTAGGTGAGTTTAATAGGCATTGGAAGGTTTTATGCAATTTTTGGATTTTGTAACTAATTCTTTATTGGGATTGAACCAGGCATTGTTTGAAAGACTTTTACTATGCATTGAACTAATTAAGAATTTTGTGGGTAGATTCACTACAAACCCTCACGAGACTTCACTCGTCCACTAGGGGGAACCTAGGGGTTTAAAAGGCTTGCTGAACATTGCTAAGTGTAGCCGTGATTCCAACGAAAAGAGAATATAAGATTTTAGTTTCATTTTATTATTTCATTATTGCTAGGGACTAGCAATAGGTAAGTTGGGGGCTGTGATTACACTTGAAAAGTGTAATTCTTAATTTCCTATTGTTATTAATAAAGGTTCAGTGATAATTCTTTTAAATTAATAATATTTTAATGTTCTTACTTAATCTTTTCCTTTATGCAGCAAATGTGTATAAAAGCAAAGGAAAGACCCAAGATTTGTGTTAGAGGCTTGAAGGAGCTTAAAGAAGGCTTAGAGGAGCTTAAAAAGGAAAAAGATCAAGCAAAAGATGAATAATAAGGTGCCCAAAAGTCCCAGAGTCAAAACAGAGGTCATCAGCAGAGGAAAGAGAAGTGCACTACCTCCTACCGTTAGGACGCCGTCCTAACACCCTGCTAATGCCTTGCTAACGCCAGCCTCCAGAATGCTCCGTGTTTAGGGTTTTTCAATTGCCTATATATACATGCTATGTACTAGACCTAAGGACGGGGGCCGTACTTACATTTTATGGTTAGTTAAAGGAGAGTTTTTCAGTAGTTTTGTGAGTTTTCTTTCATTCTTGGATTGACGATTTGGATTAAAGCATTGATTCATAGCAGTTTTCAATACAGTTGTAGATTTTGTTCTTCAATGGAGTTTGATTTCTTTCTCTCTTCTGTTATTTTCTATTTCATTTATTCTTTTAGCATGCTAGCGTAGGTTTCTTCTTGATTCAACCCATCAATGATGGGTGAATCCTTATTCGATTGTTGGATGTGATTAAATCCAAGCATGCAACGTAAAAGTTGCATGTTAGGGTTCCTGTTTTCTAAACCTATTTTTATAAGCTTTCAAAACCTTCAAAAACTTGCGTAGCTAATTATATTTCCTTGAAATCACTGATAACTACGCATGATTATAATTTTTTTAATATTTTGAAAACAAACAAAATAGATTTAGATTTAATTTTTTTGGTTTTCTTCTTCGTTTGATCTTCAAAGCCTTCGAAAACGTGTAACCTCGTTCATATTTCCTTGAAATCCCTGATGACGTTACATGGTTAAAACTTTCTTTATATTTTGAATCAACGAAAGGAAATTTGGATCAAAGAATGTTTTAAAGATGATATCTTTCTAATTTTATTTATCCTAAATGTGATTTTAGAACCGTGCTTTGGATTGAAAGCTTTAATGATGAAATCTTTCCGATTTACTTTTCCTAAACGTGAGTTGTAAACTGAGATAATAATAATCACATCCCATCATTAGAATAAGGTATTTACCCAGATTTGTCAGTTGAATCAAGATCCTTAGTTATATTGCCCAAAACCTTAGTTTAATTCACTGTTTTATTTATTTTGAACCTTTTACTTGCTGTTCGTTAATTTGAAGTAGTTGTAGTGTTTCTCCTCTTTAATTCTTGAATTTCTAGTATAGTTAGTTTAAGTTAATTGCATTTAAATTTGCTGTTAGATAGTTTATAATTTAAAATCAAACTTTCTAAAACCCAAAATTCTTTTGCTTTCATTGTTTCTAAAAAGAGAATAGTAGTTAGAAGAACTTAGAAATCTTAAGAGTCATTCATTTATAGTTCCCTGTGGAGACAATACTGAATTCACTAGGTAAAACTACACTGTACGCCTTTACACTTGGGGGTTATTTTCACCGCATATTTGCAAGGCGATCACTTGGCATTTGGATCAAATTCCCTAAACAAATTTGCCAAAATATTCTAAAAAACATTATATTTCCTTATCAAACCAACTTTACAATAGCTTCCTTAAACCATTCCCTACAGCTACCTTATCTAACTCTATAATAGCTTTCCTAAACTATTCCTTACTTCATTAAAATATTTGTTCTCTAAACCATCAAATCTTTTTTATTATTATTATTATTATTTTGAAGATTTGAATAATGTAAGATAGGTACATGTCTTTTGTATTAAAAATTTTTAGAGGCGATGAATATATTCTATGACAAATGATTTGAGAAAGCAGATTCATGTAACTAACCACAATTAGTTTGGGATAAAGTGTTGTTGTCTTGTATTGAGTTGAGTTTATTTTATAAATATAGGGGAGCACTATAAATGTTATTTTTTTGAGAGATTAAGAATTTGATGGATAGCATAGAAAAGCTATTTTTGCTTCCTTAGAATAGGGTCCCTTGGATTGGGCATCTGACGGATATACTTCCTTCCCCCTTTTCTATTTTTCTTCTTCCCTTTTTAATTTGATCGGATATGGTTTTGTAATAGTTGGATGGGATTGATCTATTAATAGATTAAAGTGTTATGGTAGAAGAATAGATGGAAGGCATTGCCTTCAGTAGTGTGTTTAAGGAGGGCAGAGAATGCCGCTGTAGTTTCAAGATGGTGTAATGCTTAGTAAGGGTGATGCACCAATATACAGATTTTATATATGTGGCACAAGATCACATTTATCAAGTTCTGAACTAATTTAATGATTAATGAATTGCACAGATTATTTGCCTCTTGATGCCCTATCGCATTTCCCTTTAAAAGCAAAAACAAACAACATAGCATCACACCATTGGGCATAAACTCAACTTATAGGATGATAGGCATGTACGACAATAATACCCATAATTAACACACATGAAAAGCATATAAATCATATATTTTCAGGGAGAAATTAGAAAAACCTCTAAAACCACAATTTTGGCATAGACCAACTATTAACCAAAGAAGCTAATATGAACAGATTATTAGAAGGAAAAAATTGGATTCATTTAAGCAGAATTCATCCTATAATTAGCAATCAAAGCAATCAAAATTCAGATTTTAATATCCAAAATTTAACAAAATCCCCAAATTTTAGTCCATATAAGTGGAAAAGAAAATTTGAGGGAGGAAAATTCCCAAAATCCCTAAATTGTAGCCCACAAAAATTGGAAAAAATACAAAAAAAAAAAAGAGTTAGATTAAGGACAGAAAAATACCTGTGGATTTAGTGATAGAGGCAAATGCCCCCAACTATTCATAGTCGAAATCCTAGGTGAGTGAGTGAGAGGGCAAATTGGGATATGAGGGATAAAGGAAAAAATGAGAATGAGAGGGAAACTAAAGAGTTAAGACAAATACTTGGTCACTGCCAATGGATCACAAACGCCAGGCAACACTTGCCACCGATGAGAATTTCAGGAAATTGCCATTGGTGGTTGGTCATCAGTGCTAGAAAGGGAAAAGAAGATAGAGAGGGAGACGAGATGAGAGAAAGGGATGAAGGAGGGACCTGGTTACAACAAGTGGGTCACAGACACCGAGAAACTATTGCTACTAGTGAGCTTTTCAGGAACTATTGTCGTTGGTGGCTATTCGCTAGTGCCAGACAGAGTGAAGAGAAGACAAAGAGGAAGATAAGATAAGAGAGAGACGAAGAGAAAGGAGGAGCAGGAGTGAAATGAGACCAACACAGGTAAAATGAAATCGAGATGGGAAAGGGTTTTGTGGGGGGAAGTAACTAGTTTTTAATGACTGCCTAAAGGCGGTCGAGAATTGCAAATAGGTAGTTGTCTAAAATAACAAACACGACCGCTCTATGACGGTTAAGCGCTTTATCGGTTGTTTATTCCCCCAATTCTACTAGTGTTTGTATGCCTATTAAAGGTTTTTGTGGGTGATTTATTTGTTTTAATTATTATGCTACCACTATTTTGAGGGTTTCTTTTAAGTTTGCTTAATGACATGATTCTTTTCATCTCCCTCTATGATAAATGAATGTTCAAGGCATTTATGTTCCTCTTGGAAATATTAATTTCAATAAGAATCATTTATTCTACACTGCATTAATGTCTACCTATTGCTTGTGAGTATGGTTTATATTCAATTGTCTTATATGGGCACGTGATCTAATTTTTTTAATGGGTATTTAATTCCTTCTATAATTAATGGCTGAGGGTTAATTTAATGATGGCAGCCTCTGTCAGTGGGATAAAGTTTTAGGCTTTTATTGCTCTTTGTAATTATCCTTTAAAGTGGTTTGTTTATTATACCCGAACTTAATGACAGCTTTTTTATCAATTGTCTTTTTAATGTGTTTTGTTTATTGTGCCAGAGCTTTAATGATCGATTTTTCCATTATGAGCATGCTTAATTCTCATTGGCTTTGAAGAATCCTAAACATAGGTGACCGCTCTCTAAATCGATAGTGGCTCACTCTTAATTATAAGAGGTCGGTTGAGTTTAGTCTAGGTAAGTCCTGGGTCATCTCCCACAGGGAGCAAAGGTGTGACTAAATCTTTGGAAAACTTGGTTTTGAAAACACTTGTGAAGATCTTAAAAAGAAAAGATGAAAATCTTTTTAGAGTTTTCAAATAGGGAATTGTAATGATGGTTTGAAAATTGAAAACACAATTTAAACGAAAAACGAAAACATGAAGATGTAAACTTTAACAAACTACACGAATTGAACTTAAGCAAACTATGTAAATTGAAACACTTGGCCTTAACCTAATCCTGTAATGTCCTCGAAGGGCTGAATTCGGATATGTATTTAACGCAACCTAATTCTTACACCTGTAATATTAGGTCGGAGGACTCCACGTTAGAAAACTCTTTTCGCAAGGAAATCGCTATTCTAGGGTTTTAAAATCAGGTTCAAAGTCACCGGGACATGGAATTGACCTTCGATTTACACAATTGTAACCAAAGTTCAATTTTATCACTAGTGATTCATTTTCGAAAAGTAATCTAAAATTACAGTCCTTACATTTTTATTCAAAAGTTGATAAACAAATCTCAGTTCAAACTATCCAAATTCAACTCCTTCGATTTCATAACATTCCTAGGTTAAAACCAAGAAAAAAACTAGCCTAGCATTGTGAAAGCGTTAACGAAGCCTTTCGAAAAGGGAATCATTTTCATTATGCAATCAAACACAAAAACGAAGTATGTCAAATTAAGTTTAAGCAATTTTGAAAATAAATCTAACACAAGCAATGGATGCAAAGGACTATAAAGCAAAAACAAAGAACGAAGACAGAGAAAAACAAAGAACTTTTAATTAAAGTGAAGTAACGAATGTAACTTACAAAGTATTTTTAATGTGAGGATGATAACAACACTTGAACAACCCCAAGCAAAATCAAAACACTAACCCTAAGTGCGTAGTGTAATGTAAAACTCTCTAAAAAGCTTTGAAAAAAAAAGTCGTAAAAGTTACGTAGGGTTTTGAACCCTAATACATCATAAATTTGTCCATTTATAGTGATACATAACACAAGGGCATAAAGGTAAAATTACAACTTGAACTTTATTCTGAATGTGTGCTGGAAAAGTCATCATGGGTGCCTAAGGGTAGGTGTGGGGCGCCCATGGCTTAGTTGTCCAAGGTGTTTGATGAAGTCCTCAATCAACTGCTCCAGAACCCCTCTCGGTGGGCACCCATCTGATTCACAGTGGGGCGCTCATGACCAAAGTAGGGCGCCTATGATTGAGGTTGGGTGCCTATGCTAAGTTCTGCCCAAATCATGCTCTCGATGGTGCCCATCTGATCTATAGTGGGGCGCCCATGATTGAGGTGGGGCGCCTATGACACTTGATTTCATCCACAACTTTAGTTCCTTACTCTTTAAGCTCTTCTTTTCATCTTTCTTCCTCAAATGAGACACCAAACACCTACAAACATCCACAACTATGTAAATTAGCTCACTTCATTATAACTTATGAGATTTATGTAGATAAAACACTTAAAGCTAATTGCAAAATCATGGTGAAATAACATTATATGTGCTCAATCACACCCCCCAACCTAAGCATTGCTAGTCCCTAGCAATGCATGCAACGAAATCATGGGGTACATGAACATGTGCTAAAACATGCATGACATGCAAATTTTTATTCAAATAAAAACAAATTAACTCAAATCTAAGCTACCATGATGTCCATTTTTGTAGGAACACACGGCGTGTGTGGCAAGCCCTTTAAACCCCTAGGTTCCCCTTAGTGGACGAGTAAGGTCTCGTGAGGGTTTGCAGTGATGCTACCCACAAACATCTATGGTATGGTCTTAAGGTGTCAAAGAGTGATTAAGGTCCACAACGACTCAAGTTTAAGCCCAACAAGTCACACAATTCAAATCTTATGTGTAATTCCCAAGTGCTGGCATAAGTTCATGTGCTATCAAAATTGGAAGAGCATGTGTGCAAAATAGTGTCATTCATTCAACAAAGTCCCAAGAGCATAATTGGAACTAAGTTTTGACTTCAAATTCTCACAAGAGATCACTCATAGAAAGAAATTCACTCATTAAGGGTTTACACTTACCTAATAGCATAGGATGCTATCCTAGTTGCACATAACCCCACAAACAATAGAGTGAACTTAATTAAAGTTTAGAGTGGACAGCTCATGACAATCTTCCAATGCATATGTAAGAAATCACATCACACAACCTACACAAGACTACTAAGTGCACAATACGAGAGTTGCTTACTTAGAATCCACTAGGTATTTATTTCGGTTGTAACTTGGCCAGGGGTAGTGGTTAACAGTGGAAGATATGGACATCAAAGCATATGTCTTGGGGGAAAAACAATGCTCAAGTGTGCACAAGTCCCAAACTACACATTTCCTTTCCCAACTTCAACAAGAAGCCTATGCGCATACTTACAACCACTCTTGGAACATTCTTAGCAATTACATTACAAAATATAGGTCCCATAATTAAATAAACAAAAGGAATGAAAACCCCCTTTTTTTTTTCTTCTTCTTTTTTTTTCCTTCTTTTTTTTAAAAAAAAAAAAATGAGCTATGCAATAACATTCTTCCTCACTTTGCTCCTAAAAGTTTACATTCCCAATCCCGAATTCACAACGTAGACTTTGAGACACTTTCACAACCCAAGACATATGAGGGTAAGGCTTAGAAGTGTGTGATTGGGTGTACGGGATATCATATATGAGTTGAGAATCAAAAAGAGAAAAATTTACATCACACACTTTATTGTGAAGCTTCAAGTTGGTTCCTAAGATAATTTCACATCAAGAAAGGACAAGAAGGCCCAAAGTAGCAAAGAAGGCCTAGCCTCATGTTCCAAGCTTGCAAATAACTCATATGCACCAAGTGAGTACTCATGCAAGTGTGTGTGATGCAATGATTGCATTGGAATTCAATGTGAAGAGTAAAGGAGCTGTGATCATGTGCAATCCCTCAAAATAGAACAAAAGGCTCAAAAGCTCACCATAGGGGTATAAGTCTCCACCTAGTCCAAAGATGCTCAATTGACCAATGTTACTCAAAGTTCACTCTTAAGCACATAAGTTCTTCCATGATAGCCAAAAATGCACAAGGTCATGACACACTCAACCTAAATTGAGTTTCCGGTCAAAGCTTAAACATGACTAATTTTTTCCACTCTCTCACTCAAATTCACCATCAACCAAACCAAAAAGGGCCAAAATGCATGTAAGAATGTGTTAAAAGATGCTTAAAAGGTGAAAAATTTAACAGTTTTCGCACAAAGGGTCATCATGCGAACTCTACCCCCAACCTAAACTAAACATTGTCCTCAATGTGAGAACCATGAGAGAAAAGTGGGACCGTAGTGTGCAAAGTGAGCATGATGATAAGAAGCATTTGAAAGAAGAACACCACAAATAATAAAACAGAAGATATCACCTGGAGAGTATCACATGAACAAGCACGAAGAAACTGGACCAATAAGAAAGAAAAGGAAAAGTAAAAAGAAAATAAGCCAAAGAAACAAATTTGTAGTACGCTCAAGAAAAAGAAAATGAACAAAAACCAAAATTAAAGGAAAAGTACTACACCAAAAAGTGGGTGTTGACTTGCATTAAAGAAAATGTAGACAGAGTACAAAAGAGAATCTTCACAACGACACTCTAACCCAAAGCAAAACAAAACAAAACAAAGAAAAAGAAAATAAACAACTATGTACAAACATGGGCTGCGAAGCATTACTCAAAAAGGGGTGGGTCGATAAGCTTCCAAGTCTCAATCTCAGCCACAAAATTCTCCAAGTATGGCTTGAGATGATGGCCATTCACTTTGAAAATAGTGTTGTTGCGTGGGTTATGCACCTCGCACACACCATGCTCTGAAATGGAAGTGATGATAAAGGGACCCGACCACCGAGACCTTAGCTTCCTGGGGAAGAGATGTAACCTTGAGTTGTACAACAAGACTTTTTGGCCAATATGGAAGGATTTCCTAAGGATGTGCTGATCATGTAAATCCTTCATTTTAGTCTTGGCAATTTTCACATTCTCGAACGCATCATTTCTCAATTTGTCAAGTTCATTCAGTTGAAGCTTCCTAAGAATGCCGGCATCATCTAGACTCTCATTGAATTGCTAGATTGCCCAGTAGGCTCGATGTTCGATCTCCACGGGTAGATGGCAAGCCTTGCCAAAGACAAGATGATAGGGAGACATGCCTAGAATAGTCTTATAAGCCGTACTATAAGCTGTACGATAAGCCCACAATGCATCGATTAGCTGCAAAGACCAATCTTTACGTGTGGGGTTAGCCATTTTCTCAAGAATTCCTTTTATCTCCCTATTTGCCAACTCAACTTGGCCATCGTTTTGTGGGTGATAGGGAGTTCCCACCTTATGAGTTACACCATACTTACGCATTAAGATAGTCATAAGACAATTGTAAAAATGCTTACCACCATCACTAATGATGTCTCGGGGCATCCCAAAACGCGAGAAGATGTTTTCTTTTAAGAACTTGACCACTGCACGATGGTCATTGGTGCAAGTGGCAATGGCTTCTACCTATTTGGAAACATAATCGATGGCCACAAGAATGTACTCAAAACCAAACGATATAGGAAATGGACCCATGAAATCTATCCCCTAATAGTCAAAGATTTCCAAAATAATGATAGGATTCTGGGGCATCTCGTTACGCTTGGAAAAGGCTCCTAATCGTTGGCATTGGTCACACCTCAAACAAAAGTTATGCACATCCTTGAACATCGAGGGCCAATAAAATCTGCTTTGAAGGATCTTAGCGGTAGTTTTCTTTGTAGAGAAGTGACCCCCACAAGCCAAGGTATGGCAAAAGTCAATGACACTGGAAATCTCACTATCCGGAATGCTTTGTCTCACAATTTGGTCAGAGCAGTACTTATAAAGGTAAGGCTCATCCCAAAAGAAGCTACGCACATTGCGTAAGAACTTAACTCTGTCAACCTTTGTCCAATGGGAAGGCATCTGACCGGTCACTAGAAAGTTAGCAATGTCTGCATACCAAGGAAGATGGTCATGAGATGTGGTGCTTATGTACATGATGTGCTTATTAGGAAAATGTTCATTAATCGGGTGGTCACTCGAGCCAAATAGATGAAGTAGCAATCATGATAAATGGTCAGCTACCACATTCTCTACTCTTTTTTTATCTTTAATCTCCAAATCAAACTCTTGGAGGAGTAGCATCCATCTAATCAAATGAGGCTTGGCCTCTTTCTTGGCAAGAAGATATTTCAAGGCTGCGTGGTAAGTAAAAACCATGACATGAGATCCCACCAAGTATGACCTAAACTTGCCTAGGGTAAACGCTACTGCTAGAAGCTCCTTTTCCATAGTGGTATAATTCACCTGAGCCTCATTTAGAGTCTTACTAGCGTAGTAAATAACAAATGGTTTCCCTTCTCTCCTTTGCCCTATAACGGCCCCCACTGCAAAGTCACTTGCATCACACATAAGCTCGAATGGTAGGGACAAATCCGACTTTGGACAATTGGTGCAGTGGTAAGCAAGTGTTTAAGTCTGTCAAATGCCTCTTGGCATGAGGTTGTCCACTCGAAAGGAACATCATTGGACAACAATGAGCATAAGGGGCGGGAAATAGAACTAAAAGACTGAATGAATCACTGATAGAAACCGGCATAACCCAAAAATGATCTCACATCCTTCACACATCTAGGGGTAGTCAAATTTTGAATCAACTCCACTTTTGCTTTATCAACTTCAATTCCCCGACATGATACTATATAGCCCAAGACAATCCCTTGTTGTACCATGAAATGGCACTTTTCCCAATTCAGCACCAAATTACTATCTTCTCAACGGATCAAAACCTTTTCAAGGTTGTCCAAACACTCATCAGAAGTTTCTCCATACACGGAGAAATCATCCAAGAACACTTCCAAGAACCTCTCAACCATATCACTGAAAATGCTCATCACACACCTTTAAAAAGTCGTAAGTGCATTACACAACCCAAATGGCATGCATCTATACGCAAATGTGCCAAAGGGGCATGTTAAAGTGATTTTCTCTTGGTCCTCAAGTGCTATTTCAACCTGGTTGTACCCCGAATACCCATCAAGGAAGCAATAAAAAGCCTTCCCTACTATTCTCTTAAGCACTTGGTCCAAGAAAAGAAGAGGAAAATGGTCCTTCTGGGTCACTGCATTCAAGCGCTTATAATCAATGCACATACTCCATCCAGTTTGGGTACGTTGAGGCACTAATTCTCCCTTCTCATTCTCCACCATAGTGACACCCGTCTTTTTAGGAACCACTTGCGTGGGACTAACCCACTTTGAATCAGAAATGGGGTAAATAATACCCGCATCCAGCAACTTAAGCACTTCCCCTTTCACAACCTCTTTCATATTCGGGTTCAATCTCCGTTGCATCTGTCTTATAGGTTTGGCATCATCTTCAAGGTATATATGATGAGAGCACACTAAGGGACTAATACCACGAAGATTTGCCACAGTCCATCCTAAGGCCTGATGATGGGCCCTCAAAACCGCCAACAATTGGTCTTCTTGAACTTTCTCCAACTAGAAGGACATGACAACCGGGAATGTCTCACCCTCCCCTAGGAATGCATACTTAAGCTCACTCAGTAATGGTTTCCTAGAAGGACTAGGGGGACATTCAATTGATGACTTAGGTTTACTCAAAGAGGGCTCCAAAGGCTAAATAAATGAGAACCCAGCCACTAATTGCCATGACTTCTTCCTTAATGCTCATGAACTTCTCACTACCCACAAACCTTGGACCATCCAGAACCTTACATCTCTCACTTCTCACCAGTGCTCTCTCTAAAGGATCCTCAAAGAAGGCCTTCTCAAAGTATTCCTCACTCAAAGCATGAATAACATCCACCACCCGAATATCCTCAAACTCTCCCATTTACTTCCCTACCCGAAAAATGTTCATTTCCATGCTCATATTCCCAAAGGAGAGTTTTATGACCCCACTCCTACAATTGATTTTAGCATTGGATGTAGCAAGGAAGGGTCTACCTAGTATGACTGGAATAGATTGGGTAGGATTAGGAATGGGTTAAGTGTCCAACACAATGAAGTCAGCTGGAAAGTAAAACTTGTCTACTTGGACCAAAACATCTTCTACCACACCCCTTGGCATTTTGACCGATCGATCTGCCGATTGTAATGTAACTCTGATGGGTTTCAGCTCACCTAAGCCTAGTTGCTGATAAACAGTGTAAGGCAGAAGGTTGATACTAGTTCTTAGGTCAAGTAAAGCTTTATCAACAAGATGGTCCCCATTGATGCAAGAAATGGTTGGACACCCAGGATCTTTGTACTTAGGAGGTGTGACACATTGCATTATGGCACTCGCTTGTTCAGTCAAGAAAGCTTTTTCCTTGAGATTCAGTTTTCTTTTAACAGTGCACATATCCTTGAGGAATTTAGCATAAGGGGGGTTTTGCTTAATAGCTTCAAGCAATGGGATGTTGATTATCACTTGTTTGAAAATCTCATAAATCTCAAAGTTCAACATCTCATTCTTACCCTTTGCTAATCTCTGGGGAAATGGTGGTTTAGGCATGTTTTCAACAGAATGGTCAATCTGCCTACCTAAAGTCCCCACTATGGTTTCCTCATTTTCTTTTTCTTTCTCTCCACTCTCATTCTCATCCTTAAGACTTTGGTTGCCATGATGGCTATTCTTTCCCCCATTTTTTTTCTTTCTCTTCATCACTCTCCTTTTCAACCCCCTCACTACCCCTCGATCCTAACTTTTCACTAAAAGCACTAACTCTAGGATCAATAGGCTTTTGAATGATTTTATTACTCCTTAAAGTGGTGATAGCCTGAACTTGCTTATGTGGAGTAGCACCCGAGGTCGATGACTCAGTCATGTTTGCCTGGCTTTTCAGGTTGGGAAAAGGTTGTGTAGGAAGTTTACCACTTTGAGTGGTACTCATAGCCTGGGTCAACTTAGAAACTTGGCCCCTAATGTCATCCAAAGCCCGAGTTACTTGATTGTTGATGTTAAGTTGTTGTTGCATAAATTGATTAAGAGTATCCTCAATTGGCCTCTTTTGGACAGGTTGGTATGCAATAAGATTGGGCTGTTGGAATTGGGGTGATGGTAAAAGAGACGATTGCTAAAATGATTGTCCCAAATTATCATTCTTCCACGAGAAACCCGGCTGGTTCCTTCATCCCAAGGGATAAGCATTGGAAGCTTAGTTTCCCCCTTGGTAAGGGACATGTCCGCTTTGTGGGTAAGGAGCATTCCCTTGGCCCCTATTCTGGAATGGACGGTTTTGTGCATTGTTGATGTAAGCTTGACCATAGGCTATCTCCCTAAGCAAAGGCAATTCGAGGCACGAATTTGCATCATGCCCCATTTGATCACAAGCAGCACAAACCGCTTTCTTCTCAACCAATTTTTCCTTGTTCTTCGGCTCAAGTGAATCAAGTTTATGTTGCAAGGCAGCTAGCCTAGCCCGCAGATCGTCACTCTCACTCAACTCTAATTGGCCACTATGTGTAGGATACCTATGGTCAGACGATGAAGGTGGTCCAATTTCCCAATCATTAGAGTCTTCAGCTACCATGTCAAAGAAGTCCATGGCATCCTCCTTAGTCTTATCAAATAAGGTACCATTGCACATGGTAGAGACAAGTTGCTTAAGACTGAGGGTCAAAGACTCGTGCAAGATACTCACTAATCTCCATAACTTAAAACCGTGGTAAGGACAAGCCATCAAGAGGTCCTTGAACCTTTCCAAAGCATGACAGAAGTTCTCATTGGGCTTACATGAAAAGGTGGTGATTTGTTGCCTATAGTGTTGAGTCTTTTGAGTTGGGAAATACTTTTTCAAGAATTCAGTTTGCATTTCGCGCCAAGTTCCAATGGAATGAAGATGAAGGGAGCTGAGCCACAGTTTGGCATTGTCCTTAAGGGAAATGGGAAAAGTTGGAGATGGACAACATCCTCATTGGCATTTTGGTCCACATAAGTATTGGTCACTTCCTCAAACTCTCTCAAGTGGTTATAAGGGATTTTCAAATCAAGACCATGAAAGTTAGGCAAGGGCTAGATGATTCCTGGTCTTATGGTGAAATTTCCCTTATTCAAAGGCAAAATAATGCAGGATGGTGTGGTTTGCCTAACAGGGTTAAGATGGTCCCTAATCCTCCTAAGTCTAGGGGCCTTCTTGTCCCCATTGACACTTCCATCCTCTTCTACATTTGCTATTGGTTCAGAAGATTGTGTGTTCAAAAGTGACAAGTGAAGGGGGTCCACAGGTTCAAGAATGTAGGCAGGGTTATTGTGGTCTAGAATCACTTCATTTATCCTACCCAACCTCAGAAACATGCAACTGACCCAACTCACTAACAAATCCTAAAAACAAAAATATATACACAAATTGAAAAAGGAAATTAAAAATAAAATTTACAAATATTCACAAAAGAGATGGAGTGATGTCACCTGGAAGTCCAAATGCAATCACGTTGAAGATGTAAGCAAGCATGTCCTATCACGAGTTCTCCAAAATTGACACACCATAAACCGTTGCTCCCTGGCAACGGTGCCAAAAACTTGACAGCTCTCTAAATCAGTAGTGGTTCACTCTCAAGTATAAGAGTTCGGTTGAGTTTAATCTAGGTGAGTCCTAGGTCATCTTCCACAGGGAGCAAAGGTGTGACTAAATCTTTGGAAAACTTGGTTTCAAAAACACTTGCGAAAATCTTAAAAAGAAAATATGAAAATCTTTTTGGAGTTTTCAAATAGGGAATTGTAATGATGGTTTGAAAATTGAAAACACAATTTAAACGAAAAATGAAAATACGAAGATGTAAACTTTAACAAACTACACGAATTGAACTTAAGCAAACTATGTAAATTGAAACACTTGGCCGTAACCTAATCCTGTAATGTCCTCGAAGGGCTGGATTCAAATATGTATTTAACGTAACCTAATTCTTACACCTGTAATATTAGGTCGGAGGATTCCACGTTAGAAAACTCTTTTCGCAAGGGAATTGCTATTCTAAGGTTTTGATATTAGGTTCGAAGTCACCGAGACATGGAATTGACCTTCGATTTACACAATTGTAACCGAAGTTCAATTTTATTGTCGGTGATTCGTTTTTGAAAAGTAATCTAAAATTACGATCCTTACATTTTTATTCAAAAGTTGATAAACAAATCTCAGTTCAAACTATCCGAATTCAACTCCTTCGATTTCATTACATTCCTAGGTTAAAACCAAGAAAAAAACTAGCCTAGCATTACGAAAGCGTTAAAGAAGCCTTTCGAAAGGGGAATCATTTTCATTATGCAATCAAATACAAAAATGAAGTATGTCAAATTAAGTTTAAGCAATTTAGAAAATAAATCTAACACAAGCAATGGATGCAAAGGACTATGAAGAAAAAACAAACACAGACAGAGAAAAACAAAGAACTTTTAATTAAAGCGAAGTAACGAATGTAACTTACAAAGTAATCTTAATGCAAGGATGATAACAACACTTGAACAACCCAAAGCAAAATCAAAACACTAACCCTAAGTGCGTAGTGTAATGTAAAACTCTCTGAAAAACTTTAAAAAAACAAAGTCGTAAAAGTTATGTAGGGTTTTGAACCCTAATACATCAGAAATTTGTCCATTTATAGTGATACAAAAAGCAATAACATAAGGGTAAAATTACAACTTGAACTTTATTCTAAACGTGTGCTGGAAAAGTCATCATGGGTGCTTAAAGGTAGGTGTGGGGTGCCCATGGCTTAGTTGTCCAAGGTGTTTGATAAAGTCCTCAATCAGCTGCTCCAGAACCCCTCTCGGTGCGCGCCCATTTGATTCACAATGGGGTGCCCATGATTGAGGTGGGGCGCCTATCACACTTTACTTCATCCACAACTTTAGTTCCTTGCTCTTTTGGCTCTTCTTTTCATCTTTCTTCCTCAACCAAAGCACCAAACAGTTGCAAACATCCACAAGTATGCAAATCATCTCACTTTATTATAACTTATGAGATTTATGTAGATAAAACACTTAAAACCCATTGCAAAATCATGATGAAATAACATTATATGTGCTCAATCAATAGGCAATGCAGTTGTGCATCCACTTTCTCTCTCTCATGCACAAGTGTAATTGAAAAAGTAGTGGTAATGTCCTTTGATTTTCTTCTTCTGAATTCATTGTACCATTAACTCTGAATTTGTGGTGAGAAGTGTGTTCTATTTCTCAAAGAGGTATATAAATGGCTCAATTTCATTGGAGGGGTGCTACTTTATGCATACATACTGTATATGGATGTGTATATATATATCTCTATGTATGTGTTTATGGCAAAGGTGGTTGTTCTTGTCCCAATGTTCTTTATTTTTCTACCTTAATTGCCAGCATTTATGGTGACGTCGATCTTAATTCAAGTGACTTTGGCAATTTAAAAGCAGTGAATAGACATTTTATGCCACCATTACTTCTCTCTTTCATGGTTGTCTTTTCTGTATAAAGGTAAAGCCTTTAGTATTTCATCTGTCTTGATATAGGTTTTGAGAGGAGTCCGATTTCTCAGTACAAGTGGTGAGAGCTTCATTTTAGGAGAAGGTACATTAATGGCATCTCTTTATTGGCTATGTGCAACTTTATACATACATAAGGTATATAAATGTGTTTGTGTGTATTTGGTGAAATGCTTTAGCTACTTTTGATTGTATGCAATCATTGACATGTTTGTGCATCATTTCATTGCCTATTTGAGCATATTATCAAGCTATTTCAATGATTTTTTTAATATTCTGTTATTTCTTATTTTTGATACTTGTATTGTAGGTAATGGAGAAAATTAGTGAGAATAAAGAAGCTTTGGAGCCAATACTTGTTGAATGAAGGAGCCACTTAATGATCACTAAGCCAAGAAATGAAGAAAAAGGGAAAAGAAGCATATTGGTGGCTTGAAGAAGGAAGTTAAAGCAAGAAAGCAAAAGAAAAAGGCCAAGCACAGTTTGTGGGGTACACCCTACACTTCGGGGGTACACAGCCTTCGTATACGCCCCTCCTGTTTTGTAGCTGTGCACCTCCCAAGAGTGCTTTTTAGGCATTTAGATGAGGCATTTCATTAAATACCTAGAGATAAATTAGGACGGGTGCATGGCCCCTTTGCCATGGGCACCCATGGATCACCTCCTAGCTAAACTTTTGGTTTTCTTTGCACTTATAATTTTATTCTTTTGCCCTTAAAATAACTTTTCCTATAAATAGGCCTTTGTAATTCTGATAGGGTATCTTTTTGCATACTTTATTTTCTTTTCTTTTTAATTTTACTTAGCCTAGATAAGATTAGGGTTTTGATTTCAAGCTTTCAAGTTCTACCATTCGGATTATACTTTGAGACTTATTAAAGTCTTTTGTGATTTCGCTTTTCTCTCTCCTAGGGTTTACGTACATAAATGACTTCGCATTTAATTATTTCAATTCGAAGCTTTAAGTTTCTGATATATTTCTTTCCATTTCTTTAGTATTAAATCTTTACTTCTTATTCTCTTTCATTGTTTTGCATTTATAGATCGTTTGAAAATATATTTTCCTCTTCGAACTTTAAGCATGCTAGGCTAGGTCACCTTCTTGGCTTCAAGCCATTGAAGGTGGTGTGATAGTTTGGTGAACTCAAATGAAAAAGAGTATTTTTCAATGAAATATCTTTTTGATTTCCAATTGGAATCTCATAGTATGCTAAGGTTCTTTCAAAATAAACTCACCCGTGTTACAACCATGACTTGGTTACAAGTTTTCATTTGTGCACACCAAGCATTTGGTTCAATGTCCCGGTGAGTTAGAAACATATTTTCCAAAACCCAAATTAGGCTTTCTTACGAAATCAAATTACCTGTATTATAATTATAACTTGATTATGAGTGGCTACTCGTGCATACCAAGTGTTTGTGTCACGCCCCGGATCTCGTGACCCGAGGGGTGAGTGATAAACACACATAACATACACTAATATAACCATCCCATGATCAGAGTAATATAAAAACCTCTAGGTGAGCCCAAAACATACAATGAGATAACATAAATTTAACCTTGGCTATAGACAAGTCACAAGCTTCCAACATTCCTCCCATTAATACTTAACTTAGGCCTTAGGGCCCTTACAACCAAATCGAATAAGTCCTCAATGTACAATATTATAATTTCAAATAAAACAAAATTAAGTAACCAAAAGTTTTGCTAAGTTTAGAAGGGCTCATGCATAAGCACTCTTAATTCAATCCCATCAGCCCACCTGATTGATATGACCTGTTCCTGTATCAAAATCTGTAGGGATATGAGCATGGGTCCACTTGTGCCCACGGTGCCTCAAACAAACATATATGGTATGTAATCAACACATGCATGCCAATGTACATATATGCATAGATACACCAACATCTTTCTATATGCCATAACAATTCATTAATATCAATTAGTTTTCAACTTATGTAAGTGTTTATCATCATTCAATAACATCATAGTGTTGTATTCAATTCTAATTATTCTTCATTATTAAATTTCCCAAATTTATATCCAATCACGTTCCATATCACATATTCAACATATATCACATTATCACATATTCAACATTCAATCACAACCATGTCCACATTAGTACCTATTCATCATTCCATCACATCTCCACATCCACATTTTCACTTATTCATCATGCAATCACATTACCATAGCCACACAAGTCATCGAGGGTTGGGTGCATCCACAATATCATCTTTTATGGGCCAATACCCAACAGAAATGATAAACCGACGTCGTCATTTAGGATTGCAATCCAGGGCCACGAGGAGCCAAAACACACAATGTTGTGGGCTACTTACCCACTAGCATTGACACCAAACCCTGCGCAGGTTCCGGGTCTTTCAACCCGAGGGTAATCTTAAGACCCTTCCTATTTTCGCACCCCACCACGACCCCCGGCACACAACCAATCATTCATCACATTCAATACTCTTTAATCACAATTCACATTCATCACCATAAAATTTCCAACACACATAACCACATCCCATTTCATCATGGAACACAACACATTTCATCTCTTCATTTCATTTAACCTAAGCCTCATTTAATTTCCATCACTTATTAACAAAAGTTCACATTTCAATTTCTTTCAATCATATATTTACTTTCTGGTTCATCCTAAGATTCATCACATATCAACATTGATCAAACCTTATTAAACATTCAACATTTATCATCATTATGAATTTGAGTCTCTTTGTCAATTCACATTTTACTTAATCAATCACATGTTTATATACCTCATCATTTAGTTTACATCAAGACATAATCACAATTCTACTCGATTAAGACTCTTATCTCAAAGTAATCTTCCAATTCATTTCATTCAAGGTAACACTCATTCACCATTACAAGTTAAATCCCATTAACTTAAGATAACAAATCCTTAATCACTTTTTAGAACACATTTCCCTTTTTAAATCCATGTAATTAATCAACTAAAAGTTTCATATGAAAACATGTTACTAATCTCTTTCATAAACCTAAGGTAGAAGGTTAAAGTAAGCAAAGTCGGAAATTAGACCTAAGCTCGGTGGGCGCCCATGTCTTGGGCGCCCAACTAGGTCTCTCTCGTGCGCCCACAGCTCAGTCCAACTTATGGGTTTCATGCTCTGTTTTCTGATTTCTTGGTTTTCCATACTTAGAACCTCAAATTGACCAACTTTAAGTTAAAATATCTAAAGTTTCATGTTCATAACATCTCCACAAGTCTTACAAGCATTAAAGGAAACCAACCATTTGAGTTTTCATTGACTATGGGCCAAGTTATGGATCAAACATCCTTAACTCTATCTCTACCTTTACATGTGTGTATAACCCTCATTTTCTTCCATAAATGAAATCAAATCTTGTTATGGTTACCCAAATATTGTTCTAGATCTTGTTACACATCATATATGTAAGAATGATCGTAAAATCCCCACCTCAAACCAAATAGAGATGAAGAACAAGAGGTGGTCTCTTCCCGGTTTCAAGCTCCCAACTTTGATTGTTTGATCTCCTCTCCCTTTGATCTAAATGATAAACAAATTGCATAGATGGGTTCCTTGAGTGCTCAATTGCAAATTTACAAAGTTAATTTGATTTTGGTTAAGGTTAGAAAGACTTACCATACAATACTTCACTTGGTTCTTCCTTGGTTCTTCTTCTTCTCCCTCCAATGTTCCTCTCTTCCAACCAATATTTCTCTCTCTCTTCCACCTCACACATATATATACCAATTTTTGCTAATATTTTAATGGTTCCATAGTAATTCTAGATTTTTTCACCCCCTAGCCTATATAGGTGTATAGGGGTAAGGCTCGGTTGTATCTTCCAGAATACTCCATACCAGTCAACTCTGCTAAAGCTCGGGCTCCCAACACCTTCTCAGCCGTGCGCCTAAACTCTTAGGTGCCCATGTTGTGTGCACCCAAGGTGCCCCCTTCTTCTACACTTGTGTTAAAATGCTAACTCTCATATGTTTGGCTTATCCTTCTCAAAGTTCCCAACTCTAAAGTACAATTAATGAGAATTACTTCTTAACCAACATGCGAATACATCCAAAATAGTCGAATGACCATTTATTTACATTATGCAAAATTCTGGGGTATTACAGTTTGATTCAATGGCCTGATGATTTAGAACCTATTTTCCTAAAACTATAACATGAGGTTTTCTTAAGAAATCAATTCACCGTGTTACAATCAAAGCTTGGTTACAAGTTGACACTTGTGCACATTAGGTGCTTGATTCAATGTCCTAGTGAGTCCAAAACCAATTTCAAAAGCCTCTGCTTACCTTGAGTTCCTTAAATTAGGTTTAGTTGAAATAATCTTCCAACCTAGCAATATATGTGCATTTGCTAGGTTGAGTTATCAATGCGTTTGAGTAAACCACTACTATCCTGCTACCAGATTTGGTTTGAAGTCAAGATCATCTTAGGTATTTTATCTATAGTATTTTTATCTTAATTTAGCATCATAATTCCTTCACTCCACTATTCTCAACCCAAACCATAATCAAACTTCCTGTCAAATCCAAACATAGTGTAGATTAGATTAGAATCACCTACTAATCAAAGAGAAGAGGCCTAGTGTCTTTTAACATAGCCTTCCCTATGGAGATAACATCGGTTCTCATTGAGTAAAACTACAATCACCTCCTTGCACTTGAAAGGTAGAACCCAAATACATTTTAGGGTTGGTTAAGTCTCTTAGCACAGTTGCTAGGAGGGCAACTAAGTGCTAGACTTGGGAGTTGAAGGGGAGTTCACTTAAGAAATTTGATGAAGTCTCTCTGTTGTCTAGCTCTATATTAGTAGTTTTCTTTCTTTTTCATTGTAATATATTCATTTGCATATCATTTAATCTACTTGCATGTTAGTTAACTTAGGTTGCATTTTAGTGTAGTTTTTATCTTTTCTTATTTTGTTTTCATTTTTATTTCCCTATCGTGGACATAGATTTTGGTGATTTTGTACATGACCTTTTAATATGTACGTTTATATAAAGTATCTAGGTGCCATTTTTAGATATGATTTTGCATTAGACACCTATAGTATGCTTCCACAATTTTTCGGGCATACGTGTGAAGACCCGCATCTTCACCTTGATAGGTTTGAGGAGGTGTGTGCTTCATGTAATACTAATGGCATGGATAAGAGACCTAGGTTCATGTTCTTTCTTTTATTAATGTAAAGTGTGGACAGAGATTGGTGTTATGTCATTAGTGAATAGGTCTATATTTGGGAAGATTTACATAAAGCTTTTATTGAAAATGTTCTCCCTAACTATCAAAACTTCACCCTTAATTTTCCAATCAAATTGTTCTTTCAAATGGAGGGTAAAGCTTTTTATGAATATTGGGAAAGATTTAATTCTCTTTTGGACACCATCCCAAGTCATGGACTAGAATTATGTCACCTCATTAACATCTTTTATAATACTTTATCTTATGATTTGCATTATGTCCTTAACGAGTTGTCTTGAGATGAGTTTCTAGACCTCATCTCGGAAGAAACACGGGACTTTCTTAGAACATTTTATAAAAACACAAGGCCATGGGAAGAACTAAAACCTAGACTTAAATCCTATGTTTTCGACAGCCACACTAATCCCTTTTTGCATGCCCTTACTTTGCTTGATCTTTATGATCCATTCTTTTGAAGTAGCATATGCATGGAGTCTAATTTCTTAGAATTTGCATGTCCTAACATCATTCCACTTACCGAAGGCCAGTCTGAGGAGCCCTAGGATTTTTATCCCATTGAACCACCTATTGCATTTGAGCCTATAGGCATTGATGATCACTAACCCAATCATGTTGGGGATGATGTTTAGAATGAACCTCTTTCTCATTTCCCTATTGACTTTCCTCTTCAAGAGGCTTTTGTACCACCTAACGAGAGTCTGGGAGATATGCAATCTTTTCCTACTACTGAGCTTGATGCTCAACCTACCCCAGCCACCTTGGACTCTTTTGAGTGTCCTTTGACTCTAACTAAGCATTTGAATGTCATATGGCCCAAAGAGTACATCATTGAGTCAGTTGACCGTAGTTCACTTCACTACACACCCAAGGTTAAGAGTAGCGCACACCTCTTACCTCTTGACTTAGCCCCATTCAAGAGTCTTTCTATGGGGATTATGAGTGAGATAGACCATCACTGGGGAGAGACAATAGACACGGGGAAAGTTTGCATTGACTTTTGGGTGTCGAGAGATTATTAAAGCCCACCATTTCCACATTCGTAGATTTCTTGGGTGTCGAAAGACTAATTGAGCCCAACACGTCAACACTCGCACTTACGTGTTCGCCACATTCAAGATGTCATAAACCTCACTTAGCCTTACATTCCTTTGTGTGTATTATAGCCGAATAGCATCCACCTTCGGTACTTCATCAACCTAAAGAGAGCATTTTATTTTTTAAACCATTTGTGGATACATGGACTAGAGAGGGTGTTAGATAACCCTTTTTTCTTCATTTTATTTGTACATAGTAGATTAGTTTTTTCATTTTCTTATTTTCTTATTCCTTTTTAGTTTGATTTTCTTCTATTATTGTCTTCTATTTTATTTTTTTATTTTTTCGTTTGTACTTACCCTTTCTCTTGTCTTATTTTCATTTTATTTTTTATTTTCTTTCTAGCCTTTTCTCTTATATAGTTTCTTTTATTTTCTTCAAATAAAGAGGCTCTTGAGGTTATATCATTCCTCTCTCTTTTATTTAGTCTTGCACTTCTAAGTTTGGTACTTCATATATATAATTGCTATTGTTTGGAGTGTTGCAGACTCTAGGTTGGGGGTGTATTGGGTGATGCCTTAAGGGGCTTAAATAATGGGTGTATACTTGGTTTACTTTGTGCAATGTTATTATTTATGCCCTTTATGGCTATTGTTTCATGCTCAGCATCATGCTCATCATTGCACACTACAGACTCACATACACTTTGTGGTTCTCATATTAAGGAAAATGTTTAGTTAGGTTAGGGGGTAGAGTTCACATGATGACCCTCTGTGCTAAAATTGTCAATTTTTTTTTTTATTTTAAACTTTTGAGCATCTTTGAGCTAGAATGCATGAGTTAGCATTTTTGTTCTTACATGTCGGCCCTTTTTGGTTTGGCTAATTGTGGAATTAAGTGAAAGAGTGATGAGTGAGTCTTGTTCAAGCTTTAATAGGAACCTTTGTTCAAGTTGAGTGTGTCATGGCCTTGTGCATTTTTTTACTATCATGGAGAAGAGTTTAGGTGCTTAGGAGTGGATTTTTATGGTGGAAGATCAATTTACTATTGGTGCTTTAGCTAAAACCTATTTTAAATAGATTCTTTCTTCAAAGAAACACTATATTAATGAAGCAATTTTGCTTGGACTAGGTGGAGACTTATACCTCTTGACGGTGAGCTTTTGAGCATATTATTCTTTTCTTGAGGGTTGCATATAATCATAACCCTTTTGTTCTTCGCCTTGGTTTTCAATGCACCAATTGCATCACAAACACTTACATGAGTTTCACTTGGCACATTATAAGGATTGCAAGCTTTGAACATGATGCTAGGCCCTCTTTCTTATTTTTGGGCCTTTTTGTCATTCCTTGATAAGAAATTGTCGTAGGAACCAATTTGAAGCCATTTTATTAAGTTTTAGATTTTTATTTTTTCTTGATTCTCACCTTATATATTATTCCTTACCCCCAATTTACATACTTTAAGCCTCACCCTCACATGTCTTGGGTTGTGAAAGCACCTTAATGTCAATGATGTGGACTTGGGTTGGGAGTGGAAACTTTTGAGAGCGTATTGAGAGAAAATGTTGGGTGGAGAATTTAGCTGATGTATATTTCAAGATTTTGAAAAGAAATGGAAAAAAAAAAAAGAAAAAAAGAAAAAAATAGAAAACAAAGAAAACAAAACAAAAAAGAAAAAGAAAAAAGTTTCTCACTCTTTTTTGCTTATGTAATTGTAAGACTTGTGCATTGTATTGTAATTATTAAGAATATCCTATAAATAGTTTGTAAGTTAGTGAATAAGTTTCTTGTTACAGTTCTTGTTGGGGTTTAGAAAGGAAATGGTCTGTTTGGGACTTGTGCGCATTTGAGCATCTTTATTCCAAGACATGTGCTTTGATTCCATAACTTTCATTGTTTAACCATTACCCATGGTCAAGTTATAACCAAAACAAAGACCTAGTGGATTCTAAGCAAGCAACACTTGTATAGTGCATGTAGTGGTCAATGTGTAGGTTGTGTGGTGTGATCTCTTGCACATACATTGGACCATTGTTATGAGTTGTCCATTTTGAACTTCAATTTAGTTCACTTACTTATTTGTGGGGTTGTGTGTAACTAGGATAGTATCATATGCTAATAGGTATGTGAACCCTTAATGAGTGATTTTCTTTCTATCGCTGGTACCTTATGAGTATTTAAAGTTAAAACCTAGTTCTATTTATGCTCTTGTAACCTTGTTAAATGAATGAAATAATTCTGTACACATGCTCTTCTGACTTTGATAGTCCATGCATTTATGCTTAGCACTTGGGAATTATACATGATATTTGCATTTTGTGACTTGTTGGGCTTGAGCTTGATTCATTTTTAGAGACCATATCTTAAATGTTTGTGGGTAGCATCACTACAAACCCTCATGAGACCTTACTTGTCCACTAGCGGAAACCTAATGGTGTAAAAGGCTTGCCTCATGCACTAAGTATGGCTGTTTGTCCCCCACGAAAATAGACATCACCTTAGTTAGGTTTTATTTTGTTTATTTGATTTGAATAAGAGCTTACATGTTATGGGTGTCCTTGCACTTGTTTTGTGTACCCTATGGTTTAATTGAATGCATTGCTAGGGACTAGCAATGTCCAAGTTGGGGGTGTGATTAGTAAACATTATTGCACAATTCTATAACTATTGAGCATGCTAATTATGCAATTCTATTTGTTATTGGCGAGGTGTTAACTTAAATATCTCATTTTCATACATTCTTATTTTTTGTGTGTTTTAGGTTGATATAACTTGGTTTTTAGGCCTAAATGACACTAAGGGTGCATATGAGGAGGAGCCAAGGTAAGCCGGAGCAAGGGAGTGCAAGAGAAGAACTTAGGGGTCGTTTCGGCATTTCACCGAACACTTGGCAAGCATGGAGAACATAGCTTCAAGACATAAATGCCAACTTGTCCAGGTACTTCCAAGACTTACTTAACCTCCCAAGAGACATGCCAAGGCACAAGGTCAATTATCATAGCTTCTAAGGAGAAGGAAATGGTCTGAAGTTCAAAATAGTCGAAGTGGTGCACAGTTGAAGTTCAGGTCAATACCCTGTGAGTGTTCCGACCATAATATTTTGCTTACAACTCCAATTGACTTGATTCATTTTGGGTTGGAAAGAAGACTCGAAGGGCTACAATTTTTGTGTTTTAATTGAAGTTTGAATCCACCGTCTTTAAGGTCAAACTGTATTAAAAGTTGATGATAGAAAGTTGTTTGAAGCAGCACTACTCATGGGGTGCACCCCTTGTACTTAGGGCGTGCGTCCCTCTGAGTTTGTGGGGCACGCCCCCTTTATGTGCACCCCTCTGACTTTAAGGGGTACACCTCCCTCTGCATGCACACCTCATTTTTCTTAGTTGTGTGTTGACTGAGAACCTACTTTTGATGTTTCGGTTGGGCATTTCATTGAGCACTTTTGCCAACCTAGGCTGAGCGCACAACCCCTTTTCCATAGGCGCCTGTGAATCCTCTCCTAGCTAATCTTTTGGTTTTCTTTGTATTTTTAATTTTGCTCTTTTGCTCTTAAAATGACTTTACCTATAATTAGGCCTTTGTAATTCTGACAGAGGAGCATTCTGAATGCTTTATTTTCTCTTCTTTTTAATTTTACTTAGCCTAGACTAGATTAGGGTTTTGATTTCAAGCTTTCAAGTTCTACTTTTCGGATTATACTTCAAGACTTGTAAGTTTTACTTTGAATTTTATTATTCTAAGATTATTATCGATTTTAGCTTTGTGAGTTCTTTTCACTTTCTACTTCTTCTTCTTTCAAAGTATTGATTGGTTTTTTAGTTTTTGTCTTTGTCATGTTCATAGCGTAGTTTGGTTCTTGGCTTAAAGCCATTGAAAAAAGTGAAGTAGTAGTTTGGTGAACTCGAACATAGAAAAAAGCTTTTCAATGTAAAAGTTCTTTTAATTTATTAGTTGAACTCCTTGGTAGGCTTGGGTTCTTTTGTAAATTACCCATGTTATAACCATAGTCCAGTTACGAGTTTTTTTGCTCGTGCACATCGGATGTTTGGTTCAATGTCCTAATGACTTGTGAACTATTTTCTTAAAACCCTAAATCAAGTTTTTATTCGAAATCAAATCACCTGTGTTATAATCATAGCCTAGTTACAAGTGGCCACTCGTGCATGCTAAACGTTTGATAAATGGCCCAGTGATTAGGAACTTATTTTCCTAAAACCCTAGCTTGAGTTTTTCATAAGAAATCGATTCACCCATGTTACAATTGAAGCCCAGTGACCACCTCTAATTAATGCATCTAGAAATAACTCCAATGCAAGAGTGTGCGGTGTAGTTTTAACTCAGTGAGATTGAGATTGAATCCTCAGGAACCTATGCAATAGTTTCTAAGTTGTAAAGGTTATAAACTTAATACTATGCAATTTAAAATTGAAAGGTTTTTGATGTTTTAAGACGATAAATTTTCTAAAATTTTCTAATCAATCAATAGTTCAAGGAAATTAAAACAATCAAATGAAATTCAACTAAGATAAATTAACAATAAATGATCTACTTAAGTATTAGAACTAGTAATAAATAGAATCAATTTAAGTGAAATAGAAATCTAATAATTGAAGACTTGATCCAACTCTCAATCCCAGGTGGAATTACTTTTCATAATCCGATTTGTAAATCACTACGATTTAAGTTTCATGTGATGGAAAATAAACCAGAAAAATATTTTCATTAAAGTTGTTGAATTCCTAAAGCACAGATTTATATCCACTTCTAGGATTATAAATCCGAAAAATTTTTTGTTATATTATTTTTGGGTTCAATCCTAGTTTATTTATTTCGAAAATATGTGAATATTTAAATAAAAAATCTTTACCAATGATTGTAGAGAATATAGTTAAGGGTATTTGTTTTCAAACTTTTCCATAATAAATAAAATTATATTAAAATGAAAAAGTGGAAATATATATGAATGTGATAACATCACATATATAACCTTAAACACATAGGATTGATCTAATGACCCACCCTTCCTTGATTCGTTGAATCAAGTTGAGAAGGATTTAGCCTAGCATATTTTTATCACAAGAAAAATAAATAAAAATAGTAAACGAAAGAAATAAAACTTCTATTAAATCAAAATAATGAAATACCGTACTTCAGAGTAAAACTGTAGCTAAATCGACGAATAAGAAAAATTGAAATTGCTCCACAAATTAAACAAAAACTTTTCAATTGCATTCTTTTCCCTCTCAAAAACTGAAAAGAACAATGTATATAGAAAAACGTGTCTAATGGTTGAAGAAAAATACAAAATATATAGGCAACTTTGGAACCCTAGACCTAAAAGTCCATGCGTTATAGTCACTGGTGTCCAAATCACTCGATATGGGTGTCTAAACACCAATGAGGTTCAACTTTGAATTTTATTTTCTAGCTTTATCTGCCTTCTACGTTTTTGCTACTATTTGGATTGAGCGTCAAAGTGTCCAAACAGCAGTGACTTCCTTAGCCTCTTCATTGTTGCTTATTTTAATAATTTCAATCTCTTTCTTGCATTTGGAAACATAATACCATTAATAATGATAAATGATAAAAGTAAATAAAAACTTTAAAACTAATTAAATAAATGCATGACTTATGTTCTAAATGATGGTTAGTGATTACACTTTTCAAATGTAATCATAACCCCAACTTAAACATTGCTAGTCCCTAGCAATGATATTATTAAGAATGAATTAAATTCTAGCCTCTTTCTCTTTTCATTGGAAACATGGTTGCACTTAGTAATGTGCCACAAGCCTTTTAAACCCCTAGTTTCCCCTAGTAGATGAGTGAAGTCTTGTGAGGGTTTGCAGTGAATCTACCCACAAAATTCCTAAGATAGTTTAATGAATGGCAATGTTCACTTCAATAAATCTTGATTTCAATTTAATATGAAATAACTAACAAAACTTCAAAAATTGCATAAAGTTTCCCAATGCACATTAAACTCACCTAACCTTTCAACTACTTAATTTCAAATGTGCCAATTCATGCCATTCATTGAAAATTAATTTCAAATATACTCAAAGATCGTAGCCTCGGTTTCAAATCCCACCAAGATGTCCATTCACAATTGAAATCACTCAAGAAGGGTTACTCATATGGTCCATGCAAGAATACAATATCAAATAAGTGCAATGAACCCAAAATAAAAAATGACTGAAAGAATTAAAATACAGAGTGTTGCATAGCTTCATGAGTGAAATGTATTAATGCGTAAACAAGAAAACACTATCAACCACATGAAATAGATCAATGCTCTTATAAGTGTCTTTCATCTAAAGTCCATTAGGTCTTTACTAGGTTGTAACTTGGCTGTCGGGTTTGGTTAGACAAACAAATGATAGGAAAAATCAAGTGCATGTCTAAGGATTATAATGATAGTGCAATGGCATAGTCCCCAACTTTTCTTCTTTCAACTCCTTGAAAACTGAACATTGAAGCTTTAAAAATTGTATATATATATATATTTTTATCATGGGGCTATAATAATGATTACAAAATGTTATGTCCCATATATATATTTTTCATATTTTCCAATTGCAAGCTCCTTGCTTATACACCTTAACACAATTGTCTCTAGACATGCAAGGGTTGGCTTTATCTATCAAACTAAGGTTACAAGGGTTATCTAATTGTGGCTATAAAAAAAAAAAATTCATGAATTATATATATTTTTCTTTAAAGGCTTCAAAAATGGCTCCAAAGTTAATGTAATCAAAGAAAAGTCTCAGGCTTCCAAATGTAAGAAAGATAGCCTGACATCACTCTTCAGGTTGATAACACTTTGTCAGAGGTATTAATCCAAACATGTAAATCAAAAATAATGTCTTGTGCATTTAATACCAAAGCAAAGCAATGTGATAAAACTATTCAAGAAAAATGAGATGAAAGAAACTATATAGAATATTAATTACACAACCCTCAAGAATAAAAGATCAGGCTTAAAAGCTCACAGAATATAGAGTTTAAGTCTCCACATATGTCTTGGCATAATTGAATGACTAAATCTCATGAAGTCAAATCCTTAATACACTTTCATTTCAAAAGTCTCAAGTGACAAGTTTTTAATGCATTAAAAAAATTTATAATCAAAAAAAGAAATAGAGCAAGCCAGGATATGCAATAGAATCGACGATCTAAAGTGATTCATTGAATTGCCATTTCAACATCCCCTCTTTTCTATAGTCTTCATAAACAAAAAAAAAAAAAAAAACTGTAGCTAGACAAAAGAGCTGCCCTGAGCTAGTTGACCTACCTAAGATGCCAAAATTGAGCTCCAAGACTATAGTTGCCTTCAAAATTGAAATCAAATCATTCATTATTTTCATGAGTAATACCACTATTAAACTAGTTACTAACACATGCAAGAGTCACTAATAATATGTTAAGGGAATCAAGCAACCGTCCCCCCAACTAATGTGACACCTTGTCCTCAATGTGTGCATAATGCTAGAATAAAAGTGAGGATGGGTACATGAATATAAATGTGTAGAAAATAAATCATGTGTTCCAACTCCCCCTAACTACATGCATGAGTGACTAATGAGGATGAGAAAATAAATTAAAGAAAAATATACATAATTAGAAAATAAAGTAAGGAAAAGGGTAAATAATACCTTAGGCTGGCCTTATACTCATCCAACGCAAGATTAGTAACTTCTTTAGGAAGCTCAAAAGTGGGCTTGGGTTCTTGATCTAAATCTAAAGTGGTGTATGACTCTTCACTATCGTTAGTGCTAGTATCAGGGTCGAGAATATCCTCAAGTGGTGGCATATCATCGTAACCAGAGTGTAGTGATTTCGTAGGAGTTAGGGTAGACTCAGTATTAGTGTCGTAAGTGAGTACACCTGGCCACTCAATAGCTATATCTATTTGCACCCATTCCATCCTTACCAAAAGTTCTAAGTCAACGTCGTCCCACACTTGTCCCTAAAAAAGACTGATGTGGTGCAATGAGGAATAAGGGAGGGTACTAGAATAGGAGAGGCAAGAGGATACCCTCTTCAAAAGATTCGTCGGGCCACTCATCGAGCTTAAACTCAAAACTATCAAAATCACTCTCACCACTGGGGTTATCAATAAAAATCTCTATCTATCACTCCTGATCTATTGGTTCAAATTTGTTAGGCATAAGGGACCTATGGTTTACAATAAATTAAAGTTAATCTTAAAAATTGTTGAACAAAATAATCTCCAACCATGAAGTATATTTAACAGAAAAGAAAATAAATAAATAAACCATAATCGAGAAGAAATTAACATGACAAAATAAATAAAGGTGAAGAAACAAAAATTCAGGAATATAAACCCAAAATACTATCCTTATATTAACGTCATCGAAGTATCCAAAAAATTAAGAGATTTAGGAGTACAAAATGGAAAATCAGCTCAACATCCTAAACTCAATTAGTAAATACATATCAAAAATAAAAAAAAATTAAAGATTTGTCTGCTCATCACTGTGGAGGAGGTTAAGGTGGCTTAAAATCTAGGAACTGACTAAAAAAACTCTAGAGCCATCTACCTTGCTCTTCCTAATTCCTAAGTAGTTGCTGAATTCCTCTCCTATTTTCTTCTTCGTATTGCTCCACATGTGGAATTTTTTCAGGTAGATCTCCAATAGCAGCTTGTGTGTTATGAAGCATATCAGCCAATTTTACATTGAAAATTCTTTTTCTTCCTCCTCTAGGGCCTGAAAACTAGTGCTTTCCTTAACTAGAGTTGGTTTGGGCTTTTTTTTCTTGTTGAGGAGGAGGTGGCCACGTGATTTAGAGTAAGAGGTGAAATTAAATAGTTATAGGACAGTTGCTAAAGGCAAATCACTAGAAATTAAAGCACCCTTCCTTCTAAAAATCTCAGTCAATGCCCCCCAAATGTAGATCAATTTGAGCACTGGGATGCTCAAGTTGTAAAGAATCTGTTACAACATATAGGCTGGGAAATCTATAGTCATCCCAGTTCCAATGGCATATATAAGTTTAGCATGTAAAGGTTACAATCAGAATTGTAGTTTTGAGGAATGAGGTTCTTATAAGACAAATGCAATGTCCAATATTTGTTATTAAGGTCCAACACTAGTTTCCTATATTCCCCAGGCCATTCATGATCTTCCTAAAGTATTTCAAAAGCTGCAGTGGTCATGGGAGGAATGTCCTTAGAGGGATAGGTAAATTTAGGATGTTGAACTCTAGGTAATTGAAAAACTTTGGCAAAATCATTTGGGGTGATTGTGATGTCTACCCCTTAACCTAGCTAGTTATAGTCTTTCTCCTCAACACCTATTAATAGAGTGTTCTTTGACATTAGCAAAAAAATTCCTTAACAACGTCCACCACGCAACATGGGCAGAACCTAGTTAGTTACATCCATTACCTAACCTTAAAATTTTGAAGTAATAAAAACTTCTCATTCTAAAAGTGCTCAATTTGCCACTATCTCTCAACCACTACCAGCTTATAAACCCATATGTTGTCATGTAAAGTTTTAGGCCTTTTAACCCAAAATCGATCACTATCAAATAAGAATCATTAAGAACTCAGCCGATAGCACACTTGATTCGAGGGGCCATGGTGCACTACATAACAAGAATTCTTGAATTTAATGAATCATAAAACAACCCCGATGTCCACACAGATTTTGTGGCCTAGCTAAAAGCATGAAAATATGAAAGAATTTGGAAAGGAATTAAAAATATATTATGAGTGACAACTAGTTAAGCTATGTCATAATTCATAACTTAACACAATTGTCAAAAAGGTGCATAATTCGGATCAAAAGTTTCAGGAGTATTGCTAGAAAGTGAATTAGATTATGCAATCGCAATACCAAAGCATCATAAATATCAATATTTGGAAAACAATTGGACTACCATAGTACATTCCCAGACTAGGTCTACAATAAGTACTGTCGATGGTAGCAGAAATAAACTTGTGAAAGTAGACAGTTGATTGATAATACTAGCATACTCAAGTCTGCCTAGAGCTCATGAAATTGAAAATTTCAATTAACAATTTGTAAACCACGAATTGGGACTACAATTTCACAATGTCATTTTATAGACTATACAAGTTGGGCTACTACGACACGTAATTGAGCACATATAATGTTATTTCACCATGATTTTTCAATTAGCTTTAAGTGTTTTCTCTACATAAATCTCATAAGTTATAATGAAGTGAGCTGATTTACATACTTATGGATGTTTGTAGGTGTTTGGTGTCTCATTTGAGGAAAAAAGATGAAAAAAAGAGCTTAAAGAACAAGGAATCAAAGTTGTGGATGAATTGGATAAGCATGGGCGCCCCACACCAATCATGGGCACCCTACTTTTTGGCATGGGCACCCCACTATAGATCAGATGGGCGCCCACCGAGAGCATGATTTAGGCAGAAAAGTTGATGGGCGCCCCATCTCAATCATGAGCGCACCACTTTTCTCATAGGCGCCCCATTGTGAATCAGATAGGCGCCCACCGAGAGGAGGTTTTGGAATAGTTGATTGAGGATTTCATCAAACACCTTTGGACAGCTAGGCCATGGGCGCCCCACACAGACCTTGGGCGCCCATGACGACTTTTCCAGCACACGTTCAGGATAAAGTTCGAGTTGTAATTTTACCATTATACCCTTGCGTTATGTATCACTATAAATAGATAAATTTCTAATGTATTAGGGTTATGAACCCTACGTAAGCTTTAGGTTTTGTTTTCTAAGAGTTTTTTAGAGAATTTTACATTACACTTTGCACTTAAGGTTAGGGTTTTGATTTTGCTTTGGGTTGTTCAAGCTTTGTTTCATCTTCGCATTAAGATTAATTTGTAAGTTACATTCATTACTTCATTTTAATTAAAGGTTCATTATTCTCTAGAGCTTTGTTCTTTATTTTTGTTTCGTAGTACTTCATAGTCTTTGTTTGTGATTGATTTGTTTTTGAAATCACTTTAAACCTTTCGATCTACTTCGTTTTCATGTTTTGTTGCATGATGAAGATGATTTTCTTTTCGAAAGGCTTTGTTCATGCTTTCGCAATGCTAGGCTAAGGTTTTTTGTGGTTTTAACCTAAGAATGTAATCGAATTGAAGGAGTTGAATTCGGATAGTTCGCACTGAAATTTGTTTATCATCTTTTAAATAAAAACGTAAGGATCGTAATCCTAGATTAATTTTTGAAAACGAATCACCAGTGATAAAGTTGAATTCGATTACAATCGTGTAAATCGAAGGTCAATTCCATGTCCCGGTGATTTCGAACTTGATTTTAAAACCTTAGATTAGCGATCTCCTTACGAAAAAGGGTTTTCGACTATTAAATCTTCCGACCTAATATTACAGGTGTAAGAACTAGGTTGCGTTAACTACATATCTGAATTCAGCCCTTCGAGGACATTACAGGATTAGGTTAAAGCCAAGTGTTTCCATTCACATAGTTTGTTTAAGTTCAATTTATGTAGTTTGTTAAAGTTTGCATCTTCGTGTTTTCATTTTTTCGTTTAATTTGTGTTTTCAATTTTCAAATCATCATTTCAATTCCCTATTCGAAAACTCCAAAAAGATTTTCATCATTTCTTTTTAAAACTTTTGCAAGCATTTTCAAAACCAAGTTTTCCAACATTTAGTCACACCCTTGCTCCCTATAGAAGATGACCTAGGACTCACCTAGACTAAACTCAACCAACCTCTTATACTTGAGAGTGAGCCACTACCAAATTAGAGAGCGGCCAAGTTTTTGGTGCCGTTGCCGGGGAGCAACGGTGTGTGTGTGCTGAACTCAGAGAGCTTGTGGATGAAAGAACTGGCTAGTGCGGTTACATTTGGACTTCCAGGTGACATCACTCTTTATTTATTTTCTTAAGTGCATTGCATTTTTATTTTGTTTTCTTTTCTTTAGTTCTACGATTTCTTTTAGATAACTGAAAAAAAAAAAAAAACAAATAAACAAACTTAGGATATTTGTTATTTGCGTGCTATTAAGGTCAGGTAGGTTGGTCGTAGCTGAGTCTGAATTAGGAGATCCCTCATACCTTCCTAAATCTATTGCAACAACTTCACTTTCCACAGTCTCACTCACCACATCATCTTTTCACTCAATCGCAGAAGTAAGAGGGGAGGGTAGTATGCATGGGGACAATGATCCCCAAGAGGTTCTAGGTTTCATTCCCCTAAGAGATCACCTCAATCCTGTTAGGCAAACTACACCTTCATGTATAATCTTGCCGTTGAATAGGGGGAACTTCACTCTTAGACTAGGAATTATCCAACTTCTTCCCACTTTTCATGGCCTTGATTCTAAAAGTCCCTACAACCATCTTAGGGAGTTTGAGGAATTGAGCAACACATGTGTAGATCACAATGCCAATGAGGACGTAGTGCATCTTCAACTTTTCCCCTTCTCTCTAAAGGACAAAGCCAAGTTTTGGCTTAATTCCTTATGCCCCCGTTCTATTGGAACGTGGCGTGAAATGCAAACTGAGTTACTTAAGAAATACTTCCCAACCCAGAAAACTCAGTACTACAGGCAACAAATTACCACTTTTTCTTGTAAACCCAATGAGAATTTCTATCGAGCCTAGGAAAGGTTTAAGGACCTCTTGATGGCTTGTCCTCACCATGGTTTTGAACCATGGAGGTTAGTGAGCATTTTTCACAAATCACTCGCTCCGAGTCTTAAGCAACTAGTTTCTACTATGTGCAATGGGACCTTGTTTAATAAAACTGTGGAGGATGCCATCGACTTCTTCAACATGGTGGCCGAGGACTCTAATGATTGGGAAATTGGACCACCTTCTTCCTTAGAGCATAGAAATCCCACACCCAGTAGGCAACTGGAGTTGAGTAAGAGCGATCATCTGCGGGCTAGGTTAGCCGCATTGTAGCATAAGCTCGATTCTTTAGAGCTTAAGAATAAAGAGAAGTTGGTTGAGGCAAATGTGATTTGCATTGCATGTGACCAGATGGGGCATGATGCTAATTCGTGCCCCGAAATACCCTTGCTGAGAGAGATTACCTACGATCAAGCCTATGTCAATAACACCCCTAACCGCCCATTTCATAATAGGAGTCAAGGAAACATCTCTTACCCACAAGGTGGGAATGTCACTTATCTGGGGGGAAACCAATCTTCCAATGCGTATCCCTCGGGGTGGAGGAACCATCCTGGTTTCTCGTGGAGGAATGACAATTCAGGTCAGTCATTTTAGCAACCACCTCCCTTGCCACCATCCCAATACCAATAGCCTAACCCAGTTGAATACCAACCACCACATAAGAGACCTCTTGAGGACACTCTTAACCAATTTATGCAACAGTAGCTAAACATCAACAACCAAGTGACCCGGGCTTTAGATGACATTAGAGGTCAAGTTTCCAAGTTGACGTAGGCCATGAGCACCACTCAAAGTGGTAAACTCCTGTCACAACCTTTTCCCAACCTGAAAGGCCAGGCAAACATGACTAAATCGTCGACCTCTGGTGCCACACCACATGAGCAAATTTAATCTGTCACCACTTTGCGGAGTGGTAAAATCATTCAAAAGCCTATTGACCCTAGAGCCAATGCCCTTAGTGAGAAATCAGGTCCAAAGGGTAGCAGGGAGGTTGAAAAGGTGAGTGATGGAAGGGAAAAAGAGAAACAAAAGGGAGAGTAGAAGTTGAGAAAGAGAATAGAGGAATTGAAAAAGAGAGTAAGGAAGAAACTAGTGAGGGACCTTTGGTTAGGCCAATTGACCATTCTGTTGAAGACGTGCCTAAACCACCTTTCCCTCAGAGATTAGCAAAGCTTAAGAATGAGATGTTGAGCTCTGAAATTTATGAGATGTTCAAACAAGTGAGAATCAACATCCCATTACTTGAGGCTATCAAGCAAAATCCCTCCTATGCTAAATTCCTCAAGGATATGTGCATCGTAAAGAGAAAGCTCAATGTCAAGGAAAAAGCTTTCTTGACGGAACAAGCGGGTGCCATAATCCAGCGTGACACACCCCTAAGTACAAGGATCCTAGATGTCCAACCATTTCATGCATCATATGGAATCACATTTTTTATAGACCTCTACTTGACCTAGGTGCTAGTGTCAACCTTTTACCTTACATTATTTACCAGCAACTAGGCTTAGGTGAACTGAAACCCACCAGGGTGACATTGCAATTGGCTAATCGATCAGTCAAAATGCCAAGGGGTGTGGTGGAGGATGTATTGGTCCAAGTAGACAAGTTCTACTTTCTAGTTGACTTCATTGTGTTGGACACCCAACCGGTTCTAAATCCTGCCCAATCTATTCCAGTCATCCTTGGTAGACTCTTCCTTGCTACGTCTAATGCTGTGATCAATTGCAGGAGTGGGGTCATGAAACTTTCTTTTGGAAATATGACTTTGGAAATGAACATATTTTGGGTAGGAAAACAGATAGGGGAGTTTGAGGATATTAGGGAGGTGGATGTGATCCATGCTTTGAGTGAGGAATATTTTGAGAAGGCTTACTTGGAGGATCCCTTAGAGCGTGCCTTAGTAAGGAGTGAAAGATGTGAAGTGCTGGATGGAGAAAATTTTAGGGATGTTGGAGAGTTGATAGATGTTAGGGAGGAAGCTATGGCAGTTAGTGCTTGGGTGCCGATGTTTGAACCCTTAGAACCATCTTTGACCAAACCCAAGCCATCAGTAGAATGTCCTCCCTGTCCTTCTAGGAAACCATTATCGAGTGAACTTAAGTATACATTCCTAGGGGAGGGAGAGACATTCCTAGTAGTTGTGTCTACAAGTCTCGAAAAAACACAAGAAGCAAGGTTGTTGGTAGTGTTGAGTGCTCACTGTCGAGCACTAGGTTGGACTGTGGCAGATCTTCAAGGTATTAGCCCATTAGTATGTTCTCATCATATATACCTTGAAGATGATGGTGAGGCAAATGCAACGAAGGTTAAACCCCAACATGAAGGAAGTTATGAAAGGAGATGTGTTTAAGTTGCTTGATGCGGATATCATTTATCCCCATCTCTGATTCGAAGTGGGTGAGTCCCACTCAAGTGGTTCCTAAGAAGTCCGGTGTCACTGTGGTGGAGAATGAGAAAGGAGAGTTAGTGCCTCAACGTACCCAAACTAGGTGGCGTATGCGCATTGATTATAGGCGCTTGAATGCCGTGACCCGGAAGGACCATTTTCCACTTCCCTTTCTAGACCAAGTGCTTGAGAAAGTAGCAGGGAGATCTTTCTATTGCTTCTTAGATGGTTACTCAGGGTACAATCAGGTTGAGATAGCACTTGAGGACCAAGATAAGACCATTTTCACATGCCCTTTTGGCACCTTCACGTATAGGCGCATGCCATTTGGGTTATGTAATGCACCTACAACTTTTTAAAGGTGTGTGATGAGTATTTTTAGTGATATGGTTGAGCGGTTCTTAGAGGTGTTCATAAATGATTTCTCCGTCTATTGAGATACATTTGATGAGTGCTTGACCAATCTTGAGAAAGTGTTAGTGCGATGTGAGGAGAGTAACTTGGTGCTTAACTAGGAAAAGTGCCATTTCATGGTACAACAGGGGATTGTCTTAGGGCATATAGTGTCACGTCGTAGGATTGAGGTAGACAAAGCTAAAGTGGACATTATTCAAAACTTACCCACTCCCTGATGTGTGAAGGATGTGAGATCATTCCTTGGACATGCCGAGTTTTACTGGCGATTCATCCAGTCCTTCAGCTCTCTTGCTCGACCTCTATGCTCATTGTTGTCCAATGATGTTCCATTTGAGTGGACAACGTCATGCGAAGAGGCATTCGACCGACTTAAACAGTTGCTCACCACTACTCCTATTATCCAAAGCCCGGATTGGTCTCTACCATTCGAGCTTATGTGTGATGCAAGTGATTTTGTGGTGGGTGCAATCTTAGGGCAAAGGAAAGAGGGAGACCCTATGTTATTTACTATGCTAGCAAGACTCTAAATGAAGCTCAAATCAATTATACCACCACTGAAAAAGAGCTTCTAGCAGTAGTTTTTGCCCTAGACAAGTTTAGGTCATATTTAGTAGGATCCCATGTAATGGTGTTTATGGACCATGCAGCCTTGAAATATCTTCTTTCTAAGAAAGAGGCCAAGCCCCATCTAATTAGATAGATGCTACTCCTTTGGGAGTTTGATTTAGAAATCTAGGATAAGAGAGGAGTAGAGAATGTGGTAGTTGACCATTTGTCCAGACTACCTTAGTATGTGACTAACTCTGATGACCTGCCAATTAATGAGCACTTCCCTGATGAGCACCTCATGCATGTTAGCACCAATCCCCCAATCCAGTCCCCATGGTATACAGACATTGCAAATTTCTTAGTGACTAGCCAAGTACTTTCCCACTGGGCAAAGGTTGATAGAGGCAAGTTCTTACGCAATGTGCGTAATTTCTTTTGGGATGAGCCTTACCTTTACAAGTATTGTCCAAACCAAATGGTGAGGTGATGCATTCCCGACCATGAGATTCATAGTGTCATAGAGTTTTGTCACACTTTAGCTTGCGGAGGTCACTTCTCGTCAAAGAAAACTAAAGCTAAGATTCTTCAAAGCAGATTTTATTGGCCTTCCATGTTTAAAGA
The DNA here is from genome assembly GCA_019916065.1 of Vitellaria paradoxa. Classification (NCBI taxonomy): domain Eukaryota; kingdom Viridiplantae; phylum Streptophyta; class Magnoliopsida; order Ericales; family Sapotaceae; genus Vitellaria; species Vitellaria paradoxa. The sequence continues at coordinate 36,746,157 of CM034233.1, read as the reverse complement.
TGTGCATAATTATCGCTTAAGATGTGACCGTTGCCAACGCTTAGGAGCCCTATCAAAGTGTAATGAGATGCCCCAAAATCCTCTCATCATTTTGGTAATTTTTTATTGTTGGGGGATCAATTTCATGGGCCCATTCCCTAAGTCATTTGGTTTTGAGTATATCTTGGTAGCCATAGACTATGTATCCAAATAGGTAGAGGCCATTGCCACTCGCACCAATGACCACCGAGTTGTGGTCAAGTTCTTAAAAGTACACATCTTTTCTCATTTTGGGATGCCACGGGCAATCATTAGTGATGAGGAGAAACATTTTTGCAATCAGCTTGTTGGTATCCTAATGCGTAAGTATGGTGTGACACATAAAGTGGGGACTGCCTATCACCCACAAAACAGTGGCCAAGTTGAGCTAGCAAATATGAAAATAAAGGGCATTCTTGAAAAGACCGTCAATTCCACACATAAGGATTGGTCTTTGACACTAGTCGATGCATTGTGGGCATATCAGACAGCATATAAAACCATCTTGGGTATGTCTCCCTATTGCCTTGTTTTTGGCAAGGCTTGCCACTTACCCGTTGAATTGGAACATAGAGCCTATTGGGCAATTCAGCAATTGAATGAGAGTATAGATGATGCCGGCACTCTTAGAAAGCTTCAATTGAATGAACTTGAAGAGTTAAGGAATGATGCTTTCAAGGATGCAAAGATTGCCAAGGCAAAGATGAAAGATTTGCATGATAAGCACATTCTTAGAAAATCCTTCCAGGTTGGCTAGAAAGTCCTCTTGTATAACTCAAGGTTACATCTCTTTCTCAAGAAGCTTAGGTCTCGGTGGTCGGGACCTTTTGTTATCATCGGAGTTTCGGAACATGGTGTGTGTGTGAAGTGTACAATCCTCGCAATGAATCCACCTTCAAGGTGAATGGACATCATCTCAAGCCATATTTAGAGAATTTTGTGGCTGAGATAGAGACTTGGGAGCTTACCGACCCACCCCCTTTGGAGTAATACTTAGGAGCCTATGTTTGTAAATAGTTATTTGTTTTCTTTTTCTTTGCTTTGTTTTATTTTGTTTTGTTTTGGATTAGAGTGTTGTAGAGAAGCCTTAAGTTTTGTTGAGTAAAAAAAAAGTTCTGCTGAGTGGGGCGCCCCACATTCATCCATGGGTGCCCGTGGATACATGTGCCATTTATAATAGGTTACGTGACCTACTATCTTCTGCTGATTCTTTACATAACTTGTGGCTTAAGGAGAGTGTTCTCATTTATCCTTCCTTACCCACCATGTTTCCATGTCGAATTGATGAAGTCCTTTGCAGCAAGTAAGCTGTCCTTGAAGCTTTTTCTTTTGCCTAGGCCGGGTAGACACTTGGGAATGAACACAAGATGTTCAAACGTGAAGGTATGTTGATTATCCTTTGATGGGCTGTGGGAATTCCCTATTTTGTGTGTTGGTTTACTCCTTTTGGCAGCTTATTTGCTGATTTGGAGGGTTGGATAGCTTGGGACATTCATGGGTAGTGTTGAGAAGGAAGTTGTGTTAATTTGCCCACCTAGTGTTTGATGAAATGCTTGAGTCACTTGTTGGGTGTCCATTGAAAGTTTGTTGATTGTTACATGATCTTTGATTGAAAGAGGTTGTTTTTGAGAGTGATGAGCTGCATTTGTGATCTCTTAATGTGGTGAGCAAAATTGTGCATGCCAAGTGTTTGATCAATTGTCATAGTCAGTGTTGGAGGGCACTTTGTGAGTATACTTGGTGCGTGCATTTCTTGTTTGGCGATGGGTTGATTGGGTGATCCTTAAGGCCTATTGTTAAGGTTGTAATGTGAAGTTGAACCAATGCCAAGAATAAGAAAACAAGCTCAACATAGGGAGCTTGGTGGGCCTTCCCAAGTTGCTCGCCGAAAGAGGTGGCATGATCCTACGCCACCTCCCTCTTCTTCGTCTGAGGAGAACAAGGTTGAGCTTTCTACTGAGGATGGTGCTTCATCTGAAAATGACTCCTCCATTTCTCCCGAGAATTCTAGTTCTGAGGATCCCATGGAAGGGGGAGGTGATGAATTACCTTTTGATCATTTTTGATTTCGGAATCAAAAATGGCAGGAGACTTTGAGATTTATTGGAGTCATAAGCCAGTGCTTTGTGAGAGGGGGATTCATTTGAATGATTTTCCTGCCATTCAAGAGATCATCACAAATCGGGGATGGACTAGAGCAATGACTTTTCGTAATTCTGCTAACCCTATGTTAGTGCATGAATTCTTTGCAAATGTTTAGGTTTATGCCCCTGAGGAAGGTGAATGGCAAATTCTTGTCAGGGTTTGTGGAAGACGTCTCCGTTTCAAGGCGTCCACTATTACCTCATTTCTTGACCTTCCGTGTGTCGGTAACCCTAGATATCCATACCTTGAGGCCTCTCAGCCTTCACATGACACTTTGGCTGCAACTTTATCTAATCAGTCTCAGATGACTTGGGGTTTTGTGCAACAGTTTCCTAAGAAGAAGTTGAGCTCCTTCTATCGTGTTCTGCATGAGCTTTCCTGCAGTCAGATTTTTCCACTGGTGCATGATGACTTGGTTAATCTAAAATGAGCCTTACTACTTTATGCAATTACCACTGGCGTTCCCATTGATTTGGCTTCAGTCATCTTTGACACAATCATTCAGCGAGCAGGCACTACTAAATCCCGAGTAGTGTTGCCTTTTGGTGGTCTTATTACTGCGATACTTGAAAATTTTGGTGTTGTAGTTGAGGATACTGCGTGGATTGCTTTGCCATCTATTAGAATTTTCGAGTCCACCAGTGCCCGACGGTCGGCTCAACTGTGATTACGGGATCCTCCTCCATCTACTTCGGGCCCCTCCACTTCCACCACACCACTTGTTGTGACCCCTCCTCCATGGCTACCTTCGACTGTTCTTCAGCGTGATATCATTTGGGCTATTGATGCTCGTTTACAGCATGTAGAGGTAGTGATTCCAGCCATACGCGGTTCCTTATTTGGGATTGAGTCTAAACAAGCGGCTCAGCGTCGCCTGACCGACCCTAAAAAGTGTTTCGGGGTTCTACCTCTCAAGTGCAAGAGGGTAGTCGTAGTTTTAAAACTCGGTGAGTCCGAGGTCGAATTCACAGGGAGCCTAATGTTATTTAGTTTCTAGGATGTGAAAGGAATTTTAAAAACTAAAGGAAAGCAAGTTTGGAAATTTAAGTTTACTAAGTTCTAAAGTTCAGTGAAATTAAAGATGAATTCGATTTCAATAAATTAAGATTAAAATAAATAAGAAAATCTGAATTTCAATAAGACTTAAGCTAGATAGCGAAAAATTAAAATAAAATTAATAAAGCAATTATAACTAAAACTAAGTTGGATTTTAATTCAATAGGAATAAAGATCTTGATCCAACGTCAAGTCCGGGTAGTTCACTACTTTGCCTTGGGGTGTGTTTGTTTGAAGAACAGGGTTTAATTTGAAAAGTTTTAAAAATGTTATAATCAAAGGTCAGCACCAGTGATCTCAAGCGGATATGGTTAAAGACCTTTGTTTCCTAGGGTTTTTCAATTAAACTCCAAAAATTAATAAAAATCTAATTTTTAAGACTATTCGAAAGTATTTGATGATTGGTTACGAAAATCCATACCAGTGATCTCACACGGATTTGGTTAAGGATTTTCGTATTCGAATGTTTTCGAAATAGAAAAAAAATAGATTTGTGAAAGGTAAATCCCTTCGCGAAAGGTTTCGCAACCTACGCGAAGGGACTACGAACACCCCAAGGCTTTTCGTGAACTACCCTTTCTTGATTCGTTGAATCAAGATTAGGATTTTACGCTAAAACTACTTTAAGCATCTTAAAAACAATCAAATAGCATTCAATCATACGAAAAGAGAATTGAAACAAGCAAAACATGATATTACGAAACAAATCGAAATAAAACGAAGTAGATTAAAGTGCAACTTACAACGTAAAGCGAATGTAAAAGACGAAGTGAAGAATCACTACAAAGATGATGATGAAAGCTCCAACAAAAACCATGAATCCACGCATGAAAGCTTAAAACCTAATCTAAAAACTCTCAAAATTCTATTCTAACGCTCAATTGAAGGTGCAAAAATAAAAAGGGGCTTCTCCTGGGTCGGCCATGTAGCAGATATTATATAGAAGTTGTAAAGAAGACCCTAAAAGATGGAATGAAGCCGCGCGCGCATAATACACTATGGTCCGGACCGTTTGGCAGGTGGTCCGGACCACAGAAACTTTGTTCTTCAAGTTCTGCTTCTCGTTTGTTGCTTCTGACAGCTTTCTGTTCTCAACTTCCACTGCGATTTTTACCTCAAAAACGATCGATTCAGGCTTCGGCTAAAGCACGAAAGTTGTAGCCCTTTGAGTCTTCTTTCCAACCCAAAAAGAATCGGGTCAATCCAAGTTGTGAGTGAAAGGTTATGATCCAAATACTGACAAGGTGTCGAGCTGGAACTTCAGCTGCACACCACTTCAACTATCTTGAACTTTGGACCATTTTTTCCTCCTCAGAAGCCACTTTCAACACTGCTAATCTCACGTATCTTCCCCTTTTACCTGCAATTAAGAGAATAAATACTATAAATAATAAAATAACGATAAAACTTTGAAATTAACTACTCAAATGAATCAATGAGTATCAAAATGTGGAGTTTGTAATTACACTTTTCAAGTGTAATCACACCCCCCAACTTGAACGTTGCTAGTCTCTAGCAATGTCCTTTATTAAAATGAAATGCAACTACCATCCTATTTCTCTTTTCGTTGGAAACACGGCTACACTTAGCTACGTGCAACAAGCCCTTTAAACCCCTAGGTTCCCCCTAGTGGACGAGTAAGGTCTCGTGAGGGTTTGCAGTGAATCTACCCACAAAATTCTATGGCATGGTCTCAAAGTGTCAAAAAGTGATCAAGATCAAAGATGAATTAAGTTCAAGCTCAACAAGTCACAAAACCCAAATATCATGTGTAATTTCCAAGTGCTAAGCATAAATGCATGGACTATCAAAGTAGAAAAAGCATGTGTGCAAAATTGTTTCACTCATTCAACAAGGTCTCAAGAGCATAATTGGAACTAAGTTTTGACTTCAAAAGCTCACAGGATTCCACTCATAGAAAGAAATTCACTCATTCAAGGGTTCACACATTCCTAATAGCATATAATGCTATCCTAGTTGCACATAACCCCACAAACATGTGAGTGAACTGAATTAAAGTTTAAAGTGGACAACTCATGATAATGTTCCAATGCATATGCAAGAGATCACACCACACAACCTAAACAAGACCACTACATGCACAATACAAGTGTTGCTTGCTTAGAATCCACTAGGTCTTTGTTTTGGTTGTAACTTGGCCAAGGGTAATGGTGAACAATGGAAGATATGGAAATCAAGGCACATGTCTTGGGATAAAGATATTCAAGTGCACACAAGTCCCAAACTACCCATTTCCTTTCCAACCCCAAGAAGAACAACAACAAGAAGTTTATTCACTAACTTACAAACTACTCATGGGACATTCTCAATAATTATAATACAATGCACAAGTCCCAAAATTACATAAGCAAAAATGAATGATAGACTTTTTCTTTTCTTTTCTTTTTTTTTCTCTTTTTTTTCTCTTTTTCTTTCTTTTTTTTTTCTTTTTCTTTTTTTTTGAAATAATGAAATAAACATAAGCTAAATTCTCCACCTAATATTCCCTCTCAGTATGCTCTCAAAAGTTTCCATTCCCAATCCCCACTCACATCACTGACATTGAGGCACTTTTCATAACCCAAAACATGTAAGGGTAAGGCTTAAAAGTGTGTGAATAAGGTTATGGGATAATATATGAGGTGGGAGCCAAGAAAAAAAAAATATATAAATATCACACACTTTATTAAAAGGCTTCAAGTTGGTTCCTAGGGTAATTTCATATCAAGGAATGATGAAAAGGCCCAACAATAGCAAATATAGCCTAGCATCATGTTCAAAGCTTGCAACAACTCATAATGTGCCAAGTGAAACTCATGCAAGTGTGTGTGATGCAATTAGTGCATTGAAAACCGAAGTGAAGAGCAAAAGAGCTGCGATTATGTGCAACCCCTAAAAAAAAGAGAAATAATAGGCTCAAAAGCTCACAATTAAGGGGTATAAGTCTCTACCTAGTCCAAGAATGCTCAAGTAACCAATATCAAATAAAGTCTACTCCTAAGCACATAAGCTCTTCTCCATGATAGTCACGAAAAATGCACAAGGTCATAACACACTCAACTTGAATTAAGTTTCCTATTAATACTTGAACAAGATTCACTTATTACTTTCTCACTCAAATTCACCATTGACCAAACCAAAAGGGTTGACATGTAAGTATAAATGTGCTAAATTCATGTATTTAAGCTAAAAAAATGCTCAAATTTTGAAAAATTTTGACAATTTTAGCACAAAGTGTCATCATGCGAACTCTACCCCCCAACCTAAACTAAACATTATCCTCAATGTGAAAACTATGATGCATAAGTGGGTCTGTAGTGTGCAAAGTGAGCATGATGATGAGCATGAAATAATAGCTACAAAAGGCATAGATAAGAACATATCACAAGTTAAACCAAGCATGCACCCATTATTCAAGCCCCTTAAGGCATCACCCAAAACACCCCCCAACCTAGATTCTACAGCACTCCCAACAACAGCAATTATGTATAATGAAGTACCAAAATTGAAAGTGCAAGATTAAATAAGAAGAAGAGGAAAGGTATTACCTCAAGAGCTTCCTTATTTGAAGAAAACAAAAGAAACTATTCAATAGAAAGGTTAGACATAAAATGAAATGAAAATAAGACAAGAAAAAGGGTTAGTATGAAAGAAGAAATAAAAATAAGAGAAAAGAAAATAAAGGAAAAGAATCAAATTAAAAAGAACTATGAAAATAAGAAAATGAAAAAGCTAATCTACTATGTACAAATGAAATTAAGACAAAAAGTGTTATCCAACACCCTCTCTATCCCATGCATCCACAAATGGTTTACGAAATAAAATGTTCTCTGTGGGCCCATGAAGCACTGTATATGGATGCTTTCCAGGTGTAAAATACACCAGGGAATGAAAGGCTAAGTGAGGTTCTTGAAACCTCGGATGTGGCCAAAGTGTAAGTGCAGGTATGGACATGGTTGGCTCAATTAGTCTCTTGATACCCAAGAAATCTACGGATGTGGAAAAGGTGTGTTCAATAAGTCTTTCAATGCCCAAGAAATCTATAGGTGTGGAAATGGTGGGTTCTAATGATCTCTTGACACCTAAAAAGTCAATGTAAGCCTTCCCCGTGTCTGCTACCTCTCCCCAATGATAGCCGATCTCATGGTAGTCACTCACAATTCCCATAGTAAGATTTTTGGATGGGACTAAGTCAGGAGATGAGAGGTGTGCACCACTCTCAACCTCAGTTGTGTAGTGGAGTGAACTAGGGTCAACCGACTCAATGATATGTTCCTCGAGCCATGTGGCATTCAAATGCTCAGTTGGAGTCAAAGGACTCTTAACAAGGTCTGGGATGGTAGGGTTAGGTTGAGCATCAAGCTCGGTAGTAGGGAAGAATTGCATATCTCCATGACTCTCAGTAAGTGGTAGAGGGATATCCTGAACGGGAGTGTCTAAAGGAATATGAGGAAAATGCTCATTGCAAGTGTTATCCCTAGTGTAGTTAGGGCAATTGTCCCACTTAGTGCCTATAATAGTGTCTGAGGTCGACATCTCAGTCATGTTACCACTTAGATTGGTGCTCATAGCTTGTGTTATCTTAGAAAGTTGCTCTCTTAAGTCATCGAAGGACCTAGACACTTGTCCTTTAAAATCATCGAAAGACCTAGACAAATTATCATTGATCATCATTGGATGTTGCATAAATTGATGAACAGTGTCCTCGAATTGGGCATCATTAGGTTTACAAGGCCAATAATCCTGAGGTTCCTCATGCTGACCCTCAGTGAGTGGAACAAGATTGGGATAGGCACAATAATCAGTCTCCATGCATGTGCTACTTCTAAAGGATGGATCATGAAAATCAAGTGAAATAGGAGTATATGGGGAAGGTTCAGTGTGGCTTTTAAATGCATGATATTCAAAACTAGGCTTAAGTCTTCCCTGTGGCCTGGTGTGCTCATAGAAAAATTCGAGGAATGACCATGCCTCACCTGGGGTAAGGTCAAGAAATTCCCTATCTAAGACTTTATCAAACGCCTGGTGTAAACTACTAGGTAGAGCATTATATAATATTGCTACAATGTCCACTAACTCTAATCCGTGACTTGGGAATGTTTCCAAAAGATTGTTAAATCTCTCCCAACTTTTATAAAATACTTCACCATTTTTTTGATAAAAATTTTTGATTTGAAGGCCATGGGTGAAGGTTTGATGAATAGGGAGGAAATGTTCAATAAAAGCTTGATGAAATTGCTCCCAAGTACAGACCCATTCACTTACAGCATAACACCAGTCACCAGCCACACTTTACAATGATAAAGGGAAAAACATACACCTAAGTCTCTCACTCTTTCTAGCATCATCACATAAACCACATGCTTCCTTAAACCTATCAAGGTGAAGGCATGGGTCTTCCTCCTCATGCCCAAAGAATTGAGGAAGCATACTATAGGTGTCTAATGTAAAAGCATATCCAAACATGCCACCTAGATACTCTATGTATTCTCGGGTATCAAAAGGGCCATGTACAAGATCACCAACTTCCATGTCTAAGATCAGAAAATAAAAATGAAAATAAAATGAGAAAGAGAAAAACTACACTAAAATGCAACCTAAGTTAACTAGCATGCAAACTAGGTTATATGATATGCAAAAGAAAGAAAACTACTAATAAAGAGATGGAGAAAAGAAAAATTCACCCAGTTTCTCGAGTGAACTCTCTTTTAACTCCCAAATCTAGTGCTTAGTTGCCCTCCCCGGCAACGGCGCCAAAAACTTGACCGACCCTAAAAAGTGTTTTGGGGTTCCACCTCTCAAGTGCAAGAGGGCAGTTGTAGTTTTAAAACTCGGTGAGTCCGAGGTCGAATTCACAGGGAGCCTAATGTTATTTAGTTTCTAGGATGTGAAAGGAATTTTAAAAACTAAAGGAAAGCAAGTTTGGAAATTTAAGTTTACTAAGTTCTAAAGTTCAGTGAAATTAAAGATGAATTCGATTTCAATAAATTAAGATTAAAATAAATAAGAAAATCTGAATTTCAATAAGACTTAAGCTAGATAGCGAAAAATTAAAATAAAATTAATAAAGCAATTATAACTAAAACTAAGTTGGATTTTAATTCAATAGGAATAAAGATCTTGATCCAACGTCAAGTCCGGGTAGTTCACTACTTTGCCTTGGGGTGTGTTTGTTTGAAGAACAGGGTTTAATTTGAAAAGTTTTAAAAATGTTATAATCAAAGGTCAGCACCAGTGATCTCAAGCGGATATGGTTAAAGACCTTTGTTTCCTAGGGTTTTTCAATTAAACTCCAAAAATTAATAAAAATCTAATTTTTAAGACTATTCGAAAGTATTTGATGATTGGTTACGAAAATCCATACCAGTGATCTTACACGGATTTGGTTAAGGATTTTCGTATTCGAATGTTTTCGAAATAGAAAAAAAATAGATTTGTGAAAGGTAAATCCCTTCGCGAAAGGTTTCGCAACCTACGCGAAGGGTTTCGTAATCTACGCGAAAGGTTTCGCAACCTACGCGAAGGGACTACAAACACCCCAAGGCTTTTCGTGAACTACCCTTTCTTGATTCGTTGAATCAAGATTAGGGTTTTACGCTAAAACTACTTTAAGCATCTTAAAAACAATCAAATAGCATTCAATCATACGAAAAGAGAATTGAAACAAGCAAAACATGATATTACGAAACAAATCGAAATAAAACGAAGTAGATTAAAGTGCAACTTACAACGTAAAGCGAATGTAAAAGACGAAGTGAAGAATCACTACAAAGACGATGATGAAAGCTCCAACAAAAACCATGAATCCACGCAAGAAAGCTTAAAACCTAATCTAAAAACTCTCAAAATTCTATTCTAATGCTCAATTGAAGGTGCAAAAATAAAAAGGGGCTTCTCCTGGGTCGGCCATGTAGCAGATATTATATAAAAGTTGTAAAGAAAACCCTAAAAGACGGAATGAAGCCACGCACGCATAATACACTGTGGTCCGGACCGTTTGGCAGGTGGTCCGGACCACAGAAACTTTATTCTTCAAGTTCTGCTTCTCGTTTGCTGCTTCTAACAGCTTTCTGTTCTCAATTTCCACTGCGATTTTGACCTCAAAAATGATCGATTCAGGCTTCGGCTAAAGCACGAAAGTTGTAGCCATTTGAGTCTTCTTTCCAACCCAAAAAGAATCAGGTCAATCCAAATTGTGAGTGAAAGGTTATGATCCAAATACTGACAAAGTGTCGAGCTGGAACTTCAGCTGCACACGACTTCAACTATCTTGAACTTTGGACCATTTTTTCCTCCTCGGAAGCCACTTTCAACACTGCTAATCTCACATATCTTCCCCTTTTACCTGCAATTAAGAGAATAAATACTATAAATAATAAAATAATGATAAAACTTTGAAATTAACTACTTAAATGCATCAATGAGTATCAAAATGTGGAGTTTGTAATTACACTTTTCATCGCCTATTGGAATCCCAAAGTGTCACATTGGATTCGATTCTTATGGCTCTTTGTGCATTGGCTCCTACTCCTCCACCCCTTGTTGACCCATCTTGGGACCGCCCTCCAAGCCCGTAATTGGTTAGGCCCATTTTGATGTTGCTAACCTTGTGTTGATGGTATAGGTCTCTGTTTTGTTGTCCACTCAAGTTTGACCTAAAACTGTCTTGTTGGGGTATAGGCTAGAGTTATTTTGTGGAGATTCTTTTTTTGTACTCTGTCTACATTTCCTTTAATGCAAGTCAACAATCTCTTTTTGGTGTAGTAATTTTGCTTTTCTTATATTTTCCATCTCTTGAGCATATTACTAATCTCTTTCTCTTATCTTATTTTCCCTTTATTTTTCTTTTATTTTCTTTCTAACCTTTCCTCTTGTATAGCTTTTTCAAATAAGGAAGCTCTTGAGGTAATATCCTCCCTTTTTACCTTCTGTTTCTACATTTTGAGCATAACACTTGGATATATGTTGTTGGTTGTTGTTAGAAGTGCTGTAGAAACTAGGTTGAGGGGTGTTCTTTATTACTATGGGGTTCTCGTTTTGGGTGAATGCTTAGCTTATGTGTTACATATTGATTGATCTTTATGCTCATTATCATCATGCTCACTTTGCACACTACAAACCCACTTGTCTCTCATAGTTCTTACATTGAGGACAATGTTTAGTTTAGGTTGGGGGTTGAGTTCGCATGATGACACTTTGTGCTAAAATTGTCAATTTTTCAAAATTTGAGCATTTTTTTAGCTTAAATGCATGACTTAGCACATTTTTACATGCATTCTGGCCCTTTTGGTTTAGTTGATGGTGAATTTGAGTGAGAGAGTGATAAATGAGTCATGTTTAAGCTTTGATGGGAAACTTAATTTAAGTTAAGTGTGTCATGACCTTGTGCATCCTTGGCTATCATGGAAGAACTTATGTGCTTAAGAGTGAACTTTGAGTAACATTGGTCAATTGAGCATCCTTAGACTAGGTGGAGACTTATACCCCTACGGTGAGCTTTTGAGCCTTTTGTTCTATTTTTGAGGTGTTGCACATGATCACAGCTCCTTTACTCTTCACTTTGAATTCCAATGCATCCATTGCATCTCACATACTTGCATGAGTTTCATTTGGTGCATATGAGTTGTTGCAAGCTTTGAAAATGATGCTAGGCCCTCTTTGTTATTTTGAGCCTTCTTGTCCTTTTTTTATATGAAATTGTCTTAGGAACCAACTTGAAGCCTCACAATAAAGTGTGCGATATAAATTTTTCTCTTCGTGGTTCTCCTCACATATGATATCCCCTACACCTCATTCACACACTTTAAGCCTCACCCGCACATGTCTTGGGTTGTGAAAGTGTCTCAAAGTCTAAGTTTTGAATTCGGGTTGGGAATGTAAGCTTTTAAGAGCAAAATGAAGAAGAATGTCGGGAAGATAATTCATACGTTGTATAGTTCATTATTCATTTTCAAAAAAAAAAAAAGAAAAAATAAAGAAAAGAAAAAAATTATCATTCATTTGTTTATGAAATTATGGGACTTATACATTATTTGCAATTGACCCAAGGGTAGTATCTAGTGTGAATGAGCATCTTGTTGGACCTTTGTTAGCATTGGAAAGGAAATGGGTTGTTTGGGACTTGTGTGCACTTGAATATTTTTATCCCAAGACAAGTGTTTTGATTTCCATATCTTCCATTGTTAACCACTACCCCTAGCCAAGTTACAACCGAAATAAAGACCTAGTGGATTCTAAGCAAGCAACTCTTATATTGTGTATGTAGTGGTCTTATGTAAGTTGTGGTGTGATCTTTTGCACATGTATTGGAACATGGTTAGGAGATGTTCACTTGAACTTCAATTTAGTTCACTCTCTTGTTTGTGGGGTTATGTGCAACTAGGATAGCATCTATGCTATTAGGTGAGTGTGAACCCTTGATGAGTGAATTCCTTTCTATGAGTGATCTACTTTGTGAGCTTTTGAAGTCGAAACTTAGTTCTAATTATGCTCTCGAGACCTTGTTGAATAAATGACACTGTTTTGCACACATGCTCTTCTAATTTTGATAGCACATGCATTCATGCTAGCACTTGGGAATTACACATAATATTTGAATTTTGTGACTTGTTTAGCTTAAACTTGAGTCATTGTTGACCTTAATCACTCTTTGACACCATGAGACCATACCATAGATGTTTGTGGGTAGCATCACTACAAACCCTCACGAGACCTTACTCGTCCACTAAGGGAAACCTAGGGGTTTAAACGGCTTGCCACACACACTAAGTGTGGCCGTGTGTTCTGATTACACTTGAAAAGTGTAATTACAAACTCCCTAACTCAACACTTATTCATGCATTTAAATAATTAAAGTTGAAGTTTTAGTGTTATCATATTACTTATACTTTTATCGTTTTATTTGCAGGGAAAAGGGCAAGGATGTCGAAGTTTATAACTATGGAGAGGGCCCAGAAGATGAAGAAAAAGTCATGCTTCAAACCTTGCCTTGGATGAGCAAGACTAGCCTATAGACTCTTTATAAAGAAGGAAAAGAACCAACACAAAAGATACTTGGGGGTCAGGACCCCCCATCCTAATAGTCAGGACCACAGTAAGCTAAAAATCAGAAAGGACCATTCTGTGGTCCTGACCCCTCTTTAGACGGTCGGGACCCTCGTGTATCCAGAAATCCTATTTTGAAGCACGCCACTTAGGGTTTTCTTGTAACTATATAAAGAACCCAATGTACGGCCGCCAAGGGAAACTTTTTTTCATTATTTTTCTGAGATACTTGGAGAGATTAGATTAGTTTCAAATTAATTTAGAGAGTATTTTGGTGAGCGTTTTTAGTGTTCTTGAAGATCGTCAATGGATATTGTTGGTGTGGTGTTATTCATCTTCGCTTTCGTAGTTCATCTCTTCTTTTATGCACAAACTTTGTAAGTTATTTTCGTTTTACTCTTTAATACAATGTTTTGTTTATTTCAATTATTGAATCGCATGATTGAGTGTTCTTTTATTACTTTTGTGATGTTTAAACTAGTTGTAGTGTAAAACCCTAGTTCTTGGTTCAACGAATCAAGAATGGGTAGTTCATGAAAAACCTTAGGATGTTCGTAGACCCTTCGCATGGGTTGTGAGAGCTCATGCGTAAGAATCTACCATATTAAAATCAATTTTAACTTGTTTCGAAAACATTTGGAACTGAAATTCTTTAACCACACTCATTTGGAGTCACTGGTATGGGTTTTCGAATATAACCGTTTACATACTTTCGAACAAGATTAAAAATAGGTTTCGAATTCATTTCTAGTTTCATTTGTTTGAAAAACTTTCGGAAACAAAGGTCTTTAACCATATCCACTTGAGATCACTAGTACTAACCTTTGATTACAATATTCTTAATAGTTTTCAAATTAAACCCTAATCGAGATTCAAATAAACACATCCCAAGGCAAAGTAGTGAACTACCCGAACTTGAAAGTTGAATCAGGAACCGCTTTAATATCATGCTTGCTATTTAATTTAATTTCTGAATTAATCAATTTTCTTTAAAATTTAATTTTATTACATTTTAATTTAATATCACAATTCATTCATTCCATCATTCCAAAACCAACCATTCTCAAATGTCTTATAAATCCAAAATTAGTTTAAATTAATTTAGGTTCACCTACTAACTAAGAGAACAAGTCTAGAGCTTTTAACAAAGCCCTCCCTGTGGATTTGACCTCGGACTCACCGAGTTTAAAACTACGACTGTCCTCTTGCACTTGAGAGGTAGAACCCGAAACACCTTTTAGGGACGGTTAAGTTTTTGGCGCTGTTGCCGAGGAGGGCAACTAAGCACTAGACTTGGGAGTTAAGAGGAGTTCACTTGAGAAATTAGGTGAATTGTTCTTTTCCTCCATCTCTTTATTAATAGTTTTCTTTCTTTTGCATTGTAACATATTCATTTGCATATCATCTAATCTAGCTTGCATGTTAATTAATTTAGGTTGCATTTTACTATAATTTTTTTTTTCTTTCATTTTATTTTCAGTTTTTTTGCTTTCTTGTCATGGATATTGGTTTTAGTGACTTCACTCATGGTCCTTTTGATGCCCAAGCCTACATAGAGTCTCTAAGTGACCAATTTGGATATGACTATACATTAGAGACCTATCACCAATTACCCCAATTCTTCGGGCATGAGGAGGAAGACCTATGTCTTCACCTTGATAGGTTTGAGGCAGTATGTGGCTTACGTGATGATGGTAGAATAAGTAAGAGACTTATGCTCATGTTTTTCCCTTTATCATTGCAAAGTGTGGCTGGTGACTGGTGTTGTGCCGTAAGTGAATGGGTCTATACTTGGGAGTAATTTCATCAAGCTTTTATTGAACATTTCCTCCCTATTCATCAAACCTTCACCCAGAGCCTTCAAATCAAAAATTTTTATCGAAAAAAGGGTGAAGTATTTTATAAAAGTTGGGAGAGATTTAACAATCTTTTGGAAACATTCCCAAGTCATGGATTAGAGTTAGTGGACATTGTAGCAATCTTATATAATGCTTTACCTAGTGACTTACACTAGGCGTTTGATGAAGTCTTAGGTAAGGAATTTCTTGACCTAGCCCCGGGTGACGCATGGTCATTCTTTGAATTGTTTTATGAACACACCAAGCCACAGGGAAGATTTGAACCTAGTTCTGAATATCATGCACTTAAAAGCCACACCAAACCTTCCCCATATACTCCTACTTCACTTGATCTTCATGATCCATCCTTTAGAAGTAGCACATGCATGGAGACTAATTATTGTGCCTACCCCAATCTTGTTCCACTCACTGAGGGCCAGCACGAGGAACCTCAGGTTTATTGGCCTTGTGAACCTAATGATACACAATTAGAGGACATTTTTTATCAATTCATGCAACAATAGTTGAAAATTAATAACGGCTAGTACCAAGCCCTGGATGACTTGAGAGAGCAAGTTTCTAAGTTCACACAAGCTATGAGCACCATTCTAAGTGGTAACATGACTGAGACGTCGACCTCAGACACTATTATAGGCACTGAGTGGGACAATTGCCCTAACTACACTGGGGATAACATTTGCAATGAGCATCTTTCTCGTACTCCTTTGGACACTCTCATTCAAGATGTTCCTTTACCACTTACTGAGAATTAGGAAGACATACAATTCTTTCCTACTACTAAGCTTGATGCTCAACCTATCCCAACCACCCCAAACCTTATTGAGAGTCCTTTAACTCCAACTGAGCATTTGAGTGCCACATGGCCCGATGAACATATCATTGAATCGGTTGACCCTAGTTCACTCCACTATGCAACTGAGGTTGAGAGTGGTGCACACCTCTCATCTTCTGACTCAGTCCCATCCAAAAGTCTTACTATGGGAATTGTGAGTGACTACCATGAGATCAACCATCACTGGGGAGAGGTAGTAGACACGGGGAAGGCTTACATTGACTTTTTGGGTGTTGAGAGATCATTCAAACCCATTATTCCCACACCCATAGATTTCTTGGGCATTGAAAGACATATTGAACCCACCATTTCCACATCCATAGATTTCTTGGGTATCAAGAGACTAATTGAGCCAACCATGTCCACACCTGCACTTACACTTTGGCCACATCCGAGTTTCAAGAACCTCACTTGGCCTTTCATTCCCCAGTATGTTTTACACCTAGAAAGCATCCATATTTAGTGCTTCATGGGCCCGTAGAGAACATTTTATTTCTTAAACCATTTGTGGATGCATGGGATAGAGAGGGTGTTGGATAACACTTTTGTCTTCATTTCATTTGTACATAGTAGATTAGATTTTTCATTTTCTTATTTTTGTAGTTCTTTTTAATTTGATTCTCTTCCTTTATTTTCTTTTCTTTAATTTTTATTTCTTCTTTTGTACTAACCCTTTTTCTTGTCTTATTTTCATTTCATTTTATGTCTAACCTTTTCTTTTGAATAGTTTTTTTGTTTTCTTCAAATAAGGAAGCTCTTGAGGTAATACCCTTCCTCTTCTTCTTCTTCTTTAACCTTGCACTTTCAATTTTGGTACTCCATTATATATAATTGCTGTTGTTGGGAGTGCTGTAGAATCTAGGTTGGGGGGTGTTTTGGGTGATACCTTAAGGGGCTTGAATAATGGGTGCATGCCTGGTTTAATTTGTGCTATGTTCTTATATGTGCCTTTTGTGGCTATTATTTTATGCTCATCATCATGCTCACTTTGCATACTACAGACCCACTTATGCATTATAGTTTTCACATTGAGGACAATGATTAGTCTAGGTTGGGGGGTGGAGTTTGCATGATGACACTTTGTGCTAAAATTGTCAAAATTTTTAAATTTTGAGCATTTTTTTAGCTTAAATACATGAATTTAGCACATTTATACTTACATGTCAACCCTTTTGGTTTGGTCAATGGTGAATTTGAGTGAGAAAGTAATAAGTGAGTTTTGTTTAAGTATTAATAGGAAGCATAATTCAAGTGGAGTGTGTGATAACTTTGTGCATTTTTGGACTATCATGGTGAAAAGTTTATGTGCTTAGGAGTAGACTTTATTTGATATTTGTTACTTGAGCATCTTTGGACTAGGTAAAGACTTATACCCCTTAATTGTGAGCTTTTGAGCCTATTATTTCTTTTTCGTGAGGGGTTGCACATAATCACAGCTCTTTTGCTCTTCACTTTGGTTTTCAATGCACTAATTACATATCACACACTTGCATGAGTTTCACTTGGCACATTATGAGTTGTTGCAAGCTTTGAACATGATGCTAGGCTATCTTTGCTATTGTTGGGCCTTTTTATCCTTCCTTGATATGAAATTGCCCTAGGAACCAACTTGAAGCCTTTTAATAAAGTGTATGATATTTATATATATATATATATATATTTGGCTCCTACCTCATATATTATCCCTTAACCTTGATCACACACTTTTAAGCCTTACCCTCACATGTTTTGGCTTGTGAAAAGTGCCTCAATGTCAGTGATGTGAGTGGGGGTTGGGAATGGAAACGTTTTGGGAGCATATTGAGAAGGAATATTGGGTGGAGAATTAGCTTATGTTTATTTCATTATTTCAAAAAAAAAAGAGAAAAAAAAAAGAAAAAAAAGAGGAAAAAAAAAAGAAAAAAAGAGAAAAAAAAAAGAGGAAAAAAGGAAAAAAAAAAGTCTATCATTCATTTTTGCTTATGTAATTTTGGGACTTGTGCATTGTATTATAATTATTGAGAATGTTCCATGAGTAGTTTGTAAGTTAGGGAATAAGCTTCTTGTTGTAGTTCTTCCTGGGGTTGGAAAGGAAATGGGTAGTTTGGGACTTGTGTGCACTTGAATATCTTTATCCCAAGACATGTGCTTTGATTTCCATTTCTTCCATTGTTAACCATTACCCCTGGCCAAGTTACAACCAAAACAAAGACCTAGTGGATTCTAAGCAAGCAACTCTTATATTGTGCATGTAGTGACATTGTGTAGGTTGTGTGGCGTGATCTCTTACACATGCATTGGAACATGGTTATGAGCTGTCCACTTTGAATTTCATTTCAGTTCACTCACTTGTTTGCGGGGTTATGTGCAACTAGGATAGCATTATATGCTAATAGGTGTATGTGAACCCTGTATGAATGAATTTCTTTCTATGAGTGGTACCTTGTGAGCTTTTGAAGTCAAAACTTAGTTCCGTTTATACTCTTGCGACCTTGTTGAATGAATGAAACAATTTTGCTCACATGCTTTTTCTACTTTGACAGTCCATGCATTTATGCTTAGCACTTGGGAATTACACATGATATTTGGGTTTTGTAACTTATTGAGCTTAAGCTTAATTCATTTTTTATCTTGATCACTTTTTGATACTTTGAGACCATGCCATAGAATTTTGTGGGTAGATTCACTACAAACTCTCATGAGACCTTACTCGTTCACTAGGGGGAACCTATGGGTTTAAAGGGCTTGCTACACGTAGCTAAGTGTAGATGTGTTTCCAACGAAAAGAGAAATAGAATAGTAGTTGCATCTCATTTTAATAAAAAAAACATCATGCATTTCATTTTAATAAAGAGCATTGCTAAGGGACTAGCAATGTTCAAGTTGGGGGGTGTGATTACACTTGAAAAATTTAATTACAAACTCCCTAACTCAACACTTATTCATGCATTTAAATAATTAAAGTTGAAGTTTTAGTGTTATCGTATTACTTATACTTTTATCGTTTTATTTGCAGGGAAAAGGGCAAGGATGTCGAAGTTTATAGCTATGGAGAGGGCCCAGAAGACGAAGAAAACGTCATTCTTCTAACTTTGCCTTGGATGAGCAAGACTAGCCGAAAGACCCTTTATAAAGAAGAAAAAGAACCAACACAAAAGATACTTGGGGGTCAGGACCCCCCATCCTAATGGTCGGGACCACAGTAAGCTAAAAATGAGAAAGGACCATTCTGTGGTCCTGACCCCCTCTTTAGACGGTCGGGACCCCCGTGTATCCAGAAATCCCGTTTTGAAGCACGCCACTTAGGGTTTTCTTGTAACTATATAAAGAACCCAATGTACGGCCGCCAAAGGGAACTTTTTTCATTATTTTTCTGAGATACTTGGAGAGATTAGATTAGTTTTAGATTAATTTAGAGAGTATTTTGGTGAGCGTTTTCAGTGTTCTTGAAGATCGTCAATGGATATTGTTGGTATGGTGTTATTCATCTTCGCTTTCGTAGTTCATCTCTTCTTTTATGCACAAACTTTGTAAGTTATTTTCGTTTTACTCTTTAATACAATGTTTTGTTTATTTCAATTATTGAATCGCATGATTGAGTGTTCTTTTATTACTTTTGTGATGTTTAAACTAGTTGTGGCATAAAACCCTAGTTCTTGGTTCAACGAATCAAGAATGGGTAGTTCACGAAAAACCTTAGGATGTTTGTAGACCCTTCGCATGGGTTGTGAGAGCTCATGTGTAAGAATCTACCATATTAAAATCTATTTTAACTTGTTTCAAAAACATTCGAAACCAAAAATCTTTAACCACACTCATTTGAAGTCACTGGTACGGGTTTTCAAATATAACCATTTACATACTTTTGAACAAGATTAAAAATAGGTTTCGAATTCATTTCTAGTTTCGTTTGTTTGAAAAACTTTCGGAAACAAAGGTCTTTAACCATATCCGCTTGAGATCATTGGTACTACTAACCTTTGATTACAATATTTTTAATAATTTTCAAATTAAACCCTAATCGAGATTCAAATAAACACATCCCAAGACAAAGTAGTGAACTACCCGGACTTGAAAGTTGAATCAGGAACCTCTTTAGTATCATGCTTACTATTTAATTTAATTTTTGAATTAATCAATTCTCTTTAAAATTTAATTTTATTGCATTTTAATTTAGTATCACAATTCCTTGATTCCATCATCCTCAAACCAACCATTCTCAAATGTCCTATAAATCCAAAATTAGTTTAAATTAATTTAGGTTCACCTACTAACTAAGAGAACAAGTCTAGAGCTTTTAACAAAGCCCTGCCTGTGGATTCGACCTCGGACTCACCGAATTTAAAACTACGATTGCCCTCTTGCACTTGAGAGGTAGAACCCGAAACACTTTTTAGGGTCAGTTATGTTCCTACAAAAATGGACATCATGGTAGCTTAGATTTGAGTTAATTTGTTTTGATTTGAATAAAAACTTGCATGTCATGGATGTTTTAGCACATGTTCGTGTACCCCATGGTTTCGTTGCATGCATTGCTACGGACTAGCAATGTTTAGGTTAGGGGGTGTGATTGAGCACATATAATGTTATTTCACCATGATTTTCCAATTAGCTTTAAGTGTTTTATCTACATAAATCTCATAAGTTATAATGAAGTGAGATGAAACGAAGAGCTTAAAGAGCAAGGAATCGAAGTTGTGGACGAAGTGGAGAAGCATGGGGGCCCCACACCAATCATGGGCACCCCACTATAGATCAGATAGGCGCCCACCGAGAGCATGATTTAGGCAAAAAAGCTGATGGGCACCCCATCTCAATCATGGGCACCCCACTTTGCTCACGGGCGCCCCACTGTGAATTAGATGGGCGCCCACCAAGAGGAGGTTTTGGAACAGTTGATTGAGGAAACACCTTTGGATAACTAGGCCATAGGTGCCCCACACAAACCTTGGGCGCCCATGACGACTTTTCCAGCACATGTTTAGGATAAAGTTTGAGTTGTAATTTTACCATTATACCCTTGCGTTATGTATCACTATAAATAGATAAATTTCTGATGCATTAGGGTTCCGAACCCTACGTAAGCTTTAGGTTTTGTTTTCTGAGAGCTTTTTAGAGAATTTTACATTACACTTTGCACTTAGGGTTAGGGTTTTGATTTTACTTTGGGTTGTTCAAGCTTTGTTTCATCTTCGCATTAAGATTAACTTGTAAGTTACATTCGTTACTTCGTTTTAATTAAAGGTTCATTATTCTCTAGAGCTTTGTTCTTTATTTTCGCTTCGTAGTACTTCATAGTCTTTGTTTGTGATTGATTTGTTTTTGAAATCTCTTTAAACCTTTCGATCTACTTCGTTTTCATGTTTTGTTGCATGATGAAGATGATTTTCTTTTTGAAAGGCTTTGTTCATGCTTTCGCAATGCTAGGCTAGGGTTTTTCTTGGTTTTAACCTAGGAATGTAATCGAATCGAAGGAGTTGAATTCTGATAGTTCGAACTGAAATTTGTTTATCATCTTTTAAATAAAAACGTAAGGATCGTAATCCTAGATTAATTTTTAAAAACGAATCACCCGTGATAAAGTTGAACTTCGGTTACAACCGTGTAAATCGAAGGTCAATTCCATGTCCCGACAATTTCGAACTTGATTTCAAAACCCTAGATTAGCGATCTCCTTACAAAAAAGGGTTTTCGACTGTTAAATCTTCCGACCTAATATTACAGGTGTAAGAACTAGGTTGTGTTAACTACATATCCGAATTCAGCTGGTCGAGGACATTACAAGATTAGGTTAAGGCCAAGTGTTTCCATTCACATAGTTCGTTTAAGTTCAATTTACATAGTTTGTTAAAGTTTGTATCTTCGTGTTTTCGTTTTTCGTTTAATTTGTGTTTTCAATTTTCAAATCATAATTTCAATTCCCTATTCGAAAACTCCAAAAAGATTTTCATCTTTTCTTTTTAAAACTTTTGCAAGCATTTTCAAAACCAAGTTTTCCAATATTTAGTCACACCCTTGCTTCCTGTGGAAGAAGACCTAGGACTCACCTAGACTAAACTCATCCGACCTCTTATACTTGAGAATGAGCCACTACCAAATTAGAAAGCGGTCACTTGAAGTTTGACATTTTAGAAGAAATTGAGATAGCTAGGCTTGATCCCACAGGTAAAAACTCTTCAAAAGGAACATAAGTGAAACAATTATAAGGTGTACAATAGTGCAACTAAGATCATTAGAAACTCCCTTATACTCAAAACTAAGAGTAGAATTCAAATGAAATCAAATTTAAAGCTCACAATCGAAATACCCGAATCTAAGGCTTAAAATAAAGAAGAAAACTTACCAAAGCCTGAATAGATAAGCTTGATGTGCAAAATCCACACGAAATTACGGAAGAATATTTCAATTCAATGCTCCTCAAAAAGTTTTGAACACGAAGGAAATTATTTGGAGAGATGGACTCAGATGAAAACATATGGAATGAAACAATTAGGCCTAAATGTTGAATCAAGGGCTTTAAAACGAGGCAATGTTCGGACCAAACCTAGAGTGTTAGGACAACAAAGTGGAGGGAAACAATTCTATAGGTTAATACAAATCTAGTGTCCAGACCGCCCAATCGGGGTGTCCGGACAGTAGATAAAAGGATGTTTAAAAAGAATTAGGGACCATTTAGGGTGTTCGGACCAGCATCGAGGTGTCTAGATACTAGTGATTAGGAAATTAAGAAAATTCAAGTACCAATTAGGTGTCTAGACTAGCATCAAGATGTCCAAACACTAGTTTGTGTTCATAAATTGTTGTAGTGTCTCTTTAGTAGATCTTTTGTCTGGGGGAAGATAAGTATTCTGTGATGGTCCCACATTCTGAGACAATCCTAAACTATGGATTAGAACTTGAGGAATAAGTGGAGGTGGAGCATGGTATGGTTTTGGTATCTGTGGTCCCTCATTTCTCCAAATAAAGTTAGGGTAGTTCCTCCAAGTCAAATTATATGTTTTAGAATAAGGGTTTCCCCTTGATTTTGTCACCAATATGGTGGGCAAAACTGATTCACAGCATGAATAGGGAGTTTACTAAATTACTGACCTCGTATGACTTCTCTACAAACTAGGATAGTAGGACAATCATCAGTCCTATGTGTTTGGCTATCACACACAACGCAATAAACACTTGCAATGGGTTCTTTTATAGCATGTGTGTCCTTTTAATTTTCAAGGTCTCAATTCTCTCGTTAGCGTTGCTAGTTCCGCTTTGAGGTCATCTGATTCACTCAATTGGTGTATACCTCTACTTGGTGTAATACTAGCATCTTGAGTACTTCGAGCTCCTGTGGTATCCCAAGTTTGTGCATTTTTAGCTAGGAATTGAAAGTATTCGCAAGCTTCTTCAGGCGTCTTATCAAAAAATTGTCATTGCACATGGTCTCCACAAATTGTTTTAATTGTGACATCAGTGATCTATAGAAGATACTAACAAGATGCCAAACAATCTATGATGCGAACAAGAATGAAACAAAGTTTTGAACCTTTCCCAACACTAATAAAAAGTTTTACTAGGTTGTGGAGCAAAGTTGAAAATCTAATGTTATATGGCATTAGTTCTATTAGGATGGAAGAATTTCTTTAGGAACTTAGCCTGCATTTCATCCCATGTATGAATGGAATTAGATGGTAAAATCTCAAACCATCTAGCAACTTTATCTTTTAGGGAAAATGGGAAGAGGGCATCCTTGATCCTTGATAGTGACACAAATGTTCCTAAAGTGAGTAAAGTGATCCTATGGATTTCAAAATCCATACCATGGAATGTAGGCAACAATTGGATTATGCTAGGTTTAAACTAAAAGCACTTTGGTTTTTTGGCCAAACTATATGGGCTCCTAGGGTATGCTTATCTTGCTATAATATGTCCCTCACAGGACGTCTAGTAGCTGCAGCTTGGTTTTCAGCCATTTCTAGGGTAGGAATAGGAGAACTAGGAATTTGAAGACCTACAAAAAGATACTCAGGTTCGAACGGAAGATCTATGGGTTCATGACGTCTTAACATACCATTCTACCTATGATTCCAAGCACTCATATGCTAAATAAGGGTTCTGTAAAAGTATTGGTGTCTAGACCACCTAATCGAGGTGTCTAGATAGCAATAAGCGATTCTAGGCAGTTTAAAAGAAAAATTGATAGAATTTTCTTTTAAAGGATAATAAATTAATGTTAACCTAAAATAACATAAAAACTAAAATTGGCTTCTCGGCAGTTGCATCAAAATCTTAAATGCCTCTAAACAATGCACCTAGAAACAACCCTCAAGTGTAAGGGTGTACGGTGTAGTTTTAACTTAATGAGACTGCAGTCAAGTTCTTAGGGACCCATGCAATAGTTTCTAAGCTTTAAAGGTTATAAACTTACTACTGTGCAATTTAAAATTGAAAGATTTTCAATTGTTTTAAGAGATAAATTTTCTAAAATTTTCTAATCAATCAACCATTCAAGGAAATTAAAACAATTAAATGAAATTCAACTAAGATAAATTAACAATAAATGATCTACTTGAATATTTAAACTAGCAATAAATTGAATCAAAAGAACAAATCAATTTAAGTGAAATAGAAATCTAATAACTTAAAACTTGATTCAACTTTCAATTCTGGGCATAATCATTTTTCACAATTTGATGTGTAAACCACTACGATTTAAGTTTCACGTTATGCAAAAATAAATCAAAAAAATATTTTCATGAAAGTTCTTGAGTGCCCAAAGCATAGATTTATATTCATATCTAGGATTATAAATCCTAAAAGTTTTCTTTCATATTATTTTTGGGTTCAACCCTAATTTATTTATTTTAAAAATATGTGAATATTTAAATAAAAAATCCTTACCCATGATTGCAAAGAATATACTCAAGCGTTTTTGTTTCTGAATTTTTTCAATAACAAATAAAATCATATTGAAAAGAAAAAGTAGAACTATATATGAATGTGACAACATCACATATATAACCCTAAACACATGGGATTGGTTTAACGACCCACCTTTTCTTCATTTATTGAATCAAGTTGAAAAGGATTTAGCCAAGCATATTTCTATGACAAGAAAAATAAATAAAAATAGTAAACAAAAGAAATAAAACTTCCATTAAATCAAAATAATGAAATACTATACTTTAAAGTAAAACTATAGCCAAATTGACGAACAAAGAAAATTGAAATCACTCCACAAATTAAACAAAAATTTTTCAATTACATTCTCTCCCTCTCAAAAATTAAAAGAATAGCGTATAGAGAAAAACATGTCTAACGGCTGAAGAAAAATACATAATATATAGGCGACTCTAAAACCCTAGACCTAAAAGTTTGTGCGTCATAATTACTGGTGTCTAGACCGCTTGATAGGGGTGTCCAGACACCAGTGAGGTTCAACTTTGAATTTCATTTTCTAGCTTTATCTGCCTTGTACCTTTTGAAGAATCGAAGTGCCCGGACAACAATGATTTCCTTAGCCTTTTCATCACTACTTATTTCAATAATTTTAATCTCTTTCATGTGTTTAGAAACAAAATACCATAAATAATGATAAATAATAAAAATAACTGAGAACTTTTAAATTAATTAAATAAATATGTGATTTATGTTCTAAATGATGGTTTGTAATTATACGTTTCAAGTGTAATCACGTAGTTACAAGTTGATGCTCATGCACCCTAGGCTTTTGATTCAATATATCGATGAGTCCAAAACTAATTTCAATAGCCTCTGCTTATCTTGAGTTTTATAAATTAGGTTTTACTGAAATATCTTCCGACCTAGCATTGCATGTGCGTTTGCTAGGTTGAGTTATCAACACTTTTGAGTAAACCACTACTATCCCACTGCCAGAATCACAATTTCTTCACTCCACCATTCTTTCTCCCATACCATAATCAAGCATTCTCCCATAAATCCAAAAATAGTTTAGCTTAGATTAGAATCACCTACTAACCAGAGAGAACAAGTCTAGTGTATTTTAACACAACCCTCCCTGCAAAAATGATCTCAGTTCTCACCGAGTAAGACTATGACCACCCTCTTGCACTTGGGAGCTAGAACCCAAAAGCATTTTAGAGTTGGTCAGCTTTACTGTCAAGATTATGATGCTACCAGTTAATTTGCTTTTTGTGAGTACAAACACTATTAGTTCATATATGGTAAGCATACAAGGGTATAACTGTGAGTTGTAATGCTATCTAATTTTTCTTTTCAATTTCTAAAGTCTGCGCATCATTAAATTGGTGAGAGTGATTTTTGTTTCTTTTTGGTTGAGACCCTTTAGATCACCAGTTTCATTCCTCTTGTTGCTATATATTCCCTAGGGTTTGATTTTTCCATTTATGAGGCTAGTTGAGTGCCATTAAGTGTGATGGTTGTTTAATAGTGCTCTCCTTCTCTTGTAAACCCTTGGCCTTCTCGGTTATCCTCTCTTTCTATGTGGTCATCCCTTCAAAAACCCTTCCTCTATGTCTTCACTATTTGACTGCCATGGCAAAAACCATACCTGTTAAATGCCCTACTAGTTCTAGCTTGAAAGGTCTTCCAAATTGAGTCCACAAAAGAAGAAGAAATCAGCCACTAGTGTTGTGTCTTCCTCTAGACTGAACTCTACTCCTCGGGATGTTCCTCGCCCTTCTCGATCTGCCTTCTCTCCATCCAAGATGCTCATCGAAGGTGGGAAAGAACTCTTTAATTCAATCTTTTTTCTCGCTGACCCATTCTTCATGAACGCCTGGTTGATTTTCCCACTTGTCCGGTGAGTATGCTTTCACAAAAGAAATTTTTAGAAAATAGGGTTGGGTCAGAATGTTCTCTAATCTAGGTTATGCCTCCATAGGCATCGTTTAAGAGTTCTACTCTAATATTCATAATATCTAATATGAATTTGGGTTTTTTGACACAAAAGTCTGGAGGGTTTCAATTCATTTCTCTGTTGAGAATGTTGCTTCTCATCTGAAAATCAGTGGTACCCCTAGTGCCCTCTATCCCAACCTCAATTGGTTGTCTCTTCCTTGTCGAGATTGGATCCGTGCATTGGGCCAAAGCGAGATGTGTGTCTCTTGTCTTTATTGTGATTAATGCATTGAGATTGCCCACATGTAAAAACTTATGTTTTTGTTTCGGAAAGGGCTTAATTATGAGGAATAGGAGTCGCCACCTGACACTTTCAAAATGAGTATGTCTAAAAACCTAAGTTTTTACATTTTAAGATGTCTTTAATTTATTATTTCATGAAATTATTTAGTGACTCTCAACTAATCTACGCAATCAAAGATAATGGGTCCAGGTGTCCATTTACTCTTGAAAACCGATATGCCTAGATTACCTGAGGATATCCATTATCCCATTCCAATCTTCAAAACTATAATTTCACCAAATGTAGTTTGATTTACTTATATCATAACAAAATAAACTCTAAATGTATATGATGCATAGGATTTGAGATGGTTGTGTCTGATCGAGCTGCCTACATATCTTAAACGAGAATCAAGCCAATCGCAGTTCTTGTGTAAGGTAATGGTGTGCTTGCTTATTTGGCAATAATGCTTCCTGGGGGGTTTTATATGCAAGGTACGCTCTCTAAATGCAATTTTAAAGACTAATCTTTTGCTAAATTTCTATGCATAACTAGCTTTTGGTAAAAACTAGGTTTATAATGGTTAATTGATATGATAAATGGGATGCAATGTTTTGGAAGTTTAAATGACCAAATGAATGATAATGGTGATGAAAATCATGACTGGACCCAGGTTGTGTGCCAAAGCTGCCTACATACCTTGATAAGGGATCAAGTCATCGTAGTTCAGACCTAAAGTGGTCTAAACTACATCCATGTTTGAAAGATGATGAATTGGTTTAAGGCAAAGTATTAGTTTGGGAAATTTAGTGATTGGCACATAACTTCATCGAAATCCAGTCAGGTGGTGAATCTGTGCTTGGCACTTAATTCGGGAGTAAACTTAGCTTACTCTAATCTGGTCAGGAGATTGGCTTTAGGCTGTCCGATCTTGCAAGAAGCTTGGCTCCCAAGCTTAGCTTGGTGGGGAGCTTAGCTCTCAAACTAGGCTGATGCGTAGCTTGGCTCTAGGTCTGGTCTAATAAGGAGCTTGGCTCCTGAGCTTTGCTCTATGTTTGGTTTGATAAGAAGCTTGGCTCCCGAGCTTGGCTCTATGCTTGCTCTGGCAAGAAGTTAGGCTCCCGAGCTTAGCTCTATCTAGTTTAATAGGGAGCTTGGCTCGTGGTTTTGTCAAGTAATGAGCTAGGCTCTAGGTTTGAGTTAAGTGAGGAGCTTGGCTCTAGGTTTGGTTTGGTAGGGAGCTTAGCTCCCACTTTGGTCAAGTCTATATTATATGGATCAAGGATTTGATTCTATGGCTAATGTTTAAGTATGATGACAATTCTATCACAATATTGACACATTCACAAGATATGTTTCACAGATATTTCTAAGAGAGAAATAGATTTAGAGATTAATTGCTTTAAGCAATCCTAAGCTATTTCCATTCTCTGGAGGATTACTTGCTCATATAAATATTGATAAGCAATTAATTTCTAAGACTATTTATACCCTCGTGAGTGTATTTTTACATGCTTTCTGGCATTCTACCATTTCTAGCATTACTTCAGCATGACAAATACCAAGACTCAAGTAGAATATCATATGTAAGCATGCATCATAACATAAAGTTTTGCTGTCAAGAAATTTCTAAGATTATCTTAGGTTTATTTAGACAAAATCACATATTGGGTAGAACCTGGACTGGGAACATGAACTAAACACACTTCATTGACAATTTTTATTTTGTGGAAAATATTTTCATCTCAAAAATATTATCATGCTGACTATAACACTTAAATAAACAAAGTGTAAGAAAATAATTTAGAAAATGAACTTTATACCGAACTTTGAAGCTTTAAAAGGAAAGAACTCGAAAACTTTCCAAACACCCTTGAAAACACTCAAAGTGGCCAATTACTAGGAAAGGAGAGAGGGCTATTTTGGGATGAAAATGAGAGGAAGAGGAGGTGCTTTGGAGGCATTTGAGGTGCCAAAAAGTTTGCATTTGAAGCTTAAGCAAACTAGTTTGAAATGATAAAGGAAATCAAAATGCTTTGCTAACATGTTTTGCAAACTTATTTGCTAAACAACATAGACAAACTAGTTTAAATAACAAGTTCAGCAAATAAATTTACAAAAACAAAGAAAGCAAACAAGTTTAGAATAACTAGTTATACAAAAAGGTTTGCAAATCAAAGTTAGCAAACAAGTTTGAATAATAGATAATGTAAAAAAGTTTGCCATATCCTATTAGGCAAAGGTTTTCATGGCATGCAAAAGAGGAGGGCAGGTTTGGCCTGAGCCCCTAGCTCAGTCTAAGTTTCATGAAGTTCGGGCTTCACTCACAAAGGTTCAGATCATTCTAATACTTTTGGCATAGTTGTTGGGAGATGCTAAGACCTTTTAAGCACTTTTTAGATGATTTAGACTAATTAGGTTAAACTCAAATTGGATTTTCTGGATCGAGTTGTGTTCATTTCAAAATTACTATGCCAAAACAGACTGAAATAGAGAGGAGGTCCCAAAACTTTCCGTAACCTTTGCAAGTATACTCCGAATGACTCTTCCCATTAAAATCAAGCATTCTAAAAATTCCCTCAGAATGACTCCCAGGCCTTTCTATAGAATAGCAAATAACTAGCAAAGAATTGAGTTTGGACTTCGAAGAGAGTCCCCAGAATTCAAGTTAACCTAGCTTAACCATACTTTTACCTTAAGGAACATGTCTTGATCATTTTTGTGTGATTTTAGAGTCTTCAATTGATTTGAGAATCCCAATAATGTCTATGGCTTAATTGCTGTAGTTTTGCCAATAAGCACAATTAGGGGCATTCTGATGTCGAAACCACCTCTGAAGGCACCTTTTGAATGCTCCAAGCTTAAATCTGAATTCCCTCACATTGTTTTGTATGTTCAGTAGTTTTTTACATTTTTTGAATTTGGTTTGATTACTTCGATCAATATTACTTTCCAAGTCTGCTAGCAATCTTCAAAATTAACTTTCAGGGCACATTGACCTTTGAAACTTGAATTTGATCAATCCTTCATTCCAAAAATGTTTAATTTTCCTCCCTAAATACCTTCACGAATTTGTACAAAATTTTGATCTCATCTGGGCTCTTAATTTGACTCTATATTGAATCTGGGGGCAAAATGGTCATTTTTGACCTAACAATTCTTGAAATTGAATCTGGATTAATTTCTCTATCTAAAGCTCAATAATAATTGTGAAAATATTTTGGAAGTAGAATTAAATATTTACAAAGATATTTGCTTGTCCAAATGTATTTTAAAAATGCACAAAGTGCCACACAAAAATGGGGTGTCAACAGCTACCCCTCTTTGCTTTGTCCCTTTTAAGCACTAAACAAAGACTGTGGATCCCCAAGTTTTTTCCCAATTCATAAAGAAAACTCTATTACCAACATTATGGTTTGAACCAATCATGAATCAGACAAAAAGGCAAAGTAGCAATTTGCCACAAGCCTAGCCACCAAACCACTAAGTAGCATGGCTTGTGGCAAATTATTTTGCCTTCTAGCTATTTTTCAAACTTGTTTGCCTATCATTCTTTGCAAAATCATTTACCAAACAAGTTTGGCAAGATTGGTTGTTAGACGTGTTTTTGCAAAAGCCTTTGCCTAAATCTCTTTTGCAACAATCCTTATATAGCCTTCTTTTGCAAAAAGTTTTGACTACCCTTCCTTTGCAAAAGGTTTTACCTAACTTTCTTTTACAACAATCCTTGTATAACCTTCCTTTGCAAAAAAATTTTGACTGACCTTCTTTTGCAAAAAGTTTTACTTAACTTTCTTTTACAAAAAGTTTTGCCTAAGAAAATGCCTATAAATAGGACTCAACCTCGTTCATTTTCATCATCCAAATGAAGGAATCCTTTCCCTACAATTCTCTTCTCAAAAATTGTTCTTTCTTGAAAGAGTGCCAAATTTCCAAGCTTTTGGCGTCAAAGTAATTTTCTAAGTAAGTAGTGATTCTCTTTTCTTTTCTTTTAAGAAAACTTTTATGTTATATTTGCAGAAAAAATACTCTCCACATTTAATTTGAAATCATGCTAGAATGAAAGAATGAATGAATACAAAGTGAATGGATTTTGAAAACTCCATTACTATGCTTATGTTGTTTAGAACAATGAATTTTACTTACAGTCACTAAAATGCCTGTCAAGTATGTTTCCGACCATTTTCCTTGTTATTCCTTTATAGAATGGTTAAGATAAGATCATAGAGAAGTTCTACTGATGAACATGCCGAATCCTCCTAGCGAAATCCTATTTCCATTAGTCATGCCAATCAAAAGACTTGTTATCAGATAAAAAATGGTGAAGTGTCCAATCATGAAATCTTGTCTCCTGTTCCTAGAATTTTAATATATAGAAGGTATATCTCACTAGATCACTCATTGCAAGATTTAGTGAAAGATACTTCTCTTCATCACAACATGAAGTTTCATCCTTCAGTGTTGATGTAGTTTCCCCCTGTTCTTGCAACAAGCCCTCATAGCCAAGGCTTTTCTGCAAAATGTCTAAAAATCTTATAGAAACTTAGTCCCCAAATGAAAAATGGGCTCTTGTTAATGGGATTTGGAGTCTTCATAAATTTCGGGCGTATTTTCTTCTGCTTTGCCTTAATCAAAGCCTTGATAGAGAGATGGTTCACCAATACTAACACCTTTCATTTTGGATTTTACGAGCTTAGCATTACTCCATATGATTAGTTTATGATCATCGATCTCAAATTCGAAGGAAACCCAGAGATTGTCGGAGAATGCTCTATCAAAAGGGCCAAGGAGCTTTACGGGTTCGAGGATGTTGACTTCGACTGCAACTTCAAAGAGATCTGAACTACTAGTCTCCATAGCGTAAGACCAGGCTTTTATTTAAAGAAAGTTTCTTATCTATAAAGAATGAAATGGCTTAGAAGATTGATTCTTCTAATTTTGGTAGGCTGCTTTGCTTCCATTGCTTCATCTCGCTTTCCTTTATATCTTGTAAGCCTAGTAAATCCACGATCTAGCCTTCAGAATGTAGATTAGGGAAGTTTCACTTATGCCTTCTTTCTCAAAGCTATAAGGATTTGTGTCTCTATTCCTTGCGTTGGCAACACAGGCTTCTAGTACTTTCTGTCTTACTGGTGCCATGAATACATCAAAGTTGGTGCCTCAACATTGACTAATGAAATATATAATGACACCATGAAAATCCCTCGAGCAACTCACTGAGATCATTCTAAGATTACATTTTCTTCCATTATAACCAGTCTCTCCATGTATAGATCCCATTTTGAGATGCCGACTCCTAATAAGGTGCGCTAGTCACCTTTTCAAGAATGCATCATAGCTAGCTTTGCTTGAATAGTGTTCCCTATTCTTTTACTCGGCGTGCTTTCAAAGGTATTTATACCTGGGAACTTTACATTGGAGAGAGATGTTGGGCTCAATCTAATAATGGTGAATTAAGGATCCCCTTGGATCCTTTAGCTACCACCTATGCTGATTTCTCAACCCCAATTCCTAATCCCATCCCAGCTGTAAATCTATTAATGCCAAAAGAAACTGATTATGATACATAGTTTTATAGAGTTTCCCTTAGGCTAGTACAAGTAGTGCTCTTGCCTGGTGGAGAGAGAAAAAGATTGGTACTGTATCTAAAATTTACTAGCAAAAATTGGACCCAAATGGAGGGGTCATTCCTCGTGTAACTCATGAGGATGCCCTAACATCCTTAAAGGCCATGAAAATTCTATATCCAAATAGCAACACAAAAATCATAAGTATCATCATTACTCAGTTTTTTTTATTCTTTTATCAAAATCTCTGCTTATTCAAGCTTTTTGCTTGCTCAGGCTCAACTCCATTAAAAACTAAGAGGTGATAACATCATTCCCAACTCAAATGTAAACGAAGATGATCAACAGCGAGATATGGCACCAGAAGCAAATCAAAAAGAAGAAGAAGGTAACGAAGAGTCCTCCTGGCAATTAGTGACTTTTAATCCATAAGGTGCTTGGCTTAGCCAACACTCATGTGGTCATGATTGTTCTATTCCTTATCCTTCTGACCAATTAATGGGAACTGATTATCAGGTACAAATCGAAACTATTCCATTAGTCAGGACGAGCTACCAAACACCATATCATATCGATCCTTCTACAAAGAGTGATCAACCCATGTCTTGTCAGCCTAATGTTTCTATTGGAATAAGTCATCAATTGTCCTATCCAATTGACATCTCAGCTCTCATCTCCTTTAACCCTTTCCCAAGTCCAGATCCTTGTTCTGTTCCCTCCCTTGATAACCAAACTGGGAACCTTCCTAATATGCCTTTAATATCTCCATACCATACACCAAGCCCAAGAAGTTATGGATGGCCATCCATTCCATAAGGTATGTTCAATATGTATTACTATACCCCAAATTACCAAAACCCCAGAGAAGGCGGAGCTAATGATTAGAGCTGAAGTTTTTGAGATTCGTTGTCAATCTATTTTGTAATAGGTCTCAATAATGTTTTGCTGCTAGTTAGAAAATGTTGCATGCCTGTAATAATCACTAACATCTTATATGAAAGTAATGCTTGAAGATATCACCTAATTGGCAAGGCTTTCCTCTTTAGATTACTATTATGCTTTATTATTGATGACCACCTTCTCTTACTTTGCAGATCAAAATGGATCCTCAGCGTGGTCGTGCTTACCTTGCAGCATAGCAAGATGACTTATCCACCAACGATCAAAGCATATTTAAAAACAAATTTGGTGACTTTAAATCCCTAATTGCTGTCACTGTCCCTCCTTAGTTTGTGACGATGTTGAGCCAATTTTGGCAACATGATCTTTCTTTATTCTGCTTTTGGTCTTGTGAGCTTTCTACTACCCCAGCTTATCTAACATTGGCAAGAGCATAGCTCCCTTCTACAATGGTGGCTTTGTTAAGGCCATGAAAGAGGAAACTTGCTTCCCCAAAGACATACTTCCAACTCTGGACCCCGATGTTCCTCTTTTTGAACTTTTAGCTTTGCTTGGCTAATTCCATTTTTTTGGAAGGCTTCTATACCAATCATTAAGAATTCTCTAGGAAGATAAAAGGTATGGCAGGCTACTCATATCAACAATCTGGGTGTAGCCATAATCAGCACCTTACTATTTCCTCGTCCTGACATGATGGTTGACAGGAGGTTTTGCAACTTCATTCATCTTTTGAAATCTGGATATTCCATTGTCCCTATGGTGGTAGCAAAAACCTATAGATGTTTATCCTCCTCTCTTCTATCTAACAGCTCTCACTTTGGTGCTTTAGTTGAATTACTTTATCTGTGGACTGTTAGGCATTTAATATGCATTAGGACACCTAACCACTTGTACTTCTTCCTCACCATTATTTAACTCATGTCGATGAGTCATGAAACCTAATTCCAGTGGACATGCCCCATTCCAAACTCCTTTGCTAATATTACTTCTGTCAGAGATTTGCAAAGCCTTAGAGTTGAAAGGGCTGAAAAATTTCCCATGGAATTGCATATTCATCATAACCAAATTTCTATTAACAAGAATTCTTTAGTTAATTAGTTGACAGCATTGAACTTAGAGATCACCTAGCTTTGTCAAGAGATTAGAACACTCTGTCATGTCAATTAGTAATCTTCAATCTTTATAATGAGTATTTATCTTATATTACAGTTGAAAACTTCTGTAACGCTATATATCTTTTCTTATAAAACTGTAATTGTTAGTGCTTACATAATTTCTATTCCATTAATCAAAAGAACTTTGCTTGAAAGAAAATTCTTTCCACATATTATTCATGCTAAATTTTAATGAGTGCAATCAAAATGGAGGTGGAATAGAAGGCAACCCTTTGTTGATTCCAACGATCCTGACCTGATCAATGAGGCTCTGTAATAGTGATATAACATGTTCCTAATGAATTGATGTCTTGGAAAATATAACACTTGCATGTCTTCAACTCAAAATTAAAGAAGAAATGATCACATCATCATTCATTCACCATCATTACTTATGCACATATATATATTATATTGTTATTGCCATTAGCACCCGTATGGGTTTTCACTAAAGCCAACTATGCCATTGTTACGCAACAGGCCCTTTCGGGTTTTCACTATACCGGCATCTTTGTATCTTGCTATGGATCAACTTTTTTACCTACAACACCCGTAAATAGGTTTTCACTATAGCCTCAAATCATGCATTTATTTATTTATTTTTGGTTTTTCGGTGACTCAGAGCCCTATTGATTTGTTGTAACTCTTAGCGACTTGTGTAACCGATGGGTAAACTAGGGCTTACGCAATACCCTACAAACCATGCAAACTAGTTAAGTCTAAGGCTTACACCTTGTATGGGAAGCTCTAAGGTTTGTTATAATGCTTAGAGTCAAACTCCCAACCTCCCTTAAGGAAGCCAAGAGTTCTGGCCAACTATCCTAGATTAGTCAGTTATCATGCATTTATTTTATTTCTCTCATACACATAAGAATCTTGAACAGAAGCTTCTCATTCATAGTGTAGCATCAAAACATTCCTCATGGTCATTTTATTACTGAACAAATCCCTTACAAAAGAAATCTTATGAATAAAACATCTTTACACTATCAGAATTAATAGGGCTTGGAAATGCTTCTCCATCCATCTTTACCAGTATAAGGGCTTCTCTTGATAACATTTTCCAAACAATGAATGGTCATTGGTAATTGGACGCTAACTTTCCTTTAGCTTCTGCTTGAATGGGTAGAGTACGCTTCAATACCAAATCTCCCTTCATGAATTCTCTGGCTTTGACTTTACGATTGTAAGGCCAAGCAATCTTTCACTGATAGTGCAAGATTACTCTTCTCATTTCTAGATCCATTCTACTTCATCAAGCTTTGCCTCCATCATGACCCTTAAAAAGGGTATCTACACATCTACTAGTAGAACAACTTCAAATCCAATAGGCCAATGAATAAGGGGTTACCCCAGTTGATGATCGTATCATGGTCTTATAAGCCATCGGAGCACATGAGAACTTCTCATTAGTCTTTGAAGGTATCTGTGGTCTTTTTTATGATTCTCTTGATGTACCCATTTACTACTTCTACTGCCCCATTCATCTAAGGGCGATATGTCACTGAATTCTTATGATTGACTTTAAACCACTTACATAATGCTATCGTATCATCATTATTCAAATTTGTGGCATTATCCGTTATCATCAACTCAAGAACTCCAAATTGGCAGATCAAATTGCACTTGATAAATCAAACTACCACTATCTTTATCACATTAGCATAAGACTTGGCTTCAATCTATTTGGTGAAATTGTCGATTGCCACTAAGATAAATTGATGCCCATTTGAAGCATGAGGTGTTATAGGCCCTATCATATCCATGTCCCACATAGAAAAAAGGCCATAGAGATGACAAATTTTACAATTCTTTCGATGGAGCCCTCAAAACATCTACATGAATTTGACATTTATAGCACCATTAAACATACTTGGTATAATGTGACTGCATCGACAACTAATAATACCCAGATTGTATGATTTTTGCTACCAGACGAGAACCACTTATATGAGGACCACATTCTACTTCATGAACTTCTTTCATTAGCTCCTTAGCTTAACTTTTAGTCACACACCTCAATGGCCCCACAGATGACTTCTTGAATAAGATCTAACCAGTAATGAAATACCCCTTCGATAATCTGAGAACTATTCTCTTATCTTTTTTGCTGATGTCTGGTGTGTGTTCTCTAGTCTGGATTAGCTTCTTGATGTGAGTGAACCATG
Source organism: Vitellaria paradoxa (assembly GCA_019916065.1). Lineage (NCBI taxonomy): Eukaryota > Viridiplantae > Streptophyta > Magnoliopsida > Ericales > Sapotaceae > Vitellaria > Vitellaria paradoxa. The sequence goes on along the minus strand of CM034233.1, from coordinate 36,709,328 downwards.
GCTATTATTTCTCTTCGATGGCATTGCAATAATAAAAGGGTTTATCTTAGATCTGAATCTGAATCACTAGAATATCTTCATGTTTTTAAAATTTCACTGAAGCAGCCAATGTGGCCAAAGCATTAGTAAAATAATTGTCTGATCACGAGACATGATGAAAGGACACTTTATCATATTGCTCAACCAAATTAATCACTTGGCGATGATAGGGTAAGATTTTTTCATCCTTAGTCTAATAAACTTCATTGCTTTACTGTATGATCAATTTTGAATCCCCATAAACCGTAGGCTTCTTTATTTCAAAATCTAAGGCCATTTTGAAACCCAATAAGCATGCCCTATACTCTGCCATGTTATTAGTACGGTCTTCCAAAAGTAGCTTTGCAACTGTTGGAAATTGGTTCCCTTTCTTTAAGACTAAAGCTACCCCAATTCCTACATCTTTCTTGTTTACTGCCACATCAAAATACATCTTTCCACCCTAGTATCTAATCCACTTCTATCTATGCCATGAAAATATCCTCATCTAGAAATGTTAGATCAAATGGCTCCTGATCATCCACTGGATTGTTAGCAAGATAGTATATAATAATGCTTCCTTTAATAGACTTGGTGGTGACAAATGATATACAAATTTTGACAAAATCATATGCCACCTAGCAATTCTATTAGACAGACTTGGCTTCTCAAATAAGTACTTCAATGGATTCATCCTCGAAATAAGGTGCGTTATACGATACAACATATAATGACGTACGCAATGAGCTGCCCATTCCAATACACAAAACTTCTCTATGATCATATATTTTACTCCATATTCCAAAAACTTCTTACTCAGATAATAGATAGCCCTTTCCCTATGACCAACTCTTTCTTGTTGACCTAGGTGTGTCCCACTAAGTTCTCATAAACCATCAAATAAATCAACATGGGTAGGTCTAGTTTAGGTACGATGAGTATCGGTGGGTTGAGCAAATACTACTTGATTTTCTCAAAAGCACTCTGGCAGTCCTTATTCCACTCTATGGTACTATCTTTCCTAAGTAACTTAAAGATGGCCTCACAAGTATGAGTGAGCCAAGCAATGAAATGACTGATGAAATTTATTTTACCCAGAAAGGATCTAATCTTCTTTTCTCTTTTATTTTTTATGGATCAATGGTAATTTCTCTTTGATTGATTATAAACCCCAACAATTTACCAGATGTGACTCCAAAAGGGCATTTTACTGAGTTTAATCTTAACTAATACTTTCGTAGCCGACCAAACACATTCTTTAAGTTGACCAAGTGATCTTCTTCCATTCTTGACTTCATTATCATGTCATCCGCATATACTTCCATCTCTTTTTGCACCATGTCATGAAACAACATAATCATTGCCTTCTAGTAAGTTGCCTTAGCATTTCTTAGCCCAAAGGCATGACTACATAATAGTAGACTCCCCATGGCGTAATGAATCCAGTCTTCTCTTAATCTTCTTTAGCCATTTTGATATGAATGTATCTGGAAAAACCATCCATGGTGATAAAAGTGTACTCAAGAGAGTCCAGATCATAAATCAGAGGGAGTACAATATATTTAGGTGACTTAGGGATAGGACATATGAGTTCATCAGACTGCTGTAACATCAGAGCCGAACAAGATTTGTGAGCCAAAGAATGTCGGCTTGTGGAGACATTACTGCTGAGGACGGCAACCATACTAGAGATATAAGAAACTTCATTGGTCCTGACTCTCATAATAGTTTCTTCTTCTCTGATCAAACGGAACACATTAAATGCTTATTGTTGGAACAAAGCATTTATTACAGCATAGTTAGGCAGAGGATTATTAGTGACACTAGAAGTTGCAAGGGCCTACATAGCTATGAGCCCATTATCTATCATATCTTGAATTCCGTGCTTTAGCATAAAACAACTTTTGGTATTATGGCCAGTAGACCCACCATGGAATGCACAATTCTTTGATGGGTTATAATTTCTTACGAATGGGGGAGTCAAAGCTCTATACGAAAAAGGCTCAATCTACTCAATATTCAAAAGCTACTGAAATGCTTCAGTCCATGTCATGCAAGATTTGAAAAAAGCCTTCTAGGTCTTGGTGGGAATCTCTGTTGATTATTCCATTGCCCTTGGGGTGGGTGTTATGGAATAGGTAGTGTTGTGGAATAGGTGGTGTTGCTGACAAAGCGAATGGGGTTGATAATTTCGGTGGTAAGACTGCTAAAACTTTTACCTTCTTTCTTGTTTCTTTTTTGCCATAGGCTTTTCTGAGGGAATCAATAGACTTGGAATAAGGATCTATCAATCTACCAAAATGTATGCCTTCTTCAATAATTTCTCCTTGTATAATCAACTTAAAGAATGAACAATGCAAGTTTGCAAACATTTTATCAAAATACAACCCCTTCAAAGTCTATACGAATTTTCTAGTAAATTCATTATCGGTGAGAGGAGGATCCACTTGTGAAGCACTTTCCTGCCACTTGAGGGCACATGTTTTAAAAGTCTCTTTATCTTCTTTCTTCATTGCCATCAAGGAATAATGATCAATTGGGAGCTCACAGTTATGGCGATTCTATACAAAGCCAGCGGTGAGCTCCTCCCAATTCTCGATGTGAGACATATCCAATATCGAATACCACTGAGGGGCTAGACCAGTCAAGCTTTGTTGAAAAAGTTGCATCATCAGAAGATAGTTATCATTGTATCCACATAGGGCTCCAGCATATAATCAAAGATGGGTAATAGGATCACCTGCCCCTTTGTACTTAGGAAATTCAGGCATCTTAAATTTGGTGGAAACTTTAAAGTAGGAAAGAAGCAAAGATTTTAGAAGTTAAAATTCCCAAAAATGCAGGCACCAGAATAGATTTTCAGGGCATCTTCAATGCTCCTAATCTCCTGCACTGAGACAGGGTCAACATGATAGGAAGTTACTTGCTGCAATTGACAAGAGAAAGGATTAGGTTGATAATATTGCAGTGCTACCACTCAGAAAGAAGGTGCCTGGTACATTCCTATGTTTTGGCTCAGATAAGCTGAAAACTACTAAGGAGGCCTACTTGAACTCGTACACTGCTAAGAAGGCATAAGTTGAGGAGTTGTAAAGGTAAAGACTTGTCTAGGCTAAGAGGTTTCCAATTGATGATAATCCTTATATTCTGTGAAATGGTCTTGCTATTCTACTCTTGAAACTGGGGGCATCTAATTGTGAGGTGGCACAATCTGACTAATCTGAAAAGTGGGAACATGGGTAATTGCCTTAGTTAAGAGCCATTGTCAAATTGGTAATCTCCTGATCCTTAGGGGCACCAAGGTGGTGTTATGATACCAAAAATTATTGCTGGCAATGTCCTAAAAAGAGATGGTGTAATTCTAATTGATTATCCAGGAACAAAAGTAGTAGCGACAATAGAAGGTGTTTCAGTGGGGGAAACTGTGGCACCTAATTGCCCATCTTCGATGAAATTTGGACAAGTGGCAAATACCTGAATGTGACATTAGTTGAGACTTCAGATATCTCATCCATATTCCTAGCTCAAGCACTCGTAATAGTAGGAGAACGATGTAAACGAGGGAGTGGGCGATTGGTAGCAATGATGCCCGTAATGTAATATGCTTTAATTAAATTCTGCTTTTAGAATTAGCACTTTCTTAATTTTATTCATGGGATCATCCTCACTTTTAAGGGAAAAATGATGAATATTAATCAAATGTAAGAAATTTGTCATTAGAATCCAAGTACATTACCTCTTCCCATTCAAATTATCATTGGAAGGAAAATTACAAGTGCAAAAATTGAAATGAATGTTCACTTTATAAAATAGCAAATCATCCTTGCATCGCAAAAATTTAAAAATAATCCTAACTACTCTTCAACTCTTCAATCCTGAATGATAGTACAATGAAATTTCCTCAATATTTGAATAAGTGTCATAGGCTAACCTTATTGATCAACAATCTTCATGTGTTCTAGTTTAAGTTTCACTGTGGTTTTGAAAACTCTTAATTTGAAATTTTTTTTGAAAATTCATCAATGATTCTAATTAAAATCCGACAAAGTTGCAGGACGAAATTATAGGAAATGCTTTTTTAGAAAATTTTTACCTTAAATTCAGTAGAGTTTCGGGTAATATGTTTGGAAAAGAGTTTTGGGTAAAATGTTTTAGAAAACTTTTGGGTAAAATGTTTTGGAAAAATATCTACCTTAAATCTGGCAAAGTTTCGGGTGAAAATTAGGGTCTGTCAAAAACTTATGTTTGAACTAGAACATATAAGGACTTTTGAATAAGGATCAAAAGCTAGATTAAAATGAGAAATTTCTTCTGTATAGTATGAAATGGTCATTTTAGGGATTTAATCCCTTTTGACAAAATTAGGTAGGCTTCAAATCCTATGAGAACAATAATGTGTTGTCTCTTCTAAGGTGAAAGAATAGATGAATGTAGACACAGTGAACAAATAGGCTAGCATCGCTTTTCTCCAATGCTTCCTAATAATAATAATAAGGTTCTACGAGTTCTACCTTATAGCTTTTCTATATATGACATAAGGTTCACAGCTTTACTTAATGCATCCTAAAAAGGTTAATAGCTACCAGATCTTCAAACCTTAAATTCTCTAAAGAAAACCTTCTCAAGTTGGTGATCCAGCAAGAAAGAAGTTTAGTACTCTTATTAGGCTAACTGTTTACACAGCCACATCGTAGAGGGACCGACTAACCTCCCTAAACTAACTACAAGGTAAAACTAAGTTATGCAAAATTATGCTCAATAAAGTGTGGTGTGTGTATTTGGAGAAAAACGGGTTTTATAATAGAATAGGGAAAGCGGTAAAACATAGATCCTATACATACATCTTGCAAAACGAGCAAACTTTATATAGTTTATACAATTTATACATGTTAGTGCATATACTTAAACAGTTTATACATGTTAAAAATATTAATGCGTCCTAACGAAACTGAGTATGTATGCTTTGATTTAAGTAATCCAGAGATTATGGGTTGAGACTATCACTATAATGAGAGGAAATTGAGGTTGGACCAACATATATAAAATTTATCCTTAACAGAGTTAGCAACTGCCATGACCAAATCTGCATGTCTGGCCAAAGCGAGACGCGTGTCTCTTGTCTTTATTGTGACTAATGTGTCCAAGATCGCCCATATGTAAAAACTTATATTTTTGTTTTGAAAGGGACTTGATTATAGAGAATAAGAGTCACCACCCGATACTTTCGAAATGGGTGTGTCAAGAAACCTGATTTTTTGTATTTTAAAATGCCTTTAATTTGTGATTTCATGAAATTATGATAAAAGGCCTATATTTAGTGACTCTCAACTAATCTACGCAATCAAACATAATGGGTCTGGGAGTCCATTTATGCTCAGAAACTGATACGCTTGGATTACCTAAGGATATCCAGTATCCATTTCCAATCTTCACAATTAAAATCTCACCAAATAAGGTCTGATTTACTTATATCATAACAAAACAAACTCTAAATGTATATTATGCATAGGATGTGAGATGGCTACGCCTAATCGGACTACTTATATATCTCAAACGAGAATAAGCTAATCGCAGTTTGTGTGTGAGTGTAGTAGTATGCTTTCCTATTTGGCGATAATGCTGCCTGGGGATTTTCATATGCAAGGTAGACTCTCTAAATGCAATTTTAAATGCGAATCTTCTACTAAATTTCTATGCATCACCTGGCTTCTGCTAAAAACTGGGTTTATAAAGGATAGTTGATATGATAAATAGCATATAATGACTAAATGAATGATGAGGGTGATCATAATGGTGATGAAAGTGGTAATTAGACCCAGGGCATACGCCCAAACTGCCTACGTACCCCAAGAAGGGATCAAGTCCATAATGGTGATGAAAGTGGTAATTAGACCTAGGGTATATGCCCAAACTGTTTGCGTACCCTGAGAAGGGAACAAGCCATTGTAGTTCACACCTAAAGTGGTCTAAACTACATGCATGATTGAAAGATGAGGGACTGGTCCGAGTTAAGGTATCAATTTGGGAAGTTTACTGCTTGGCACTTAGGAATCTATTCAGGTAGTGAATCTGTGCTTGGCACTTAATTCGGGAGTAAGCTTAGCTTACTCTAATCTAATCAGGAGGTTGGCTCCAGGTGGTCCAGTCTAGTAGGAAGCTTGGCTCCCAAACTTGGCTTGGTGGGGAGCTTGGCTCCCAAGCTAGGCTAATGCAGAGCTTGGCTCCAGGTCTGGTCTAGTAAAGAGCTTGGCTCTATATCTAGTCTGGTAACTAGCCTGGCTCTTGAGATTGACTTTATGTCTAGTCTGGTAAGTAGCTTGTCTCCCGAGCTTAGCTCTATCAAGTATGACAGGGAGCTTGTCTCCCGAGCTTCGCTCTATCTAGTTTGATAGGGAGCTTGGCTCCAGGTTTGGTTTGAAAGGGAGTTTGGCTCTCAGTTTGGTCAAGTCTATGTTATATAGATCAAGGATTTGATGCTATGCGGATGCTCAAGTATGATGATAATTCTATCACAATATTGACACATTCACAAGATACATTTCACAGATATTTCTATGGGAGAAATAGATTTGGAGATTAATTGCTTTAAGCAATCCTAAGCTATTTCGATTCTCTGGAGTATTACTTGCTCAAGTAAATACTCTGGACTGATAAGCAATTAATTTCTAAGACTATTTATACCCTCGTGAGTGATGTTTGCATGCTTTCTGGTGTTCTACTATTTTTAGCATTACTTTAGGACAACAAATATCAAAACTTAAGTAGAATATCACATGCAAGCATGCATCATAATATGGTATTTTACCGTGAAGAAATTTCTAAGATTATCTTAGGTTTACTTAAACAAAATCATAGAATGGGCAGAACCTAGACTAGAAACATAAACTAGACACCCTTCATTGATAAAATGAAGATTTCTATTTTATGGAAAACATTTCATCTCAAAAACGTTGTCATGCTAACTATAGCACTTAAACAAATAAAGTGAAAAAATAATTTAGAGAAAGAACATTATAACAAACTTTGAAGCTTTAAAAGGACAGAACTTGAAAACTTTACAAACACCCTTGGAATCACTTAAAGTGGCTGGATACTAGGAGAGGACAGGGGGCTATTTTGGGATGGAAATGAGAGGCAGCGGAGGTGCCAATTTATAAGCATTTAAGGTGCCAAAAAGTTTGCATTTAAAGCTTAAACAAACCAATTTGAAATGATAGAGGAAGTCAAAACACTTTGCTAAACATGTTTTGCAAATTTATTTGCTAAACAAGGTAGGCAAACTAATTTGAATAACAAGTTAGGCAAGCAAATTTGCAAAAATAAAGTAAGCAAACAAGTTTGGAATAACTAGTTATACAAAAAGGTTTGCAAATTAAAGTTAGCAAACAAGTTTGAATAACAAGGAATGTAAAAAAGTTTGCCATTAGCCTATTAGGCAAAGCTTTTGGCAACATGCACAAGAGGAGGGACGGTTTGGCCTGAACCCTAGGTTGGGCCAAGTTTCGTGAAGTTCGGGCTTTACTTGCAAAGATTTAGACCATTCTAAGACTTTTGGCGCAGTTTTTGATAGATTCTGAGAACTCTTGGGCACTTTTCGGAGCAATTTAGACCAACTAGACTAAAACCAAGCTCAAATTGAGTTTTCTAAGATTGAGTTACGTTCATTTGAAAATTACTGCATCAAAACGAACTGAAATAGAAAAAGGGCTACCAAAGCTCCTCTGTACCATAACATTTGCAGGTTTACACCAAGAGACTCTTTCCACTAAAATCAAGTACAAGGATTCTAAAAATGCCCTCAAAATGACTCCTGGGCCTTTCTATGGACTCGCAAATAACTAGTAAAAATTTGAGTCAAGACTTCATAGAGAGAGCCCCCAGAATTCAAATTAACTTAGCTTAGCCATACCTTTACCTCAAGGAAAATGTCTTGATCATTTTTGTGTGATTTGAAAGTCTTCTAACTTGATTTGAGGGTCTCAATGGTATCTATGGCTTGATTGTTGCAGTTTTGCTGATAAGTGCAATTTTAGGCATTCTGGTGTCGAAACTACCTCCAAAGGCACCTTTTGAATGCTCCAACCTTAAATCTAAATTCCTTCACTTGTTTTTGCATGTTCTAGAGTTTTTCACATTTGTTGCATTTGATTTGATTGCTTTGATCAATATTGCTTTATAGGTCTGCCGACAATCTTCAAAATTAACTTTCAGGGCACATTGATCTTTGAAACTTGAATTTGATCAATTTTTTAATGTAAAAATGTTAAATTTCCCTCCATGAATACCTTCATGAATTCCTATGACGTTTCAATCTCATCTGGGCTCTCAATTTGACCTTGTTTTAAAATCGGGGGCAAAATGGTCATTTTTTACCTAACAATTCTCAACATTGAATCTAGGCTAATTTTCTTATCTAAAACTCAAGGATAAATGTTAAAAATATTCTGGAGCTAGAATTAAATATTTACAAAGATATTTTCTCGTAAGAATGAACTTTAAAAATGCACAAAGTGCCGGGCAAAAATGGGGTGTCAACATTCCTACTATAACTAATTTGGCTAAGCCCCTGATGTATCCACTACTTGGTTTCCTGGCATATCTTTTAAGAACATTGACATGGTCTTTTTGCATCCTCAATCTAATTGTTGACTCCAACATCACCCCTACACATCACTTCATTAAAATCTCTGAAGAGAAAGTGAAGCTCCTGTACTATCTCACTAATGACATTCCCATTGATCTTCCATTCTTGTTGTTTAAAAACATGTGCATTGTTTTCAACCAAAGGATCACCCACTTTGGTCTTCCTTAGGGTGTGTTTATCACTACTTTTCTACGGTCCAAGTTTAATGTGGTCTATCGGGTTGATGAAATTGCCATTGGTCAAGAAAAACCCATAAGCTGTATAACCATCTCCAAAACCAATACACAGAAAAGGCCTTGCCCTTTAATTTGCTCTCCTCTACCCTTGGTTTTTCTATGGGTCCTTTTTCGTACCCTCTTTAACTCTTGAACCATTGAGTGGCGTTTCCTTTGGTTCTACTATCACTGAGCTTAACTCTGTGGTGGTATGTGCACTTACTACATTGACTAATCACCATTGACTCATCTTGAGGATTCCCTGACCAAGCAGTCTGATTGTCTGGAAGAATCTATAAAACTGATGGTTGACAGTCTTCAGCATTCACTACTGCATGAACTTGGCCCAGCAAATAGAGTTGTAGCTCACTGTTAAAATCAGATTGACTTCATCATGAATTGTTTAGGCAATATCTCTTCATCCATTCAGAGTTCCATTGCTCACCTCACTACACAAGTCACTGATCTCAGCACTGAAATAGATGATTTGGTTGGCACCTTTACTTGGATTAAGAACATGTGTCACCTTTGATGCTACCTCTAATACTGTTTAATCTCTATTGTGGCCTCTGATGATGTTCTTGTTTCCAAAATGTTTTGTTTAATGACTGAACTATTATATTTTTTTAGGGTTTATGACCATCCTCTATTAGTACTGTTTTATTTAAGACTGATGTTGCTTCTCACTGTTAGAAGTAGTACTTAAGTTTTATTTCTATTTTCCTGATATGTACTGACCGTCTCATGTTTATGAACCACTACTACTATTTATTCTATATTGTGGCCTCTGATGACGTTCTTGTTTCCAAAATGTTTTGCTTAATGACTGAACTATTCGATTTTTTTTTGGGGGTTTATGACCACCCTCTCTTAATACTCTTTTATGTAGCACTGACGTGCTTATCACTGTTAGCAATAGTACTTAAGTTTTTTTTTCCTATTTTCCTAATATGTACTGACCTTCTCATGTTTATGAATATCAAATGGTTTCTCTTAGACTTAACTGCATGATTATGTCTACCAGCCTGTTGCTCTTAATAATTCATATTGCTGTGCTGGTTCCTCGTCACTCTTTGAAAATTACTCACGAAAAGGTGGAGAAAATGATATAAGGGAAATATACATGCTTGAGGTTGAGTTGCTATTGATGTTATGTTAAGTTGCTAAGGGAGTTGACGTGGAGTTGATTTTATGTATTGCTTGTTATAGTGATTGCTTGATAAAGATGGAGTGTGAGTTTTTTTTTATTTGGAAATTGATTTTAAATTCTTATATGTTGATACATTTAAGAACTTTTTAGTGTTTTCGAGTGGTTGATCAAGACATTTTGTTTAGATAGCCTTATGACATTTTCCTTTACTTGTAATTTGGGGTTCGGGTGTTAGCTTTATCTTAGAATTGCCAAAGGGAGAGATTGTTAGTGTTTTGCATTAGCAATTCCTTTGTTTATAATTGCACTAAGTTATTTTTGTCACAAGTTAATGTAAATGGTTCCCCAACACAAAGCAAAGAGAGAGTGTGCACCATAAGCTAAGGTTGGGAAAAGAAGCAAAGAAGAAAAAGGTAGTCAGCTGCCTTGTCTAGGAAAAACAATGTGCAAGCCTGCCTCACGAGCAACTTTGAAGAATCTCCTGCCCATGAGATGCCCACGAGTTGCCTAGAACACTTGGCAGTGTGCGAGCATGCCTCATAAGCAGCTTAGGGGAATCTCGCACCTGTAAGTTGCCCACAAGCACATCTAGGATTTTTAAAAGTTTGCTTGAATGACTCTTCTACCCTTGGCTTTTGATATAAATAGCAAATATCTTTTCCTAAACCCTACCTTTGGATCCTACACCACTCACCCATACTTCTTTTGAGCAAAACACTAAAAGGATGATCGTGGCTTGGGAGATTTTCAGTCAATGACCTCATTTGCCATCTTTGGCAAAGATCTAGCATGGATATGCTCATGCCTGTTGGATTGCATTAGACCAGGGAGCTTCTTTTCCTAGGTTTGAAGATTATTTTCTTCATGGGTTAATGTTAGTTACGGGATGTCTAGCAACCAAGGTTAGGTGGAAGTTTTACAAGTAGATTAATGGGGATTTGATTGGGATCTTGTAATAGTTTATGTTTGTGCCTTATAACCTCATTTTACAATAGTGAAGAAACTTTGCCTGCTCCATACAAGAATCTGGGGTTGTTTTTTCCTTTGAGTTCAAAGGAGTTTTTACCCTTATCAACAAATTATTGTGTCACTTTGGATGATTGTTGATTTTGTGTTTTTTTCCATTAATCGTTGTCTCATTGCTTGGGCAGTGTTGTTTGGTTTGGATACTAGTTTGTGATTTTGGGACTTTCACTTTCAATTGAGTAGGTTCTAATTTGGTTGGGTTTAATTAACTCAACAAACTCAACTCTTTACAAAAAAAGTCGCTGTTTAAAATTAAAATAATCTATACAATGCAATCCTTTATTACTAACACGCCCTCCTCTCTCTCCCTCTCTCTTTCTCTCTCTCACGGGCACACACACACACACCCCCTTCCCTCGTGTTTTCATTGGTATTATCTTGTCCTTTTGCTCTGATGGTTTGTAATGCATGATACTATTGCAGGGAAAAAGGCAACATTTGATGATTGAGTATAGGGCATTGGCATAAAGAGATTTTGACGATGGCATTTTTGAGTTTATTTGCCTTTCTATTTATTTATTTTTTTTATCATGGTTCTATTGCAGGGAAGAAGGCAACATTTGATGATTGAGTGCAGGGCATTGGCATGGAGAGATTTTGACGATGGCATTTTTTAGTTTATTTGCCTTTTTAATTTTTTTTATTTTTTTCTGTTTCATTTGTGACACTAGTTTTTGTGAGATTTAGGTGAATGATTTGATTTAACAAGGAATTTTTGTGGGTTTCTTTGGAAGTAATATTGCAAAAACATAATTAACTTAGTTATCAAGTTATTGCAATGGTCTATGGTTGGTCCTGTATATTTATTTGTTATTGATTGGTATATTTTTTCAGTTATTTTGGTTATTGTTGTCCATGATCATGTAGTTGACATGTGTGGAAAATAAAAATGGAGAATTAGTTAGGAAGATATGATCCTCATTGTTTTGCTGGCAAACAAAAAGTGCTCGACTGAATTTAGTCATGTTGCAAGATACGTCCAGGTGTTTGGAGTTATATAAGTTGGTAAAAATTTATAAAAGTTACAGTTTTATAATTCGTGTAGTTGACAGAAATTTTAAATTTTATAGAGATTTGTAGAGTTTTGTAAAGAAAAAGAAAGCTCCAAACCCTCCTAAATCGATTTATTGTGTTTCTTCTTAAATTTTTTTATAGAATAGAGCAAAAAATAACTTTTTAGAAATTTTTTTATTTAATGTCATTCAACATATTTTTTGATACTTATTTAAGAGATCTTCTTAAGGGACTCTATGCATATCTTTATTTATTTAACAAGTACCCTTCAGAAATTCGTTAGGTGTTTTTTTCCCCATTTATTTATTTAACAACTGTTCTCAAGTGATTTTTTTGGGTTGAAATCTTTAGCACAGTACTTTTGATTGTTTGGAATTTACAAGCTTTTGTGGGGTAATGTTACTAGTAGCGTGGTACTTTAATTTTTTGCTAGTTATTTTAGTGAATTTACATATTCTAAAGGAAAAGGCAAAATTTTTTGAGGAAAAAATATTTACGAAACCAATATTCAAATTTTTAGGAGAAGACAGTAAACTGAACAAATTTTCAAGACTTCATCGAGCTAATGGAAAAATGTCTAGTCTCTAAAATCAATCATCGATTGATTTGTTTGAATGTGGATGAAACCTACCTACCATTGTTAATGGTAACTGTGAACCCAAACCTTAGCTTGGGGGCCACCTTGAACATAAACAAAAGTGTAGTCTGAATTAGGTTTCAGAATCTTAAACCATTGAGGAAGCTCATAAACATTCTTCTCTCGAGTTGGGGAGAGACCCCATAGAGACCCTGCAGCAGCGGAGGCTGAGAGGTTTTCAATCGTCAGCTTGAGATCTCTTATCTCCCTCTTAGATGTATTCTTGATTATAACCTTGTGCCGATAATACCTTCTTCTTCCAACGGTCCATGTCCCGGTTATTGAATGAAGGAATTCTACTAGTCTTGCTGCAAATTAAATTAAGACCAAACTTTAGATCAATTACTGCCTCTCGTCAAACTCATTTTACTGGTTATTTTGATACAATCCTAAATTATTGCAAGTGTAGTTCATTAGGGTAGCAAATAAGTGAGTTGAGATCAATAGTAAATTGTTAAAGTTTGTCTGAGTTTCAAATCGAACTGTTTGTTTAATTACATTTTATTTATTTTTTTTCTTTTTATACATCGAAGTTTGTTATATTTTTGTTATTTTTTCTTGAGCTTTGTTTATTTACGTTTTATTTTTTTTTTCTTTTTACACAATGAAGTTTGTTATATATTGTTATTTTTTTTTTTTTGAGCTTATCTTTAATGAAATTAAATAGATGACTCAAGTTGCTTGTTAATTATTAATTATTTATTTATTTTTCTTTTATACATTCAAGTTATAAACCATTCAGTTGGATTCAAGCTAAGCTTAAGAAGTTTCAAATTTTGTTAAAGCTTGGTATAGTTACGCAAAAAATTGACCTTAAACTTTGGTTCTTTTTATAACCAGCCCTAAATGTAGTTAATGAATTCTCTTTTAGGACAAAGCAAAATGAAGGCATGAATTTCCAACGGCAACACTAACCTGATTTTGAATAGGGCGTTGCTGTTGGTGTTGGTGTTGCTTTTACTTTAGGGTGATAACCTGCAAAACCAACATATTTAGGCACAAAACTAAGGCTTAGTTTGGAGGAAAAAAAAAAAGAATTAGTTTTTATATAGTTAACTCTTAGCTAACTACTAAAAAATTATTATTATTTTTTTTTTTTTGAGTTTGAAAACTTAATAAAGGTAATTTTTGGTAACTAACTTTTTATTAATTTAACATTTTTACTCTTCATAGTTTAAAAAAAATTAAAATGTAAAAAGGTAAATTTGATAATTTAAAAAAAAAAAAACCAAAAAATTGATTAGTTAAAAACTAACTATTAATTAATGGTTGCCAAACAAAGACTAAAAAATTAATTAATCCCTTCATTTCTAGCAGTTCAAATAAATAAAATGACTCAAAATTTGAGGGGAGATTCAAAAACACATGAATAAAAACTTCCCAAGTTAAGTTTCTAGCTAGCTACTACTCACTTGGTGTTGTTTGTTGGGACTTTGGTGGCTCTTGAGGATGATGGGAACCTGCAGCAAGTTTAGATTATAAGGACGTGATCAAAATGAAAGTCGAATCGAGAAGAGTCAACGTACACAATCTTATTCAATGTATGTATAATAAGAGGGACTATTTCAAAAAATATGCATTCTAGATGAATGTATAATAAATTGTATATGTATCACAGAAGAGGTCGATCCATTAATTATTGGGAGTAAATGAATGATAATCCCACCTGAGTTTGCTGCAAGACTCTGCAATTTAGAGAAAAGGCCAACAAGAGGAGCAGAGCCAGAAATTGTAGGCTCTGTTTGTTCATAATTGGAGCGATCATCTGAGAACTGGTCATCGTTGGAGGGACCACCGACTAGGGCTCCGAGTATGACATTAGGGTTGGGCTGAGAGCGATGGTACCAAGTCTCAAATCCTTGAACACATCCAACTGAAGAATGGAGGACAGAGATTGAGGCAATGGATGCACCTCTGTGGTGAACGTGAATAGGATAATTTTTCCCATAACCAACCATGTAGCTTATGGACTTGGGATTCTTGCCCAGCATGTAATCCGCCTATTACGGGGTATTTGGGATACCAAAAAATTAGCAAAAATTACAAAAAAAAATAATAATAATAAATAAATAAATAAATGAATTCTCTCAATTATACATATTATTTTTACATTAATTTTTGTATTTTTATTGTACTTTTATATATTATGCATTATATATACACAAAAATTAATAACAGCACATACACTGCATGGTAAAATTAGTAGTATTAATTTTAATGCAAATTAAAACGCCATAAATTAATTCATAATGCTCGTGAGTTTCGTATATTAAGTAATGAAACCATAGAAGCTAGCCCAGAAATACTAAAAAGAGAGTTTCGCTTCACTCTCAATTTTGAAGTCTGAGTATTAGTGTGGCTGCGAATTGGGGTACCGAGTCTTTTCAAATCTTTAATTTAAGATCTTTATGCATTTTAAAGTTGATTAATGATCATGCAGGTGTGTCGTGAGTATTTTAAATATAATGCATAGCATGTAATATGTTGATATAAATATTAGTGTTACTTAAAAATGTACTTAAATTTAGATGATTTTTTTTGCATAAAATTAAAAAGGAAGAGATTTTGATATAATACGTTGGTTTTTTTTTTTTTTTTTTCCATCAAATACTGGCGCGCAGTTGATTTTTAAGGGGAAATTAAAAAAATAATTTTTATAAAATAATTTCATTTTCATAATCATAATTTCTGGTATTTAAAAAAAAAAGTGAACTTTAAAAATTTTCATAAATCCATAAACTTTGACTTTTTTATTAAAAAAATTCAAAAAATACTCGAGTATTAACCTTTGTAACTTTTCTTCTCTTTTTCCAAACCATAAGTTGAAGAAGAAGAAAAATGAGAACAAAAAAAAAAATACAACATTAAACTCCATAACAAACTTAATTTCAATTATTGATGTTATCAAGATGCGAGATTTTTTTTTCAATTATTGTTACTTAAAAATGTGCGTGCACGCGCACGCGTGTGTGAAGAAGGGCAATCCTGATTGTTATATGGACAAATATATATATATATACACGTTGCTGCACATTTGCTTATGAAAAAGGTATTTGCATTTGACGAGACCTACCTACTTCTTTTACTTGATACGGTGCTTGACAAATTCCCAGAAATTCTAGAAGCAACCGTGTGATGGCCTCAACTTGGTGTTCAATTTTTTTTTTTTTTTTTTTTTTTTTTGTTTTCGCGTTCGTCATCTATACTTAGGGTAAAAATAATCACACTTGATCCAAAATAGATTAGTCAGCTTTGTATTTTTTCCTTTTTTTTTTTTGTGGGTGTTCATCATCTGCACTTAATGCAGAAATAATTACACCTGATACAAAATAGATTACATCTAATGCCCAAAATCAATTACACTCGAATGAAAATCTAGTTAATGCAATTGCTTGAAAGGGGGAGGAAGAGAGAGAAAGAGAGATGAGCTCTTTCATTACAGTATTATCACTTGATGTAAAATTAGTTACCACTAGCACAAAGTTAGTTGCAGTTGGTGCAAAATTAGTTGCATCTGAACGAGTATCAATTAACGTAATTACCACAAAGAGAAAGAGAGAGATTTTATTCCGCTATCAAAATCTCTTCAATTTTTCATGCCTCAATGCATGATCAACAATTTTTATATTTTTGAAATTTTCATTTATTAATTTCTCCTAATTTATATACCTATTTGTATGTGTTTTTGAAAAATTAGTCTTAATAATCAAATGTCTATTTGAATCAAAAAAGGGTAATTAAGTCTTGATAATTTGTTTAATCTAATTAAAAAATTTAAAGATTAAGAGAAGAAGAGGTAAGATATGGCAGTGTCGTCGGATATGATTTTATATTCTATTTTTCATCTTCTTCTTCTTTTTTTTCTTTACTTTAAAATTTGTGATAAGAGAAAACAGTAAAAAAGAGATTATAATAATCATTGCTTAAAAGTTTTTTAAGATTTTCTTTTAAATTAAATAGTCAATTTATATGGATTCAAAATTTTAATTTTTGAAGTTCGTTAATTTCTCTTAAATTTTAGAAGTTTTGTACATGAAAATGAAATTATTGTATCAAAAGTTCATATTTTTGTAATTTTTCCTTCTTTTAAATATTATTAAAAATTTTATGTCTAATTTTAGTATAACATTACGAGACATTTTCCCGTACTTGTACGAGTGCATTGTACTAGAAAATACAATACAACAGTCCATGCATGCAACACGGGCCTCTAAATATACCTGTGATTTAGCGAAGTTGAGGAGGTCGTGAGGTTGAAGTTCAGCATCTGGACATTTGAGTGCGGTGCGAGCCTGAGAAAGGTAATCCGAGTAGACGGCTAGAAGAAATGCAGCAGAGGCGGCATATTGCATGTTGTTCCATTCACGAACGTATACTAATCCGCCTGACATGATGTCATGTGTGTGTAAATATATATATATATATATATTACACACCAATTTTATTAATAATTCATCGGTAACTCTGTTGATGTTGTGCTCAACAGAAATGTTACAGTATCAGAAAAATATATTAAAGAATATCACAGAAGAATATAAAAACTCAGTTTATCACTTTAAATAAAAACGCCAACTAAAATATACTTTAATTATAAAAAAACTATCCCCATAAATTTTTTTTTTTTTTTTTTTTTTTGGGATATATTCTTTCAGCTGAGAAAAAAAGTTCCTACGCTGATCGATTGTGACTTTAATTTGGGTAATCCGCGTCCTGGGTCGACCAACTTGGCAAATTAGACCACAAAGGACCCCCACTGCTGAGAGTAGGGCGCGTTCCATAAAAGCCAAAGTATATTTGGATCGAATTCAAATAAGGTCACAATATTTATGTGTGCATATATATATTTTTTTTTGGGGGGGGGGGGGGAGGGAGAGAGTTGTGCTAACCAGGAGTCATGCCAACATTGTACCCCTCATTCTTTTGCAGACAAGCACATGCAAAGAAATCTGCTTTGGCCCGATATTGTTCCAGTATGGAAGTGTATGCTCCACCGCCTCCCTCCATTAATACCTACACATCATTGTATATCTATTACGTCCAATAATCTATACTAAACACCACAGTTTGGTGGAAGTCTTTTGTTTGTCTAATTGAAGTCACCCAGATGAAGAGAACTTTATGTCATAATTTGATTAGAACGCAATTACTCATAAAATTTCACGTTTACAATTCCTTTTAAGCTTCAGTAATGAAAGGTAATTTCCCCTTATAATGTAGCATAATAATCGCCCACCATCAAAATTTTTAATTTTATTTTTCATTATGTGTTTGTGTGTATATATATATATTCTACAAAATTTGTACAGTTGTTGAAACAATACTAGATCTTTTCGATACAACAGTATATAGTTACAAAAAGTTCAGTAATTAATAGTTACCTTAGACATAAGGATTTGTACACCAGCATATTTGTTGTCCCAAGAGAATTCCCTGACGGCCCACCCAGTTCCACCCATAGAGACAGCATTATTGGCAACATATTTCAGATAGTAACCATCCTGGGTTGCCCAGAAGAGCCACGCAGCTGCCCACAGCAGTTCATCCTTTTGCGCGCGCCCCCCACACACAAAATTATATATGAGCAACAAAATAACTAATTAAGAAAACTAAGGAGGTATTTAAGCAATCAGACTATAATTAGTATTTAAGGAACCAGGCAATGATACATTACTGAACTAGCTAGGGAAAATGTTTAACTAACCGAATAACCCGATGATGTATAATATTGCTTTGCACACTTGATGGAATCATCATACAAACCCCTAAATGTGTCTGCAAATGAGAAAAGCTGCAAACATTAAACAATAATTTCTGTTAGAATTATTAGTGCAAACGTCCGAACCCTTCCCCATGCATGCTGATTCCCTACAAAATGAACTACGTATATTTGAACGGATCTTGTCATTTAATATATCTATATATATATGTAAATTCTGACCTGTTTTGCATGTGTCAGAAGAAGATTGGAGTAGGAAGAGTTGTAAGGCTTGAATGCTAGAGCAGCTGCAGCCAAAGCAGCTGCTGTTTCACCAGCAAGATCAGAGCCGGGATTGCTTGGATCCACCTTGTAAGCAGTCCTTGGGGTTGTCATGTCCTCCGCACGTTCCCAACAGTAGTGATCCGATTCTCCATCTCCCACCTGATCCATGATGATCAATTAATTCACCATCCAAAATTATAAGAATTGATACCAAATAGTAAAAATTATTAATGGGCAATACAATACAAACATACTTTTTTAGAAATATTAGTCATAATTATATGATATAGAATTGTGGGTCTGTCAATTTAAAATTACAAATATAAAAGTATAATCTAATTACAACATTATTAGTGCATCCTATAGGATTTTAGTTTTATGGGAGAGCATAAATATGGTACAATGTAGTTTTAACTATAAATATGGAACAACAAGAGCTATAACTACAGGTAACATGCATGCAAGGTATATATAAATATGGAAGAAAAATAGTGCAACTTTAATGCTCATTTATAACTTCACAGAAGTTTATGAGTAATTTCCAATTTTTATTTCTTTTTTTTGGGTCTGAAAAGTTTGGGTTTCAGAAGACTTATATATTAAATTTGAAAGTTCTAGAAACTAGCTAACAGGGTTGCTGCAATTCAAAACTAGCAGCAGCTGGTAAAATGTAGGTTTGACATTGAATATATATGTTAACCTACCCCTCTATATATTACTATACAAGAAGCATTTGTTCCCACATTTTTTTTTTTTTTTAATAAATGCACCTAAGAAGCAAATTTACTCCTGATTGTGGAAAAGCAGTGATATGGGTGTTGATCACCTCCGAGTTTGTACGTTCAATGTGGAGGTTCTTGATCATATGCATTGCGTCATTGATCAACAACGGAGAAATATTAAGCAAAAATATTAAATATTTAAATTAGTACGTACTACAATAAACTACTTAATTTGTTAAATGAAAAAGATAATCTTGTGCAGGGGATTGATATATATATATATATATATGCAATAAATAACTTATTTTTCTCTTTGGTTCTTATTTTTCTCTTTGGTTGACTGCTTAATTATTAACCGGTGACCAAACATGGAGCCTGCACATATATATATATACATGCCGTAGGAAGGAAAAGTGGGAAAATGCTTGTGGTTGAGAAATAATAAAGTGATAAAAAATTAATGGGTAGAAATAAAATATGATATTATAATTATACGCACGTGCCTGTCCCCAGAGAAGGTTAGGGTGAGTGTGAGCCTTGATGAAGTAATCAGTCCCCCATTTGATGGCAGCCAAGGTGTGTCCCATCTGATTGAGGCCTACAATCTCTTTCCTGAACTCAATGGCTCCCCATGAAAGCATTGTCACGCTATAAGCCATTGGCAGCCCAAACTTCACATGATCTCCTGCATCATAGTACCCTCCCACCAAGTCCACCTGCCCATCGCCAACCCATGTATCCGATACATTAATATATTATATATATCTGTAGTACTACTATATACCCAAATCATACTAGGGAAGTTCATACATGCGTCTTCAGATTAATATATATAATATATATATATAGAGAGAGAGAGAGAGAGACTCACTCCTTGAAGGAAACCATCACGTAGTCCAGAGTTGCCGCGCCACTTCACCCTTTGCGTGACGGGTAGTTTTCCAGATCTCTGTGCCTCAAAAAACATCAAGCTTCTGTCCAATGCATAGCCGTAGTCGAAACTGGCTGCAATGGTTGCCTTCAGCCCCACCACACTAACCAGCATGGCAACGAAGAGACACCAAGAAGCAAAGCTCATCATGGCTCCTAATATTGTTTCCACAGACTCAGAGATAAGAATAAGATATATTGAGTGTGTATACGAATATATGATCTTGGTATATATATATATCGACAGAGAGCTAGATATGAAAAATAGAAAGAATAGTTATTGGTGGGTGGAATTATTAGTATGTTGGGAAGAAAAAGCACAGGGTGGTAGCCTTCACGTTCCTAATGGAACCCATAAATAGAGCTCCCCACGTTGTGCTGTTGACATGTGCTGTTCATTCATTGTATAAATGATCATTTCAAAGTCTAGAAGTAGAGATATATATCTGGCGTAGGACTTGCGTGGAAATGCTCATGGACTGGCACGACTTGATATTAGTCGATCAAAGCCAGACCTGCTTGATTAAAAATGGTCATGATCCAATGGTGTGAAGTCTATGGTAAGTAATTTATAGACCTCTGACATAAACTAACAAAATGGAGACAACTAATGGAAAAAAGTCAATGGGCAGATCACCACTCTATTATCTGACTTAATAATATAATTAATAATTCCATACATCTAATCAAGACTTCCAACGCCATGGGGTTATGATCTAGTTCTGTCTTTCTCAATTTATGGGCCCCATCTAACCTGTCCGTAGCATGAACAAATTTCAACCATTTACGGTGAAGAAAGTCTCATGGGGTATTAGGCTTATCACTATGCTTCTCGCACCCTTTTGAAGGTGGTTAAAATCTCGGTTTAAATCTTTAAATTTAATAATTTTATAACATTATGATGAAAATTTTGTTAAATTATACAAAAAAAATTTTAAAAGATTTAAAATAGGTCAAATTTCAATTTAAGGATGTAAAGAAATAAAATCTCGATTTTATAAATAATTTTATCGATTTTAAAAATTGAAAGATTTTTTTGTCTAAGATTTCTATGGTTTTAATTAATATAGATTTTTATAGGATTTTTATTTTATTTTCAAGCGATGGATCATAAGTGGTTTATTTGTTACTTTATTTGATAAAATTTTCTAATTATGTAGCATTATTCTTTCTTATACTATATTAGTTGAACATCATGTGTATTTTTCAATTCAATTGACTACAATAAATTTAGTATAGTAGTTAGGATGAAAAAAAAAATATATACGATAAAGCGATATAAATATATTTCTAATCCAACAAAATTAAGTTGAAATAGAGTTCGTATTTTAATGATAATTGTATATGTCATAACAAATATTTTAAAAGTCTCAATTGTATATTGTGCTAAAATGAAGTGTAAAATTGAATATAGAATCTTTTATGAGTTTTGATGAGAAACGTTTTGTTGATATGAGTGAATTTTTGTGTATAGTATTTTCTTGTTGCCTATTTTATTTTTTCTCTTATTTATAACTTTTTGTGTTTATAAAAAAAAATGGTAAGTTATAAATGAACAAAATGTAGACTATACTTTTGTGTGATAGGCACTAAGTATATCTTACGATTCTACGATTCAATTTTTATACTCTTCACTTTTTGGTCATACCATGTCTCAAAAAATAATAATACAAAAACAATTGCATAAAAATATAAGATATATTGGAAAATTCTAAACTAGGGGAAAAAAAACCCACGAATGAAAGTCTAACTCAATAGTTCACTCCAAACAATAACACAAGTTGACAACTTACAACCTATCCTTAGCCAAATTCCCTGTTGGAATTAATGGATATTTGAAGATTTTAAAATTTTGTATTTAATTAATGTATCATGCAAGTAGAATGTATATTCATGTATTAAGCAACTAAAAAGTTTAAAGGTTTGTGTAGAAACATTATAGAAAAATATATGCTTCAAATATAAATACCCTATTGGGTTTGTTTGTAAGTTGGCCATGAGTTGGCCACTATAAATGGCATGAAGTAGCCCACCTCAAAGTGTTAGTTTTCATAGTATAAGGATGAGGAAAATACCTTAACTCTAAGCTTGAAGATTGTAGATGCGCAGGGGAAAGATTCTTGATCAACACTCTAGCCTTTTAAGTTATTCTCAAATTTTTTTTCTCTTTAGATGGCATTTATGTGGTCATATACCAGTCTTTGAGGCTCACCTCAGTTTATGTCAAAGAGAGTGAGATAAAATATTTGAGTATTTGAGATATTATCTCACTACATCAGAGAAAATCTCTCAACCACTAAGAGAATCTTTCATCCACTCTCGCTATCCTAATACACGTTCAGTGTATATAATGTATATGAAAATAATATCTCAACAACTGAGATAAAGCATCAGAGAAAATATCTTAACCATCCAGAGAATTTTTCTAAGAGAATTTTTCTCACCCACTCGGCCATATCCTATTATACGTTATATTTACATATAACATTATAGCTCCATTTCATACAAAAGGATACCTGTTTAGCCAATTAGACCTGGGCTCATCGAGATTAAATTGAACTAGCTTGGGGATCAAAGGCCCATGGACTCCTAGCTCTAACTTAAAGGATTTGGGCTCTATCTTCTTATGACATTCCATCAGCCTTTTAAGTTAGCCCCAGGCTATTCCATTAAAAGCCAAGGGCTGGACTCTAGTTTTCGATGTTAAAATTCATTTAATTAAAATATCTTTTAATAAAACAAATTAGGTCTTAGACCAATAATATCCACTTAATTAAACCTCCATTATATACTCGTAATTAAGCCAGAAAACCTTGGACAAGGTAAGTTAAACAGTCTAACAAAAGAATCAGGGATCACTATAATATCCTGTCCTCTCACATAGCTTATAATTTCACTACCCCTTTCTTCTCCCTCTTTAGGAGGTAATTACAAAATAATCCTTTAACAGCTTCAGGGACACAGTGGGGATCAAATTTCAAAAAGTATGCCCACCCACGGTCACTAAAGTTTTGGTACCACCTAAAGTTACCACCCCTAAAATGTTCCAGTAACGATGTTCTCTCTATCACAATTGGTTCATCCTCCCAAAATCTGCCCTATTCAATCTCAGCATCCATAGATTTAAACCTATGGCAGTCATAAGTTCGAGACAAATTACTTCATCAGGTAGGCATTTTTCCGGGACCTATTACTACTCAAATGAATAAAAATAAATACCGAAACAATACCAAATTAGTTCATATGCGTCCTACTTTATTCATGTTCCAGTTTTATTAGAAAATCATTAAGGTGATGAAAATACGCAAGAAATTTTCAAAAATCTGTTATAGCACAAATATTGCTTCTTCACACCTGACATATCCTAAGTCCACCCACAAATGGTGGCCCAAACTATATTGTCAAAATGTAAAGGTTTTCATCACAATGCACCATTCTTCAAACAAAATCAACAGACCAGACAAATGCGTCTTCACAAAAAAACAACCACGCTTTGAAGAATGGGGAGGACTTCATAAGGGAGTCTTTGTAGTACCATGGATTTTTCAAAAAATTAAACCAAGAAAGTTAAAGAAATCTTACTACGAAGTGAAAATTGACCGCGTCTAGAAAGTGCGTCTAAACTAACCCCCAAGTATAAGGGCGTGCGGTGTAGTTTTATCTGCTAAGTCCATGATCATATCTACAGGGAACTATGAGATTGAACACTAGGGTTTTCTAAGTTCTTCTATCTACTGGTTTCGTTTTAAAAACGAAAAAAGAAAAAAAAAAGGTTTTGGGTTTGAAAAGCGTTGATTAAGTAACTAACAACCAAATAAAAATAAATTGCAAAAGCTAAACTAAACTAAAATTCAAGAAATTAAATTACTTCTATTCTAACTAAGAGAAAAGCAAGATATAAAATTAAACTAAACTAAAATAATGAAAGCAATAAAACTATGTATTTAAGATAATTTACGATTCTTGATTCAACTTTCAATTTCGAGTGGTTTATCACTTCACAATGGGATGTGTTAAAAACTACAATCTAAAGTTCATGTCAAAGGAATGATAGATTGGAAAGATGTCTTCGTTAGGGTTTACAAATTTCCCAATATTCAGTTTTAAAATCACGTTTAAGATTAGAAAATCGGAAAGATTTTCAATGAAAACACTTGGGTTCAAATCTAATTTAGGATTTGTTCAAAAATATTGAGAAAGTTAAAATCAAAAACCTTTACCAGTGATTACAGAGAATGTAGTCAAAGGTTTTTGTTTTTGAAAGCTTTTGAAACAAGTTAAAATAGATTTGAAAATCGTAGATCCCTATGCATAGGTTTTTGCAAACCATGCGAAGAGTTTACACACATCCCATAGATCATCTTAAACTGCTCTTCCTTGATTCGTTGAATCAAGAACTAGGGTTTACGCTAACATGACTTTAAATGAAACAAAAATAATCAATTTACACATATTTAATGAATCGAATGAATAAATCAGCGATACAATATTATGAAAAGGAAAAATGAAAGTAAACATACTCTGAAAGTAACTCTGAAATCGAATAATGGATTACAACTGCTACAAGGAATAAACAAGTTTCAAAAATCTGTAAAAGCATCTCACAAATAATGAAAAACCCTCAAAACTACTCTAAAACTCTCAAGAATATGCAAATAAGTAAAAGTAGGCTCTATTTGGTTTCGGCAATACATCAAGGTATATATAAGGATCATAAGAAAACCCTAAAAGAGCTGATTTAAAAACAAATGCCCACACACTATGGTCCGGACCACCCGACTGTGGGTTCGGACCACAGAACCTTGATTCTTCAGGTTCTGCTTCTAACAGTTTTCTATTCTCAACTTCCAATGTGATTTTGACTTTGAAGACGATAGATTCAGGTTTCGACTAAAATACAAAAGTTGTAGCCCTTTGAGTCTTCTTTCCAACCCAAAAAGAATCAGGTCAATCCGAGTTGTGAGTAAAATGATATGGTTAAAATACTGACAGAGTGTCAAGCTAAAACTTCAGCTATACACCACTTCAACCATCTTAAACTTCGGACCATTTTCTTCTTCTCGGCGGCCATGGTAATTAATCTCACTCCTTGGGATGGATCTTGGGATGTTGAGGAAGTCTTGAAAGTCATTGGACAAATTGGCATGTTTGTCTTCAAGCTATTTTCTCCACGCATGCCAAATGTTTGGCAAAATGCCTCAAAAGACACCAAAGCCTATTCTTGCACTTCCCTACTCCAGCGTGCTTTAGCTCCAGTCGGGACCACATGTTGAGGTTTCCAGACCACAATAGCTTCTTTACTTTCTTCACCACTGCTTATTTAGATATTTTTTGGCTTTTCTCTGCATTTTGAAAATAAAATACCATAAATTACAAAATATAGCTAAAACTTTAAAATTAATTGAATGAATGCATGATTTATGTTTTAAATTATACTTTGTAATTACACTTTTCAAGTGTAATCACACCCCCCAACTTACTTATTGCTAGTCCGTAACAATGAAAAAAATTCAAATCCTAGGACTAAATGGCATAAACCAAGCATTCTCAACTTATTCAAAAACAAAGATAAGTAAAGATTCAAATAAAAAGGGAGGTCCATTTTCATAGGAGGCACATGATCACACTTAGCGCGTGAGCCTAGCCCTTTAAATCCCTAGGTTCCCCCTAGTGGATGAATAACGTCTCGTGAGGGTTTGCAGTGATGCTACCCTCAGACATCTATGGCATGGTCTTAAAGTGTCAAAGAGTGATTAAGATAAAAAAAAAATGAATCAAGCTCAAGCCCAACAAGTCACAAAACCCAACTATCATTTGAAATTCCCAAGTGCTAAGCATAAATGCATGGACTATCAAAGTAGAAAGAGCATGTGTGCAAAATTGTTTCATTCATTCAACAAGATTGCAAGAGCATAAACAGAACTAGGTTTTGACTTCAAATGCTCACAGGGTACCACTCATAGAAAGGAATTCACTCATCAAGGGTTCACACATACCTATTAGCATATAATGCTATCCTAGTTGCACATAACCCTACAAATAAGTGAGTGAACTGAATTGAATTTCAAAGTAGACAGCTCATAACTATGTTCCAATGCATGTGCAAGAGATCACATCACAACTTACACAAGACCACTACATGCACAATACAAGAGTTACTTGCTTAGAATCCACTAGGTCTTTGTTTTGATTGTAACTTGGCCACAGGTAATGATTAATAATAGAGGATATGGAACCAAAGTGCATGTCTTGGGATAAAGATGCTCAAGTGCGCACAAGTCCCAAAATTCCCATTTCCTTTCCAAACCCCAACAAGGATCCCAGCAAGAAACTTATTCACAAACTTACAAATTGCTCATGAGACATTCTCAATAATTACAATACAATGCATGAGCCCCAAAATTACACAAGCAAAAAGGAATGACAAACTTTTTTTTTCCTTTTTTTCCTCTTTTTTTCTTCTTTTTTTTTTCTTTTTTCTCTTTTTTTTTTCTTTTTTTTCTTTATTTTTCTTCTTTTTCTTTTTTTTTTTGTTTTTGAAATAATGAAATATACATTAGCTGAATTCTCTACCCAATATTTCCTCTCAATATGCTCTCAAAAGTTTCTATTCTCAACCCCTGTTCACATCATTGACATTAAGGCACTTTTCACAACCCAAGACATGTGAGGGTAAAACTTAAAGTATGTGAATGAGGTTAAAGGATAATACATGAGGTGGGAACCAAAGAAAATATATATATATATATATATATCACACACTTTATTAAAAAGGCTTCAAGTTAGTTCCTAGGGTAATTCATAACCAAGAAAGGATAAGAAGGCCCAAAATAGCAAAGAGGGCCTAGCATCATGTTCAAAACTTGCAACAACTTATAATGTGCTAAGTGAAACTCATGCAAGTGTGTGTGTTGCAATTGATACATTGGAAACCAAAATGAAGAACAAAAGAGCTGTGATTATGTGCAACCCCTCAAAAAAAGAATAATAGGCTCAAAAGCTCACCATTAAGGGGTATAAGTCTTCACCTAGTCCAAGAATACCCAATTAACCAATGTTAAACAAAATCCACTCCTAAGCACATAAGCTTTTCTTTATGATAGTAAAAAAAAAAAAAAAATGCACAAGGTCATAACAAAATCAACTTGAACTAAGTTTCCTATTAAAGCTTGAGCAAAACTCATTTGTCACTCTCTCACTCAAGTCCACAATCAACCAAACCAAAGAGGGCTACCATGGAGGTGCAAATGTGCTAAATTCATGTATTCAAGGTTAAAGACGCTCAAAAATTTTAAAATTTTACAATTTTGGCACAAAAGGTCATCATGTGAACCCTACCCCCCAACTTAAAATTCACATTGTCCTTAATATGAGAACCATGATGCATATGTGGGTCCGTAGTTTACAATAGTGAGCATGATAATGAGCATGAAACAATAACCACAAAAGGCATAAATAAGAACAAAGCACAAATTAAAACAAGCATGCACCCATTATTCAAGCAACTCAAGGCATCACCCAATACATCCTCTAACTCAGATTCTACAGCACTCCCAACAACAACAATTATATATGAAGTACCAATTGAAAATGCAAAACTGAATAAAAGGAAGAGGAAGGATATTATCTCAAGCGCTTCCTTATTCCTTTGAATTAAACTATTCTACAAGAAAAATAAAATTTCTACAAGAGAAAAGGCTAATATAAACAAATAAAAGTAGAATAAATGAGAATTAAAATTTAATCTAAGCACAAAGAAAACAAAAATAAATAAATAAAATCTAATCTACTAATATACAAGGGTTAATACAAAAATATACTATCCAACTCCTAATCTTTCCCAAGCCTTACCAAATGGCTTTAGGAATGGAATATTCTCCTCGGGTCCAGGAGGTACCAAAAATGAGTGTGCTCCTAGTGCAGAGATCAATGGAGAATGTAAGGCCTTGTGAGGATCCTTGAATCCCAAATATGGCCCAAAGTCATATGCATATATGAACATAGAATGCGGCTGTGTGTTATCTAGTATCTCCTCGACACTTAAGAAATCAATGAAACTATTTTTTTTTGTCTCCACCACTTTCCTACATGTGTGGTCAATCTTGGTCAAAACATGTTCATTTCCCTTAGTAAGATTCTCAGTTGGGGTAAGGGCAAAAGAGAAAAGGTGTGCACCACTCTCACTTTCAGGCTTGTTTATCGAACTCTCAAAGGATGATAAAGAAAATTCACTCTCATGAGAATCCTGTGGAATTAAAGTAGGAACCCAACCATAATTAGAATCATACTTCCACTCAAATGTAAAGGTCTCAACATGTAAGTCATCAAGTGTACTATCCCCAATAGAAAAGGATTTATCATAAGTGGTCTCACTGAGTGGTGTGGTAGAACATGACGAAACTAAACTGACTAGCTCAACAGTGTGCTCCCCTGAATCTATGGCATCAAAGCTTTCAGAATAAGTATTAGGACTTTCCAAGGTTGTTTATGTTGTCAGGGTGGGGAAAGCTTCAAGCTTCGTGGTGATGTTGGTTGGTATGTCATCTAAACTCTCAACAGATGAAGTCTCGTGCATGTTAGAGTCTGGTAGGAATGAGTCAACGAGTTCATTCCCTTTATTATCCCAACTATTGTTGGAATAGTCGCTCCACTCAAAGTCTATGGTCTTTGAATTATGACCGCTGTTAGAAAGTGCGTCTAAATTAACCCCCAAGTGCAAGGGTGTGCGGTGTAGTTTTAACTCGGTGAGTCCGAGGTCGAATTCACAAGGAGCCTATATTATTTAGTTTCTAGGTTATAATGGAAATCCTAAATTTGAATGTAAACTAAGTTTGAAAGTTAATTAAAACTAATTCCTAGGGTTTTACAAGTTCAAAATGTAAACTAAAACAAATTAACAACGTATTACCAAAATTCCAGCAATTTAAAATTGATTTTTTGATTCAAGGAATAAAATATTAACTAAACGAATTTTTCCTAATTTAAATGCGCAGCAAAATAATCTAATCTAAAAACTGCAATGTAAATGCTTAAATTAAATCAAACGAAGGCAATTCAATTAATAAGCAAATAAATTTGAGAAGTCCTTGATCCAACTATCAATTCCGGGTAGTTTACGTCTTCACTATGGGATGAGTTGTAATACTTGCGTTAAAACCTAAATTAGGATTTATTCGAAAATTATTGAGAAAGTTTTAATCAAAAGCTTTTATCAGTGATTACAGAGAATATAGTCAAAAACTTCTGTTTTCGAAGGGTTTTCAAACAATCCTATTCGAATTCGGATTCAAATCCAAATCTTCTAGTTTATCCAAAATTATTAAGAAAGTTTTAATCGAAAACCTTTACCAGTGATTACAGAGAATATATAGTCAAAGATTTTCGTTTTCGAATGTTTCTGAAATAAACTAATTCAAATTAGGATTCAAAATCTGAATTTTCAGTTTTTCAAAATTATTAAGAAAATTGTAATCGAAAACCCTTACCAGTGATTACAGAGAATATAGTCAAAGGTTTTCGTTTTCGAAAGTTTTTGAAATAACTGGATTAAGTTTTAAGAAGTGTAGATCCCTACGCATGAGCTCTCGCAAACCATGCGAAGGGTCTACGCAAACGTCTCAAAGTTGTAGATCCCTACGCATGAGCTTTCGCAACTCTGCGAAGGGTCTACGTACATCCCATAGATCAGAGTAAACTACCCTTTCTTGATTCATTGAATCAAGAACTAGGGTTTCTACGCTAGCATGATTTTAAACAAAATGAAAACAATAAACGTAAGCATAAACATTAGATCTACCACTAGAAAATAATAAATCATATATTAAATTAACGAAACGAAAGTCAACTTATACGGTAAGCAACTCTGAAACTACGTAATGAAAGAGCAGTGCAGCGAAGAATAACCAAACATCGAACAACTCCATAAACAAGACAAGTAATTGAAAACTCTCTAAAAAACTATTCTAAAACTCTCAAAGTATCTGAAAATATGAAAAAGAGGTTCCTAAAGTATGTAGAACTAAAAACTAGGGCTCCCTTGGGTCGGCCATGTAGCAGATGTTATAAAGAAGTTGTAAAAAAAACCCTAAAAGACGGAGTGAAGCCGCGCCGCATAACAAACTGTGGTCCGGACCGTTTGGCAGGTGGTCCGGACCACAGAAACTTTGTTCTTCAAGTTCTGCTTCTCGTTTGCTGCTTCTGACAGCTTTCTGTCCTCAACTTCCACTGCGATTTTGACCTCGAAAATGATCAATTCAGGCTTCGGCTAAAGCACGAAATTTGTAGCCCTTTGAGTCTTCTTTCCAACCCAAAAAGAATCAGGTCAATCCGAGTTGTGAGTGAGAAGATATGGTCAAAATATTGACAGGGTGTCAAGCTGAAACCTCAGCTGCACACCACTTCAACCATCTAGAACTTCGGACCCTTTTTCTCTCCTCGGCAGCCACTTTCATCATTGCTAATCTCACTTATTTTACCCTTTTACCTGCAATTAAGAAAATAATAATAAAATTTCAAAATAAACTACTTAAATGCATCAAAAGTTATATAAAAGTGGAGTTTGTAATAGCACTTTTCAAGTGCAATCAAATTAGAATTTTCTCGTGTACGAAACAAAAAGGCCGTAGATTCAGCAATTTCAGCTTCAGTGTGTGGACGGACATAAAGATATACTATGGACTCAAACAATATATCATCTAATGTAGAGTCAATATGCATGTAGGTCTCTTCTGCAGTAGAATCAACTTTTAAGTTAATTTCTTCCCTATGCTGAGTTTGCTCATAGCGTGACTTAAAAAAATCCCATGCCAACTCTGGAGTAAAGTCAAGAAACTTACCCCTAGATAACTCCTCAAGAGCGTGGCACATCTCTAAAAATAAACCATTATAGAAATTTTTAATGATGCACCATAACTCAAGATTATAATCTGGGTAAGAGTTTAATATATTTTTAAACCTCTCCCAACATTGATAAATTTCTTCACCACAATTTTGAGAAAAAAATTTCAATTTCAAATCGTAGGCTGAAGTTTTGGAAAATATGGAGAAATATTGTAATAAATTTATTTTGTAACTCTTCCCAAATATTAACGTCCCAAATAGCGGCACAACACCATTTGTCGGCCACTCCGCATAATGATAATAGAAAAAAAATTATACCTAAAAGTGTCATCTATGTCACCATTTGTGCAATAGATACAAATTGACCCAAATTTTTCTAAATGAACTCTAGGGTCCTCATATTCGAGTCCATAAAATTTAGGTAGCATAGAAAATGTTTGTAAGCAAAAATAAATTCCATAAATGCTGCCTAAATAACTAATGAGTAGGTGAATAGTGTCTGGTGAACTAGAATTATAAAGAAATTAATCCATGTTCATGAGTTTTTTTTTTTTTTTTGAAAACAATAGGAAAATAACCTACAGTTATCCTAGTGAATCAAAACTAAGTTCCCCTGCAATGGCGCCAAAAAATTGACCACGTCTAGAAAGTGCATCTAAACTAACCCCCAAGTATAAGGGTGTGCGGTGTAGTTTTACCTAGTGAGTTTAGGATCATATCCACAGAGAACTATGAAATTGAACACTAGGATTTTCTAAGTTCTTCTATCTACTAGTTTTGTTTTAAAAACAGAAAAAGAAAAAAAAATAGGTTTTGGGTTTGAAAAGAGTTGATTAAGTAACTAACAACCAAATAAAAATAAATTGCAAAAGCTAAACTAAACTAAAATTCAAGAAATTAAATTACTTCTATTCTATCTAAGAGAAAAGCAAAATATAAAATTCAAGGGTGTGCGGTGTAGTTTTAACTCGGTGAGTCCGAGATCAAATTTGCAGGGAGCCTATGTTATTCAGTTTCCAGGTTATAATGGGATTTTAGAATTTGAATGTAAGCAAAGTTTGATGTTCAATCAAAACTAAATTCTAGGGTTTTTGCAAACTTAAGCTTAAAACTAAAGAATAAATTAATAACTACTTAAAAGAATTCAACAAATAAAATTTTGTTTTTGGTTTTTAAAGAAATTAAATATTAATTAAATAAATTCAATTTAATTTTAAATTGCAAGAAAACAATCTACTCTAAAATTTCAAGGCAAACAATTTAATCAACTTAGAAATTAAATTAAATAACAATCACAATATTAAATTAGTTCTTAATCCAACTTTTAATTCCGAGTAGTTTAATATTAAAGTAGTTCTTGATCCAACTTTCGATTCCGTGTAGTTTACTACTTCACTATGGGATGTATTTTAACTACAATCTAAAATTCACGTCAAAGGAACAATAGATTGGAAAGATGTCTTCGTTCGGATTTACAAATTTCCCAATACTCAGTTTTAAAATCATGTTTAGGATTAGAAAACCGGAAAGATTTTCAATGAAAACACTTGGGTTCAAATCTGATTTAGGATTTGTTCAAAAATATTAAGAAAGTTAAAATCAAAAACCTTTACCAGTGATTACAGAGAATGTAGTCAAAGGTTTTCATTTTGAAAGCTTTTGAAACAAATTAAAATAGATTTGAAAATCGTAGATCCCTATGCATAGGTTTTTGCAAACCATGCGAAGAGTCTATGCACATCCCATAAATCGTCTTAAACTACCATTCCTTGATTCGTTGAATCAAGAACTAGGGTTTTACGCTAACATGACTTTTTTTTGTGACCCGGAACCTCATCGATTTATTGCAACCCTCAACGAACTGCGTAGTCGATGGGTAAACCGGGGGCTCGCGCCATACCCCACAAACCACACGAACCGGTTAAGTCCAAAGCTCACACATTATGTGGGTACCTCTAAGGTTTGTTGGGCCTTGGAATCGAACTCCTGACCTCCCTTAGGAAAGCCAAGAGCTCTGGCCAACTGCCCTAGAGCAGTTGATTGCTAACATGACTTTAAACGAAACAAAAACAATCAATGAACACATATTTAATGAATCGAATGAATAAATCGGCAATACAATATTATGAAAAGGAAAAATGAAAGTAAACGTACTCTGAAAGTAACTTTGAAATCGAATAATGGATTACAACTGCTGCAGGGAATAAACTAGCTTCAAAAATCCGTAAAAGCATCTCACAAATAATGAAAACTCTCAAAACTACTCTAAAACACTCAAGAATATGTAAAAAAGTAAAAGTAGGCTCTCTCTGGTTTTGGCCACACATCAAAGTATGTATAAAGATCACAAGAAAACCCTATAAGAGCTGATTTAAAAATACGCGTCTACACATTGTGGTCCGGACCACCCGACTGGGGGTTCGAGCCACAGAACCTTGATTATTCAGGTTCTGCTTCTGACAACTTTCTATTTTTAACATCCAATGTAATTTTGACCTTGAAGATGATGGATTCAAGCTTTGGCTAAAACACAAAAGTTGTAGCCCATTGAGTCTTCTTTCCAACCCAAAAAGAACCAGGTCAATCCGAGTTGTGAGTGAAAAGATACTATCAAAATACTGACAAGGTGTCAAGTTGAAACTTCAGCTGCACACTACTTCAACCACCTTGAACTTCAAACCATTTTCTTCTCCCCGACGGCCATGGGAACTGATCTCATTCCTTGGGATGGCTCTTGGGTTATTGAGGAAGTCTTGAAAGTCATTGGACATATTGGTATTTTTGTCTTCAAGTTGTTTTCTCCACGCATGCCAAGTGTTCGGCGAAATGCCTCAAAAAGACACCAAAGCGTATTCTTGCACTTCTTTACTCCAGCATGATTTAGCTCTGGTCCGGACCACCCGTTGAGGTTTCCAGACCATAGTAGCTTCTTTACTCTCTTCACTATTGCTTATTTTGATAATTTTTTGCTTTTCTCTACATTTTGAAAATAAAATACTATAAATTACAAAACATAGCTAAAACTTTAAAATTAATTGAATGAATGCATGATTTATGTTTTAAATTATGCTTTATAATTACACTTTTCAAGTGTAATAAAAAATCATCTCAAGATTGTGAAGAACTTGGAGAAGAGATGAAGAACATTGAAGATTTTTTGATTTCTTAGAGTTCCCACGGTTGAAAATGCCCAAAATGAGTAGAAAATGATGAAACAACTTTAGATCACCGTATTTTTGCTAAAAAAAAAAACCCTTGGTTAAGGCTCTATTTAGAGAGAGAAAGTGCAGGAGTAGAAAGAGAGTAGAGAGAATGGCTGCATGCAGTTCAAATAGCTAACGCCACACCTGTGTCTGAATGCCAGAAGGAGAATTTTTGCTAAATGTCTGCTGGACTTTAGTATCCAGATAGCATCCAAACGTCAAGGCCATTATGGTCCTTTTCAACTAATTTCACTCCCTTCCTTAGTCTTATAGCTTGGGTTTTTATTATTTCCTAATATACAAACTAAAACACAAGAAAACTATGGTACAACAAAAAGTTTGGAGCTTTTGAGAGAGATTACTCAAATAGTGAGGATCTTGGAGATCTTATGTTTCGACAGAAGCCACTAAATTCTCTAGATATAGCTTTAGATGATGCTCATTTACCTTGAAGCAACTCTTATTTCTCAGGTTCTCAATTTCAATAACCCTGTGCTCAAACATATGGCACACAATAAATGGACCAACCCATTTGGATTGAAGCTTTCCTAGAAACAAATGGACGCATGATTGATAAAGTAGGACCTTCTATCCTTCATGAAATATCTGGCTTGCTATATGTTTATCATGAAGTGCCTTCATTCTCTCCTTCAAAATCCTCACATTTTTAATTGTATCATTTCTTAGCTCATTCATTTTCACTAACTGTAGCTTATGATGAAGCCTTGCCTCGTTGATATTGGAGTTAAATTGTTTAATGGCCCAATAGGCCTTGTGTTCTAGCTCGATGGAAAGATGGTATGGTTTCTCATAAACCAGCCTATATGGTGACATCCCTAAGGTTGTTTTATAGGCATATGATATGACCATAAGGAGTCAACCAATCGTAGAGACTAGCCTTTACTATTCGGGTTAATCGTTTTCTCAAGGATTTACTTTATTTCTCTATTTGCTCATAATCAAGCTAACTAGCCTATTATAGAAATGTTTTCCACCATCACTAAAAATCTGAAGCAAGAAAAAATATTCTCATGTAATAACTTAAGGACTACCTTATGATCATTCGTCCTTGTAGCTATTGCTTCAACCCACTTAGATACGTAGTCAACATTCATGTGGATGTACTCATATCTAAATCTCATAGGGAAAGGACCCATGAAGTCAATGCCCTAGTAATCAAATACTTCTAATACCAAAATAGGGGACAATGGTATCATATTCCTACGAGTTAGACTTTCTAGCCTCTGACATTGATCACAGGAAATACAAAAGCTTTGCACATCCTTGAATAGAGTGGGCCAGTAAAAGCCACACCGCAAATTTTTTACGGATGTCTGTGAGGCTGAGAAATGACCACAACAAGCATAATTATGACATAACTAAATGATAGTTGGCACCTCCCAATCAGGAATACATTTATGAACCATCTAATCAAGTCAATATTTAAAAAGGTATAGATCATCCCAAAAGAAAACTCATACATTTCTTAGGAATTTCTTGTAATCTGTCAAATTCCATTCGACTAGCATTTGTCCAGTCACCAGAGAGTTTGCAATATCAACATACTATTAAGGCGTGATTCTCGAAATTGCAGTCACATTAAATAATTGGTCATCAGGGAAGCTGCATTTATTTGAGTTTCATCCTTTGTATAGATTTCCTCTGGTAAGCGTGACAAATGGTTAGCAACTACATTCTCCACGCCTTTCTTATCTCTAATCTCAAGGTCAAACTCTTATAGGATTTGTATCCATCAAATTAATTAGAGTTTGGCCACAGGTTTGGTCAAAAGATATTTGAGTATACAATGATCTGTTAATACAATAATTATTGACCTAATGAGATAAGAACACAATTTCTCTAGCACAAAGACAATTATTAGAAGTTCCTTTTCCGTCGTTGAGTAGTTCCATTGGGCCTTAAAGTTTTACTCGCATATTATATAACATGTGCCTTCTTATCCTTCATTTGTCCTAACACAACACCAACTACATGGTCACTAGCATCACACATTAGTTCAAAAGGTAGTGACTAGTCAAGGGATTGTAGAATCAGTGCTGTAGTTAGGCAATCTTTTGACTTATCAAAAGCATCTTGGCACTATTGTGTCCACTCAAAAGGTACATCTTGAGTTAACAAGTGGCACAAAGGCTTTGAAATTATGTTGAAAGATTGTATGAAACATTAGTAAAAATAAATGAATATCCTTAATGTTTCATGGGGTAAGAAGCTTCTAGATTAACTTAACTTTAGCTTAGCCTACTTGAATTCATAATTCTGATATTATATGCCCAAGAAAAATACCTTGTGCCACCATAAAATGACACTTCTCCCAATTTAATATGAGGTTTCACTTTTCATAGTGTGCAAGCACTTTCTCCAAGTTCTCTAGGCATTGTTCATAAGAATCACCATAGACCGAGAAATCATCCATAAACATATCTACAATGTCCTCAACCATCTCACTGAATATGCTAATCATACAATGTTGAAAGATAGCGAGCAAATTACATAAGCCAAAAGGCATTTGTTCATATGTAAAGGTACCAAAATGACAAGTAAAAATGGTCTTTCCTTGATCCTATAAGGCAACCTTTATGTGGTTGTACCCTGAATAGCCATCAAGCAAATAGTAATTTGTATAGCCAGCCACTCTCACTAGAAATGGTCCAGAAATAGCAATGGGAAGCAATCTTTCCTAGTGATGGCATTAAGTTTACAGTAATCAATGCACACCCTCCATCTAGTTTGGATGAAATGGACACTAATTCATTATTCTCATTACAAACAACTGTCAATTTAGCTTTCTTCGGTATCACTTGCGTAGGACTCACCCATTTAGAATCAGGAATGGGATAGATGCACCTAGTCTAGGAGCTTAAGAACCTGCACTTTCACTACTTCCTTCATGTTAGGGTTTAGACACCTTTATATTTATCTCATAGGTTTTGTGTCTTCCTCTAAGTTAATACGGTCTGTGCAAAGCAAAGGGCTTATGCCGGTTAAGTCAGCCACAGTCCATCCCAAAGCTCTCCTATGCTTTTTCAAAAGACTTTTCAGTTAACTTTCTTAAGATGTTGTAAGTTCTAATTAAATTACGACAGGGTATGTCTCGTCATTCCCTAAAAATGCATACTTCAAGTGAGCGGATTACTATTTTCTTTCTGGTTTGGGTGCCTTGAATTTAGAAGATTCTGCCCTTTTTTGAAGTGGTTTAAGTTTTTCAAAGGCAGGAATCCAGTTACCTACGAACATTATTAGGTTGGCTTCAAGCCAGTCAAAGACTATCTTCATATCTTAACCTTCGAGTTCTCCTCCTATTTTCTCCCCACTGAGATATATTGCTTGCTTAAGTGGATCTTCATTGAATTTATGATCCACATAGTCTTAAACAATAATCTCTGCTACATCTACAACATGAACCTTAGACACCTCTCTCGATTGTTTATTAAGATTGAAAATGTTAGTTTCAAACTTGATATTTTCGAAAGACATTTTCATTTGGCCATTCTTGTAATTTATTAATGCATTGAATGTTCTAAGAAATAGTCTTCTTAGAACAACCAGTTTCTGGTTCAACGCTAACATACCAATTAGTGGTTGATTATCCAAAATATTAAAATCTACAGGGATGTAGAAGTTCTCAACCTTTACTAACACATCTTCTAGTATTCCACATGGGATTTTAATTGATCTGTCGGCCAATTATAGGGTTACTTGCATGGGCTTAAATTCTCCTAAACCTAGTTTCTTGTAAACTAAGTAAGGTAATAAGTTTACACTGGCACCTAAGTGAAGCAGTGTCGAACCAATGTAATACTCCCCAATATAACAGAAAATCATAGGATATCCTTGATCTTTGTACTTTAGGAGGGTATGGCATTAGAGAGCTGCATGTGCTTGAGCAGTGAGGAATGCCTTCACATTCAGACCCCTCTTCATAGTTCAAAGCTCTTTTAGAAATTTTGCATGAGGAAATCTATTTAATAGCATCAAGTAGAGTTATGTTTATTTTACTTATTTAAAAACCTCCAACATGTCTATTGCACGTGCTTCCTTCCTTAGCTTAGCTAGTTTTTGAGAAAATGGTGGTTTCGAAGCATATTCCTTGGTAAGTGCCACCAATGCATTCTATTCTTTCTTTTTCTCAACTTCTTTTACTTTATCTTATTTAACCTCCCTCTCGTCCAATTCGTGCGTCATTGTAGGTTATTCTATCCCATTTTCATCTTCCACCATCTGCTTAGGTACTGACTCTTCTCTGAGCTTAGCTTCCCTAAAAGAAATGGTTTTATCGATGATTTCACCACTCCTAAGTGTCGTGATGGCTTATACCTATTCAAAGTTCTCTAATACTGTGGAAGACCTTTCAACTTGGTTAGCTTGGACACTATGATTAGGTCGAGGTTGAGCAGGAAATTAGCCTCACTTGTGTGCTCAATGTCTAAGTTAAAAGAGCCAATTAACTCTTTATATCATCTAGTGTCTTATTGTTTTGAGCCCAAAGGGTAGACTATTGTACTCATGAATTTCCAAAGTGTCTTTTTAGTAGATCTGTTCAGGGGGGCTAACATCAGTATTTTGCTATGATCCCATATTCTGAGACAGTTCAGAATGCTGGAATAGAGCTTATAGGATTGAAGATGGTGGCACAACATGATATTGGTAAGTTGCTTATGCTCTATTATTCCTTCTGCTCAAGTTAGGATGGCTCCTCCAACGCGGTTCATAGGTCTCAAAATAACAGTTTTCTCATTGTTCGGGTCCCCGATATGGTTGACGAAATTGATTTATCGTATGGACAAGAAGTTCAGATGATTGTTTTGGGATTACTTTTCTATAAACTGGAAATGTAAGACAGTCATCAGCCTAATGAGTTTGACTATCGCAAACCGAGCAAGAGACAGCTGCAACTCATTCTGAGATGATTGGAGGATCTTTCTTGATCTTTAAAGTTTCGGTCTCTCAAGATAAAGTAGCTAACCTAACTTTTAAGTCATCAGCCTCACTAAGCTAATGTATACCCTTCGTGATGTTAGTTATTATCCTGGTTGATTGAGTTCCAAATGCATCCCAAGTATGAGCATTCTCAGCTAAAAAGTTAAAGAACTCAAAAGCCTCTTGAGGTGATTTATCATAAAGACCTCCATTGCAAATCATTTCTATAAACTACTTAAGCCATGAAACAAGAGAATTGTAGAACTGACTAGTTATTCACCATAACTCAAGACGATGGTAAGGACAAGTGTAAAGGAGAACTTTATACCTCTATCAGCACCGGTAGAATGACTCTCCAGGTTGTGGCAAAAAGTTTGAAATTTGATGCTAAATAGCATTAGTTTTATAAGGTAAGAAGAATTTTTTAAAAACTTCACCTGCATCTCTTCCCAATTATGTATGAAGTTTGGAACCACCTAGCTGTTGTCTTTTAATGAGAATGGAAAGAGTTTAAGAAAGACAAGTTCCAGAGGACACGTTTGGTCTCTATAAGTAATGAAGATGTTTTAAAACCTAGTTAGATGATCATACGGATTTTCTGAATCCATTACATGAAAGTAGGCAGAGATTGTCCTAGGCTTAAAGTGAAAAGCTTGTTGGTTTTTGGGCCAAACAATGCATAATTCAGGCATATGTCATGTTGCCTGTGATCTCTCAGTAACCTTACAAGAGGTGCCTGAGGTTGCCTATCGTTAAGTCCTTGGATTTGGCCATCTCCTTCATTGCCTCTACCAGCAATTTTTGGTATAGTAGATGATGTAGATGTGGAAGAAAGATCAACTGCTTGGTCAGAGGGTTCAAAAAAAGTGTTCATGAAGTTGAAATGCTTAAGTCTTCCTATTTTCCCCGTTCCTAAACGTTCATAGGCTAAAAAAAAAAAGCTTACTAGATGCTTCGTCCTGATAATGTTTGGACATTAGAAGGGAAAAGGATACTTTTTTTTTTTTCGAAAACAAAAGAGAAATAACCTAGAGTTACCCTAATGAATCAAAACTAAAATTCCTCAATAATGGTGCTAAAAACTTGACTGCCTTATAAATGTGCAGTTGAGTTAACCCCCAAGTACAAGAGCGTGCAGTGTAGTTTAGTTGGTGTGACCAGGATTGTATCCACAAAGAACTACATTATATAATTCAATGTCCTGATGAAACCGAGCTCATTTTCAAAACCACCTAACAATTGTGAATTCCATTTCAAGGGTATTTAATGTTTATCTTCCGACCCAACACCACATGTGTGGACTTTAGGTTGAGCTAGATTTGTTCAAGAAGTCCTCATCCACATCACCACCGGATTGGTTTGGAGCCAAGGTTTTTAATCCATCATTAAAAATGTTCTCAAATCCTATTTTCTAATTATGTTTTTAATTAAGTTTTTAGTTGTGAAATCAACCATTCTCTGAAATTAGTTTCAAAAACCCAAAAATATTTCCTTTTTCTTTTCCTTATTCTTTGCAAGTGATTTCTAATGAGTTTTCCAAACCTAGTCACACTCTTGCTTCCTATGGAGATGACCTAGGACTTACCTAGAACTAAACAACCAGCCTCTTATACTTAAGAGTGAGAACTAATTGAGTGTAGTTAAGTTTTTGGTGCTGTTGCTAAGAAACAGTGGTGAAGTGATAGACTTTGGAAGCCTTGCACTTAGATTTTACCATCGTC
The DNA here is from genome assembly GCA_019916065.1 of Vitellaria paradoxa. NCBI lineage: Eukaryota > Viridiplantae > Streptophyta > Magnoliopsida > Ericales > Sapotaceae > Vitellaria > Vitellaria paradoxa. The sequence continues at coordinate 36,668,291 of CM034233.1, read as the reverse complement.
TTTGAACGACGACCACACTTAAGCAATTGACTAAAATCGTTCCATCCCTTATTTTCATTCTTATTTTAATTGTTTATTTTGCTTTTGTTTTTACATTTTTTTCTATATATTTTAGGTTTGTCTAGTTCAATTTTAGTCGTGCATGTTTTTGAGGTCAGTAAGAGTCTTTGTGGGAGACCTTGAACTAGAAGACCCATCTTACTAATCTTCACGCTAAGACTAATATTCCACTATTTCACTCCCTTCCTCCTTTGACTCATTGGCCAACATACCAGGTGATGGGAGTAATCACGGGGATTATGTTCCTAAGGATGCTCCTTAATATTTACCTCTTAGGCATCATTTAAATCCGACTAGGTAAGTGACCCCCTTATGCATTCTGTTGCCACAAATCACAATCAATTCAACTTAAGATTGGGTATGATTCAACTCCTTCCCACATTTCATGGTATGGATTCTGAGAATCCGCACAATCACATGAAGGAGTTTGAAGAAGTGGCTGGCACATGTATAGACCAGCACACTAATGAGAATGTGGTACGACTTAAGTTGTTCCCTTTCTCCTTCAAGGACAAAGCCAAATATTGCTTTACTCTTTGCGCCCCCGTTCTATTGGAACGTGGGGTGAGATGCAAACTGCGTTTCTTAAGAAATACTTTCCAACTCAAAGAACCACAGCTTTACAAAATAAGTTGATGACTTTCTCTTGCATGCCCCATAAGACTTTTAGTCAAATACAAAACTAACAAAGTAATAAGATCATACCATAATAGCAATAAACTACAGATTTTTGGGGAAAAAGAAAAGAAAGAAAGTTACTATAATTTTTTGCTAAGTAATAAACTACAAGTTTATTCAACATAAACTACTATAGTAAACATATTCAGAATCCAAAATAATCTAAAATTCTAAAGCATACAAAGAAAATCATAATATGCACAAAGAACTCCATTTTCGATCTATAATTTAATGCCAACTAATTATTTCTTATTGTATGGCCTAAAGAAAATTATGGGACTGTTTGGAACTCCAACTAAGTTCAAAAAACTCCAAAAAATTTCAAAAGTTTCAACTTTTTCAAACCCCAAAAAAATTCTAATGTTTTTAAGAAATTTGTCAAAATCCATTGGAATGACCCATTGTAATGCATTATGATAGGCTTTAATAATTTTTTTAAAAGAAGTTAGACTGACATTTGTACAAAAAATGTTCCACAAAACTCCAAAAGTATTTAAGGTTCTCCCATAAAATTTTGCCACATGTCACTTACATAATTTTTAACAATTTTATGTCAAATCAAATACAAACATCTAACTATCATTTTAAATAACTTTTTACAATTCAAATTCCAAAAAATTTCACTTTTATAAAATTTTAGTTTTTTTTCACACTCCAAACAGCCTCTATATGACTAATTAAATTCCAAAAATAGAGTAAGTTTTAATTCGAATGGATAGATGCTATTTATTATTTTTTTAATCGATATAAAGTAAAGATATCATGATCGTTGATCAATTTATACACCAATAAAAATAATTGGTATAAAGATAAATCAAATTAAAATTTAAACCCTAACATTTATCCCTAAAACCAGCCACCATTAAATAAAAAAATGTCACCGTTCAAAATAATTTAGCAATTTCAAACAAAACCCTCTATAAATTATCAAGTTAAAAAAAAAAATCTACAAATAGGCACTTAAAAAAAGGCTTAATAGAAAAAAAAAAAAAAAAAACCCTAATGACGTAATAGCATATACACTAACAACAATGAAAAATTGAGAAAAATTACATTCAATTTGTTATGTATTACTCTGCGAAGAAATCAATCACACGAAAGGAAAAGATTAGAAATAGTTACCAGTTACTCTATCATTTGATGGATTCGATAATCCATAATAATCTAAAATTTGCTCTATATTACTTGTATAAATTAGATTAATCACTTCAAAAGCTCTACTTTAACAAGATTATCTTTCATGGTATTTTGTTTTAAGGTTTAATTAATCAGGAAAATATATACGGGTTATAGTATATATGAAAGTGGGTTAGCGCATATATGAAAGTGTGTGAGATGTAGTTCTAAAAATGTGAAAAGTGAAGTTTTGGAAAAAAAAAATAGATGATTTTAGTTTGTAATAATAAATGGAAAGAGAGAATAATTATTATATTTGATATGTTTTGTATTAATTATCCTTCACTATAAGGTTAATTTTGTAATTTTATAGAAACAAAATAATGATAAGAGTGGGCTAAACTTTTGAAGAATACAAATATTTTCATCCAAAGAAAAAACAACTTCAATAAACTATATTAAAAAATTAACAAATTTGATCAACACAATGGCAAAATTAGCCCTAAAACTACAATAAGTGCAAAAGTGAAGGATAAAGTAGGAACTCAGGAACTCTGAATATCATTTTGGGAAGGCCCAGAAACAACGTCTGGTTATTAATAACCAAATCCAAGTCTTTTGTGTGCATTCACCTTCTCACAAATATATATATATATATATAAATAAATAAAAAATAAAAAATTGTATTGCACATCCATGGCGACGAAATCTGCAACAAGCTCTTCTTACAGGAAATTCGACGTCAGGAAACGAAACCCAGAGCCAAAAACCTCAGTTCTACTCGTGATTGATATGCAAAATTACTTCTCTTCTATGGCCAAGCCTATCCTCCCGGCTATCAATACAACCATCGATCTCTGCCAACGCTCTTCCATCCCCCTCATCCTCACTTGGTACCGCCACAGGTTTCCCACCCACCACAGCATGCTAGGGGAGTGGTGGAACAACGACCTCATAATGAACGGGACCCCGGAGGCGGAGCAGATGCCGGATCTCAGCCGGAAGCTCAGGGACGAGGTGGTGGAGAAAAGCACGTACAGTGCGTTCAGGGGCACAGGCCTGGAAGAAATTTTTTTTTTTTTTTTTTGGTTCTAAGGATCTTTGATCCAAGTTTTGCGTGGTTGCTGTTAAAACTACAGTATTTGAAGGAATTCGGTTAGTGAAAACGCGTAATGATTCTGTGTTTTTGAAACCGCAAAACCTATCTGCGTCTTCTTGGCTGGACGACAACAACTGCGAAATTATTCTGCGTCTTTTTGCAGGAAATGCGTTATCATTTTGCGTCTTTACACTGCCTGTGTCTTTGCTGTGTCTTTGCACTGGCACGAGGAAACCACGGTAACAGAAAATGCGAGATGAACCTTCGCCATAACCGCGAAATCAAATCGCGGTTGTTCGAGGTGTAAATCAAACTGCAAAACCAGTTTGGGTCGACGACAACAACCGCGAAATTGTTGTGTGTTTTGACAAGACTGTGTTCCTAAAACCGCAACACCATTTCGCGGGTTTCGTGACACACGAGACGATTTCACGTTTTCAGTTTGCGCAATTCCTCTGCGTTTTTGGCCTGCACCAGTTCGGCTGTGAATTGCCAGAAAACGTGGGATCATTCTGCGTTTTTAACACTGCAATTTCTCCTGCTATCCCCATACCGAGACATTACAAACTGTTAATAAACATCAAACAGCCATCTGCCATCAAAAGCAATTGTCACCCGCCAAACTCACAAGCTGCCAAACAACATATATTCCAAACACAAAACAACTTATTTTCTCTATTCATCTCAGGAATGATTTACATTCGATCTTAATAATAATAAATCCTCCATCCGGACATTGCACAGTAATCACAAAAGCAATCCAAAAGTCTGCAACAAGAATCTACACAATTCCAATTATGGGTAAAACGTAGCAATTAAGAAATAAGCGCAGAGCAAAAGGATGAAAGATTACCCATAAAAAAAATAATAATAAATAAAAGAATAAGAGGATGAAAGGTTCCAGCAGAAAAAGAAATTTAAAAGGCTGTATATTACAAGAAAAGATTTAAAAGAAATTTTTGAAAAAAAAAAAATTGTAATGGGAAAAAGTTTAGGAGAAATTTTGAAAAAATATTTGAAATAAATTTAAATTAAAATATTACTTTGATTGTTGCGTCCTTACAAGAAAAATGAGAGAACAAATATTTTATTTAATTTATTAAAAATTAAAAGTTGTTATTATTCCAAAAAAAAAAAGGTTAAAGTAGTTTATACATAAATGTACATAAATATGTATGATTAAATCAAGTTTTTGTAAAACCTAAATATATTTAAAAATTGGGATATTGGTAAATTGTGAAAATAATATTAATATTAAATAAATATAACGCACAAATTTAGTAAAAAGATCCAAAATCCTTATGAAAAATGTAGTAAAATATAACTTCCATAAATGGAACTTAAATTGAATTAAATATTTTTTCAACATAACATAAAAAATAATAAATCGTGCATCTAGCAAATTAATTTCAGATATCAAATCAAAATTTCTTAAAATCTAAAAAAAAAAAAAAAAAAATACACCGTGTTATGAATCTCTATTAATATTTTGATTTGTCTCCCTCCTATAGTCATAATTCATCAGGAATTAGCATAATATTTTGATAAATAAAAACTAATACCTAGCAAAATAAACACGAAGAACAAAACCAAATTGCAAATATTATTGTACTTGAGTTTTTATTGTATTTATATTTATGGGTTTTCAATCCTGTACAATGTCAGGAAATGGAAGAAGTGGCGATACCTTTCAAACAAGAGAACGAGATGGAGGTGATCGACCAGGAAGACAGGACGCCGGTCACTAGCCTCGACGTTGCCAGTGACGTAGGTGCACCGGAAGGGAGCGGACGGAGATGGAGAGCAGACTGAGAGATTAAGACGAAGCGAACTGGAAAGCGAACTGAGAGCTCGACGACGGAGGGGTTTTGCCGTAAGTTCAATCGCGATTCAATTTCGCGGTTTCCTGGACTTCGTACGGACGCTGGAAGGAAGCGGACAGAGATTGAGAGCAGAGAGAGAGCGAACTGAGAGATTGAGACAAAAGAGCGAGAGAGCGAATTGAGAGCTTGAGATGATGGAGGGGTGTAAGTGCTCCAACAACCGCAATTTGATTTCGCGGTTATGGCGAAGCGAAATAGAAACGCGGTTTCATCTCGCGTTTTCCGTTACCGTGGTCCTCTCGTGCCAGCGCAAAGGCAAAGGACACAGGCAGCTTAAAGACGCAAAATGATAGCGCGTTTCTTACGAAAAACGCAAGACAATTTCGCGGTTGTTGTAGTCGAGCCAAAAAAATGTAGATTTGTTTCGAGGTTTCTAAACCACAAAATCTTTTCACATTTTCACTAACCGCATTCACCTAAATACTACAGTGTTGACAACAACGACGTAAAATTTGGATTAAAGATCCTTAGAACAAAAAAAATAAATAAAAAAGAAATCCAAGAACAACTGAGGGAGATTGGGGCAGAGAAGGTGATTATGACGGGAGTGATAACCAACCAGTGCTGCGAGACGACGGCGCGTGAGATTTTTGTAAGGCGGGGTAGGGTGTCTTTCTCGCTAGATGCAACCGCGACGGCGTCGGCGGCGCTGCACGAGGACAACTTGAAGAACATGGCCTATGGATTTGCTGATTTGGCTGATTGCAAGAAGCTCCGTGATGCTTTGTCATTGTAAATATAATTGTTTTTGGTGTTTTTTTTTTTTTAATAATCAGTGTTCTGCGGTGTGCAGCGTGATCAATGCATGTGTATATTTTAGGTGTTTTGCGTATTGAAAAATATTGAAGTTTTTAAAAATTATTTATTTTTTATTTTAAAATATAAATATAAATTCATAAATTATGTTAAATTATTTTATTTTATCTTATTTTTTATCACTTTAAACGTATTCTCTGTGAAATAAATAAAAAAAAATAGTTGACTCGGCAATGCGGAACTTATGATGATGGAAATTTTGTATCCCTTCATTCCGTTGATTATTTTTAAAATTTTGATAGAATGAATTATTATCATATAGTCAAATTTTCAAAATATAGCCTTTGTTTTTTTAAAAATATATAGAAAAATATTGGCTTGTTTAGACACATAGGATGTGAAAATTTTTCAAATTGATTATATAATAAAGCTGTGCTTGGGCACTAAAATGTAATTTTAGTTTTTAATTTTTTTGTTTTATATGTTTTTTAATCAAAATTTAATTTTCTTTTTAAATAATGTAATTTTTAAGCGTGTTAATTGCATTCATAAAAAAAATGTAGCAATGTTGGTGGACATACAAATGTTGCGCTTCTTGTCGCACTCCAAGAAAAAAAATACTGCTCTATGTTACCAACCAAAAGAAGAACATAATGTCAGCTCTGCTTCATTTTCACCGTAATTGTTTTGAATTGAAGAAAAAATTGGACTATTTTTTATATAGACATAATTAAATCTTACTTTCATTATTAGAGCGACACGGGACAATCACTTGATGATCAGCTACGCATGTGGCGCTTTTTAGTGAGTTTATCAAATCGACTGAACTAGGACGATGATTAATGGCTTGAAAACTTCCACTCCTTGCTAAGTACCAAAAAATAAACTGTCGGCTAGGTGGATTAGGTCGAAAATCCTTTTGATGATTAAGTCAGTATATCTCTTACCTCCACGTAATTATATCTTCTTAGAGAATTCAGTGTCTAAACTTTTCTCCTCTATTTCTTCTAGTATTTATAGTCTTGAAGTTCGTAACTATCGGTTGATTGATCAGAACATGTTTGAAAAATGATGGAAACATCGAGACGTGGAGGGGGGTAAGGGAAGAGGGGACATATTGCAACCCCCACAATCTCCTTCAGTTTCGTGCGGAGAGAACATATGTAACCCTCCATCCATGCTTACGTCAAGTGGCCACCATGTGTATGTGCAACTCCCTCCAACTGCCCCCCAAACCTTGCTCGCGATAAACGATTGGAACACGGGTGAGGGCTCATTCGAACTTCACATTTCAAGAATAGCAGTTTGGCCATTTCAATATTTGATCAATAATTAAAAAGGAAAAAAGTAACAAAGACAAAAAATGGAAAGTTAAAGCTCATACACATGGCAGGGCATGCATATGAAATTGATAGGAATTATTAACCCTAGTCGACGCTAGCCCTACGGACACCTAGGGGCAAATCAAGCATCACATTTGAAATGATGTGACCAATCATGATAATCAGGCTTTACTGGAAAAAAAAAAAAAAAAGGATGTCATTTTACATGCCTAACCTTGTATCTTCTCCTATATACAGTCTTTATAAATAGTTTCACCCCCCATTAGAGTACATTTTTTGAAACCTTGGGGCAATTTTTTTGCTTCACAAGAATCCACAACACTGATTTGCTCGGATATACGTCAGTGCTGACTAGACTCTAATTCACTAATTCACAATTGATGAGTCTTGGGGAGCTTTATTTTTTCTTCTGATTCTTCTTTGAGATGGGTAAATTTTTGAATTTACTTCGAAAATCGAGATGTATTGGAGCATTCAGAGAGAGACATCAAATCTCGACAACTGTTAGGTTAAAGCTTCCTTAGGTTAATGATGAACGTATTTCAGAGACGATGGGCTCTGAGTGGACAAGATGGCCCTCAGTGGCTATAGAGGAGTGCAGAATTAGTTTCCCACTCGACCCATTTGTTCAGTCACTTTTGAACATTGTGGGGGTTTGTCTTGGTCAACTTACCCCAGTTGTTATAGGATATTGGTGAGTGTAGTTAAACTTAATAGGTAGTTATGAATAAATTTAGGTCCCCTTGAGATTTTGCACTGTTATTCACTTGTGCCGATCAAACGTGGTTGGTACTAGATGAAATGTGGAGTTACGGATAACTTAGTTCATATCTTTCCTGACTCCAACAAAAACCTCCAGGATGATTTTATATTAGTCATTAGAGATTGGCAATTTAAACCCGGAGAGCCTAGGCATGGTGGAGTCCTAAACTTCCTGGGGGAATAAGTAGTCATCTCTCTTATCCTTCGTGTCTATCCGCTTTTGATAGCTATTTGGATACTAACTGAATTCTTATGCAGATAGGGGGTTTAACAAACATTATGACAAAAGTCACAAAACTTGTGTCGTGAACATTGGTCATATTGCAGAAGCTCTTTCTTACACTGGTCTACCATACTTACGAGGGCTTGGTCGGGTTACACTTGTTTTGATTGGATACAGACCAACATCAAAGAAATATATTGCTCTTCTTCCCAACATATCCGAATATGAGGTTAATAAGATCCTGAGCACCATCACGCTCCCGTTCGAAGAACCCCATTTTATAAATGTTGCTTCGCATCGAGCAGATACAAATACATCTACCAGCTCTTCTGGTCGAATGGAATAGAGTCTTCAGAAAAAAGGGATGAATTTGACGAGGGATTGCCAGATCTTGAGGGAATTCCTCTGTATACATCATCAGAGCAGGATTTTATAGCCTTGCGGGGATTAAGGATACCATTGCTCGAGGAAGGAAAACAAGAAACAACTACCGCCGCCGCCACCAGTTACTCAGAGTGGAATTGCATTGGAAAAAAGTGGAGCCAAATCGCCCAAAATGGGACCACCACCAAAAAGAATAAACAAATAGTCGACTTACCTGATCTAAGCAATTTGTCGTCCCCCACCTAGTGAGGGCGAGCTTACCGTGGGTCCAGTGTTACGAGGGAAAGTCATCCCAGATAGCTCTTCGGCGATAAAAGACCGAGATATCGCCATGGCCGTAGCCCATGCTGCTACACTTCCCAGTGATCGGAAGACAATTATTATACTACCGGATGATGTTTGGATTAGCCAAGGAGTGCAGTACTCACTTCTGGTAATCTTGTGTATTTGCTTGACTTTTACATATTCCTCTCTTCGTCTTGCTCTGGTCTCATCTGCTAACAGGGGGCTGAATTTTTCCAAGATGCTACTCGCCAACTATCAAGAACGATTGAATCAATCATGATAGTAGAGAGAGTCGAATAGACACAACGTGCCTCAGTGGAGAAAGCAGAAGAAAATATTAAGTAAGTGTGTGCTCAGCATGAACAACTCATCACCGAGAAGAATGTTGCCAACAAAAAGCTCGAATTAATTGAAGCTGAACTTGAGGCAAGCAAGAAAAATAATGCTGAATTGGAGGAAGTGGCCAAACAGTGTTACGACAAGGGTTATGATGCTGCTAGAAATGACTGTCAATATCAAGTCAACTTAGGCGTGAACACCTATTTCGTGAAGATTGGTGTTCGGCACTAAGGAAAGTTGGTCAACTAGACTTACCAAAAAAAAAAAAAAGTTGGTCAACTAGAGAATTCTGAGCTTTTCACTTCCATCCCATGGCCTGTTGACGATCCAGAGTACATACCTAAAGAGCCGAACACACCCTCAATTCTGTTCGAGACGGAACTAACCAATCAGGAAATCAATTTGATAAGATTGATACTGGGAAGGATGGTTGTGATCCTTCAGCAACAAGTGCTTAAAATTTTTCTGTCTTTTGTTTCCAATAGCCTGTGAATCACTTTTTTCAAGTTTTTGTGTTGACTAGAACTTCTGAACTTTTCTTCTGTATCTCGTGGAGGTTGGACCTCCTTACTGCTGCTATAAACTTTTGTCCATATTGCTTAAAACTATCAGGATTAGCATGTTTAAGTTATTCAGAATTCTTGGATTAATATGGGCTTTAATCAGCCTGAAGGTTAAAAGTCATTGTCCAAACACTTCTAAACGAACCCGAACCCGAACCCAATTAATCATAAATGCAAAACTCAGTTAACAATCCTTTGCAATGGATAAGTATTTTAGATACCTCGTTACTTACTGAACTTCCGCGGTAAACCTTCAAGAGGTACTTATTTTATTTTAATGAAGAGAACAGAATTCACTATTGCCAATTGGAGACAAGTTTGTCAAGTTTCAGATATTGTCGAATAATCATAAAGATCAAACTGAGGAGATTCGTTTGTTGAGTAAAATTCTCGGTGAGTGGGCTGTCCAAACTTTAATCTTGACACGCAAAATCAAAGTAATCTTAACTTGAATTAGCCTAAGCCAGTCTAGGAACTAGACAATTGTAGTAAAGGTTTATCCGAATTGGTCGGATCACTGAATTTTAATCCTAGCAGGTAGGAACAAGGCGATCATAATGTGGACCACCCCAAGCAGGTTAGGTGATTGAACCTTAGTCCTAGCAATAGGAACTACACGATTGTAGTAAAGGTTTGTCCAAACTGGTCGGATCGCTGAGCCTTAATCCTAGCAAGTAGGAACAAGGCAATTGTAATATGGACCAAACCGAACAGGTCAGGTGGTCGAGCCATGGTCTTAGTAGGTAGGAACCAGGCAATCGTAATGTGGACCATCCCAAGCAGGTCAGGTGGTCGAGCTATGGTCCTAGCATGTAGGAATCAGGCGAATATAATTGTTAGATTTAGTAATATATATAATTCCTAATATATATAATTCCTTAATTTATTTATTCCTTATTTTGTATATTGTTAGATTTAGTAATATATATAATTCCTTAATTTATATATTCCTTATTTTGTATATCCTATCATAATTAGGATTACTATCTTATTTCCTATTTTGTATATTCTATCATAATTAGAATTACTATTTCCTATCAGTATTAGGATTATTGTTATCTTATATAAGGGACCTTGTAACCTTGTATTCATACACACAATCATCAATATTAATACATAATTCTTTTCTCCTTCTTTTATTCTAACATGGTATCAGAGCTAGGTTTAAACCCATAATCATCTTTTTTTTTTTTGTTTCCGCACTGCTGCATCATTCACCAGAAACAATTCTTCTCAGTTTCTGTGTTGAACACTGCCAGAAACGATATTTTCTTCTCTGCACTGTTGCCTGTACGTCTGTTTCGCCGCCACAATATACCGTTGGATTCGTCTCTTCATTACGAATTCAACTACACAAAAATCAGCCCAATCCGCTACCGCACGCGCTCTCACGCGCTAGATCAGCACAATCTGGTTCAACCCTCTTTCTACAGCCGGTTCAGCCATCTTTTGGCCGGTTCTCTTTTGGTTCAGACCAGTTGCTGACTATTTCGACCTCTCTGAATCTGATTTTGTGGTCTGTTTTTCTTGAATTTGTCTGGTTTTTGCTGTTTTTACTGTTCAAGCGTACTTTTCACCTATTTTTGGCGAGTCCAATTCCTTCTTGGCCTGTTTTGATTTGGTTCATTGTGGCTCTAAAAGAATTTGGATACTCTAATTCTGTTTCTGCGTTCAGATCGGTATATTTTGGGTTTGTTTCGGCTGTGACTGCTATTCTCTACACCATTTTCTATTGTTTTCTCTACGATTTGGATTATTTTTACTTCTGCTATCTTATTATGGATCGTTCAGAAGTTTCCAAACCTATTGTTATTACTTTGGAGGGCCCCAATTATATTCCATGGTCTCAGGCGATGTCTAGTTTTCTCAAGGGGCAAAAACTTTGGCGCTATGTCACTGGCGAAATTATATCACCCATTAAAAATGTTGATGAGACAGATACTGCGTACACTGAACGTCTTGAGGAATGGGATAGCAAGAATCATCAGATCATCACATGGTTCCGTAACACCTCGATTTCCTCTATCAGTTTACAGTTTGGAAGGTTTGATACTGCGCAGGCCATCTCGAAGTTTTGGCCACTAGATACACCACTACTGATCTGTCCTATCAGTATCAACTTTTGACTTCTCTTTGTCGACAGCGACAGGAGCCTGGACAGTATATCAGTGCCTTCCTGCCTCAGCTTTATTCTTTGTGGGACCAATTGACTCTTTCTGAACCTAAGTGGTCTCTCCTGTTGATTCTGCTCTGTTTGCTACTTATCGCGATCAGTAGCATTTGATTTTGTTTCTCATGAGTCTCTCTGATGTGTATGAGCCAGTTCGAGCCTCTCTTCTTCATTGTAGTCCTCTCCCTACACTAGAGCAGGCTATCTCCGAGCTCTTATCTAAGGAGACTCGCCTAGGTCTTGTTTCGACTACTCATGTAAACACTGCTCTTGCGGCACCTAGTTCCAAAGCTCGTAGCTCTTCTGGTGGTTATCGGGTTTCCTCAATTTTCGGTGGATCTCGAGGTTCCTCCACTTCTAGTGGTCAGTTCTCAAGCACTGTTTCTCGACATGATGCATGTACCTTCTGTCATGCTACTGATCATCGCTTGCTTACCTGTCCTGTTCGGATTTGCAAGCATTGTCGCCAGAAAGGTCCTGGTCATTATCTGTCTGATTGCCCCAAGAATCCTACTCGCCGAGATACTCGTCCCCAGTCCACTGCTGCTGCTACTGATAAGACTTCATCTACTATTGTCGCTTCACCTACTCTGATTGATGTCAGTGATCTTCTTGCTCTCGTTCAGCAGATTATGTCAGCCTCTGGTAATCCTTCTACTGCCCTGTCTGCTCCTTCAGGATCCGAGGACGGGACGGACTCCTGGGATAAGCCGTAGACATGGTCGACTGTTTCAGCTTGTGCATCTTCACCTTTCAGCTCATACTGCTGCCCCCACTGTCACCACCTCCGCAACATCTACATCTCCATCTTTTGGGATTTGGTATTCTCGTTTAGGTCATGTGTCTCTAGGTCATTTACGCTTTATTGTGTCTAAAGGTGTATTAGGTCATGTCCCTAATGAACACCTTGATTGTCAGTCTTGTCAACTTGCTAAACAACCAGCTTTATCTTTTAATAAAAGTATTTCTATTTCTTCTGCTCCTTTTGATTTAGTTCATTCAGATATTTGGGGACCCTCTCCCACTCCTACAATGGGAGGTTCTTCATATTTTATTATTTTTGTGGATGATTTCTCTAGATTTACTTGGATTTATCTCTTAAAGAATCGATCCCAATTACAACAAACCTATTATAATTTTGCCCGCATGATTAAAACCCAATTTTCCTGTGATATTAAGGTCTTTCGCTCAGATAACGCTCAAGAATACTGTGATACCTCCTTTCATGCTTTTCTAAGATCCCAAGGCACCATTTCCCACCGCTCTTGTCCTGGTACTTCTCAACAGAATGGGCGGGCAGAACGCAAACACCGTCATCTACTTGATACCATTCGTACCCTCTTTATTTCCTCTGGTTGTCCTGAAAAATTTTGGGGTGAAGCTGCCTACACTATTAACAGAGTCCTATCTCCACTTCTTGATAACCTCACTCATTATGAGCATCTATATGGTACTCCTCTAGATTATCATTCCCTTCGTGTCTTTGGTTGTGCCTGCTTTATCTTATTGCAGCCACATGAACGTACTAAATTAGAACCTAGATCTCGTCTGTGATGTTTCTTAAGGTATGGGATTGAACATAAAGGCTATCGTTGTTGGGATCCTTTATCTCGTCGTCTTCGTGTCTCTCGTCATGTTGTCTTTTGGGAACATAAGATGTTTTCCTCTTTGTCTTCCTTCCAGTTGTTCTCTTCTTCTGCCTCTCCTTACTTCACTAATCCTTCTGTTGAACTGTTTCCTGAGTATGTAGATGTTCCTGCTGTGTTTCCGTCTTCTGTTCCTGAAACTGTTGATGTTCTTGATAATCTCCCTAATGAAGTTGTGCCACCTGCTACAATCTATCCCGTGGCGTCCCCGTCTGATGATCCTGCACCTCCTGTTGCACCTTCTATCTCTCAATCTAGTGATTCTTCTGTCAGACGATCTACTCGGTAAAGCCAAGTTCCTTCTTATCTTCGAGATTATCACTATTTTTCCACTGTCTTAACCCAATATGAGCCTCGTTCTTATCGCGAGGCAAGTTCTAATCCTATTTGGCAGCAAGCTATGGCTAAGGAATTACAGGCTCTTGACAAAACTCACACTTGGGACCTTGTTGATCTACCTTCTGGCAAGTCTGTCATTGGATGCCGTTGGGTTTATAAGATCAAGACTCGATCTGATGGTACTGTGGAGCGATACAAAGCCTGTCTAGTTGCTAAGGGCTTCACTTAGGAGTATGGTATCGACTATGAGGAGACCTTTGCTCCTGTAGCCAGACTTACCTCTGTTAGGAGTCTTATGGCTGTTGCTGCGGTTCGTAAGTGGCCCTTATATCAGATGGATGTTAAGAATGCATTTCTCAATGGTGATCTGACTGAGGAAATCTATATGCAACCTCCTCCTAGTTTCTCACCTTCTACTCGACAGGTATGTCGGCTTCGTCGTGCTCTTTATGGTCTTAAGCAAGCATCGCGTGCCTGGTATGCTAAGTTCAGTTCTATCATCAGTACTATTGGCTTCTCTGCTAGTGCCTATGACTCAGCTTTATTTGTTCGCCAGTCTACCCATGGCATTGTTCTTCTTCTACTCTATGTGGATGATATGATACTTACAGGAGATGATATTCATGGTATATCTGAGCTCAAGGACTTTCTTCATCGTCACTTTGAGATGAAAGACCTTGGCCCACTGAGCTACTTTCTTGGTCTTGACGTTTCTTCTGGATCTAATGGGTATTATCTTACTCAGGCCAAGTATGCTTCTGATCTCCTTACCCGTGCTAGACTTACGGATAGTAAGACTGCTTCTACTCCTTTGGAAGCTAATGTTCGCCTTAATTCTATTGGTGGTGAACCACTATCTGATGCTACACTGTATCTATAGCTCGTTGGCAGCCTTATTTATCTGACTATTACTCGTCCTGACATTGCTCATGCTGCCCATCTTGTCAGCTAGTTCATGTCTGCACCTCGTTCAACTCACTATGCTGCTGTACTTCACATTCTCCGGTATGTCAAGGGCACTCTTTTTCATGGTCTTCATTTCTCCAGCCAGTCATCTCTTCAGTTACATGCCTACTCTGATGCTGATTGGGCTGGAGACCCTACTGATCGACGTTCTACCACCTGCTTGTGCTTCTTTCTAGGCGACTATTTTATTTCTTGGCGTAGTAAGAAACAGACTCTGGTTGCTCGCTCTAGCACTGAGGCTGAGTACTGTGCCCTTGCTGACACTACACAGGAACTTCTCTGGCTTCAGTGGCTCCTTCAAGACATGGGTGTCAATCATTCTGGGGCCACTATGCTTTATTGCGACAATCGCAGTGCCATATTGATTGCACACAATGATGTTTTTCATGATCGCACTAAACATGTTGAAATTGACTGTCACTTCATTCGACAACATGTGGTCTGTGGTACTGTCCATCTTGCTCCTGTTTCTTCAACTGATCAAATAGCTGATATCTTCACCAAGTCTCTTCTGCCCGGCCGATTTGATGCCCTTGTCACCAAACTCAAGTTGGTCTCTGCTCCACCATCTTGAGTTTGAGGGGGGGTGTTAGATTTAATAATATATAATTCCTAATATATATAATTCTTTAATTTATGTATTCCTTATTTTGTATATTGTTAGATTTAGTAATATATATAATTCCTTAATTTATGTATTTCTTATTTTGTATATCCTATCATAATTAGGATTACTATCTTATTTTCTATTTTGTATATTTATGTATTCCTTATTTTGTATATCCTATCGTAATTAGAATTACTATCTTATTTTCTATTTTGTATATTCTATCATAATTAGGATTACTATTTCCTATCAGTATTAGGATTATTGTTCTCTTATATAAGAGACCTTGTAACCTTGTATTCATACACACAATCATCAATATTAATACATAATTCTTTTCTCCCTTCTTTTATTCTAACAATAATAAAGGTTTGTTCAAGCAGGTCGGATCGCTAAGCCTTAATCCTAATAGGTAGGAACAAAGAGATCATAATATGGACTAGCCCAAGCAAGTCAGGTGATCGAGCCACGGACCTAGTAGGTAGGAACCAAGTGATCGTAGTAAAAAGAATTTTTGAGCAACTCAAAACTTTATTTATCAAAGGGAAATTGCTACATTTTCTAGTGACAATACTACCTTAAATTAGTTACACTCCACAGCTTTAGGATTTCTCGTCCTTACAAATCTTCTAACCGATAAGTGCCATTGTTGACCATTTTAGTAATCTTATATGGTCCTTCGCAATTCGGCCTGAGCTTTCCATCAGTTGGGTTTTTGGTGGAGAGCATGACTTTCCTGAGGACAAGGTCTCTCACGGTAAATGATCTTACCCATATGTTCTTGCTCCTAGCCTTCCTGATTTGTTGTTGATAAGCTACTATTCAGATTTAAGCTAATTTCCTTTTTTCTTAAGGAGATCAAGGCTTGTTTCCATGGCAGCATCATTCCTTACATGTTCAAAGGCAATTATTTGGGTCGTTGGTGTGCCAGTTTCCAAAGGGATGACAGTTTCCATACCAAAGGTGTTTTTGCAGTTGATCAACGAGAGGCAATACGATAAGCCTATAATACAATTGGTAATTCTTCCACCCAGTTACCCTTTGCTTGATAAGTCGCTTTTTGATGTCGTCTGGAACTTTCTTATTGGAATCTTCCACTTGGCCATTGCTCTGAGGATAGGTAAGGGGGTGGAGTAATGGTTGCGAATGTGAAGATTCGAGGGGAAATTTCTAAAAGATGAGCTATCAAATTAGGTGCCATTGTTCAAGATTAAGCACCAGGGAACTCCAAATCTTGTAACAATGTTCTTCCAGATGAACCTCCTTATATTTGCATCTTTCTGTCAAAGCAGATAACACCCTTTCGTGATACAATTATTTCAACAAAGCTTAATCGACTAGGTGAGGCGTTAACATCACTTATACAATTATTTCAATAAAGCTTAACCGACTAGACGTGAGGCACTGACAGTGCTCAACGATGTCAACCCTAAACATTAGGTCCTTGAGCTCACTATCATGTTTTTAAGATTAAAAATATGTAAATGCATTTGGACTCTTGGATCCTCGAGCTTGCTATCACGCGTTAGCCTCCCTCTTTTCTAACTGACCCTACTCTACCATTATACCCTCGACTAGACATGGTCAGAATCCAAAGTTTGGAAGATTTGACCACTGCATTCATCAAGCAGTATCAACTTATTTACAAATTGGCTGCAGATAGATGCTCGTTGATGGCCATAAAAAGATCGACAATGAATCTTTTAGAACCTATGCCATCAAAAGACAGAAGAGTGCCTCCCAAGTGGGTCCACCTTTGACTGACAGAGAGTTCGTCATGATCTTTGTGTAGACCCTCAACAGGTTAATTTTTGAAAAGATGTTTGTCAACTTGCACTGCTCTTTCTCTGAACTAATCATCCAGGAGTGATGATTGAAGAAAGGGACTGCTCAGGCCATCTCGTAGATCCTTACACCACCTTAGAAATCAGTGAAATGGGTTTTTAGCAAGAAATATGCCAAGACAAAGGTTGGATTCCATGTTGTAATGCTAGCACGATCTAGTGCTCCATTCCCTTTGGCCTCCACTACCTTTTCTTGAGCTGTGACTTCACAAGCTCTGCAATAACAATGGTTTGAAGAGACACTTTCTCGAGCACCGTGTTCACAAGCTCTGCAACAACAATGGTTTGAAGAAACACGTCAAAAGCTCCAAGAACGCCACAATTGAACCTTCTTAAGACTTGCATGCACATGGACAAAGGCATATTTCCTACATTTGCAGGTAGGATTTCATGCCTACAAACACAAGCGTGATATCATGCTCGTGCCACTTTGACGAGGTTTTCTACCTATTAGCACAAGCGAAGAAGTTTACCTGTAGACACAATAGAAAACGCCACCTGGCCTTGGGGGTGGAATTTTGCACCTAGGCTTGTAGGTAGAAAACCTTGTCTAGTCTTGCAGACGAGACAACTCTCCACAGGCTTATGATGACTCCCTTAGGTAACATGCCTCTTTTTGGGATGATTTTCCATGTAGTTCGAAGCTCAAGCCAATTCGAGCAAAATTTAGGTCAAATTATGACATGTTCAGGCTATTTCCAAATGCTTTGGATAGGTTTCAAGAGCATCGAGAGCTTTCTGGTCAAGTTAGAAAGTAAAATAAAGTTTTTTTTTTTAGAGCCCAGTTAGGTCAAAATGGTTTCTCCATTACTTAATTTTGACTGTCTGAAAATTGATCCTTTGAAACAAATTGAAATGACAAGGAGGCCATCTGATTCTCTCATCTAACCATTGTAGGCACCACTAGTGTGGCATAAAATATTGACAAATATTGGTAATATAAAATATCAATCATCATGTATATAAATTTTTTTTAGTCAATTCGTCAAAAAATTCAATTTTTAAGACGCAGAGGAAAGGCAGCGTACTTTTCATTTATATAGTTAGCGTACTTTAAAAGTATACTACCTTTCCTTTGCATTGCATTATTTATTACTAAATATTGCATTAGTTAGCATACTTTTCAATCTTTGTACTGTGCATATGAATGCCTGTCTTAGGTATTTTTATAATCAAACACCAATATTTAGTAATAAAAATTCAAATGTGAAAAGTGTTTATAATATTCATACTACTAAATTAATATATAATTTTAGAAAATATTAGATTAACGTGAAATTTTTATAAAACAAATCACTTTCTCCTCAAACTAGCATTTGCCTTGTACGAGCCCTCTCTTATAGGGTGTTTAGGAGTCAGTTTGTACATTATCAAAAATCATCATGAGAACCACCGATTTGGAACTAGAAATCTCCTCTCTTCTAGTATAAACCAATAAAACTAATATAATTAATTAAAAATTCTACAAATTCAATCGTAGAACAAAATAAAAATAAAAAATAAAAAAATACCAATCCTACATAATTTTTCATATCAATATTAATTTACTATATAAAACAATAATAATTTAATGTTATTTTAAATTTCTAATAAAACAATCAAAATCATGAAGATTGTTCAGCACCACAAATACAAAGCCATCAATATTTGTTCCAAATTTTTAATATAGTCAAATTTTAAATTCACAATCACATTATATCATAAGATTTTGTGAAGTACGTATATCGTATTAAGTATTTTGACATATCATTTTCAAACACAGAACCGCACCAAATCCTTGATAAAACTGACTACATTTGAGTGACCGATCAAAGGAGTTGGCTCAGTGGTTAAAACACTTCAAACACCTGGTCCCGGATTCCGACCAGGCAATCCTTTTCCTTCACTCACAGGGGTGGATGCATTCTTAAAAAACTATGCTATCTATCACATAATATTTCCAAATGCAGTACAATACATTTGCTCCCCAATAGAAGTGAAAATAAGAATTTACTCTCATTTTGGAGAAAAATTTATCCATTGAAACCCAAATAATAATAATAATAAATAAATAAATAAAAATAAAAATAAAGGAAAAAAGATAAGTTAAAAAGGGGTATAGTATAATAACATTCTATGACCAATGAATACATATCTAGATAATTTATGGTCACTAGTACTCGGGACGAGGGAAAAATTCTTGCCGCCAAAAGAAAATTCCTCTGCTTATAACCATGAATCCAAGTCATGAAGCCCGTGAGATACAAACACAAATGAAGCACTGGATGTTCCTCTTCAAGGGGTAGGCACAAAAGCAAAATGTTGCGAGCCCTGCAGCCACACGACCCAGTTTATTCGGCAAACGCAATTAAATCGAAATTACAGCCATTCAAGCTGAATAAATATGACTAAATAAAATAAGTATCTAATTAAACTGTTCCCAAACACATCTTTCGCATTGAAGCAGCGAAACAAATTAATCCTGCAATGATCGAGCAATGCAATGAGATGCAGCATTTCATATTTTCTATATGCACGAATTGACTTCATGATATTTATTGTCAGTGGGGTTTATTTGGACTCTGTTTGGCTGGTTAAGTATGAGGTTGGGTTAGATTTTTACCATGGTTAGGCATATAGTTCAACGCTTAGAATTTTTCTATGTGTGGGGTTTCTATTCGATGGGGTCCGGACGGGCCTGTCGTGCAAACGAATAGACCTAAGACATTGGCATTGTGACAGCTCCTTTTTCTGGTTTTCCGGCTTTCCGTCATTTCAATCTTTTCACCCTTGTCATTTAGCCACCCTACCCCTGGTGAAAAATTTGATCCGAATAAGTCACTGGTTTTAAGAAATAAAATAGAAAAATAAAACTCACAGTTTTGGGACAAAAATTTGAATGCACTTTGATCAAGTCTAGTGTTGGACACTATATTCTTAAAACTGAATTTGTCTCCTCAAAAATAGTTCTGGTTTTAATGGATGTCAGTCTCCTAGGATAAAATAATCAGCCATACAAAAGGAAGCAGCAATTTGTGTGTACCAGCAAACCAGAACTACGGTTGTACTTTATGTTTGTACTCTTGTATGTATGCAATGCTTTTTATGCAAAAAATTCGATAACTTTTTATGCAAGTTTAAATAGGCATTGAAGTGCCTTTCCGAAGGTGTAGCCATTAGTGTACAGACACCAGATATGGTTGTTGGAGTTGTTGGAGGAACAAACACACCTGTTGGAGAAATAATAGTTAGTTAAAAACTTAAGAAACTGGTTGCCCGCAGATCTTGATTTGACCTAACTTGCACTCGGGTTCGGTCCAGGTCAGGCAGGCGACTCGCATGAGTGATATGGGCTGACCCATGGAGGTCTTCTCCTATCTACATTACATGAGTGCCCCTTGGACCTCTCCCTTTCCTCCAACCTTAGCATATATAAAGGTATGAATTATTTCAAGATTTTTCAATGTGGGACAAACCCATTTGCCATATTGCCATGCCCTTTACTTTGAAGTCAATTTTCATTCAATTAATTCATGATTTTGAACAATTAAATATAGAACTATAAGGTCCACATGGAATATTTCCAATTCCACCTTTGATCCAAATTTAATAATATGTGGACCCCACAAATATATTGGCTTAAAATTTGCAAAAAAATCATGGTTAAAACCATGAATTTCAAAAAATCCCCCACATGAATAAAATGGCTGAAATGCAAGTACAAATGCTAACTCGACATAGAGTGCGATGGAAAGTTATCGCATCACGAGAGGTAGCATTTGGCTTTGAACCTTTCCTAGTAATATATTATTGGGTTTATTTGCTAGCCAATGAACTTTATATATTGAATTGCCTAGCCTCTGTATAAACCAAGACAGTAATATTCACACAACTCCTCTCCGATATAGTTTGGTTCTTTTGATTTTGCCTGTTTTGGCCCTGGACGTACCTGGTAATTCTTTGAGATCCATTATCGTAGAGGTGACCCCTTCACACTCTATAAGTGGTCGCTTATTAAAGTATCGTATTATACTCCACTTGGACTTCCAAGATATAAGGATCATTAAAAGCAAAGTTTATCTTAACACACGATTCAGGCTGTCACTATTCATTTCATCATAGGAAAGAATAGAGGAATTAGTTTCTTATTGATCTCAATGAGCACCACCATAATTCGGTTGTCCCTTTGAACCTAGATTTTGGGATTTCCAGTCACTTATGTTAGGTTACCATTGTGGCGATTCTCAATTTATAGGCTTTAAACCCATTCCCCTCGATGAATTATACACTTAATCTCTAGTTAAGCCTTTAGTTAAAGGATCAGTAATATTATTCTTTGACCTTACATAACCAATGGATATTATTCCATTAGAGATCAACTATCTCGCAGTATTATATCTACAATGTATATGTCGTGACTTGTTATTATACATATTATTCTGTGCCCCTTCTTATTGCTGATTGATTATTACAATGTATCCAAATAGCAGACACAGGTTTTGGCCACATAGGAATATCTTGTAAAAAGTTACAAAGCTATTCAGTTTCTTCTCTAACCTTATCTAATGCTCTAAACTCAAATTCTATAAAAGATCTAGTTATACATGTTTGTTTAGAGGATTTTCGTAAAATAGCTGCACCCCCAAGTGTAAAGACATATCCATTAGTGGATTTGGTGTCTCTACTGTCAAAAATCCAATTAGTATCACTGTCAGTTAGCATCACTGTACCTTTCGAGTACAAAGTGGATATCTTGTATAGTGCAACCCATAGTTAGAAGAATATCTTAGATATATAAGTACTAACTATTGCCTTCAGTGGTCTATCGCTAGATTACTAGTATATCTACTCAACTTGCTCACTGAGTAGGCAATATCTGGACGAGTGTCGTTCATTAGAAACATTACATTGCCTATTATCCGTGAATATTTCAATTATGATATGCAATTTCCAATATTCTTTGTGAGATGAAGATTTATATCAATAGATGCTCGTGTAATATTATTATCATCTCTAATAAATTCATCAAGTATCTACTTGATATAATGTGATTGAGATAAAGCATATCTATCAGATATTTTGGGGATTTTAACACTAAGTCTTCCATGTCAAACTTACTAACCAACATTTTCTTAATAGCTTTAATGATATCATTATTGCTGCCTATAATAATCAAATCGTCCACCTAAAGACATACAATGACATGTGCATTCGAAATGTTTTTCACATAAACACATTTGTCACATTCATTAATGTGAAAACCATTTGACATTATAACATTGTCAAATTTCTCATGCCATTGCTTAGGTACTTGTCTAAGTCTATAAATAGGCTTAACAAGTTTGCATACCTTATTTTCTTAGCCTGGAATCACAAACCTCTCAGGTTGTTCTATATAGATTTCTTCATACAATTTTCCATTCATGAATGCTGTCTTTACAT
This sequence comes from Vitellaria paradoxa, assembly GCA_019916065.1. Classification (NCBI taxonomy): domain Eukaryota; kingdom Viridiplantae; phylum Streptophyta; class Magnoliopsida; order Ericales; family Sapotaceae; genus Vitellaria; species Vitellaria paradoxa. The sequence goes on along the minus strand of CM034233.1, from coordinate 36,645,807 downwards.
CCATTTGATGCATTTCAAGATTATATAATGATGCAAAAGCAATTAATATACAAATGGATGTTATTCTTGTAATAGATGAATATGTGTCAAAATAATCTACTTCCTCATTTTGTCTATAGCTTTTGACCACAAACCTTACCTTGTATTTGTTATTGGATCCATCAGCCTTCATCTTCCCCTTGAAGATCCATTTATAACCTAACGGTTTACTACTTGGTGGAAGATCCACTAGTTCCCAAGTGGGGTTATTGATGACAAATTCAATTTCACCGTCAATGGTTTCTTTCCATAAAGGAGCTTCAGGAGTAGATATTGCTTCTTTCAAACTCTGAGGTTTCTTTTCTAACAAAAATGTTAGAAAATCAGGACCAAAGGATTTAGTAGTCCTTTCCCTTTAACTTCGTCTAGGTTCATCTTCATTTTCTTTTTCTAAAGGCCCTTTGTCTTGTTCATTTGTAACTACATTTTCTTAAGTTCTTTTAAGGGAACTTAATTCTTGTGTAATTTTACAAGAAATATATTCTCAAAAAATGATGCATTTCTAGACTCAATAATGAAATTCTCATGTACCCCAAAATTATTAGACTCATGTATAAGAAACCGATATGCACTACTGTTATGAGCATATCCAATGAATATATAATCAATAGTTTAAGGTCCAATTTTAGTATTTTTAGGAGTTGGAATCGCAACATTAACTAGACAACCCCACACTCAAAAGAATTTATAGGTTAAGTTCTCAACCTTTCTATAATTCATAAGGAGTTTGTCCAATTTTTTATGGGGTATCTTGTTAAGAATATAGTTTGCGAAAAGTAAAGTTTTCCCCTACAAATTCTAGAGTGAACTAGAACTTATTAACATTTATCATCTCTTTTAAAGTTCTATTCTTATGTTTAGCAATTCCATTTTGCTAAGGTGTGTAAGATGCAGTTGTTTGATGAATAATGCTATGTTCGGCACAAATTTGTGCAAATGGTGATTCGTATTCATCACATCTATCACTTCTTAGCATTTTTATCTTTCTGCTAAGTTAGTTCTCAGCTTCATTCTTATATTGTATAAACATTTCTAATGCTTCATCTTTGCTTCTTAGCAAATATATATATAGCATCTTGTACAATCATCAATAAAAGTAATGAAATACTTTTTACCACCTCTAGTTTGAACAAACTTCAAATCACAAACATATGTGTGAATTAATTATAAAGTTTCAGTACTTCTTTCAATTGAATGAAAAGAAGTTTTAGCCAATTCGGCTTCAACACAAGTTTCACACTCATGTTTCACGTTAATATTAAATTTTGACAGGTTATCTAACTCTATTAATCTTCTTAAAGTGCCAAAATTCACATGTCCTAATCTACCATGCCAAACATCAACAGGCTCAAGCAAGTAAACAAAAGATCTAATTTTATTCATCTTAGGTGCAATAGTCATTATATTAAGTTTGAAGAGGCCATTAGACATGTACCCATTTCCAATGTACAAACCATTCTTAGTCGGTAGAAACTTATCAGGCTCAAAGACTAGTTTAAACCCTTTCTTCCTCAATACTGACCCAGAAACCAAATTCTTACGAATATCAGGCACATAAAGTACATCATTAAGAGTAAACTACTTTCCTGAAGTCATCTTCAACACATCTTTCCTTATCCTTCAACTGAGGTTGCTGAATTGCCTATAAATAATTGTTCCCTTCCACAACTTGGTGAGATAAGAACATCCACTCGTTGGTACAAATGCGACAAGTGGCTCTAGTGCCCGCCCACCACTCCTTTGGATTACTTCCAACCAAGTTTACTTCAGAGACAACAGTTGAAAGATGCACATCAATTATATCAACTTGATTTGGTTTCTTCCTTTTCTTAGAAGGCTATTGAGCTTTTTGCATGTGGCAATCTTTTGCTTGATACCTAGTTTTTTCACAGACATAACATTTGCCTTGAAACCTTTTAAATTACCGTCCTTTCAACTTTCTCTACTGTACTTCCTTTTCATATTGTTGATATGTTTCACTTGGTCTATCATGTTTGCTTGGACATCATGTATCGATATCCACTTTTCTTCTTAGAAAAACAGTTATCTTCCTCTATCCTCGGTCTCACAGTGAGATCTTCAAGTTTCATCTATGTACGCTTATGCTTTAGGTAGTTCTTAAATTATTTCCAAGTTGGCAGTAATTTCTCAATTATTGTAGCAACTTGGAATGACTCACTGATTACTATCCCCTCAACATGTATCTCATGTATGATTACCTGGAGATCTTGAACTCGACTAATCATACTCCTTGAATCAATTAGTTTGTACTCAAAAAATTTGTCGACTACGAATTTCTTCGAACTAGCATCTTCTATCTTGTACTTTTTCCCTAAAAATTTTTAGAGTTCCTCATATGTTTGTATTGGATGACACACGTTATACATGTTGTCCGATACATTGAGGGCATAATTACAGAATAGGAAATTGATATGTTTTCATGCCACAACCGCCATCACAATGTGATTGTCAGTCTTATTCTCATCCAGATGTGGCACAGCTTCTTGAGAAACTTCACCAAATTCAGTGTAGTAAGATAGAATATCACCTTCTAGTGCCATATTTTGAAATCTGCACCACGGAATTTTTCTTGCTTCCCACCATGGCCAAGTGGCACATTAGGAGTAGTGACCAGTGTTGCGCTCAAAATAATAATAGAATTTATTGTCTCACTTGTCATTTTCAAACCTAGAAAATTGACAAATTCAAAAATTTTAATCCAGAATTTTATACTTCGGGAAAAATTATTTATACAATATATTGCACAAAACTAGGCAAAGTTAATGCACAATTTTACGGTATAAAACACAGTTCAAAACAGAATTTTAATTCTTTGTTCAGTGAAAGAAAATACTGTGCAGCAGTATAATTCTGTTAATTTTATACACAATCAGTGCAGTGCGGAGAAATTAATTTTTGCAAGATAAACTGTGCACAGAATAATTAGTTGTTCAGTTTTATACAAAAAACTGCAACAGTGAGTTTTTTAAGATATAAAAATAGTGCAATCGCAAAGTTCCGCAGAACTGAGTTTTGTCATAAAAACAATTTGTTTGCAGTGAAGTTTGAATAGAACAGCACAAAATAAAATTAATCAGTTATGTGCAAACATATCTTAATGATGTAAGTTAGCACAACAAATCAAAGAAATCAAATATAACTCAAACCAAAAATTAAATAATAAATGAAGTTTTGTTTGATTTGACAAAGATTTGACAATGCTGTAATGCAAATTACAATGACAAAACAACACAAATTTTTCTTTCCCCTTCCAATACAATAACACAGAAACCAAAAAGCAAGTGCCTTTTAACAGAAAAAAAAAAAAAAAAAATTGTGCATTGATGTTCTGTAACAGAATATTGCAAAATAAAAACCAAAAAGTTTTTCAATTGTAAACTGATACAGAGCAGCGCAGAAAAATCGAGAACCAAGACAAAATTAAGCAACACAGAACTGCGCAACAGGCAAGGGGAAAAAAAAAGGGCAGTGCATTTCAGTAAACACAAAAAAAAAACTGTGCAGGGGAAAAAAAAAACAGTGACTGAAATCGAATTCAGTCTTAAGATTGTCGGAAATTTTGGTCCAAATCAGTCACTATTTTTAAGAAATAAAATAAAAAAAATAAAACTCACAGTTTTGGGACAAAATTTTGAATGCATTTTGATCAAGTTTAGTATTAGACACTACATCCTTAAGACTAAAGTTGTACTCCACAAATACTTTGGATTTTAATGAACGTTAACCTCCCAGGATAAACTGATCATCCACACAAAAGAAAGCAACAATTTATGTGTACTAGCGAACCAGAACTATGTTTGTACTCTCGCATGTATGCATGTTTTTTATGTAAAAAAATTCGATGATTTTTTATGCATGTATGCAAGTTTAAATAGGCATTGAAGTGTCTTTTCCGAAAAGGTACAATCATTTGTGTACAGACACCAGACATGACTGTTGGAGGAACAGACATACTTGTGGAGGGAAATGATGCGACTGTTGGAGAAATAACATTCAGTTAAAAATTTGAGAAATGGTTCACCCGTGGATCTTGGTTTGACCCCACCCGCACCTGAGCTCGATCCGGGCCGGCTAGGTGACCTACATGAGTGATATGGGCTGACCCACAAAGGTCTTTCCCCGTTTACAATACATGAGTACCCCTTGAACCTCGCCCTTTCCTCCAACCTTAGCATATATAAAGCGATCTTGAGTTGACCCAACCCACAGCCAAGCCCGATCCAAGCTGGCTGGGTGACCCGCATAAGTGATATAGGCTGACCCACGGTTGTTTCCCATCTACAATACATGGATGCCCCTTGAACCTGTCCCTTTCCTCCACCCTTAGCATATATAAAGGTATGAATTATTTTATAGTTTTTCAATGTGGGATAAACCCATTTGTCATATTGCTAAGGGGCTTTTTTTGAAGCCAATTTTCATTCAATTAATTTATAGTTTTAAACAACTGAATATAGAACTATAAAGTCCACATGAAATATTTTCAATTCCACATCTGATCAAAATTTAATAATATGTGGGCACAAATATATTGGCATAAAGTTAGCAAAAGATTATGGCTAAAACCAGAATTCCAACAACCCCTCCCTCCTGGCCCCTAACCCTCTCAAGATCATCAATTCCCCCTTGACCTTGTATCTAGGTGTGTGTATATGTGTGACTGAGTGTGGGTTTGAAACCCTTCCAGCAAAGAGTAGAGAGAGAGAAGAGGTTGAGAAAAAGAAGAGAGAGAGGTTGAGGAATGGAGTGTGTGTGTGTGTGTTTAATCTTTTGGTGGCTGTGGATTGCTGCTTGGTAGAGGAGGTGGTTCCCTCTGCTGCTGCTGTGTTGCAGCTCCTCTTTCTTCTTCAATCGATCTTCTTAGACCTAAGCAAGGGTTTGATTTTGAGTTTGTTTATTATGTCTGTGTGTGTGTAGTTGTCTACCTGTAGGTGAGTTTGAGTACTGTTAGTATATTGTTGGAAGATTTGTTGATGATATGTAAATATACATGTATATACATGATTGTGATGGTAGATGCATAGATCATGGGAGAATTTATTAGGAAACCATAAAATTTGTGATTTAGATGAGATTATTGTGGAACTATTTTTAGATCAAGTTCATGTTAGCTTTGAAAGTTTCGATTTAAAAATCAGAAGTTTTGGAGCTGGAATTGATTTTCTGGTTTTTGGGTTGTTGTCTGGACGCCCATTTGGCATCTGGACAGGGCCGTTGTCCAAACAGCCATTCAGATGACAGTGCTTGGTTTTGCTATTTTGTGCTAAAAACTGAACAAATTTGTCCTTTTCCTTGCTTTGAACTATTTTGAAAATACAATGAGTTGAAATTTAAAATAAATATATTTTTAAATATGATTAATGTGTTTGGTAGTTAATAATGTAAATATGAAAATATTCAACATTTTTATCTGCTTATATTTATTTAGAAATAAGTATGTCAAGTTGTTATAACTAAAGATAGTTAGTTAAGTGGTTAATAACTACCTATTAAATAAAGAAGCCTATGGCTGGTTGTAACCGAATGACAGGCAGTTAGTTAAAGCAATTAAAGGCTTGGAGGTAAAGTTAGTTAGTAAAGGATTGGAGGGACAGTTAGTTAGCAATAGTTTAACCAGTCTATAAATAGCTCAAGAGGCTACTGGAAAAAGGAATAACATTTTTAGCATTAGTTTTTGTTCCGTTTTCTTTTTCTGTGTCTTCTTCCTAGTCATTACAGTGGTATCAGAGCAACCAAGATCCTTGGCCTACTGTGGTGCAAACTGCCATGGCCGATGAAACTAGAGCAACTCAAGAAACCAGGAAGATAGAAGAAGCCATTCGTCTGCTGAAAGAAGGAAATGAAAGAAATGCCAAAGAGATTGGAGAAATCAAGAATTCTCTCAAAGAATTAGGAGATTTTAAGGAGATGATAGTAGCTATGAGTATGAAACATGATCAAATAGCAAGTCAATTATATGGAAAGTCACCACAAGAAGGAAGTAGGGGTTCAAGGCAGCAGCAAGCTGAGTCATCTGGGCATATTCCATCAGGATTCCAGAGGATGGGCGAGCAGCTTGTAAGGTTAGAGATTCCACCTCATTCTCCTTTACCCTTCCATCAAAGAGTTGCAAGAATAGAGTTTCCTAAATTTTATGGAGAAAATCCCAGTGGGTGGTTATATAAATGTGAAAGGTTTTTTGAGTACAATGCAGTGAACAATAGGGACAAGGTTAAACTGGCAGCTCTGCATTTAGAAGATTCATCCTTGCAATGGTTCCAGTGGTTCGAGAAATGTCATCACCACATCACATGGGAGGAGTTTAAACAAGGTCTGTTGTCAAGGTTTGGCCCAAACTCTTATGAAGATGCAATGGGGGAGTTAACTAAGTTGAAGCAGGTCACTACTGTAAAGGCATACCAAGAAAAATTTGAGGTATTGGCAAGTCAAACTCAAAATCTACCAGAATCATTCTTTGTTAGCTGTTTTATTAGTGAGCTCAAGGATGAAATCAGACCTGGGGTATTAATGTTCAAACCAACCTCAATCACTTCAGCTATAGGGCTAGCAAAGTTACAAGAATCAAGCATTGAAGCCATCACCAAGAAATCAAGGTTGGGACCTAAGATAGATATGGCTGTTGGGGATAAATTTCAAATTGGTAATGGAGGCCAAGGCAAAAAAGAAATATCCAAAGAGCTAGAAGAAAAGAGAGCCAAAGGACTATGTTTTAAGTGCAATGAAAAATATACCAGAGGCCATATATGTAGCCAAAAAAAGTTATATGCTATGAAAGGAGAAGGGGAGGAACAAACACAAGATTTTGAAGTCGAAGAGGAGGAGGAAGAGCAATTACCTAAAGAAGAGTTGCAGATCTCTTTAAATGCCATCACTGGCTCAATTTCCTATAAAACAATGAGGGTAAAAAGCAATGTAAAAAAAAGGCTCATCATAATCTTGATAGATTCTGGAAGCACACACAATTTGTTGAGTCTTGATATGGTAAGAAAGACCAGCGTTCAGATGGAAGAAACAGAACCCTTACCAGTGGCAGTAGCTGATGGAACCAAAATGATAAGCACTGCCATATGTAAAAATTTCCAATGGGAAATGCAAGGGACCACTTTCCAAGTTGATGTGAGGGTCTTACAATTGAAGGGCTGCGATATAGTGTTGGGTATTCAATGGTTGGCAACATTTGGACTAGTTAAATGGGATTTCAAGAATCTTAGCATGGAATTTTTTCTCAGTGGCAGAAGACATCTGTTAAGAGGAGGAAATAAAGAAGAATTAAAAGTGGTGAGTTCTGAACAAATGAATAAGTACTTGCAAAAAAGGCCTCAAGGAGTAATAGCCCACGTAAATTCATTACAAGCTACTGACAGCAAGGAGAAGGAAGGAATTCCACTAGAATTGGAAGCTCTACTCTCAGAATTTAAAGAAGTATTTCAGGAGTCTAAGGGCTTACCCCCGACCAGGTCTCATGATCATTGTATCCCTCTTAAACCAGCAGCTGAGCCTCCCAACGTCAGGCCCTATAGGTACCCTCATTTCCAAAAAGCTGAGATTGAAAAACAAATTCAAGAAATGTTAAATGCTGGTATAATCAGACCTAGTGTCAGTCCCTACTCCTCACCTGTGCTCTTAGTAAAGAAAAAAGACGGCACTTGGAGAATGTGTGTCGATTATAGGGCACTTAATAAGGTTACTATTAAAGATAAGTTCCCAATACTAGTTATAGATGAACTCTTGGATGAATTATGTGGGGCAAAGTACTTCTCTAAGCTAGATTTGAGGTCTGGCTATCATCAAATTAGAGTTCACCCAGCTGACATTGAGAAAACTGCATTTAGGACCCATGATGGGCATTATGAACTTTTAGTAATGCCCTTTGGGCTTACTAATGCTCCTTCCTCATTCCAAAGTCTAATGAATGAAGTCTTCAGACCCTTCTTAAGGAAGTTTATACTAATATTCTTTGATGACATCTTAGTATATAGTCAATCTTGGAAAGAGCATCTGCAACACTTGCAGATTACTTTACAGACACTGAAGCAGCAACAGTTGTTTGCAAAAAGGGATAAATGTGTGTTTGGAAAAGTTGAGGTAGAGTACTTGGGCCATTTAGTATCAGCAAAAGGGGTGTCAGCAGAACCTACTAAACTGCAAGCTAAAGATTCTTGGCCAATACCAGCAAATGTTAAGGAACTGAGGGGATTTTTGGGGCTTACTAAGTATTACAAGAGGTTTATCCAAAATTATGGCAAAATATGTTCTCCTCTCCACTGTTTGCTCAAGAAGGATTCCTTTGTATGGACCCCCGAAGCCACTGCAGCTTTTACTCAGCTCAAGGAAAGAATAACTACAGCCCCTGTGCTAGCTCTACCAAATTACAGCAAACCATTTGTGGTGGAATTAGATGCTTCAGGGACAGGTCTAGAGGCTGTGCTAATGCAAGATGGCCATCCAATAGCCTATTGGAGTAAGGGAATCTCAGCAAGAGATCAAGCCCTCTCTACTTATGAAAAAGAATTGATGGCAGTAGTACTAGCAGTGCTCAAGTGAAGATGTTATCTATTGGGCAGACACTTTATGATCAGAACTGACCATCAGAGCCTTAAATATATTCTTGAACAGAGAGTGGGCACTCCTTTCCAGCAGAAATGGGTTACTAAGCTTTTGGGATTTGATTATACTATAGTATATAATTGTGGCAAGGATAACAAAGCTACAAATGCATTATCCAGAAGGGAAGAATCATTAAATTCTGCAGATGCAGTGGCTGAAATTCATGCCTTGTCTTGTGTCTCTCCTAGCTGGTTGGAAAAGGTAAAAAGTAGCTGGGAGGAAGATAGAGAGACCAAAAGATTAATTTTGGAATTACAGCAAGATCAAGCCCATACAGGTTATGCTTGGGAACAAGGCAAACTAACCTACCATAATAGGTTGGTGGTTGGAAGGACACCACTTAGAGTACAGCTCATTCAGGAGTTCCACTATTCCCCTTTGGGAGGACATTCGGGTGTAAGTAAGACAACAAAAAGGCTGCACAAGATCTTTTATTGGAAGGGATTGCAGAAAGATGTGGCAAAATTTATTTCGGAATGTGATATATGTCAAAGATATAAGGGTGAAATGTGAAATATCTAGGATTACTACAGCCCCTACCCATTCCTAACAGAATTTGGAGTGACATTTCGAAGGATTTCATGGATGGGCTGCCAAACTCTCAAGGAAAAACTATGATTTTTGTGGTAGTAGACAGATTGACAAAATATGGGCATTTCATAGTTTTAGCACATCCCTAAACAGCCAAGGTAGTAGCTAGAGTTTTCTTTGACCATGTGTTCAAACTACATGGTCTTCCCTCTACCATTGTATCTGATAGAGATGCAGTCTTCACCAGTCACTTTTGACAGGAATTATTCACCTTATAGGGGTGCAAACTGTGCCTCAGCACTGCCTACCACCCCCAATTAGATGGTCAAACAGAGATAGTGAATAAGTGCTTGGAAAATTATTTAAGATGCATGACTAGGGACTGTCCTAAACAGTGGGTTCAATGGCTTACATTGGCTGAGTGGTGGTACAATACCACTTACCATTCTGCCATCAAAACTACTCCCTACTTTGCAGTCTATGGGCAGTAGCCCCCCTGACCACACCTTCTGCATTTCTAGACCCTCTTCAGTGGCAGCAGTAGACGATTGGTTGAGAGAAAGGAGGGGCATCATCAGGCAGCTGAAGGAAAATCTAAATCAAGCACAACAGAGGATGAAATATTATGCTGACAAGGGAAGATCTGAACGATAGTTTATGGTGGGAGATTGGGTTTATCTCAGATTGCAGCCCTATAAACAGACCACACTGACATTACCAAAAAGCATGAAGGTATCCCCAAGGTTCTATGGATCATACCAAGTGGTGGAAAAGGTTGGAACAGTAGCCTATAAGCTACAGCTACCAGCTGGAGCTAAACTACATCCAGTGTTCCATGTCTCAATGCTCAAAAAGAGAGTGGGAACCACTGTGACAACTCAAGCAAGCTTGCCTCCAATAAGTTCAGAAGGCACATTACAGTTAGAGCCTATAGCTGTATTGGACAAAAGAAGTGTCAAAAGAGGGAACAAAACTATGGAACAATGGTTAGTCCAATGGCAGAATTCCTTTCCAGAAGATGCAACCTGGATTGATCACTCAGAAGTTCAAGCAAAGTTTCCTCAATTCTAGCCTTGAGGACAAGGTTGTTCACAAGTGGTGGGGAATGTTATAGCTAAAGATAGTTAAGTGGTTAATAACTACCTACTAAATAAAGAAGCCTATGGCTGGTTGTATGGTTGGTTGTAATCGAATGACAGGCAGTTTGTTAAAGTAGTTAAAGGCTTGGAGGAAAAGTTAGTTAGTAAAGGATTGGAGGGAAAGTTAGTTAGCAATGGTCAAACCAGTCTATAAATAGCTCAAGAGGCTACTGAAAAAAGGAATAACATTTTCAGCATTAGTTTTTGTTCAGTTTTCTTTTTCTGTGTCTTCTTCCTAGTCATTACACAAGTAGACAAGGTTGAAATTACAATAATTTTAATTAGATTTGAGATTTTGAAATGATATTTAGCATGCTTAAAATGCTATTAAATCATAATGTGTCATGACATTTGATAATGTGAACATATGAGGAAATGCATGCTTAAGATTTGTTAATATGTTTTCAATTAGATATGTTATGTTGTTTATAATGTGATCATATGAATGACTAATTGCATATGTAAGTTTTATGTTCTAAATTTATAAATGAGGACCTCGGTTAGAAATCTAACATATTGAATAAAATAAGATAGGTGTGATGTTTTGGTAAGAGCATATATTTTAATAAACATTAATGGTGGAATAGATTTATTAATATGTTTTAAATGAGCATAAGTGGTAAAATTAGATATGCATGTAGTAACTCATTCATATGTTGAGCAAAGCAACCATTAGGATTCCTGAGATGAAGTGTAAGAAGGTGTGAGATGTAGAACTTTACACGTGTTGCTATGAGGTTGGTTCAATTTTGTGAGTTAGTTGAGGTGACGTATCAAGTATCTGGAAAATTTGTATTCAGTTTAGTGGGAGACTTGAGTATAGGTTAAGGTTGTTGCTAAGTTGGGTTACTATCACTGGTTGATAATTTGGAAATGATAAAGGTAAGGAAGATAATGAAATGAATATGGTTATATATATATATTTATTTTATACATATTTAAGTATTTACATCGATTTCCAATTTTACGTATTTGATTATTGATATTTGGTTTTGTGGGAATGTACTGAAAATAGTGGGAATATTGAACGTCCTTGGGTCAAAAACCCTAAAATCTTTTTCCTGTACATAGTTAGGATTGCTCACGTTCAGTCAGTCAGTAGCTTGCGAAGTGAGGTGTTTCTCCTAAGTCCTAGATGAAAAATAGGTTGCGAGCTCAGAATGAGAGATTTAGCCTGGGCTAGCTAACAGGAGGTAGGCGAGGAATGTGTTCATACACTCAAAACAGCAGTCACATGAGGAATTTATTGTTGCAGTCACATGAGGAATTTATTGTTCACCTATGATGGCCAAGGTCACACAAGGGGTTCATCGGTGGGATCTACGGATCCATCGAGCAAAGTAGCTCGACCCATTATATGTTTTGATGATATGATATATATGTTATATGGTTGTGGTAAGCTTATGGTAATGAGATAAAATGATTGGTTTGATGGATTTGTGGACAGAAGTTTGGGTCAAATGTTCATGTCATTTAATTATATATATAATATTTATTAAATGAAATGAATTGACATTTGACTTGTGCTATGCAATGGCTGAAAGGTTATTGACATTAATATTGTAAAATATAATTATGATCGTTGGTAAATGATTTATTTATGAGAAATTATTACTTGTGAAACGGTAAGGCTTGATATGAAATATTACGAGTGTCGTGAATAGTGGTTGATTGTTATACGGTAGTGTTTTGAGTTGACTATGAACGAATTTAATGAGATACAAGGATTGTGGGTTTTGGATTAAATATTAGGATTGAGCTTTAGAGATGGTGTGGTAGTGATTACGCGTTTGGATGGAAACTTGCCTGAGGGCATGGAAGTATTATATTAAGGATTTAGTGTGAGGGGTAGACTTGGGGTTGTTTTAGTTATACATGTTCAATAGATGTATATGAAAAGATTTATGGTACGATAATTGTTCACCTTAAATATAAGTAATGGATAACAAATCCTAAGTGGTTAAGATCATCTAAATAAATTGGCATCTTGATGATATAATTGTTAAGTTGATAAAGTTAATGGATTAATTATGTAGATATACTGGAATGTTTAGTACTTTTTTTTTTGGCTAATCCGGAACCCACACCGATTTATTATAACTCTTAATGAACCGCGTAGCCGATAGATAAACCAGAGAGATGTACGCTGTCCCTCACACACATCTCGCTTGAGTCAAGTTTCGAACCCGTATGGTTTCTGTGGAGAGCATATCCACGAGCCACTCGGGCTAACCCTAAGAGGCATGTTTAGTACTTTATTATTGAATGATCTAATAACTGTGAATGTGTGATTACCATGCGAAGTATATTTATTGTTATAAAGCATGATCATATTAGTATCATGTTTAGGACATATATTGCTTGCTTGCATGTAAAGTGGACATACGTGGTACCATGCTAACTCTCTTACAAACTGTGATTGCAGGCTCGAGGCAAGGTCGCCTGTGGACCCGTTAGTGTGGGAGATTTAGTTTTCCTTTTCTTTTGTCTTTATTTTGATTAATGTACTAGTTATTTTGGTCTCCTTGTGAGACATAATGATGTATTTTGTACTAATGATGTAATAGGTTTTGTTTCAGGCTGGATTTGCCCAATACAATGTTGTGGAGCAGGTCGTCTCACTTAGGCTAATGCATTATATTATCAAATTTTGACTTTTTTTTTATAATATTTGTTGAGAGTTGAGATAGAATGAAATGGCTTGACACCCAATTGGGATGTCAAGGATTTGTATTTATACTCATAGAATAAAGACTGTACAAATTAGATACATTATCCCTAAACCAAATACATCACCCTAGACTCTGAATATCTCTAACACCATCCTTAGGCTGGAGCGCATATATCATACATTCCAAACATATTACAATGTGTTTAACCCAAGGACTCCTAAGCGCTTTAGTGAATAAGTCTAGAAGTTAGTCTTCTGACTAAACATGTCCTGCCTTGATGATGTTCTATAATATTCTCTCTTTGACAAAATGACAGTGTACTTTGATATGTTTGGTTCATTCATGGAATAATAGATTGGAAATATAATGTACTGCAGCTTGAATTTCACACAATAGTTTCATAAGCTGTGAATAATGAACTCCCAATTCTTCCAGCACCATTGCATATGTGTTTGCCCCTTCAACTTCATTTTTGCAAGTTGGACTTACGATCTTCGATTCTTGGGACATTCCATACCATTCAAAATAATCTTCCATAGCCACAATCAAGTCATTGGAGTGAGGGTCAAGCTTTTTAGAGAAGTCTAGAACATCCAACTTAACCTCCTTGGTAATGTCGATATTATCTTCATTTGCCTCAATGCACTGCCTATAAGCATCCAGAAAATAAGCTCAGCTAAGATGATTGTTTCTATTAAATGGGGCAGGTCTAGATGCTACTTGTATTGGCGCAACAACATTATTTCAGCATCTTGATTTTCATTTGAACTTCCTGATGAGCTGCATTGCCTCCATTTTCTCCTGCAGCTTGATTGAGTGTTGTTACTGAAGGATTAGAAGAAAATAATTCTTCTCATTCATCTTAAACATAATTTGTACAGGGCTATAAATACAATTCTAAGAGCCCAAATACAGAAATAACCTAATTCTAGCCAACATAAATGAGTACAGCTGTACAGCCTTTAATAAGGAAAGACTAATAGGCTATTATAGAGCTTTTATACAGCAATTACGGAGCTTTTATACAGCAGTTACACAGGCTGTAAATACAGCTTTTATACAGGTGTTATACAAGCTCTAAGACGATCCATATTCCAACACTCCCTCTCAAGCTGGTGTGTAGATATCACGCATTCCCAGCTTGCTCGTGATTCGCTGAAAACTTAGGCTAGGTAGTCCTTTGGTGAGAATATCGGCTAGTTGATTGGAGGATGATACATGTGGAGTTCTTACTTGACCACTATTAATCTTCTCTTTTATGAAGTGTCTATCCACCTCAACATGCTTGGTTCAGTCATGCTGAACTAGGTTGTGTGCTATGTTAATGGCTGCCTTATTGTCACAATAAAGCACCATAGGTTCCTGAAACACAATCTTAAGATCTTTAAGGATCATTTTTACCCAAAGAAGTTCACATATGCCTTGTGCCATGGCTCTAAACTCTGCTTCTGCACTAGAACAGGCCACCACATGTTGTTTCTTGCTTCTCCAAGTAATAAGATTTCCACCTAAAAAGGTACAATAGCCAGCCGTCTATCCACAATAAAACCTGCCCAGTCTGCATCTGTGTAGGCCTCCAACCTTAAATCTTCGCTTTTCTTGAACAATATACCTTTTCCGAGAGCTGCCTTCAAATATCTCAGGATTCGGTATATAGCCTCTAAATGAGATTTAAGTGGAGCATGCATAAATTGACTTACCACACTCACGGCACATGCAATATCTGGTCGTGTATGTGATAGGTAAATAAGCTTTCCCACCAACCGTTGATAGTTTCCTTTGTCAACAAGTTGATCTTCATTAGCCTCTCCTAATCTGTGATTCTACTCAATAGGAGTCTCAGCTGGTTTACAACCAAGCATGCCAGTTTCCTTAAGCAAGTCTTGTATATACTTCTTTTGAGAAATCACCAGCTACCTCAATTCCCAAAAAATACCGTAGTTTACCTAAATCTTTAATCTCAAATTCCCTAGCCAAGTAGGCTTTCAATCCCATAAATCTCTTCTTGATCATCTCCAGTGATCACAATATCATCAACATAAACAATCAATGCAGTAATCTTGCCTTGACGTGAATGTTTAATGAACAAAGTATGATCACCTTGACTTTGACAATAGTCTCTTTTCACCATAGCTCTCATGAATCTTCCAAACCAAGCCCGAAGAGATTGTTTAAGTCCATATAAAGACTTTCTAAGCTTGCACACCTTGTTTGACCATGTTTGTTTTCCATACCCGGTTGGGATATCCAAAAATACTTCTTCCTAGGTCTCCGTGGAGTAAAGCGTTCTTTACATCAAACTGCAGTAGTGGCCAATCAAAGTTTGTTGCCAATGAGAGAATGATCCGGATAGTGTTTATCTTGGCCACCGGTGCAAAAGTCACCTGGTAATCAATCCCATATGTCTAGGTATACCCTTTTGCCACTAATCGAGCCTTGTACCTTTCCAGAGTTCCATCGGCTTTGTACTTAATGGTGAAAATCCATTTGCACCCCACAGTTTTTTTTTTCCTTTTTGCAATTCTACTATCTCCCAAGTTTGATTTTTTTCCAAGGCTCTCATCTCCTCATTCATGGCTTCCCTCCATGGTTTCAATTTAATAGCTTCTTGGACACTATTGGGAACTTCACGGGAAGACATTTGGGTGACAAAAGCTTGGTACTGAGGTGACAGATGCTGCAAGGAAACAAATTGAGATATAGGGTGAAGAGTGCAAGTTCTAACACCTTTCCTAATGGCAATAGGCAATTCCAAGTCTTCATGAGAATCAAAAAACTGAGTTTCAATTTCATTACCTGTTTCAGGATCAATGCTTGGATCATGTGAGCTGATTTCGGGCTTTCTTCTGGAATACACCTTGGTGATAGGTGTCTTGAGTCTCTCACCCTTGGTCTCCAGAGACTTTGTAGTGCTCAATGGATTCTGTTCTGGATTCACATTTACGGTAGGAGAAGACATATTTGAAGTAGGAGAAATATCTGGGTTAGACGAAGAAGGCAAATCAGAACTAGCACTTGGTATGGGACTAGATACCACACTTGGAACCACACTCGGCATAGGGAAGGCATGGTCAACCTCTAACCAACTATCTTCTCTTAAACTCTCCCCCTGAAGATAGGTGTCCCCAAAGTAAGGTTGGTGTTCTACAAAGGTAACATCCAAAGTGATGTATTTCCTTTTTGTTGGAGGGTGATAACACTTATAGCCCTTTTGAGTAGGAGAGTATCCCAAGAACACACATCTGATAGCCCGAGGATCAAGTTTATCCCTTAAATGACTATGAACATGCACATAGCAAGTGCATCCGAATAGTTTTGGGGGTAAGGACCCAACCCCTTGGAAATCTGGAAACAAGGATAAGAGTTTTCTCACAGGAGATTGAAACTGAAGAACTCTTGACGGCATTCAGTTTATGAGGTATGCAACAGTGAGTACTACTTCCCCCCAATAGGTTTTAGGGAACTTTCATTTGGAAAAGAACGGACCTAGCAATTTCAAGAAGATGTCGATTCTTTCTTCCGGCAACTCCATTTTGTTGGGGTGTGTCAACACAAGATGAGTGATGTAGAATGCCCTCATTTGCGAGATAAGTAATGAGATCGTGATTGAAGTATTCCTTGCCATTATCAGATCTAAGAGTGTGTATTTTTGTCCCAAACTGAGTGCTAATGAATTTGTGGAATAGACGAAAAATAGTGGAAACTTCCGATTTGGACTTCATAAGATAGACCCAAGTAATACGGGTATAATCATCTATAAAGGAGACAAACCACCGAGAGCCAGAAATATTTGGAATACGGGAAGGATCCCAAACGTCCGAATGTGTTAAACTAAATGGAGATAACATTTGTGGAGTATTCAAAGGAAAGGATACACGATGATGTTTGGCCAATTCACAAATTTCACAATGAAATTTCCCCACTTTATTATTTGTAAACAAGGAAGGAAACATTTTTTTCAGCAAATGAAAAGGAGGGTGTCCTAATCTTTTATGCCAGAGCCAAACTTGATCATCTTTTTGTTGAAATGTAGTAGAGACCAAGCCTTGAGACTCTTGACTCTTTTTCACTAAATCTGCTTTCAAGCAGTATAAGCCGTCCTTCAATTCAGCATGCCCAATCATCTTCCCCGTAGCAAGGTCCTGAAAATTGCAACCAGAGGAAGTAAATAAAACTGAACATTTCAACTCCTCAGTGAGTTTTCCTACAGACAGCAAATTATAGGATAAATTTGGAACATAGAGGACTGATTTTAGGCAAAAAGTGGGTGATATTTGGATATTTCCTTTTCCGGCAATGGGAGACAAGGAACCATCGGCGACTTTGATTTTTTGTTTTCTTAAACATGGAATATATGTTGAAAAATGATTGAAGGTGCTGGTCATGTGATCTGATGCACCAGAATACACTATCCAGATACTAGAATTGACACTCTTGGAGGTGATTAAGGCAAAGCTATTACCTGATTGGACCGTGGAGCAAGAACCTGAAATTGGAGTCAAGTTTGTGGTTTAATTATCAACCTGATTTAGCAGCTTTTTCAGCCTTTCAACCTCACTTTTGTTGAACCCCATAGCTTCCTTATAGTCATCTATAGCCAGCTTGACCTGATTTTTCTGCCTGACTTCCTCCTTTGCTGCCAATTCCCTTCAAGCTTTGTGGTTTTCCATGCAGTTTCCAGCACATCTCCCTGGTGTGGCGCGGTTTGTAACAGTAATCACACCACATCTTCTCTCTATCCAGATTTTTCTTTCCTTCATTCCTTCCCCTAGCCACTTTGGATGCAGCCAAGGCTGAATTCTCACTGGTAGGCTTATCCAGCATCACCACTTGCCTACTTGCTTCTCCTCGAACAATTGAGAAAACCTCATTCAGGGATGATAAATTCTCCCTGTCCAAAATTCTGCCTCTAATTTGATCAAATTCACCATTTAACCCCGTAAGGAAATCAAATATTCTTTCCTCTTCAAGTGTTTTTTTCATCTTTGCAGCGTCTGTGCTACACACCATCTCAATCCTTTGATAATGATCTAGTTCCAACCAAAGGCTTTTGATGGTATTGTAGTATTCAGTGACACTGGAAGATCCTTGTTTTATGTTGTGAATCTTCATTTTCAGTTCATAGATATGAGCTTTCATACCTACATTAGAGTAAGTTTGTGAGGCAGCTTCCCAAATGTCCTTAGCCGTTTCAAGGAACATGTAAATCTTCCCAATTTCTGGTTGAATGGAGTGGAGTAGCCATGACATAATCATGGAATTCTCCACATCCCAAGTCTTGTAATTGGGATCGGTTGGCTTTGGTGGAGGATCTGTGAGATATTCTAACTTTCCTCTGCCTTTGATTGTCAACATTGCTGACTGTGACCATTCAAGGTAGTTGGTCCCATTCAGTTTTGTTGAAGCAATCTGGAGGCTCAAATTTTCTGATGTTGAAGGGGCTCTTGGGGCTGAAGAAGATGCATCTATAACCTCAGACATGATTCAATGAAGGAATCAGTGGGCAGAAAAAAACTGATCTGAAGAGGACACAGAAACAGTTTTGTAGAAGGAACTAACTATTCTTTTGACAGCAACAATCAGAAGAATAATCAGAAATTCTGAATAGCCATGAAGGCCACAATGAATCAACTACGAAGGCTGAATAATCCTAGCAATGAAGACTAGGTTAAGAGGTGGCTAAGGTTAGGGCTTCTAAACCTGCTCTGATACCATGAAGGATTAGAAGAAAATAATTCTTCTCATTCATCTTAAACATAATCTGTACAGGGCTATAAATACAATTCTAAGAGCCTAAATACAGAAATAACCTAATTCTAGCCAACATAAATGAGTACAGCTGTACAGCCTTTAATAAGGAAAGACTAATCGGCTATTATGGAGCTTTTATACAGCAGTTATGGAGCTTTTATACAGTAGTTACACAGGCTGTAAATACAGCTTTTATACAGCTGTTATACAAGCCCTAAGATGATCCATATTCCAACAGTTACTTCTCACCATGCTTTTAGGTCATCAAGTGAGCCTTTCTCAGAAATCCCTTCCACTTCGAGTCACCATTGGAATTACAAGTGACTAAAACAGCCTGTAGTTCTGATACTAATCCGATGCAGCTTAGAAAAATCAGATTTAACAAACTTGTGCAGCATGGACATCTGATTTTAACTAGCGAGTGTGGGGGACTTTTATTTGAACAAAATGGCCAAGGAAAATCTGGATTTCAATGGTAATGGAATGAGATAAATGTGAAGAAATGTGGGTGAAGAAATGACGATGTAGGAATCCACCTCCTTGAACAAATCTGAGAAATCAGACTCTGTACCACTTTGGAGAGAAACCAGTTGCTAGAATTAAACCAAGGACAGAAACAAATAAAAGGCTTATTGCCTTCTCAAATGCTTATAAGTACTCCCAATTTATAAGCTACCTGCAAATTTATAGGCTACTGGCAGCTCTAGAACAGTCAAAATATTTAAAGTATTGAACTTTTTGTTTCTTTAGATCGACTATTGGACTCCACACTTAATGCATTGGACTGACTATTGGACTCCTCATTCAATGCATTTAGAGAGTAGGGGGCAACCTGCTGGAAATTCCCAAAATCAGACCCACAAAGAACCTGGTTGTGTGTAATTTTCATCAAAATGGAATAGGCCTTGCAGCCAATAAAGCAATCCCAGATGATCAATGGAAACAAAAATTCAGAAATATGACGTCATTTTTAAACAAGAAATCTGTTGATTCCATCGGTTATTTCATCATCATTTTCTTTCTCCTCCATTTATTTAGTTTATGTTGGGGAGCTAAATCACACGATTCACACCCATGTCCCAAGACATAAACCCTCTTTTCAAAGGAGAAACTACTCAAGTTTTTATCTCCTGAGGCTAGCAGCCGATGGTGCCCATCAGTTTAATTCTAGGATTTACATGAAGATTTGGTTCTCAAACAGCTGTATAGATTAACCAAAAAAAATTGCAACTGGTATGAATGTTTGAACAAGTCAACAATGGCCGCTGAATCATAGTTATAAATGGTTCAGAAGCATCATAGGTTGTGCTTCTCTGCATGATTAATCGTGCTTAATTAATCGGATAGAAAGTAAAAACATGATAAATTTTCCCATTGGAAGCATACCTATTAGATTCATTACAAAAGTCCCTGAACAAATTTTAATGCGAGAGGAACTTCACTAGTCCAAGTGGTCAAGAATATATGAGAATACTACTAGTCTTTAGAAGATACTATGAGAATGCAACGCAAATCACATGCTCCGCAGGGACAAGTATTCAGAAGTCAGATGCAACAATATTAGAAGACGAGAAACATATACCGCGCACGCAATGAATAACATATACATGAATGTAAAGCATTAAATACCTGGTTATTCATGAACCTTCATACCTCAAGGATTGAAAATACTTGAACTGCCCATATTAATGGCAATAACCACCAAGACACTTGTGATCACAGCAAGCCAAAACAAAACTGACCCTGCAAATGAATAAATTATGCGTTCATGGAAGACGAAATCACAAACCCCACCTCCCACCCTCCATCCCAAAAACAAAAAATAAAATAAAATAAAGGAAAAAAATAAAAAAAATAAAAACACTCATGGTATCAAATAAGAACACTAAAAACATAATACCTTCAGAGCCTTCAGAACCACTATCGGGAGTTGAAGGTGAAGATTCAACATCAACACTTGAGGTTAATCTTGTCGATGGTGTACTTTTAGCATTGTCAGAAGATTTGTTATTTACTGTTTCAGAAGCTACTATCCCCTGAAATTCCTCGCTGACAATCAAAGCTGCTAGAACATCCATAAATGATTCCTTATCCACCCCATCAGATGCATCCTTTAATTGCTGCTCATAGCTTCCATTCAATTCATCTGAATCAGATAACTCATCATCCGAAGCATCAGTTTCCATAGATTCTTTCTCTGTCCTTTCATCTTCTTCATCCTCAACATATGCTTTATATGTCAGTCGAAGCAGTATTTCTCCGGAGGATCCCTTTCTAAAAAGCCCCCAACCGCCTCGCAAGACCACAATCCTGTCTGTTGGTACAGTGTCTTCAAGAGATCCCAGATCAACCTGCACAACAGTAAGAATGAAAAAAAAAAAAAAAAGAATTTAACAATAACACTGGAAATTTCAACTTAAACTGTGAGTCAACAACATGAAAATCAATCTGATGTGAAACAATAAGAAAATTAAGCAAGAAATAGAAGAAATATAGCCAAGAGAGAATAATTAAGCCAAGGAGAGAAGAAAGAGAGGGAAATCATTCATTCATCATCATCTACTTAAACCAATACAAAAACACACTTTAAATTGGAGAGCTTAGAAACCCAAAAGCCTGAATTTTGGAACCCCATCCTAGATTAACTAAACATTTATTTGGGGGGAGGGGGGTGGATTTATTTAATCATGGGAATGGATCTTAATTACTAATGTCCCATCAATTTTTTCAAGGTGGGAAGAAACAGGACTCCATCGAGTTGAAACAAGCTGCTTCTTTCAATCGCCTGGTCATGAATAAAGGGGGTGTGTGAGTTTCTCCTGAAGTTCATGCAAGCGCGTGAGAGAAGATAGGAACCTGGCGTCCCCACCAACTCTCCCCAGGTGGAAATAAATCGACTCCCACGATTGATCGTGCAACATCTGCAAGAAGGCTAATAAAATTGGATCAAACTGTTGAAGGAACTCTTCAATGGGGAGGACAAAATCACCAGAGACACTATAGGACTTGAGCATCGACTAGAACTCCACACCGGTATGAACCTCGGTGATACAAACTTTCTCAATGATTTGGTCAGCTACTTTAGATGGTGCAATGAGATAAGGTACAATGTCAACCAAATCGAAAAACTCTTCAAGGATAGGCTTAGAAGTCTACTCTTCAAGATATTCCTCATCAATGACTACTCCATCGAACTTGAAAGCTTTTGTAGGTGAAATAGTGATGCGGGGCACAATATTAACCAAATTACCAAATTCATCTAAATCATCAAACTCAAACTCATCAATGTTAGGTTCATAAACCAACACTTCAGTTTCCCTCATAAAACTCTTAACACATGGTCTTCAATAAATAAATCATGCTTGTCCACTACTTCAATCATGGTTCCTTTGATTATGTTACTCGGTGGCAGGGCACTAAAGGATGGACAATATACTTCCGTTTTCGAGTTTGAAGAGAACACTTAGTTTGATGAATAAAGATTTGAAAAATAATGGCTCCCTCTACTCAGTCCAAAGGGATTCCTAGTGAGCAACTCATATTCTTGGAAAAAAGTATATGCACAGTCAACAATGGTGATATCTGAAAGAAAAGTTCCCTCCTAAAATAGTCATGCAAGCCTTAACTAAACTGGCTCAAAGTAATGGTTTCATCTCCAATTATATACCATCTCATCCAAAAATCATCAAATTCGGTGATATACTCAGTTACCTTGCGTAAGGCAATTCCATTGGTCCGACAAATTAATCTGCCCATGCCAGTAACACATCCTATCATTCCTCTTTTTATGGCGGTACTAGTTATAAGAACTAAGCGGGGTCAATTGTCGATCGAATGCATTAAACTTGCAAGGGCCCATGGCACTGCAATTATGAAAGAATTACTATGGAAAGGATTTTTTTTTTTTTTTAATTTGACCTCGTCAGGGAACCAATTTCACCAGAAAATGTATTGGAAGGGCCGCAGGAAGGAGGCAAGTATGGTAGTTGTCAACTAGAGTTGATCGGATCTATAACATGCTCACAGGCATTGGGAGAGCAGACAGAAAGTAATTCTGTTGCGCCAAGGTTTTGGTAGCGTGTGGATGGCTTCAAGGCTATAGGGCCTAGGCTATGGGGCCTAGTCCATGGGGCTCATTAGCGTGAGGTGAGGCTCGTGGTCGAATGGATCTTTCAAGGTCTAGAGATGGTCGGTTACACACCTAACGGTCACAACAAGTCCTCTTTTGGTCTTATCTAACACTAGTGCCAAGGGTTTCGGACTCGACGGCTTCAAAGATGGTCATCAAAGTTTGGGCTTGTTCAAGTATGCTTATCTAGGTTAGACGAGGTGACGGGAACTATGATGAGCACTTCTATTTCAAATATTTCCAAACGAGAACATAATATGAATTAGATATGCCTATTTAGGAATTGAGAATGTTTGTGAAATTAATTTATTTACTTTACTTAGTTTTATTTACTTGCTTTAGATATTGACATTTTATTTTATTTGATTTCAGCCCTAGCCTATATAAAGGTTAGGAATTGTAAAAGATTGGCAGTTTGTTGATGAAACTGAATTGAAACTCTAATTTATTTATTTACTTATAGTTCTTGCCACTGTTCTTTGTGTTCTTGTTCCATTGTGCTACGTCAATTGGCATCAGAGCCAAAAGAATCCATCATTGTTCAGAACAATACAAACCCTGGTTATTACTCACCAGCCTTAACAATTGCCGACGATCTACCATTCATCACCAATCTGAGTTCATTTGATAATCATCGATCATCATCCACCCAAGTCATACCTCATACGACATCACCTAGCCAACACTGACTCCATCATGTCTACCTCGCCGATGCAGCAGCGACAACTATCGTCAATCGTCAGACCTGTCGGTACCGACTCTCACCGATGAAGCCAAGCAACACCACAAAGACATCATTGCATGCTAGCAAGTCCCATTGACCAAACCATGAGACATGACTCCGACACACTCACGCCGTCAGACCATTGGCGAGTGAGATCCACTCTCAGTGATCTCTCCCCGCACAAGTGCATTCCAAGCATTCGAGTCCACCACCAATTACCACCAGTATCGCCAACCTTCGACGAACTTTCCAACACCATTCTGACTCCAATCAGAGCTCAGGCGAACTTCCGATGAGACTCTGATCACCGGCTGGCGACGCTCCGATCAATCCTTGGCTCCAGTAGTAACGTTCCATTCAAAAGGTACTAATTCCTACTTGAGAACTGCAGTTGAATATTTTCATTGGTTAAGAAAGATATTAAATTTGCATAAGGTCCCCTTTTAAACCCACAATTATTAGAGTCTCACCATTGTCCATTACTTTTTATACGCTACTATCACAAGCTTTTGCACACAATCATACTAAGTCATTTTTATTAATTGAATGTTTGTGGCATTTATCTTGGCCTAGTGTATTATCTAGTTACTTGTCCCAATCAATGTTATCATCAGCACAGATCCTTTACCTCATCACCTTTGTTAAAAAAAATAAAAATAAAAATACAACCCTTGTTTATCACATTACCTATTTCCCCAACCCTTTTATACCTTGGTTCATAATCCTTCACCAATCCTTTTTACCATAGACCAAAAAGTTTCTACCTCGGAACAAAACATGAACACACTCCGGGATTTAATGAACCAACTTCATGAGGACTTTGATAGATTGGCTTAAACTTTGAGCAAACGTTATATGGATGATCAGGGTGGTGATATTCCTAATCCTCCTAGACACATGCCCATAGTTCCACTAGTTCTGTTGGATTCTATCTTGGTTGCTTCGGCCAACCCCATTTTCCACACGGTCCTCTTGGGAGAGATCTCAAATGCGAACTTTGTCTTAGGTTATGGTAATATATTCCCTCAAGTTGATCGAGGTGAGCATGTTGGGGATCATAGGTTGCCAGATGGTAATTTTGAGGTTAGACCACCTATGCAGTGCCCTAGGCACCACCAAGATGAATTTAACAACATAGTCACGGCTGTTAAAGTTGAGGCTCCATGCTTTGATGGACAATTAGACCCCGGTGTCTTCTCTGATTGGCTTCTTGAGATTGAGGACTATTTTAGGTGGTATCACATATCTGACGTGCATCAAGTGATGTTCACACAAATGAATTTAGTTAGCTTTGTTAAGCGATATTGGCTACGTATCCAAACTGAGAGAGATATGGATCCCCACCAATTAATCGTTGGATTGTTATGAAAATTATGCTACAAGAGAAGTACCCTTTTGCCTATTATAGGGATCAACTGAATGATCAGTCGACGAACTTAAAGCAACCATCTCTTAATGTTACTGAGTACATGTCTAGTTTTGAAGTACCTTTTATGAGAGGTTAGATTAGGAAGGAGTTAGGGTGAATAGTGGATCGATTGAATAATGGGCTGCGACCCTAACTTAAGAAAGAGATTAGTCTGTTTTCTCTCGAGTCACTAGAGGACACCTTTCATAATGCTTTATCCATTGAACAACTTTATAAACTCGTTACCCCCAAACGGATGACCTTTCACATGGGACAATTCCAACAATCTAAGTCATTCTCTTCTCAGAAACTTAGTGGGAGTTTACAATCTGGATCAGTTGCTTCACAAAGAAGCAATAGTCCTAATTTGAGGAATCAAGGCAAACAAGGTACTAAGTCTATTTTCTCTGGGTTCCGCACTAATACCTCGAGTATCAGAGTCATCACTATTATAAAAGGACACACATTACTACATTGTGTCCATAATGAGCACTATCCTAAACAAACTTTTAAGAAGTTGCATGCATGTATCGTTGGACCTTTTCATATCAGTATTAGATTAGACCCTAAAGCATATTTAATTGATTTACCTACAGATATGAATATTAGTCTACTTTTCAATATAGCTAACTTGTTTGCTAAGGCACATTTGAGCCTCCAGTTTTTCCTATAGGTACTACTCTAGGTAACTCAATTTGCTCTTCTGCTGCTTCGTTGTTCCCGGCCATTCCACCTCTTTAGCAGTCAAATACGTAGCAGATCACTGATGTGCTTGATTTTGAGACTCTCATTTCTCCTCAAGGGCGCCTTCCGCGTTTTCTTGTCAAGTGAAAGCATAGACTAGAATTTGATGCTTCTTCAATTATAGAGGAGTTTCATCGCCTTGACACTCAATTCTTAGAGCAGTGTCTTGACCAGCACTCTGCGGAGTAGAATCCTCTTCAGCCCGGAGGGAATGTTGGGGACCACAATGGGTGTTTTCATTTCCAATATTCCCAGTGGAAATGTAATATGAATTAGATAGAATTGAGAATTTTTGGGGAATTAATTTTTTACTTTCCTTAGATAGTTTTATCTACTTGCCTTAGAATATTGAGATTTTATTTTATTTGATTTTAGTCCTAGTCTATACAAAAGCTAGGAATTGTAAGAGATTAGCAATTTGTTGATGAAATGGAATTGAAATTTTGATTTATTTATTTAGCTATAGTTCTTTGTACTATTCTTTGTGTTCTTTGGTGCGAACACCAGTAAATGATATGGACGTGTATGGACGTCGGTCCAAAGAGAGCCCAACAATTATTATTATGAACTGATTATTAATATTTATCTTAGTTAATTAGGTTTTATTTTATTTATTATTTTGGACCCACTTGTTTTTGGACTATTTTAGTATTAGGTTTATTTTATTTTAGACCTTTGTGTTAAGCTCATGAATTTTTCTATTTAAACCCTAATTACGGTTAACAGAACATTATTGATTAAATAAATAATTTCTGATTAGTGTTTCTTTCCTATGTCTGCTCTTCTACCTCTCATTCTTCTCCTATTCTTCTTCTTCTTTACTTCTTTCTTATACTTTTATTATGCAATCCTACATAAACTTTGGTATCAGAGCAAAGATCCTACAAACTTTTTCAATCTTTATCACTATTGAACAGTCGGAGCAATCCAAAAAAAAATAGCCACAACCGCAGCCGCAGCCGCAACCACACGTACCCTCAAGCCCTTCGAGTACGCTTTCATTCATTTCTAGTAATATTTAACTCCGGCGAACCCCACTAGCAACACCACCTACCTCTGGCGAACTCGCCGGTGACTCCGGTGACTTTTCCAATGATCTCCGGCGAAGTCAAAAATACTCCAATGGCACTATCTACCTCTGGCGAACTCGCTAGTGACCCCGGCGATCTCCGGTGACTTTTCCAATAACCAGCCGACAACCGCTGACGGCTTTTTTGTCGAACTCTAGTGGAATCCAGAATACTTCATACCACCTCTCAATTAATTCTTGGCAGATTCCAAACCCTCAGTGCACTCTCGATCCCCAATTCAGATGATAACTTCGTTCTATTATATTTTTGGTATTATTAACTACTCTCTATTTTAATAATTAATTGAGTTATTGTGTGCATTGTGGCTCTACCCATTCCCACACTCATTCCAACACTCATTCTATTTTCCCTACATTGATCCCACTACCCACATTTGTTTCTCTTTATTTCTCAAAAGTGAAAGAAAATACATTCACTTATATACCTTAAGCGAATAACATTCTAAATATTTCTTTCTTTCTTTCTTTCTTTGCATATTGATTCCCCGTTAAAAAAAAAAAAAAGAAGTAGACAGAACTATTGCTTGTACCTTGTTCGAGTTGTCTTATAATCTAATCAACATTTAAAATTTTACGTGTCTTCATATAAAAACAATTTAGGTTTATATTAGTAGTAATTTGCGTGAGTCGCTATTGATATTGACAAGTTTAGTCATAGAATCTTTGTATGCAGTTACGTAGTGGTCACACACTAACATCCTCTAGCAATATGTCAGATGACTAATTGCAAACCCAATTAGCAGCCCTTTCTACAGCCATTCAAAGACTAAACACTAGGTGGACATAATTGAGGAAAATACTAAGCCTAGGAATCTTGATAGAGAACAAGTGCCACATCGTAGGAATGACAGATCACCTGAGCGTAAGATGATAAATTAATGAAACAAGTCAAATTAGATGCCCCGACTTTTGATGGCCGCCTAGATCCTTGGGTGTTCACCAAATGGTTAAAAGATATGGACTGCTTCTTTGAGTGGTACCAATTTTCTGAAGAAAGAAAGCGTCAATTTGCTAAAATGAAACTGACAGGGAGTGCCCAATTGTATTGGGAAAGTGTTGAGAATTTGCTTGCTAAGCGTCATGAACCCCAGTGGTAGATTGGGAGGAGATGAAAGTGAGACTTAAGCGCAAGTATTTGTCTTTGTCTTATCATAATAATTTGCTAAATCAATGGAACGATATCCGACAAGGTTATAGGCTAGTGAAAGATTACATAACCTAGTTTGATGAACTCATGATGAGATAAAATGCTCAGGAGGATGAGGCCATTACTTTGAGTTGATTTAGGCGTGGTTTTAATGATGAGTTGCGAAGAGAGGTTGTTCTTAGGGGAATCACCACTTTAGACGAGGTCTACACTTTAGTCCAGAACTACAAACTAGTAACTAAGCACCAGTTTGGAAAGCGCAATGACAATCAGCCCCCTAATAACCGCCCTTTCTCGTCAAACACTACGTTTGTTTTAGGACCACTTCCTAGTATCCAAGCTGTGAAAGATAATAAAAATAACATACCTGAGAGTCCTAAAAATTACTCTCAAGTCCAATATTTTAAGTGTCACAGTTTTGGTCATGTATCTACTAACTGTCCCATCCGAGCTCTAGTTACTGGGGAGGACAAGAGAGTCAAGAGTGATGAGTCAGTATAGGAGCAAGTATACGAACCCAACGTACAGGAATTCGAAAAGGTGGATGAAGAGAGTGAAGAAAATTTAGTGGGGTGTCTTAGGACAATCTCCCCTAGTGTAGGAGAGAGACAATTCACCTCTAGCAACCCTCGGATGGGCGTAGTTCGGTGCACCCTTACACAAGCTCGAGAGACAGAAGATTGGCGGCGTTATGCTATTTTCCACACCTACACTAAGATCAATGATAAGGGTTGTAAGGTCATAGTAGATAGTGGTAGTTGCATCAATGCAATATCTTCAAATATAATTGCCCATCTAGGACTTCAAACTATTTCCCACCCTCAACTATATAATGTTTCTTGGATAGATGCCTCATCCATAACGGTAAAAAAACGTCGTCAAGTGCCTATTCAGTTCCTTGATTATAAAGACAAAATTTAGTGTAATGTGATTTCTATGGATGCAGGCCATATTATTTTGCGAGGGCCATAGTTGTTTGATTTAGATGTCACTCTTTATAGCCGTTCTAATTCATGCTCCTTTATGTTTAATGGCAAGAAAATTCATCTCAAACCTATTCCTCCGAAACAAGCTAATTGCAGTAAAGGAAAAGAAGTGATGAGTAGAAAAAGGTTGAACTTCATTAGCCTTAAAGAACTCATTTGTGATATGAGTGGGAAAGAATGTATTGTGTTTGCCTTGGCAGTCAAGGAAGTTCTTGTGGGCTCTTTGCAAGCCACATCAGGAGCTACAAGTAAGATACTAGCGGAGTTTCAAGATGTTTTTCCTAAGGATCTCCCAGATAATTTACCCCCATTGCGTGACATCTAACACACAATAGATTTAATCCCAGAAGCCACACTATAGGATGAATAACTTGCCACACTATAGGATGAATCTTACTGAGCATACTGAATTACAAAGGCAAGTTAATGAACTTCACAAAAAATGATTTATTAGAGAAAGCATAAGTCCCTGTGCTGTTCTAGCCCTCTTAACTCCAAAGAAATATGGTTCTTAGAAAATATGTGTAGACAGCAGGATAATAAAAAAGATAACTGTGAAGTATCGTTTTCCTATCCCTCGGCTAAATGATGTGCTAGACATGATGGCGGGTGCCACGGTATTTTCTAAAATTGATTTGAAAAGTGGGTACCATCAGATTAGAATTCGACTAGGGGATAAATGGAAAACTACTTTTAAAACCAAAGATGGTCTTTATGAGTGGCTAGTCATGCCTTTTGGGCCTTCAAATGACCTTAGTACCTTCAAAAGAGACTCAAGCCCTTAATGGGAAAGTTTTTAGTTGTTTATTTTGTCAATACCCTTATTTATAGTAAAAGTAGGGATCAACATATAGATCTCCTTATTCAAGTCTATTCCACCCTTAGGAAAGAAAACCTTTATGCCAACTTGAAGAAGTATTTAATCTTTACTCATAAGGTTGTCTTCTTAGGATTTGTGGTGTACTCTAAAGGAATTTTGGCCGACCCCTCGAAGGTTAAAGCAATTCTAGATTGGCCTAAGGCCAAAACTATTCATGATGTGTAGAGTTTCAACGGTTAGCTACTTTTTATCGCCGGTTCATCAAAGGGTTCAGCACCATTGTAGCCCCTCTAGCTGAATGTATGAAACAAGGAGAGTTCAAGTGGACAAAGAATGCTGCGAGGGCCTTTGAGAATATCAAGAAAAGAATGATTGAGTCCCCCATGTTGCGTCTTCTTGATTTTTCGTAAGTCTTTGAGGTAGAATGTGACGCATCAAGAGTAGGTATTGGAGGAGTACTCAACAAGGAGCGTCACCCATCGCTTACTTTAGCGAGAAATTGTGTGAGGCTAAACAAAAATATTTCACCTATGATAAGGAATTTTATGCGGTGGTACAAGCCTTACACTATTGACGCCATTATTTACTCTTGAAAGAGTTTGTCCTTTATTCTGACCATGAATCCCTGCGTTATCCAAGTTCCCAAAAGAAGCTTAATCATAAGCATGGTCATTGGAATGAGTACTTGCAAGCCTATTCATTTGTCATAAAACATGAGTCAGGAATTAAGAACAAAATAGCTGATGCCCTTAGTCATCATGCGTCCTTACTTTCTATCATGAGTGTTAAGGTTATAGGATTCAATAGGATTAAGGATAAGAATGAGTCACGCCCTGACTTTGGGGAAATTTTTCTAGAGCTACGGAATTGGAAGTCTGAAGTTTCTGAGGAATTCCTTCTTCAGGATGGATTCTTGTTTAAGGCTAATAAACTTTGCATCCCGAGGACTTCAGTACGGGATTTCCTAGAGTGGGAAGTTCATGCTGGAGGTCTTTCAGAACATTTTAGACGTGACAAGACCATAGCGGAAGTTGAACGTCAATTTTACTGGCCGAGTTTAAAGAAAGATGTCGATAGAATAGTGAGTCAATGTCATAATTGTCAGTTAGCTAAGCATAGGAAACAAAATACTAGTCTTTATACCGCCCTTCCTATTCCTAGCTGTCCTTGGCAAGATGTTAGTATGGACTTTGTTTTAGAACTCCTTCATGCGTCTAAGAAACATGATTCTATTCTTGTAGTGGTAGATTTTTTTTCTAAAATGGCTCACTTCATTCCCTATAGTAAAACATCCGATGCTTTTAAAGTTGCTATCTTATACTTCTCGAAAATCGTCAAGTTGTATGTTCTACCTAAAACCATAGTAACTGATAGGGATGTTCGTTTCACTAGCTATTTTTGGAAAACTCTTTGGCATCTAGTTGGTACAAACTCAAATTTTCCATAGCATATCACCCTCAAGCTGATGGCCAAACAGTTGTTAACTGTGGCTTACGGAATCTCTTGAGGCATTTAGTTAAAGATCATCATAGGAATTGGAATTTAATCATTACTACTGCTCAGTTTGCCTACAATAACTCTGTGAATAGGTCGATAGGAATGAACCCTTTTGAAGTTGTGCATGGTTACAAGCCCAGGAAGCCTTTAGACTTAGTTCCCATGTCTCCATTTGCTAGAGTGTCTGAATCGGTTGATACGTTTGCGCAACATATTCGAGACTTGCATGTTGATATCAATAAGCGACTAAAGTCAATTAATGCGACATATAAACTTAAAGCTGATTTACATAAAAGACATATTGCTTTTAATGTTGGTGATTATGTGATGATGAGAATAAGGCCGAAACGTTTTCCTCCTGGATCTGTTTCGAAATTGCAAGCTCGTAGTGCTAGCCCTTTTAAAATTTTAAAATGGGTTGGATCAAACTCATATGACATTGATATTCCATTAGACATTGATATTCCATTTCACTTTGATTTTAGCCCCATCTTTAATGTTGAAAACCTTGTTGCCTGCAAAGAACATATTCAACGCCCTCATGCACCATTTGATGCCCCATCCATTGAATACCACCCAAACTTAATACCTACTACTTCATTATTACCACTAGTTCTTGCACACAATGATAAAATTAATGCTATTTTAGATGAGCAGGTTGATCTCACCAAGGATGGCGTGGTTCGAAGGTTCTTGGTTTGTTGGGTTGGTCGTCCTAATTATGATTGCACTTAAATTCCTGTCGAGACACTGCAGCAGGTTGAACCAGGCCTTCTAGAGTCTTATGAGAGTCTCCACACTACCTCCTCGTCAGAGCCGAGTTCTTTCCATTCCCCGGGAGTTGGTGCAGATACAAGTAGACGATATGAACATATGTATAGATGTCTGGCCAAAGATGTCTAACCGTTATTATTATGGAGTGATTATTAATATTTATCTTAGTTAATTAGGTTTAATTTTATTTATTATTTTGGACCCAATTGTTTTCGAGCTATTTTAGTACTAAGTTTATTTTATTTTAGGCCTTTGTCTTAGGCCCATAAATTTTTCTATTTAAACCCTAATTAAAGTTAACAGAACATTATTGATTGAAGGAATAATTTCTGATTAGTGTTTCTTTCCGACAGCTGCTCTTCTCCCTCCCATTCTTCTCCTATTCTTCTTCTTCTTCTTCTTCTTCTTTACTTCTTTCCTATACATTCATTATTCAATCCTACATCATTCTTATTCCATTGTGCTACATCACGAGGTCTTCGGGGAAGATGTCTGTTCCTGTTGATGCTAATGGAGGGTTTTAACGAAGATTATGAGTTCCAGCAGCTAGGGTTCTAGGCACTAATGGCATCGTCACTACTATGTCGTTGTCGGGAAAGTGACTCTAAGGTCATGAATGGGTGACAAGCTAAATTGGATATTTGTTTGAGGTTGCGGGCATTGGGAATAATGGGCTTAAAGGGTTTGAACAGTGATGAAAATTAGGAAACTTTGGCTCTAATACCAAATATGATGTGAAACAATAAAAAAAAAATTAAGCAAAGTAGAAGAACTAAATCAAGGAAAGAAGAAATAGAGGGAAATCATTGATTCATATTCATTTTCATTCATCATCAGCTGCTTGAACTAACAAAAGCACACTTTAAATAGGAAAACTTAGAAACCCAAAAGCTCTATCTAAGGAATGCCATTAACTAAATATTTCTCTAGGGAGGATGGATTTATTTAATCAAGAGAATGGATCTTAATTACCAATGTCCCCTCAAAATCATTACGTATAAAGTTGTTATAGCCATTAGCCATATTCAGGCACAACACAGGCAAGGAGGATGAAACTGCTCCTTAAATAGGTCTTACTATTCAGGCCCGTCATCCAAGAGGCAAACCAAGACAAAGTTATAGCTATAAAGACTAATAAGTGGGAGAGCCTGTGATGCGGAAGCCAAAAAAAAATATGAAATAATTATTATTAGAATTTTATTTTATTAGGATTACATTTAATATAAGGATTTTACCTTATTCTATTAAAGATTTATTTTATTTTAGCCAAAATTTAGATTTCTTTTAAGAAAG
Organism: Vitellaria paradoxa; assembly: GCA_019916065.1. NCBI lineage: Eukaryota > Viridiplantae > Streptophyta > Magnoliopsida > Ericales > Sapotaceae > Vitellaria > Vitellaria paradoxa. The sequence continues at coordinate 36,612,435 of CM034233.1, read as the reverse complement.
ATTTATTAGAATATTTGATTTTGCTTTACTTTTAGTAATCTTGAGAATGTATTAGTCTATTTAAAGGCTTAGGATGATTAGGGTTTGATATATTAATGAATATGAAAATTTGAATTGTTGAAACCTCATGGCTTGTTTTCCCTCCCCTCTTCTTCTTTCTTCCCTCTCTCCGAAACTTCTTCTCTCTCTCTCTATCACTCTTTCTTGGCTTTATTATCTATCGTCCTATATCAATTTTGGTATCAGAGCACATCAATCTATAATCAACGAAAACTCACTGTTCATCTCAAACCCTAGTCGCAACTGCAATCATAGCCGCCGCACGCACCCTACAAGCTTTCAAACCCTTCGAGTACACTTTCGTACATTCTCAGCGGTACCCAACTCCAGTGAACCCCACCATTGGCACCACCAACCTCCTGCGAACTCGTCGGTGATTCCGGCAACCTCCGGTGACTTTTTCGGGGACTGGCCGGCGACTTTCCCTGCAACTTCCGGCAAAGTCCAGAATAACCACTACACTCCAGCGATCTGAACTGTGCTCCGCTTGAAGCTCTAACGACCTCCGACAACTTCCGGCGAAGCTCCAGCGACTTCTGGGAGGCTTCGGAACACCACACAATTCATTTTTGCATATTTGAAATTGTCAGTACACTATTGGGTACAGTCAAACAATAACCAAATGCAAACCCAAATAGTAGCTCTCACTGAAGCCATTCAAAGACTGAACGCGAGATTAGACACATGGGAGGAATATTATTAGCCAAGCAACCCTAATCACCTCTGTTCTAACCAAATATCGAATTCAAAGTCGAACACAATTTTAGCTCCTCTATTTGGTGCTCTTACCGAAATTCCAAAAGTAATTGATGAACCAAACAGAAAATCTAATAACGACCACTTTGAAGTGAAGAAAAAGCCTAATGATGATCAAATTGAAGAGTTGATTTATGAGCCTGATCCTGACAACTTTTATTTTTCAAATCATGAAGATGATGACCAAATCGTAGGCAGACCACTTGATGAAATTGTTGCAACTACCGAAATTATTGCTACTAATTAAGTCATTTCTTTTGATGAGGCACAGATTTCCAGCGATATTACTGATGTCCCTGTAGGTACTATCAAGTTGAAAAGTATGCCTTAAATTTATGGTGCTTTTGTGGATTTTGTCTTTCCTACACCTAAACTTCTCCCACAAGTTGGTCCATTTTTTGTCTTCTTCCAACATCTACAAGTTTTATTTTCTGAATCGCGGGACTTCTATTTCGGAAGACTTGGTGGATATACTACATTTCTACCACTCCTGACGCACATTCATGAATTTTGGGAGTAGCTTGAACATCCGCTTTTTTCGTGGCCTGGCGATTGAAGGAGTATGTAAATTTTTAAGGGGTGAAGAATGATGTGGAAGCCAAAAAAAAATATGAAATAATTATTATTATAATTTTATTTTACTAGGATTACATTTAATATAAGGATTTTACCTTATTCTATTAAAGATTTATTTTATTTTAGCCAAAATTTTATTTAGATTTATTTTAAGAAAGATTTATTAGAATATTTGATTTTGCTTTATTTTTAGTAATCTTGAAAATGTATTAGTCTATTTAAAGGCTTATGATGATTAAGGTTTGATACATTGATGAATATGAAAATTTGAGTCGTTGAAGTCTCGTGGCTTGTTTTCCCTCCCCTCTTCTTCTTTCTTCCCTCTCCAAAACTTCTTCTCTCTCTCTTTATTTCTCTTTCTTGGCTTTATTATCTATCGTCCTACATCAGCCTGCTTCAATACTATCATCAAAAACCCATGAGTTTCCTGTGGTTCCTTGAAAAGCAAGCTCCAAGCCCCTTTCAATATTTAGAATGCTAACTTGAAAGTTCACAAACATAAATTTCCATTAAATCACATTACTGCTCAAACAGATAAAGGAGGAGTTTCAAGAGTGATAGTTTAATTCAATTTCCCTACATTCAAAACTAGAAAAATTACACACTGAAGCATAATGATTTAAGCAAGTTGGCCAAACAAATAAAACAGTTAAAGCATGAAGATAATGCAAAACATCTTTATAAACCTTGGAGCACTGTACTTTCCAAGTAACATAAGATGAATAGCAAATGGAAGTATGACTGGCACTACAATGTAGGTAATAGCTAAGTTGATTAGTTACACCCAATTATATTCAGCTTTTGTGATAATTAACCCCATGAAATCTTTTTAAATATCCAATCAATAGAAGCACTTCATTCATGCACAAAACTTCTGGATAGGTCTACCATCATTCTAGAAGGAGATGAGACAGTGAGTTCCACAGAGAATGTAACTTTGAATAATGGAAGCAACAATTAGCATGTTAATAGGGACAAAATGGAACTAGAGGATTTCCAATTCCTCCATTTAATTCCAAATTATCTTTCCTATCCATCACATGACCCAAAATATCTCAGTCCATAGAGTGATCCTTGAAATTCACTTCTAACACAACACCTTTATTTTAATTCTTTTGGATATAGAATTGCAGCCAAATCAACTCTCACAACTGCTCCCCACACTTCAGTTCTATTTCAGCTTTATAGTCTCCAAGTAAATGGACACCTTTGAACTGCCACCTAAACATGAAGCGTTGTCTCTGAGAATCCAAGGGTTACCAAAATCTGAGAAAATGAAAGTCTAATTTGATAAGCAATCAAATCAATACATGTGCCTGCTCAAGTAAAAACAATTTATTTACATTCTTGAAAAAATGAAGGGAAAGAATGAATTTCAACTTATTCTGAAAAACACTGATTACAAGTCCCTTAAATAGATGAAAAATCATCTATTAATTAGGAAAAGATAAGAACTACTAACTATCAAAAACAAAAAAAAAAGATAAGAACTACCAAATATAAATAAAAAATTCTACTAAAATGGGAATCATATAATAGGAAATAACTAGCTAATGATATTGGGTAACATGCTACCCATATCTTCTAAATTAAGTAACTTAATCAGCTAATTAATCAATTGATTTGTTAGCTGTAAGACTCCTAGAAATCAGCATAATTAATACCGAGATTTTCTACACTCCCCCTCAAGTTAGGCCGTAAATGTTGATTAAGCCCAACGTAGAACTTAGATCATCAAAAGTTTTTCTCGGTAGGGCTATGGTAAGGATATCTGCCGTTTGCATACAAGTAGGTAGGTACATCATCTTGATTATCCCTTCCTCTATTTTTTCTTTTATAAAATGTTGATCAATCACCACGTGTTTTGTCCTATCATGATGTACTGGGTTCTTTGCAACGCTGATGGCTGACTGATTATCACAAAACATCTTCATAGGTTCTTCAACTGGAATCCTTAGTTCCTTCAGAAGTCTCCTTAACCAAATTCCTTCGCAAATGCCATGAGCCAGTGCTCTGAATTCTACTTCTGCGCTACTTCTTGATACAACTAATTGCTTCTTACTTCGCCATGTGACTAGATTTCCCCATATGTAGGTACAATAACCAGATGTTGATCTTCGATCACTTACTAAACCAACCCAATCTGTATCACTAAACACCTCAATGTCTCTCTTTGGTGTCTTCTTGAAGAACAATCCTTTGCCTGGTGTAAGCTTCAAGTATTTTAGGATTCGATAGACTACCTCTATGTGTTCTTCATTCGGATTATTCATGAATTGACTTTCCATGCTGACAGGGAAGCCAATATCAGGTCAAGTGTGAGCCAAGTATATGAGTTTTCCGACTAATCTCTGATATCTACCTTTGTCAACTGGTGCACTATCTTCTTGAGCTCCTAATTTGGTTGTTGAATCCATAGGAGTATCTACTGGCTTGCATCCAAGAATCCCAGTCTCCATTAGGAAATCTAGAATATATTTCCTTTGAGATACAAAAATTCCATTCCTTGACCGTGCTACTTCCATGCCTAAGAAGTATTTGAGACTTCCAATATCCTTGATTTCAAATCCTTTTGCTAGAAGCCTTTTAAGATTATTCATCTCCTCCTCATAATCTCCTGTTAGGATGATGTCATCCACATATACAATAAGGATAGCAAGTTTACCTTTACGAGAGTGTTTGACAAATAGAGTACGATCTGCTTGACATTGAGAATAGTCGTGTTGCCTGATTACTTTGGTGAATCTTTCAAACCAAGCTCTTGGTGATTGCTTGAGCCCATAAAGTGACCTTCTGAGTTTGCAAACCTTGTTATGTGTGGCTTGAGTCTCAAAACCAGGAGGGATCTCCATGTAGACCTCCTCAGCCAAATCTCCATTTAGGAACGCATTCTTAACTTCTAGTTGATGAAGATGCTAATCTGAGTTGGCAGCCAACGATAAGAGAACCCAGATTGTGTTTAGCTTGGCCACAGGTGCAAATGTTTCCTCATAGTCGATTCCATATGATTGAGTGAATCCCTTCACTACAAGTCGTGCTTTGAACCTGTTAATGCTCCCATCTTCATTGTATTTCACGATGAAGATCCATTTGCAGCCTACTAGACGTTTACCGATTGGTAAATCTGTGATTTCCCATGTTCCATTCTTTTCTAATGCACGAATTTCTTCCCAAACTGCTGACTTCCATTCACATGATCTGAGAGCTTCTTGAATGTTGTTAGGAACTTGAGTTTTGTTGAGGTTGGCTACAAAAGCTCTAAATCTTGGTGACAGTCCCTGGTATGATACAAAGTTGTATATTGGGTGTTTTGTGCACGATCTCACGCCTTTTCGCATAGCAATAGGCAAATCAATATTATCATTAGTCAACTCATTATATGAGGTCTTGAGATCAGTGTTACCTGGTGGAATTTCATGTGATCCAGGATTCAAGTCAAACTTTTGGATTTGCTCAAGAGGTGCTTGTTGTTCTATCTCCCTTTGGTTCCTTTTTCTCCTTGAATAGGTAAGCAATTCAATTTCAGTTCCATTGTTTGATTGACTAGTGTCAGGATGTTAAGGAGAATTGGAAGTGGGTTGATTACTTTCGGGAAAAGATGAGCTAGGAAAAGAATTAGGAGTAAGATTAGGAGTAGGATCAGGTTCTGGGTTAGGAAGAGGAATAGGTGATATTTGAGGATCAAAGACATGTGAGTCGGGAATAGGAGCCAAAAACATGTGAGATGACTCTATAGTGTTCCAAAGCTGGTATTCTTGTGTATTGTTCTCCCCCTGAATATCAGATTTGGAGTAGAAAGGTTGTTGCTCAAAGAAAGTGACATCTATAGAGTGATAATATCTTTTTGTGACAGGTGAATAGCATTTATACCCTTTATAGTTTGGAGAATACCCCAGAAAAATGCATTTAATTGCTCTAGGATCAAGCTTACTCCGATGTTGGCAATGAATGTGAACAAAGGCTGAGCAGCCGAACACTTTAGGAGGAATAGCAGTTAGAAGTCTTGTCTGGGGAAAAAATTGGTACAGATTTTGACATCGAGTTTGGAACTTTAGGACTCGAGAGGGCATTCTATTTATGAGATAGGCTACAGTGAGGATGGCTTCACCCCAAAAATGTTTTGGTACATTTGTAGAGAACATGAGAGAGCGGCCAACATCTAGGAGGTGTCGGTTTTTCCTCTCAACGACTCCATTTTGTTGGGGTGTATCAACACAAGAACTTTGGTGCACTATACCTTGGCTCAAGAGATAATCAGCAATGATGGATTTGAAGTATTCCTTGGCATTGTCAGTTCTTAGAATCTGTATTTTTGCTTGGAATTGAGTTTGAATCATGGTGTTAAAGTTCCTAAAAATCTGACCTGCCTCTGATTCTTTTTTCATTAAAAACACCCATGTAAACCTAGTGTGATCATCTATAAAAGATATAAACTAGCGAGACCCAGTGATGTTGTTAATTCTAGATGGGCCCCACACATCACTATGGATCATTGAAAATGGTTGAGATGCTTTGTATGGTTGGCTAGGATAAGAGCACCGAACATGCTTTGAGAATTGACAGTTTCACATTGAAAATTGTTCGGATTTTTATTATTGAATGATGAAGGAAAAAGTTTTGAAAGATACAAGAAATTTGGATGTCCTAACCTATAGTGCCATAACATTATTGCACTATCAAAATGGTTGACAGAAAGAGAATTTTGACTTCTGGAGAGTAAACAATCGGCTTCATGAATTGGCCATTGAGGAGAATCATCAACTTTGAGAAGATAGAGCCCTGAGCACATCTTAGCACTGCCAATCATCTTCCCCGAATCCAAAACCTGAAATTCACACATGTTTGGGAAAAATTTAGTAACACACTTGAGATCCCGAGTGAGTTTACTAATAGATAATAGATTGCAATCCAAATTTGGTACTAGGAGAACAGAATTGAGCGTTAGGTCTTTGGAAACCTTAACAGAACCTGTACCAACCACTTTTGAGTGTGAACCATCTGCAATCCTTACTGTTAGGTTTTCATAACAACGTCTATAAGTAGAGAAAATTGTTTTATCTCCAGTCATGTTGTCTGATGCTCTTGAGTCTATAATCCAGGAGCTTAGTTTCTCTCTTCTAACATTTAGAGCAATTGAAAGTTTACCTTTGTGTGCCAAAAATCCAGTACTGACACTTGTGGTGGTAGGGGCTACTGATGATTGGCTGAACATTTTCTGCAGCAGTTCTAGTTGCTCCTTGCTGAAGGGGTTGGGCTCCGATGTTGTTGGGTTCTCATCTATAGAGGCACAGTTACCACGACTTTCTCTGTCATTGGTAAAGCTTGCAGGCTTCCAATCTGCTGGTTTCCCATGGATTTTCCAGCAAGTATCCTTGGTATGACCAAGTCGTCGACAATGGTCACACCAAGGTTGCCCTTTCCTTTGTCTGTTGTCATTATTGTTGGATCGTGCCCCTCGGATAGCAAGGGCTGAGTTTTCTGGGTTTGTAACAGGAGCTTGTGAGCCCATCATAACCTTCTTTCGACTCTCCTCTCTACGGACTTTAGAAAATGCTCCTCGAAGATTTGGCAGAAGTTTGGTTCCTAGAATTCTTCCTCGAACTTCATCAAGGTTTTTATTCAATCCGATTAAAAACTTGTAGATTCTCTTCTTTTCAACAATTTGTTTGTACCTGATTCCATCTTCTGGACAGCCCCAATTGTGCTCCTCAAACATATCCAATTGTTGCCAATAATGGGTGAGATTATTGAAGTATTGAGTTACCGTCAAATCTCCTTGACGTAGATCATGAAGAATGCTTTCTACTTCAAATAACTCTGATGTATTCTCATTGTTTGAATATGTTTCTTTGACAGCATCCCAGATTTCCTTTGCTGTCCCACATAGAAGAAACTTTTCTCCTATGTCATTTGTCATGGAATTCATAAGCCATGATATGACCATATTATTTTCAGATTTCCATACCTTGAACTTTGCATCCTCCTCCCTTGGTTGGGCAGCAACCCCGGAGAGATAGTCATCTTTTCCCTTACCACAAATAAACATCATTACTAATTGGGACCATTGGAGATAATTGTTCCCATTCAGTTTGTGTCCAGTAATAGACATGAGGCTGCTATCAGAACTGCTATAGCTGGAATTCAAGGCATCTTGACTGGAGGTTACTTTAGAAGAGAGACTGGAATCGCATTTCTCGCTGGCCAACCCGTATTTTGTCATATGGGAGAATTATGGTTCAGAAAGTGCTCTGATACCATGAAAAAATGAAGGGAAAGAATGAATTTCAACTTATTCTGAAAAACACTGATTACAAGTCCCTTAAATAGATGAAAAATCATCTATTAATTAGGAAAAGATAAGAACTACCAAATATAAATAAAAAATCCTACTAAAACAGGAATCATATAATAGGAAATAACTAGCTAATGACATTGGGTAACATGCTACCCATATCTTCTAAATTAAGTAAACCTAATCAGCTAATAAATCAATTGATTTGTTAGCTTAAGACTCCTAGAAATCAGCATAATTAATACTGAGATTTTCTACAATTCTCAAATGCAACAGAGAAAAAAATACCTCTCCTGTACCAATAGTCAAATCAGTGAATCCAAGGGAGTCCTTGACTTGGATGTGTAATTTTTGTTTCCTAGGATTTGCAACCAGCATATGAAAGTCCTGCCAGAAAGCAAAATACAACATCGTGACCAGAATCTTATAATGTAACACAACAAATACATCCTGCTAATTAAACAACTTTCTCTAATTAATGGAAACACTCTTCAAGAGTAGAAACAGTTAGAAACATCACTTGATTCCAAATTGGCTTGCCAGGAGGCCCAATGACAGTGGTTTGACTATTCTTTTTACTGAATATAACTTGATCTCCTAAGCTTAGAATAACATATGGGTCAGTTTTTCCTGGAAAACAGAAGGGTTCAATGAGTATGGGATAACGACCAAAAAAAAAAGAAAAGCCAGAAGATTGTATTCACAAAGAGCAATGTTAACGTCTGCCCAAAATAAGAAAGCAATTATCCATTGCTTGTGGATTACCAAATGAGACAAGTTTATAACCTCAAAATTTGGCTCCATGAATGGTAGCAGACCAAAACTTAATGGAATTTCACTGGTTCGTTATGAACATAGAGATTAAATTAAGTTTTAGAAGCACAAAGAATAGGAAGAATAAGTTTTACCATAGAAAATGTAAGAAAGCTTCCGAGCATCTACAAGAGTTACAGACAATTCTCCAACAAAATCTTTATTTCCTTCCTGCATTTCTCCTGACTTGAAATCATTTGGAACCGGACCAACGGCTTTTCCCTTCTGGAAATCTAAAACAATCTTCTTTGGCCGAACAAATAGCCGAGGCAAATCCACAGTAAGAAGTTTTGTCAAAAACCTAAAAGGGCATAGTCAATTATTTTCCTTCAATTCACATTAATAAAACATTGCACACCACCAAAGCAATATGTATAAACTAACAGACAACATGTTTCATTTGAGAGGATGGAATGAAGAAGAAAAAATGTGAGTGGAGTGCTTAGGAAAATTCTAGTTGACTGACAAACAACCCATCCAGTAACAAAGAATTGAAAGATATCCAGTAACAAAGAATTGAAAGATATTATATCTGAATTGAGTGTGTGCGCATTTTTTTTTGGGGGGGCGGGGGGGTGGGGGGGTGGGGCAGGGAGAGGTTTTATAACATGTGAACAGAAAAATCATAATTTACAGCAACAGCAGCACAATCTTTTTTAAAAATAATAATTGGTAACAGCGGATATAATAACAGATCAGAGGTCTTTTCGACAACTGCCTTGTAATCAATGCAGGCAAAACTAGATAGAAAAGGAGGCGGGAAGTTCTCTTGTAGTCAATTAGAAAATTTAGTCAGAGCATCTGACAGTTATTCCCTGTTTGAAAGTAGTGTAGCCATAGTGACTTGTCACTTTCTAATTCAAAATCTATTTCACTATGCTGGTTTCTTATTAATAATATCTCTGTAACAACAAAATGGAAAAATCTTCTCAGGTAAGTATGACATTCGACAAATATCGGGTAATTTGGTCTCTGCATGAGCCAAAAGAAAAATCAGAGAATATATACATATGTGATTTAACTTTTAGTGCCAATAGAAAGGGTAAAGCCAAAATGTAGCACTTCTAATGGGAAATTTTAAATTCAACTACTAATAACTTACAGAACCTGTCAATCAGCATAGAGCTTTATGTACTACATATGGTAATTTGATACATAAGGATGAGACCTGATCTAAAAAACAACTGATTTGATTAGTATTAAGAACCTATAATTGTTTTACTACATTAAATAAAGCATGAAATTGAGATAACTTACCCATTATTTCTACACTTCCATTGCAATCTTTTTTTTTTTTTTTTTTTTTTTTTGGAAAGATAAATTAAAAAAATATATAAAAATATAAACTACTATAGTATTAGCCACCATCTCTCCTAAAAGCCCAAGTTGCTAGGAAGGGAATAACTTTAGTATTTATATTGGTTTATGTTAGATATTAATGTAAATATAGTAGGAAGATAATTAGTTTCCTAATTTTTTAATTTCCTAATATGTATAGTTTCCTAAGAAGTAGGACTCTTGTGTATATAAATAGCACTCGTGAACCTTAATACAATACATACAATTTTCATCTTTTCAATTTAATTCAGTTTCATCTACCTGGTATCAGAGCATTACCGTGAAACCCTAGCCATCGAATAAAAAAAAAATCGTCAAGAATCCTAGCCACCAGAAGATTGTCAGAGACCATAGCCGACACAAATCCTAGCAGTCCATACCTGGGAAATCGTCAAACCTATCTCATCGGCGTGAGTGGTCATCCTTGTCTCGCCGGTGTAAACAACAGAGCTCATTGGTCACTGTGGTCGTCGGTAGCTCCGTCGGTGGTCCTCTAGGAGCTCGCTCATTGTGTCTCAGAGCTTGCTCGTCGTTCGTCACTCCGATTGTGCTTCTCATCGTCGTTCATAGTCGCTCAGCGCTGCTTGCTGTCATCGTCGCTCATCGCTCAGCGCTGCTTCCAGTCGTTCCTTTGTGTTGCACAAAGAAAACTAGTTCTCTGTTGGCTCCTGCTGTCTTTTAATTTTTGCTGCGTCCAGTCCCCTTTCTACTATGACCAGTCCACCAAACAATCTTTGCTGTGTCCAGTCCTTTCTGCTCTGTCCAGTCCTCCTTTTGTCAAAGAACAATAAGTCTTCTGTTTTATTTAAACCTCTATGGAGTCTAAATCTGACTCTACTACTGTTGGGACATCTACTATTTCAACTCAAGCTATTGCCCAACTTACTACCAGAAAGTTGAATGGAACCAATTATATACAGTGGTCTAAAGCTGATAAAATTGCTTTAACAGGATATGGAAAACAAAAATACCTCCCTAGTTCGCCTCCACCATCGACTGATTCTACCTATGATACAAGGGTTCAAACAGATGCCTATCTTGTTAGTTTACTCTGGAATTCTATGGAACCTCATGTGGCTGATATGTGTACTCACTTGGATACATGTAAAGAGATTTGAGAGTATGTTCGTTTGCTATTTTCTAGTGACTTAACTCGCATGTATGATTTGTCATGTGAGTTTTTCTAACTGCAGCAGTCTGGCAAGTTAGTTACAGATTACTTTGCCTCTTTAAAATGAATCTCTAAGGAATTGAATTCTATTCAACCCTTATCCTTGGATATGAATGAGATGCAAAAGCAGCGTGAGCAGATGGTGGTTCTCCGATTTCTCGTTGGTCTTCATCCTGAATTTGAACCAGTGAAAGCCCAGATACTTAGTGGAGTTTCTCTTCTTTCATTCGCTGAGACTTATTCCAGAGTTATGAGGTCTGTATCTCAAGATTCGTCTTCAGTTAGTCACGATACCTCTCAGTCTGCTCTTGCTAGCCAAATACCACCATCTCCCTTTGATAGTCGTGATAATCGTCGTACTCGTGGAGGTAGTCGTGGTAGACGAGGAGGTCGTGGTAGAGGATCGCGACCAAAGTGCACAAACTGTGGAAAGCTAGGACATGTTCGTGAAAAATGTTGGGATTTATTTGGTCAACCTTCACACATGGCACATGCTGTCTCTTCTAATCCTGCTACGGAGGTCTCTACTACTAGTGAGCATCCTCAGACAGTGATTCTCTCAGGAGAAAAGTATTTAGGATTCTTAAAGTATCTGACAGCTCATCAGGCCTCTCTTCCTACTGCTTCCCTTGCTACTGCTCCTCAAGGTAATTCCCTTGCGTGTCTTTCCACTCATTCTCCTACTCCTTGGATTATTGACTCGGGTGCTTCTAATCATATGTCTGGAGCATCCACATTATTTTCTGACATTCAGTATTCTAACTCTCTAAAAGCAGTTACTCTGGCCAATGGCTCTACAACTCCTGTTAGTGGTATTGGTATAGTAATCCCTTCTCATTCCTTTTCTTTATCCTCAGTTTTATATGTTCCTTCTTTCCCATTTAATATAGTATCTGTGAGTAAACTTACGAAGCACCATAATTGCTCCGTAACATTCTTTCCTGATTCTGTCATTATTCAGGATATGACAACAAGGGAGACGATTGGAGGAGGGCATGAAGCTGGAGGAGTCTACCACCTTGATACTACGAGGCCTAAAGCTTGCTCTACCTTTGCCTTCCCTATTGAGATTCATTGTCGCCTTGGTCATCCGTTTTTAAAAAAATTGAAGTCTTTATGTCCTAGTCTAAGTCATTTAAATTCTTTAAATTGTGAGTCTTATCAATTGGGAAAGTATCACCGTGTGTCTTTTGCTTCCCGAGTCAATCAGAGGTCGCCATGTCCTTTTTATTTAGTTCTTTCAGATGTTTGGGGTCCTAGTCAAGTCACTTCAAACTTAGGATTTAAATATTTTGTCACATTTATTGATGATTTTTCAAGAGTTACATGGATTTATTTAATGAAAGATCGCTCAGAATTGTTTTCTATTTTTCAATCCTTTTGTGCTGAAATTAAAACTCAGTTTGATGTGCTTGTGCAAATTCTTCGTAGTGATAATGCCAAAGAATATTTTTCTAACCCTCTTACTGAATTTGTGGCTTCTTTGGGCACTATTCACCAGTCTTCTTGTTCCCACACACCACAACAAAATGGAGTAGTTGAAAGAATGAATTTGCATTTAGTTGAAACTGCTCGTTGTCTTCTAATTCACATGAATGTTCCCAAAATTTTTTGGAGTGATGCTATTTTAACTGCTTGTTATTTAATTAACCGGATGCCCACGTCTGTTCTTGATAACCGTATTTCATATTCTGTGTTGTTCCCAAACCAACCATTATACTCTATTCCACCTCAGATTTTTGGTTGTGTTTCCTTGTCCGTTAGCTTACTCCAGGATCTGATAAATTAGATCCTCATGCTCATAAGTATATTTTTCTTGGGTATTCTAGGGTACAAAAAGGACATCGTTGCTATAGTCCTTCTCTTAATCGCTTCTTTGTGTGTGCTGATGTTACTTTCTTTGAGTCTACCCCGTTTTTTACTCAATCACAACCTTCAGCTATTCTTGATAAGAGTCTTCCCTTACCTCTTTTTTCTGTTGAACCTGTTTCTCCTCCCAAGTCACCAAGTCCAGCTCGTCACTTGTCTCAATCTAATTTGCTGGTCCACACTAGACGTCGAGCAGCAACTGCTCCACTTGAAGCTTCATGTGCTCCACTATTGGCCTCTCCTATGTCATCTAATCCTCCCAACGAGTTAGATCTTCCTATTGCTCTTCGAAAGAGTAAACGCACTTGTACTTCTCATTCTCTTTCTAATTTTGTGTCTTATGATGCGTTATCCCCTTCTTATCAAACATTTGTTACATCTTTATCTTCTATTTCCATCCCTAACTCTCTTTTTGAAGCATTGTCTCATTCTGGCTAGCGTTCTGCTATGGAAGAAGAGATATTTGCTCTTCGAACTAATGGTACTTGGGAATTGGTTCCTCTTCCTCCTGGTAAGTCCAAGGTTGGGTGTCGATGGGTATACACAGTTAAAGTTCAACCTGATAGCACTGTGGATAGACTAAAAGCTCGTCTAGTTACAAAAGGGTATAAACAGGTTTATGGTCTGGATTTTTCCGAGACTTTTTCTCCTGTTGCTAAAGTTGCTTCTATCCGTCTTATTATTTCTTTAGCTGCGGTTTATGATTAGTCTTTACATCAGCTGGATGTGAAGAATGCATTTCTTCATGGTGATCTAACTGAAGAATTTTATATGGAGCAACCTCCTGGTTTTGTTGCTCAGGGAGAGTCTGAGTTAGTTTGTAAATTGAAAAAGTCATTATATGGGCTAAAATAATCTCCTCGAGCATGGTCTGGTAGGTTCAGCACTGTTGTCACTGAGTTTGGTCTAAATCACTGTAGTGCAGATCATTCAGTATTTTATCGACATTTATCTAATGGCAGAATTTGGTTACTAGTGTATGTAGATGACATTGTTATCACAGGTGATGATACACAAGGTAGTATTAATCTGAAGAACTTCCTCCAAAGCAGATTTAGCACGAAGGATTTGGGCTCATTAAAATATTTCTTAGGGATTGAGATTGCCAGATCATGAATAGGCATTTCTCTTTCTCAAAGGAAGTATGTTCTTGATTTGTTATCTGAGACTGGTATGTTAGGTTCTAAACCGATAGACACTCCAATGGATCCAAATACTAAGCTGGAGGCAGCTAAGGGAGAGCTGTTACATGATCCTGGTCAGTATCGCAGGTTGGTTGGGAAGCTAAACTATTTGACTGTTACGAGACCAGATGTGGCATTTGCTACGAGTGTAGTTAGTCAGTTCCTGGATTCGCCTCGTAGTTGTCATTGGGATGCAGTTATTCGAATTCTGATATACCTAAAAGGTGCACCTAGTAGAGGCTTATTATATAAGAACAATGGGCACACTTTAGTTCAAGGATACACTGATGCAAACTGGGCTGGGTCACCATCAGATAGAAGATCCACAACTAGATACTGTGTCTTTGTTAGAGGTAATCTGGTATCTTGGAAAAGTAAGAAACAGACCGTAGTAGCTCGATCAAGTGCTGAATCAGAGCATAGAGCTATGGCGCATACGTCTTGTGAGTTGATATGGATACAACATATGTTGGAGGAGTTAGGAGTTCATTATTCACAACCTATGGAATTACTGTGTGATAATCAAGCTGCTATTCATATTGCTTCTAATCTAGGGTTTCATGAGAGAACCAAACACATTAAAGTTGATTGTTATTTTGTTAGAGAGAAGATCTTACAGAATATAATTAAAAGTGGTCATGTGAAGTCTGAAGATCAACTTGCAGATTTATTTACCAAAGCTTTGGGGGGATCTAGAGTGAGATTTATTTGTACCAAGCTAGGAACATATGATACATATGCTCCAGCTTGAGGGGGAGTGTTAGATATTAATGTAAATATAGTCGGACGATAATTAGTTTCCTATTTTCTTAATTTCCTAATATGTATAGTTTCCTAAGAAGTAGGACTCTTGTGTATATAAATAGGACTCATGAACCTTAATACAATACATACAATTTTCATCTTTTCAATTTAATTCAGTTTCATCTACAATTTATTTTCTCCCAATACATGCTCTCTTGTGTGGCCGAATTGACCTTTCTGAAGAGGCCGAACACACGCAACTACTGACTTTTTCTTGGTCACTATGGGCTTTGCCTGCTATGATATGATATTAAAGTGTCGGTCACCATCTAACCAAAACACTTACCCTGTTAGTAAGAGAGCAACTTTATTATTTATATTGGTTTATTTTCTCTCACCACATACAAGAGGCATAACCCAAGAGATCTCCCTGGATGAAGACAGGATAAGAGCAATCCAGTTTACATGAAATCAAGGTTTTAACTCAGAAAGGCAGCGAGATATCCATGACTAAATTTGTAATTTACGACCTAAATCAATCCATTGTTCAAGAATAAAAATTTTGTTTAGTAGGCTGCTTCAATTATCTAAAAAATGAAAAGATTTTAGAAATATTACGAGAAGATATCGGAAGTGACAAAAAAAATATGAAAATATATAGAAATGTTCAAAAGTAAAAATTAAAATCTGTTCAAATGTATATAAAACCTAATAATAAATTAATTAAAAAAATTGTTTCACATACTACATTATATTTTGAAGTGCCTTCCATGTTTAAGTGAAAACATTATTATTCCACTAGTGTTTCATTTCACTCTATTAGGAAATGAAAATATTTTGAATGTCTCCACAAAAAGGAACTACAGTTTCCTGCTTGTCATTAATATACTAAATTCAACTCAACAAAATTTTAGTCCCAAATTAGTTGGGATTAGTTAAATAAATTATTTTCCTACTTTCAATTTTATCGAAGGTTATATTTTTTGTCAGTTATTTGAAATTATATCTTTCTTCATAATTTCAATCCATATAATCTTAGGTCTACTTTTTGCACTTTTTACTTCAACTTGGATCTAATAACTCTCTTTTATTAGTGAATCTCTAAATTTATGTTGAACATGACCAAACCATCTTATGAGAGTGTTGCTTCTTAACAGCACAACACTAGGGTTGGTAGCAAGTCAAACTGCTCACCAACAATTCGAGGCTCAATTCGTTGAGGCTCAGCTGTAGCTCGTCAATGACTCAAACAGGCAGAGTTTGAGACAATTTTTAGTCTCATGTTGTAATCAAGTCAAACTCAATACATGGGATGTCCTGGTTGAGTTGGCTCATGAGCCACTCAATTAAACCCTAATCAATAGATTCTCTACCCCTCTCTCTCTCTCTCCACTTCCAGCAGTATCTCTTTTCTCCTCTCCCCTTCTCCAAAGGTCCCCCTACCCCAGCCTCTTCTTCTCCCTCACACTCTCACCACATCACATGTGATGACCCCTCTATGGAGATATTCTTCCTCCCTAGTGATGTCCACCCTTGTCTTGTTCAAGCCCTAAAATCGGCGGCAGCAATGGTGGCAACAACGGCAGAGGAGAGGAGCATTATGGACGATCAATTCTCTCCAGCACAAAATACCTAGATCTAACCCATTTATCAAGTCTGTTATGTTAGAAATTATGACATGTTACATTTTTAACCTAGCTATGAGTAGCTATGGTGCCTGATGTTAATGAGATTTTGTGTAGAATGCTTTTTATTTTATTTTATTTTTTTGGTAGATGATTGAAATTCACTTATAGTGTTCCAGTTGGGTCATGCTTATCCAAGCTAATTGGAACTTAAATTCTTGGGTTTGAAATGCCAAATTGTTTTCTTCTTTCTTTTTTTTTTTTTTTCTTTTTTTTTTTCTTTTTTTTTTTTTAAGACGAGTAGAGCTTGAGCCAGATTTGACGCTCAAGTTCAAGCTCGAGCCACACCCCTTTTGGTCGAGTCAAGCCCAAGCAAGCAAAAACTTGGCTCAGCTTTGCTCGAACCCACCCCTACCCAGCACCTTGTAGGAGAAGCAAGGGCAAAATCTGCAAGAATTAGAGAATTCTAGTTCTCAAAATATTAAATAATCCTAAAGCATTCGAAGTGCCTATATTCATATATTACATCTACTTGTTGCTAGTGGAACGATTAATAGATATATTAAACAGATTATAATGCTTTGTCAAATTCAAAGTGTCTAGGATACGTGGCCCGTAATTGTTATTGTGTCTAGGATATATGGCCATGCAGCACGGACACTTCAAATTAAGTGCCACATTCATATCGAATACTCAGGGGGTATGAACACACGAGAATACATATCAGACACGCCACACGGCGCGTCCTTTTTTTTTTTTTTTTTTTTTGGACGTACGATAACGTTAAGATACGGAAATGACACTTTTAAGATACGATAGGGGTTAAAATATAATATTTCAAACTTTATTCAAGGTAAAATTAAAAAGTTAAAATTTAGACAGGGGTCAAACTGTAAATAATTAAAATATAACTTACCAAATTCTGGAAGACCAATGGGGAAAAAAAAAAGAAAAGAAAAAAAAGCCCTAAAAGCTCGATAATCATCTTCACTCGACTTCACCAGCCCCAGCGTCACCTCCGACACGCTCCAGCGACCTACAAAATGAGTTTTTTGTTGGCTTTTTTTCTATTTTCTCTCTCTCTCTCTCGTTCTTCTCTCCCTCTATCCTTGCTCTCACTCCTCTTTTCGCAACTAAATTTTCCCAACTAAAATTTAGGGGTTGAAAAAAATTTTTTCATTTGGGGATGATGTATGAAATAATACTTGCCTTCAATACTTTTTTATATTGTGTATGAATAATGTTGGTAGTTTTGCGTACGAAAAATGTTAATTTGTGGATTGAATGATATGCTTAATAATTGTTAATTTATAAAATTTTTGGTAGTATATAAACGTTATCTTTAAAAATATTTTAAATAAAATATATATTTTACTTTATTTTATTGCCGTATCTTCGCCGTGTCTATATCCTCATTTTTTCAAAATTGCTATATCCCATGTCCAACTCCGCCTATCTTGGGGTATCCTTGACATAGCCGGTCCCAAGCCCGGACAGAGGAGGAGGGTTGTGCGTTAGGTAGCCGACAGCCAGCACAATATTCAGTCGGATTTTTTTCATGAATTTGACACCTAATGAGATTTCGTGGAGGCGTCCCCTACTTAACGACGCGCTGTATGATCCGAGTACAGTATTAAATAAGCAAGGGGCTCTGCATCAGCGCCCTGGTGCAATGTTAAATAGGTAAGGGTCCTCACACTTTCTTGGACGAATGAGGAGGGTAAGGAAGCTAGTCCAAAATAGAAGGCTGAGATTAGATACTTGGAACATTTGGAGCTTAACTGGAAACTTATGGAAGTGGTGGATACAATGGAAATGAGACGAATCACAATTGTTTGCCTGCAAGAGACAATGTGGGTGGGACAGAAAGCTAAAGAGATTGATAAGACTGAGTATAAATTATGATATCCGAGACTTAATAGATTGGGGAATGGGGTCGACATAGTAGTAAGTAAGGATCTAAAGGAAGATATAGTTAATATAAAACGCTGTGGAGATAGGATTATTGTAATTAAGTTAGTGTTAGGAGAAGAGATAGCAAACGTAATTAGTGTTTATGCCCCACAGGCGGGCTTAGGAGATAAACATAAGGAGAAGTTTTGAAAAGACTTGGAAAGAATGCTATTAGAAATACCCCAAGGAGAGATGGTCTTCATAGGAGGAGATTTGAACGGTCATTATATTTTGGAGTTTGCAGTGGCTTATGATCTCATGGTAACGAACACATTTTTTAGGAAGAGAGATAAATATTTGGTGACATATAAGAGTGGCTCCTCAAGAACACAGATTGACTTCTTCTTAACTAAGAAAAGAGACCGCGTAGCTTATAAAGATTGCAAGGTTATACCGGGGGAGAGCTTGACTTCCCAACATAGGTTGTTAGTCATAGATGTGCAGTTTCAAAGGTGGACTAGAAAAAAAAAAGTTGTATAGATACTCAAGGACTAAATAGTGGAACTTGAAAGGTGATAAGCAACTAGTATTCAGGGAAAGAGTACTAGAGGAAGACGTTTGGGCGATAAATGAGAGTGCAAATAATATGTTGGATCAGGTAGCAGAATGTATTAGGAGGGTAGGGAAAGAAGTCTTAGGAGAATCCAAAGAGAGCGCTCCGACACAAAAAGAGGCATGGTAGTGGAGCGAGGCTGTCCAAGACAAGATAAGAGTTAAAAGGGAGTGTTTTAAATCTTGGCAAAATGATTGAAATTGAGCAAACTTGGAGAGGTATAGAGCAAAAAGAGAAACCAAAAAGGCAGTTAGTGAGGCTAAGGCAAAGGCATTTGAGAATTTATATAGGCGACTTGACACTAAAGAGGGCGAAAGAGAGATATTCAAGTTTGCTAAATCTAGAGATAGGCGGACCAAAGATTTAAACCAAGTTAAATGCATTAAGGATGAGAATGAAAAGGTATTAGTAAAGGAAGAGGACATAAAGGAGCGTATGAAGAGCTAACTCTACAAGTTATTTAACGAAAGCAGTAGTAGTGACATACAATTGGGGCAGTTTACCACCTTTAGGGAAGAATTAAATCATATATTCTATAGGAGAATCAGTAGGGAAGAAGTAAAAGAAGTATTGGAAAAGATGAAGAATGGGAAAGCGGATAGGCCAGATGGTATCCCTATTGAGGTTTGGAGGTGCCTAGGGGAGTGTGGCATAAGTTGGTTGTCAAAACTTTTTAAAGTAGTGCTAAAGAGCAAGAAGATGCCTAATGCATGAAAGAAAAATATTCTTATACCCATATTCAAGAACAAAAGAGATATTCAGAACCGTGCGAACTATCGCGGGATTAAATTGATGAGCCATACAATGAAATTATGGGAGAGAGTTATTGAGAGAAGAATAAGAAGGACAACAAACGTTTCAGAGAATCAATTTGGTTTCATGCCTGGGAGATCAACCATGGAGACTATCTTTTTACTGAGGAGGTTAATGGAACAGTATAAAGAAGGTCAAAAAGATTTACATATGGTGTTCATTGATTTAGAGAAGGCCTATGACCGGGTTCCTAGGGAGATTCTATAGAGAGTATTTGAAAAGAAAGGAGCGTGTGTCGCATATATTAAGGCGATAAAGGACATGTATGATAGAGCCATGAGATCTATACGGACGATTGGTGGAGAGACTAAAGAGTTTCCTATCATGATTGGTCTACACCAAGGCTCAGCGTTAAGCCCGTACTTGTTTACTCTAGTTATGGATGAGATTACAAGACATATTTTGGATAAGGTTCCGTGGTGCATGCTATTTGCAAATGATATTGTTTTAGTAGATGAGACGAGAGAATGAGTGAATACTAAGCTAGAATTGTGGCGGGAAACATCAAAGACAAAAGAGTTTAGGCTAGGTCAATGCAAAACGGAATATATTGAATGCAAGTTAAGTCAAAGTAGAGTAACTGATAGCGTAGAAATAAGTTTAAGCACACAAAAGATTGCAGAGAAAGAAACTTTAGGTACCTTGGATCTATGGTGTAACAAGATGGAGGGATTAATACTGATGTAAGTCACAGGATTCAGGCTGAGTGGACCGAATGGAGGAGTGCTTCGGGGGTCTTGTGCGATCGAAAAGTCCCCCTCAAGGTGAAAAAAAAGTATTATAAGTGGCAGTAAGACCAGCGTTGCTATATGGATCAGAGTGTTGAGCAGTAAAGCATAATCATGTTCAAAAGATGGCAGTTGCAAAAATGAAAATGCTAAGATGGATGTGCGGGATTATAAGGAGAGATAGGATTAAGAACGAGGAGATTAGGGACAAAATAAGAATATCACCGATTGAAGATAAAATGAGAGAAAATCGATTAAGATGGTTCGGCCATGTTAGAAGGCGTCCAACGGAGGCATCTGTTAGAAGGTGTGAAAGCATGGAGATTGCCAGAAGTAGGAGAGAAAGAAAAAGACCCAAGAGATGTTGGAAAGAAACTATTAAACACGACCTTGCCTACCTGGATTTAACGGAGAACATGGCCCTAAACAGATTTGATTGGCGTCGTCAAATCCATATAACCGATCCCACCTAGTGGGAAAAGGCTTAGTTTGGTTTGGTTTGATTTGGTTTTGCTATATCCTATGTCCGTACCAACACCTATATCTGCTCTCGTGTCCGTATCCATGCTTCATAGATAGGTGGCACGTAGTGTAATTATGCTTTCCGAACACAAGTTCAAGTCACGTCAATCTATTTCAAGCAAATAAAATGCGGTGATCTGCATTTAAATCCAGAGTAACCAGACCAATCTGCATGCTAGACTGATCAGGTGTATGGGAGATGGCCAAATTCTGCACAAAGCCATGCAATTTGTAGATCGGAGCAAATCCAGCTTTGCATCCCATCTAATTGGTGTCCCAGGGAACGACATAAACCTTAATCTTTATCTGCCAAAGCCTATCACTCACGTATGGAAACAAATGAAAATGTACCTCCACTGCCAAAACCAAGCAAACTACATACTCACAACGGATTGCCAACCAAATGAAAATTAGAAGTGGAAAAAAATACACCTAGAATGGCATCAATTCCAGCTTCCACAAGGTAACGAAACAAACCAACAAACAATTAATTTTATGCCTGAACAGGATATTATGCTGGCATGCACTCATGCATAATAAGACGAGCAAAATTCTACTCAAATCCCTTCAAATTTTGCAGCTCCATACAACATGGTACTGCAATAATGAATGGACAGTATTGTTATTACGAGAATAATAATGCTAATTGATACTGAAAAACTGCAACTATACTACCACATAACTCTTTTAACATCGGATGCATAAGAACCAGAATTGTTTCTAAATCTTTTTACATTTGTCTAAAGATGATCCTAACCCCAAATGTTTCTCAGGAAGCATGCACAAGGTTTTGAGATTAGTTTCCAACACATACCAGTGTGAAACAGGCATCTTTCTTCTTCTTCTTGTTTTTATCTATTTATTTCCCTTTTCTTTTTTCACGATGTGCTTTTCCATTGGTGATTGATTGGTTTGCCACCCAGTATCAATTTCATCAAATTCAGCCATTGAGTGTTACAGATATGTCAGGTTATTGGAAACAGAGTTCAGCACCATAAATCATGACAATAAGAAAGAGAGATTACACTTACATTGAGAGAACAGGAATTGCTGGTTTTCCCAATACATGCATAAAAAAGAACAAATTTAGTTATTAGTGAACTCAATTCCATCTAATGAAAATTAAAACAAGTTTGCATGGTAGACTTACTATGAGATTACGTTGATAACAACAATAACTGACAAAGTAAACTAAATATGTGATTTCATTCATTGAGAGATCAAGTCATATAGTCAAAACTCAGGAGGATAAAAAGATTTTATAAACATGATAAATTTGGAAACAGGAGTTTTATGATTTATCAATAGAAATTTAGCCCACAAAGACCTCCACCAATTGAAGTAGAGGTCATCCATTTGAACCCCCTTAACACTGCTTACTCCTGGTTCTAGTGGGGTAGGCCAAGGGCTCTATGCGGTTGATCATCAATTGCCGATCTCCATTTCCATGCTCTTCTTCTACGTCCAATCCCTTTACCATGTCTCTATCAAGGATTTCAACAAACTAATTTCCATAGCCATTAATCTGCTAAAACTTTTTACGCAATACTATCTAAATGCTGTAACTTGTTAGTCTATATCTAACAGCACCAAGGCATTAGTGATTACAACTGCTTACATTACCCAATAAGTGATATTTTAGTATTCCAGTGTGTACTTTTGTTCTAATAGTGAAATGTGACAGCATGCTGTAGAGGAAGCACAATGTGGTGCACCAGAGAGGAATTATGAACATAGGCTTCAGAATTGAGAGTTAGGAATGTTTTTGTCAGAGATATGGTAGGATATGTATATGGTTGGTAGAAATATTATGATTGATTCTTTCCTAGTTTAGAATTTTGTGATTGTAGCCATTTTCCTAATTTGTATAAGTATCTATGTATATAAACAGATACTATGATACATCTAATGAAATTAAGTCATTACGTTCAATTCCTGAATGTTTTCATGGTATCAAAGCAAAGATTCTAGGTCTTTGTTTTTTCAATTTCTCTTGGATTCTTGTGTCTACATCAAGAAACCCTAATTACTTGTGTTTTTTCCTGGGTCCGAATCAAGAAAATAGTATTTACATCTTATTGGTCGATGTCAATAGCATCTTCTGTTGACGGAGCTTGATCGCCAATGAAATTGCTAGTCGTGTAAGCTTCAATAGCCTTCATCGTTGTGGCATCCCAGAATTCTGTTTGAAGCAACTCTGAGCCCACACAATCGGCCCTTGTTAGTCAAATTGGTGCTCCAACTTCTTTTGATGGTCGTGATACTCAGATAGATTGCAATAATAAAGGCAGAGGGTCTCAACCCAAGTGTACTCATTGTGGCAAACTAGGACATGTCCGTGAGAAATGGCCGAAGTTACATGGTAAGCCAACCCATGTGGCTCAAGCAGGAATCTCAGAGTCAGCTATCTCTACTAATGGGCCTAGTTGCAACGAGACTAAATCATCTACACCTGTGACTATTTCTGGCGAGGAGTATTCTAAGCTCCTCCAGTGTTGGGTTGCTCATCAGGAATCTCTTCCCACTACTTCTCTTGCACATAGAGATAACCATATCACTTGCCTTTCTACATCCCCTCCTACATCTTGGATTCTTGATTCAAGTGCATTAGATCGTATGTCTAAAACACCTAAATTGTTTTCCACTCTTTAGCATTCATCTTCTATTCCTCCTGTTACTATGGTTAATGGATCTAATAACCCCATGCGGGGAAATGGCACAATCCATCCTTTTCCTACTTTACCCGTATCTTCTATCTTATATGTATCATCTTTCTCCTTTAATCTTCCGTCTATAAGTAAATTAACTCAACACTTAGATTGTTCTATGACCTTTTGCCCTGATTCTGTTATTATTCAGGATATGAAGACAATGCAGAAGATTGATGGAGGACATGAAGCAAAGGGAGTCTACTACCTGGATGTTCCACCTAGACCAACCCTTACTCTGTGCTCAGCTATTCCGTCCCCACCCACTCACTGTCATCTTGACCATCCTTCTCTTGCTCAATTGAAGACAATGGCTCCTAGTTTGTGTCATTTAAAATTTTTAGACTGTGACTCATGTCAATGGGAAAAGCATTACCATGCTTCCTTTCCCCCTAGGATTAATAATAGGGCGTTGCACCCATTTCACTTGGTTCCTTCAGATGTTTGGGGACTAACTCGTGTCATTTCTAAATTAGGATTTCAGTACTTCATTGCTTTTGTGGATGATTTTTCAATGACTACTTGGTTATATTTAATGAAAAATCGTTCTGAATTATTCTCTATCTTTAAATCCTTTTGTACTGAAATTCAAACTCAGTGGGTGTTTCTATTAAAATTCTTCGTAGTGACAATGCTAAGAAATATTTTTCAAAACCTTTCACTGATTTCATGGCCTCTTGGAATGATTCATCAATCTTCATGTCCTTGCACTCTGCAACAAAATGGAGTTGCTGAGAGAAAGAATTTACACCTTATTGAAACTGCGTGATGCTTGTTGTTTCAAATGCACGTTCCTAAGGTATATTGGGGGGATGCAATACTCACAGCTTGCCATTTAATTTATAGGATGCCTTCCTCAATTTTACATGACTAGTCCTCTCATTCTATTCCGTTTCCAAACAGACCTCTGTTTCCTGTCCATCCTCATATATTTAGCTATTTTACTTTTGTTCATCAACTTGATAGTGGGGTTGATTAATTGGCTCTCCGTGCTCACAAATGTGTCTTTCTAGGGTATTTTCGTTTACAAAAAGGATATCGGTGTTATAGTCACTCTCAATAAATATTTTATCTATGCTGATGTCACTTTCTTTGAGTCTACCCCTTTTTTTCTCCTCCGTCAACATCCTCCTTCGATACAAAACCTTCCTTTACCAATCCTTCCTACAGCTAAAAATCTACCTACCTCTTCTGCGCAACAGTCCCCTTCTACACACCTCTCTTGCTCTCAGGTTTACCAACGACGATAAGTAGTTGATCCTTCAGAACCTTCTGTCTCTCCAGCTTCTTCTCCTACATCTACAACACCTAGTGATGACTTAGATCTTCCCATTGCTCTCCGGAAAGGTATATGCACATGCACTTCTCATCTAATTTCTATGTTTGTTTCCTATCATGCCTTATCACCCTCATAACATGCACTTGTTTCATCTCTGTGTTTTATATCTATTCTTAACTCTGTGCATGAAACTCTTTCTCATTCTAGATGGAACACTGCCATGGAATAGGAGATGTCTGCTCTGAATGAAAATGACGCTTGGGATTTAGTATCTCTTCCACCCAAAAAGACAGTCGTTGATTGTCGATGGGTATACACAGTGAATGTTCACCCTGACGGTTCTGTTGATCGATTAAAAGCCCGCCTAGCTGCTAAAGGTTACACACAGGTGTATGGACTGGATTTCTACGAAACGTTTTTCCCAGTGGCTAAAATTACATCAGTTCGGCTTCTAATCTCCTTGGCTATTGTGTATCAATGGCCTCTCCGTCAACTTGATGTAAAGAATACTTTTTTGCATGACGATTTAGAAGGAGTTTACATGAAGCAAGCTCCTAGGTTTGTTGCTCAGAGGGAGTTTGAGTTAGTATGCAAGCTCAAAAAGTCTCTATATGGTCTAAAGCAGTCCCCCTAGGGCATGGTTTGGAAGATTTAGCATGGTGGCTATCGAATTTGGTCTTGCTCAATGTAGTGTGGATCATTCTGTGTTCTATCGTCACTCAACTCGTGGAAAAATATGGCTTTTGGTCTATATAGATGACATTGTCATCATAGGAGATAATAGTCAGGGTATTACCCAAACCAAACCAAGCGTCAGGGTATTACCCAAACCAAACCAAGCCTTTTCCCACTAAGTGGGGTCTGCTATATGAATTTGTCGACGCCAATTAGATTTGTTTAGGGGCATGTCCTCTGATAAATCTAGGTAGGTCAGTTCATGTTTAATGGTTTCTTTCGAGCTTCTCTTGGGTCTTCCTTTACCTCTCCTACTCCTGGCAATCTCCATACTTTCACACCTTCTAACAGGTGCCTCTACTGGACGCTTTCTAACATAATACTCAGGGTATTACTAACCTAAAATTTTTTTTGCAAACTAAATTCAATACCAAGGATTTGGGACCACTGAAATACTTTCTAGGCATTGAAGTAGCCCGACCATGGAAAGGGATTGCTCTCTCACAGAGGAAGTATGTTCTGGACTTATTAACTGAGATAGATATGTTGGGCTCTAAACCCATAGATACTCCAATGGATCCTAATGCAAAGCTCACTATAGATGACAGAGATCTATTAGACAATCCTAGTCAATACAGAAGGTTAGTTGGAAAGTTAAACTACTTAACTATGACAAGGCCAGATATCTCATTTGCTATGAGTTTTGTTAGTCAATTCCTTGAACCACCTCGTACCAGTCATTGGAATGCAATTCTTCGAATCCTGAGATATTTAAAAAAAGCACTTGGAAAAGTCTTATTGTATCAAAATAATGCACATACTTTGGTACAAGGATACACAGATGCAGACTGAGTAGGATCACCATCAGCTAGACGCTCCACCATTGGATACTGCATTTTTGTTGGAGGTTATCTTATGTCTTGAAATAGCAAGGAGCAAACAGTGGTAGTGAGATCAAGTGCAGAATCAGAATACAGAGCCTGGCTCACAACTTATGTGAGCTAATTTGGTTATTATAGAAAGGAGATCAACCCTTGGGCATAATATTAGGAAGATATTATTTCCTTTATTTAGAATAGATTTGATTAAAGATAGTAATCTTCTATTGTTTCCTTTTCCCGATAGGATTCCTATTATGTTGCTTTCCTATTCTTGGTAGAATTCCTAATTAGAAGAATTCTGTTTCCTCTTTTTATGGACTGGTATTCCAGCCCTACTAGTATATATTTAGGGATGTAAATACATTAGGGAATAAGATGATTATTTTCAGTTTTTCTTCCGTTAATTTCTTCATGGTATCAGAGCAGGTCTCTGAACCCTAATCCATTCCAAAAGTTTTCCTTGCCGTCCTCTCTTCATGACTAAATACAGCATGGCATCACAATCTTCTTCCTCATCGGAAGTCTCCATTGTTCCCGATGCTACTTCTCACCTTGTCACAAATCATAAACTTCGTGTTCGTGGCCATAACTTTCTTCAATGGTCACAATCTGTCTTCATGTATATCTACGGTAGAGGAAAAGATGGACACCTTATTGGTGAGATCTCTGCTCCAGAAACAACAGATCCCAAATATCGTGGCTGGAAAATTGATGATCACATGGTTATGTCGTGGCTAATCAATTCAATGACCACAAAAGTTGGAGAAAACTTCCTGCTTTATAAGACAGCCAAGGAAATCTGGAAAGCTGCACGTGAAACTTACTCCAGCACAGAAAACTCCTCAGAGTTATTTGAGATCGAGACAAGATTGTATGATCTACGACAAGGAGACTTGAGTATTACCCAATATTTCAATACTCTCACACGCTGTTGGCTGCAGTTGGATATGTACGAGACTTATTCATGGAACTGTCCTGAAGACTCTGCTTTGTTTCGAAAGATTGTTGAACAGAAAAGGACAATCAGATTCCTTCTTGGTCTCAATAAGGACTTAGACGAAGTCAGGGGTAGAATCATGGGAATCAAACCTCTCCCTACTATTCGGGAAGCCTTTGCTGAGGTGCGGAGAGAAGAAAGCAGGAAGAAATTGATGATGACAGATAATCATACGACAACTGCTGCTGAGGGGTCAGCCTTGTACACTCACAATTCCTCACAGAACAATAAGCCCAGGAAAGGACGACCATGGTGCGATCATTGCAAGAAACCTGGACATGTAAAGGAGACTTGCTGGAAGTTACATGGAAAACCTGCAGATTGGAAGTCTTCTAATGGTCGAAATTGTGCAAACACAGCTGTCACAACTGAGGAAAATGCAGAAGTCAGTCCCTTCACTGAGGAGCAAATTGAGGCACTCCAGAAAATGCTTGTTCAAATCTCCAGCTCCGGTTAGATATCTCAGTCCTCTTCCGAGAAACATACCAGTCTTCTAACACACCAAGGTATCTGGTCCTACTCTCATATTGTTCAAAATAGTACTTCAAAACCTTGGATAGTTGACTCCAGAGCCTCTGATCACATGACTGGAGACCTCAACATCCTCAAAAATTATCTCCCATGCACCAACCACTCTGCAGTTAGAATTGCTAATGGCTCCTTTTCACCAGTGGCAGGAATTGGATCAGTCCAGTTGACACAGGACCTTCATCTCTACTCAGTTCTTTATGTTCCAAAATTGAACTGCAATTTACTCTCTATTAGTCAGATTACTCGTGACTTGCAATGTGTGACTAAATTCCATTCCAATCTTTGTGATTTTCAGGCGGTGGATTTGGGGAAGGTGATTGGCAGTGCTGAGAGGCGTGGTGATCTATATTTACTCAAAGAAAATACTCTCCTAAGTAGACAAGTTCACCCATCAAGTTGTGTTTCTGAGTCTAGTTCAAAGTCAGTCCAGTCTAGTTCCAGTTCTGTTTCTGCTTCAGTTGAGAGTCAAGTTATGTTATGACATTATCGCCTTGGTCATCCAAACTTTGCATACATTGAAAAGTTGTTTCCCCATTTGTTTATCAATAAAAAATTCAATTCTTATCAGTGTGAAATTTGCCAGCTTGCAAAACATACCAGAAGTGTATATTCTAGTCTGCCATATAAACCCTCACATCCATTTTCTGTGATTCACAGTGATATTTGGGGACCCCCATGGGTAAAAAATATAAATGGGGCTCGTTGCTTTGTAACATTCATAGATGATCATACAAGAACAACTTGGACATTCCTTATGAAAGAAAAATCTGAAACAGCCACTATATTTCAATCTTTCCATTCCATGATTTCCACCCAATTTCAAAGCAATATTCAAGTTCTTAAAACAGATAATGCCAAGGAGTATTTTAATTCCATCCTTGGTCCCCACCTTTCCAAGCATGGTATCATTCATATAAGTTCGTGTGTTGATACTCCTCAACAAAATGGAATCGCCGAAAGGAAAAATAGGCATTTACTTGAAGTGGCTCGTGCCACTATGTTCTCTAATCATGTGCCTAAACATTTTTGGGGGGAAGCCATACTCACAGCCACATATCTCATCAATAGGATACCTAGTCGAGTCCTAGAATTCCAAACTCCATATAATGTTCTCATGAAAGTCTATCCACATATCAATTTCTTTTCTTCCGACCTACCATTAAAAATTTTTGGGTGTTCCTCTTTTGTTCACATACACCAACAGCACCGCACTAAACTTGATCCCAAGTCCATCAAATGTATCTTCCTTGGATACTCCTCTAATCAAAAAGGATACAAATGTTACTCTCCAACCACCCGTAAAGTATATAACTCCATGGATGTCACCTTCTTTGAACATCAATCTTACTTTCCCAAATCCGACATTCAAGGGGAGAACTCGAAGGAATATCAGATTTGGGATCTCCTTCAAGACACAGAGGCCATTTTTACTCAACCAACTACATGTGAACCTCCATGTGAACCTCCACCCTCTATCACAGCTTCTGTTCCTCCCGAGGTCACAGCTTCTGCTCCTTCCTCTATTCCTAAAACAGCATCTGCTCCATCCTCTGTCACTGAAACAGCCTCAGCTCCTATCACTGAACTTGTCCCGAGTGTCCCCAATAGATTTGATAATCAGGAACTTTGTGTCTACAGAAGGAGAAGACAAACAGAGAACACTATGCAGACTCGGACCTGCCATGAACCAGAACCAAATCCTCCTACTTCCGACAGTCATAATGGTATGGAGTTCTCATCTCATGACTCTCTTCTGCCAATGATTGATGATTCTAATCAGTCGATTGCACACAGGAAAGGTGTCCGAAGGTGTACTAGTCATCCAATTGAAAAATATGCAGCATATGGGAAGTTGCTACCTGTTTACAAGGTTTTTGTGGCAAATCTTGATAGTGTGCAGGTGCCTAACTCTATCCAAGAGGCCCTTAAGATCCCAGAATGGAAACAAGCTGTTGAGGAAGAAATAAGGGCTCTAGAAAGTAATAATACATGGACACTCACTGAATTACCTCATCAAAAACATCCTGTGGGCTGCAAGTGGATATTCACTGTCAAATATAAAGCAGATGGAAGTGTTGAGAGATACAAAGCTAGACTTGTAGCAAAGGGTTTCACACAATCATATGGGATTGACTACTAGGAGACATTGCACCAGTTGCCAAACTCAATACTATTCGGGTTCTTCTCTCCCTTGCAGTGAATCGAGATTGGCCTTTATATCAACTTGATGTTAAAAATGCCTTCCTGAATGGGGACCTTGAAGAAGAAGTCTATATGAACATACCTCCGAGGATGGAAACCAGGTCGAACACCAAGTTAGTGTGCAAGTTAAAAAGGTCCTTATATGGCTTGAAGCAGTCTCCTCGTGCATGGTTTGACAGATTTGCTAAAACTGTGATATCAAATGGATATCATCAGGGTCAAGCTAATCATACACTATTTGTTAAAACCAATTCAGAAGGCAAGATTGCTATTCTCATAGTATATGTAGATGATATCATCTTGACAGGTGATGATTCAGCGGAAATTTTCAATCTCAAAAAGATACTTGCAACAGAATTTGAGATTAAAGATCTAGGATCTCTCAGGTATTTTTTGGGAATGGAGGTGGCACGATCTAAGGAGGGAATTGTTATATCCCAACGGAAGTATATCCTGGATCTGTTAAGTGAAACTGGCTTACTTGGGTGCAAACCTGCTGACACACCCATGGATCCCAATAAAAAGCTAAATAGAAGTGAAGAAAGTATTCCAGTTGATAACGGAAGATATAAAAGACTTGTCGGCAAACTGATCTACCTATCTCACACAAGACCAGATATTGCATACTCAGTCAGCATAGTGAGTCAATACATGAACAATCCAAGTGAGGATCATTTGGAAGCAGTGAACAGAATATTGAGATATCTGAAGATGACCCCTGGACATGGTTTGCTATTTAAAAAATCTGAAAACCGTGGAGTAGAGATCTATACTGATGCTAGCTGGCAGGAGAGTTAACTGATAGGAGGTTAACCACTGGTTACTGCTCATATGTTTGGGGCAATCTAGTCACTTGGAAAAGCAAGAAACAAGCTGTTGTCTCACGGAGTAGTGCAGAATCAGAATATCGTGCTCTTGCATTGGTAATATGTGAGGGAATGTGGCTTCAAAGGCTATTAAAGGAACTCAAGGTTGAGACAAAAGATTCGGTCAAGATGTTTAGAGACAGTCAAGCAGCCATTAGTATAGCCAAAAATCCTGTGCACCACGATAGAACGAAACACATTGAGATTGATTGACATTTTATCTCAGAGAAGGTTAACACTGGGATTGTTCAGCTGAGCTATGTTTCAACAAACCTTCAGATTGCAGACATTCTCACTAAAGCATTGCCAAGGGTCAACTTTGATGTGTTGAAATCCAAGCTTGGTTTGTACAACATATACAACCCAGCTTGAGAGGGAGTATAGAAAGGAGATCAACCCTTGGGCATAATATTAGGAAGATATTATTTCCTTTATTTAGAATAGATTTGATTAAAGATAGTAATCTTCTATTGTTTCCTTTTCCCGATAGGATTCCTATTATGTTGCTTTCCTATTCTTGGTAGAATTCCTAATTAGAAGAATTCTGTTTCCTCTTTTTATGGACTGGTATTCCAGCCCTACTAGTATATATTTAGGGATGTAAATACATTAGGGAATAAGATGATTATTTTCAGTTTTTCTTCCGTTAATTTCTTCAGTTATAAAACTTGATGAAAGAATTGGGAGTTCTTCACTCACAATCAATGGAAATAGTCTGTGATAACCAAGCTGCAATTCACATCACCTCTAATCCAGTATTCCATGAAAGGACTAAACAGATTAAGGTAGATTATTATTTCGTCAGGGAGAAGACTCTACAGAACACCATCAAAACTGGTCGTGTTCAATCTGAAAACTAACTAGCTAATTTGTTCACTAAAGCTCTTGGTCGGTCCGAGTTAAAATATATTTGTAACAAGCTTGGAACATATGATGTATACGCCCCAGCTTGAGGGGGAGTGTCAGAGATATGGTCGGATATGTATATGGTAGCTAAAATTATTATGATTGATTCTTTCCTAGTTTAGAATATTGTGATAGTAGCCATTTTCCTAATTTGTATAAGTATCTATGTATATAAATAGATAATATGATACAGCTAATGAAATTAAGTCATAACATTCAGTTCCTGAATGTTTTCAATTTTGAACTATTTCTAATCAATATCATATGTCCTTCCGATAGGTAAATGATAATGAGGTTTTTATAAGGCCATGGGGCCATTTCTCTTGACTTGCATTGTCTTATTTATTTTAATTGATTTTCGATCTTTACCAAAATCGAAATAGGATTTCGCAACAAGTAATAAAGCAAAAATCCTGGATAAGTCTGAGCAACTTGATGGCATTGGCTACTTCAGCATCGTAGAGCATGGTACTTGAACATTGGCTTGAGGAATTTTCTTGACCCCTTCTTACCCTAAAAAAGGGTTGCCTTACATCCATGGATCTTCTAATCAACCCAAGGATCATTTGGATTCTATTAGTAAAGAGGATTTAAAATATCATATAATGGACCATTATATAAATTAAAATTAATATCCTTCTTAAACTTGCTATGTGACATCTAATCATGTCAAAAGTTCGTAATCTGCTATATTAGTTGAGGTATTCATGTGTACACAAGGATCAAAATTTCGTTTCTTTCTTTGCAATCTTATAGCACGCATGGAAATAGAAATAATTTGGAAACACTTCAAAAATGTAAGGGTAACAATAAAAACTCAAAAATATTTGGAAACATAAACTCAAGCACATATAAATGTGTGTCCAGGCTTAACAATTAAATAACTAACATGTTTTGAGATCCATACATCTCATTACATAAAGAGCAAAAGCAAACAATTTGAAAGAAAATTCAAAGTGATCCAAGAGTTATGGTAGGAAGATAATTAGTTTCCTAATTTCTAAGTGTAGGAATATTCCATTGATTGATTGTAATAGTTTCCTAATACGTAAAATTCCTATATATATAAATAGGTTAATACATAGGATTCCTATATTTATAAATAGTTTAAGGTGAACCCTAGTACAAAACAAGAATTTTATCTCTCAACTCAATCTTCTTGACATGGTGTCAGAATAGGTATCATAATTCTCTGATTCTTCTTTTAAGTTATGTGCAACCCAAAATTCATGTCATTCTCTGTCGCCTCAGCAATCATCGTTGCAAATGACTCCAAATCATTGTCGAAGCCAGATCATCGTCACTCCACTGGCAACCATATCGAGCCATTGGCATCACTGATTGTCGAACGACAATCGCGATTGTTGTTGAAGCCCTCACATTGCAGCGAGTGTCATTAAAGGCTTCTCAGTCGATCAATGACCTCTTCAATCACTGCAACATCAAGAACCCTTGTCGACTTCCAACACTGCTATGTCAACAATCGTAGTAAACTGGCCTTAATCGATCTCAACGTAATCAGTCGACTTCCGTTGTAGCAACACTTCGACTTCAACTCGTAATCACAAGCTTCGTGGTTGATAGTTTTCATTTTTTGTTTGGATTTCCAGTGATGAGTGACTCTAGTACTATTTCTAGTGCTTCTCCTATGGAATCCAAGCCATTTGGCTCCACCAACTAGCTTCATAATTTAACTACTCGAAAGTAAACAGAAAGAACTATTTACAATGGTCAAAGGTAGTTAAAATTGCTTTGACTGGTCTCAATAAACAAAAACATCTCACCGAACTTGCCCCGGCCTCAACTGTGAGTCCTTATAATGCTGAATATAGGACGATACTAATATTGCTAGTCTTCTATGGAACTCTATGGAAACTGAAGTTGCTGACTTGTGCACTCATTTTGACACTTGTAAAAAAATCTGAGAGTATGTTCACTTACTATATTCGGCGATCTCAGTCGCATTTATAGCATATTTAGGGATTTCTTTTAACTACAACAATCTGATCACAGCATCACTAAGTATTTTTTTATTTTAAAAAAGAAGTGCGAAAAGCTCAAACCCTTCAACCTTTATCTATTGATATTAATGAGATGCAGCAACAACGGGAACAAGTGGTGATACTGAAATTTCTTGCTAGTCTTGACCCCAAATTTGAACTAGTGAGAGCACAAATACTTAGTGGCGCTTCGCTCCCATCTTTTGCTGAGACATATTCTCGAGCTCAACTAGTCACATCTCACAATTCCTCTCATGATTCTAAATTTACACATTTAGTTCTTACTAGTCAGTCAGCTACTCATCCGCCTATAGATGGGCATCCTAATAAAGATGGTCGGGGTGGTACTTGAAGAGATTGTAATGGTAAAGGCCGTAGATCTAGGCTTAAATATACACCCTATGGGAAAATGGATTATCTTCGTGAAAAATGTTGAGCTCTTCATGGTAAACCTACACACATGGCTCATATTGTCTCCTCTGATACTTCTGCTCCTCTGCAAGGTCAGAGTAGTGATGAGAATGCTAATGCTCCCTCCAAACTGGTCACAATTTCTAGCAAGTACTCTAAGTTCCTCCAATATCAAGTAGATCTATTACTTGTATAACTACTTATTCCTCCAAACCATGAATTCTTGATTTTGGTGTCTCTAATCATAACACTAGCACATCTACACTATTTTATGCACTTTAATATTCCTCAACTAATCCTCCTGCCACAGCCAATTGTTCTAATAATCCCATTGAAGGTATTGACAAAGTTTCTTTTCCATCTTTGCCCTCATCTTCTGTTCTCTGTGTGCCATCTCTCTCTTCTAATCTTATCTCTATCAATAAGTTAACTAAACAATTAGATTTTTTAGTAACCTTCTTCCCTAATTATGTCATTATTTAGGTTATGAAGACAAAGGAGAAGACTAGTGGAAGGCATGAATCAAAAGGAGTCTATTACTTTGATATTCCAGGTGTGGCATCTCCTAGAGTTTGTTCTACTATTGCCTCTCCCATCGACATCCACTGTCGCTTGGAACATCCTCTCTTGATTGTTTGAAGTCTATGGTTCCTCTTTGCATCATTTGCAGTCTTTAAATTGTGAGTCCTGGTAGTTAAGAAAACATCACTGAACATCATTCCCACATGTTGTCCACAATCAAGTCTTGTGTCCTTTTGCTTTAGTCCATTCAGATGTTTGAGGTCCGAGTCAATTGGTATCTAAGTTTGGTTTTTAGTATTTTGTGACTTTTGTGGATGATTTTTCAAGGACTACTTGAATTTATTTAATGAAAGATCATCCTGAATTATTTTCAATTTTTAAATCACTCTACACTAAAATGGAAACTCAATTCGATTTATCTGTTAAAATCCTTCGTAGTGATAATGCCAAGGAATATTTTTCTAAAATATTTATTGCTTTTATGTCTTCCCTTGGCATACTTCATCATCTTCCTATTCTCACACACCACAACAAAAAGGGTAGCTGAACGAAAGAATTTTCATCTTATTGAGAGAACTTGTTGCTTGTTATTCCAAATGCATGTTCCTCGCATCTATTAGAGAGATGTTGTTCTCACTGCCTACCACTTAATTAATCAGATGTCATATTTAATGATATCTAATCAGTCCTCTCATTCTATTTTATTTCTCGATAAACCTCTTTCCTCTGTCTTGCCTCGTATATTTGATTATGTTACCTTTGTTCATCAATTAGCTAGTGGAATTGACAAACTAGCACCACGGGCTCATAAGTGTGCATTCTTGAGGTATTCTTGTTTGAAAAAAGGATATTGATATTATAGTCCTTCTCTCAATCAGTCCTTTGTAAGTGATGACATTACGTTCTTTAAGTCCACTCCTTTCAATGATTATTATTATTATAGGTGTTAGTGTAGTGGATAACCCTACCTTTTCAAAGAAAAAAAGGATCTGCCTCGTTTTTGCCCATGACACTTTTCAATGATAAGAAGAGAAGCCCATCGAGAAAGTGAGAAGCATTTGCTGCTATTAAAAGCGCTAGTTCTTTGCAAACCTTCTCTGAGTCACAAGTCTTGATCATCCTTAGTGCAAGTCTTCCATTACCTATTTTTTCTTCTCTCTGTCAACCATGTGACTCGTTCTCTATTTCTGGTCACTTAGATCATTTTGATTTGCGGGTGCATATCCAATGCAAGGTAGATGGACTACACGTTGTTTTTACTACTCCACCACCTTCTCCCGCCTCTTCAAATATTGGTACTGACTCTAACCTACCCATTGCACTCCGAAAAGGTAACCATACATATACTACCCATCCCATTTCCAATTTTGTTTCATATCATGCGTTGTTTCCCTCTTATCATGCTCTTGTCTACTCTTTATCTTCTATTTCTACTCTTAATTTTGTGCATGAAGCCTTATCTTACAATGGATGGCGTTCTGCAATGGAGGATGAGATGTTTGCACCTCAAGCTAATGATACTTGGGACTTAGTTTGCCTTCCTTCTGGCAAGTCTACTATCAACTGTCGTTGGGTCTGTACAATTAAGGTTCATTCGGTGGTCCTCTTGATAGGCTAAAGGTGCGCATGGTTGCTAAAGGATATACAAAAGTGTATGGCCTGGACTTCTTCGAAACTTTTTCACGTGCTAAGATTACCTCTCGGAGTAGGCTACTAGGCTTCTCATAACGTTGTCATATTATTAAAATGTTTTGTTATATAAAAATGACTTGTTTTAAATAGTAATAATTAAGAAAACAAAAGCATAAAACAGTATATTCTTGAAATTAAGTGCACTTTTTGTTTGATACAAAACTATAATCATTATCCTTTTGTAAAAGCTTAAATTTATTGGTTATTGTCACACGATTTGTTATCAATTCACTATTTTCAATGGTCTTTTCTAACGAAAATATAACATAGCTAAAATCTTTTTGGATAGTTAAATTTAATATATTAAAATGTTAGTATAACATGTTTTGAAACATGTATATTAAATCGTGGTCTGTACGAGTAGTTAGTTTTGGTAACTACAACAATTTCTTTTAACATTTTTTTTAAGTTGAAACTTAAAAGTGGGAACACCACTCCCCCCCCCCCCAAAAAAAAAAAAAAAAAACCCGAGGGAAAACAAAAACAAAATAACTCCTTAAGGCTATGAAACTAATACATACCCATTAGGTTGAACAATCGAAATGGCGACAGTACAAATTTTATTTTTGGAAGTGAAACAAAAGCCCATGAAACAGCTCCCACCCAAGGCTCTGATGGTATCAATCGCAACTTGACCCAAAGTTCCCCATCAATGTCAAAATCTCGAACTCCAACCGGCACAACAATTGGTATAATGCTAAAATTTAGTGAAAGCATCAACAGCATACGAGCACCACCTGTATAACGGAGGCCTATTTGGTACCTAGATAAAATTAAAGAATAGAGATCAATTAAACACTATTCAATTACTATGTACATATAAACAGATAGTGGGAACAAAGACTACCAGAAAAAGCTAGTAAGAAAAGTATAAATCTCAATAACTTATCAAACATATATATAAAATTCACAATAAAATCTACATAACACGGACACATCATTTCAACAACCAAATACATCAATATAGTAATGCCTCAATAATCAATGAAGTAGTAGCAACTCCTGCTGCACATATTTCAAACAACCATTTGCCATGTGAAGCACTTGGCATTGGCAAGAGGAGGAGGAGGAGGAGGAGGAGGAGGAGGAGAAGAAGAAGAGGAAGGGACAGATTCGAAGAGAGGGAGGAAAACATGCACCCAAACCATAAATATTCTCAAATCATTTAGCCTGACAATCAATTGTCATTCTAGAAAATAAATAGTAAAACCACAGGGTAAACAGTTTGTTTCATACATAATTACCCTTCTAACATCTTAAAATGCCAATAATAGGATGTCAATCCCATACCTTCCAAAACAAAGCCTGTACAAATCTAAAATCTGCTGCATTCACAATATAATTGTTTGCGTGGCTCCTAAGAAGATGTAGAATACAGAGATGAAGTGAGAATATTAAAAGGAAGAACAATTTGCGGAGTTTGATTATAAGGCAGATGCCATTAAAGTTCTTTACTAGCACCAATTTTAATTGAATATACGAGTATCATTGTAATTATAATTTACAGGTAGTAGTTCTATAAATCTGGTTTCCTTCTTCCAAAGAGCTGCCTAAGTAGCCTGTAAGGTATCTCTCTTAGTTGGCTTTTACTCAGTAAATGCTAGCTTTTTACCTAGTTGGTTGACATAAGCTTCATCTAGTTATCCACAAGAAAGCTCCTTAGCTACTCAGTAAATGCTAACTTCTTACCCACCTGCCGGATCGAACGCAACTCAGACTCCTTCCCCTTCAGTATTTTCGAATCCCAGCATATATATGTATATATACACATATCTGATCTTCAAAATTTATTCATGTATATATATTCAATCTTCAAAATCGGTGATTAGGATTAGTTTGTGTAATGCATGTTATACATATATACACATATATGCAGATACACACACACACATATATACATGGAGATATGGATTCTGGAAAGTAGAATTGTGTCTCTGAAATCAAATTGTTAAACAACAGACTTCATAAGTTCTTTCTAGTGTAGCAAATATTTTTTAAAGCCAAAGGGATTGTGAGAAATTTCTCAAAAATAGTGGTCCCTCTGCTGTTATACAATTATGTACCAGACCAATCCCACTAGAAGCACTCCTCAACATAGCAAAGTTTGAACCTGCCAACCTGTTTTGAACCTGGAAAATATTTTGAACCTTCTCCCAAATTTCGACAATTCTGACATCCAACTAGTACAAAATATGCTTAGCTATGCTATGTTGTGGTTGCCTACTGGACCAGTTGTATCATATATCAACAATCTCATTTTATACTACACAAAAATGAGTTGATATGGTATTGCTTACAATCTGAAACTGATATTGGATATGCGTTTATGTTATCAGAACCATTTGATATTCTTCAGCTCATGGAAAAAGGAATAGGATTCAAAATCATTATGTTTAGTTCGTTATGGGAAATGGAAGGGAAAGGCATGAGATTTTTTTTTTTGGGGGGGGGGGGGGGTAAGTGGAAAAGCATGAGATTTGATAAACTAAAAATAATTAAGTTAGAAAATTAATTTATTGATTAAGTTGGAAGAAAGGAAAAATATCTTAGGAGTGATAAATTCTCGTCCCTCACATATTTATGAGTACTATATTTTATATTCTCTTAAATGAAGGTACCAAGTCTAAAGAATAGGAGTCTATATTTTGTCATTAGGGTGGGAGCGTAATATCAACTACTGAGGGGTTGTCATACGATTGTCACTATGAGGAGTGCATTTGGGTTTGTTGAAATCCTATTTCATCTGAGTGATTAGTGGTAGAAATTGATTAAGGATTTATTGTACATTATTAGGTAGATTTCCCATTCTTAATTTAGGAGATTATTATTTTCCTATAACAATATAACTCATGATTTAACATTTATATATTTTTAACCGTTAGATTTATTCAATGTCAAGATTACTTCTTTCTCTCTCCACTTTCGTTGTCTTTTCGGTCACGTCACATGAAAATATAATCTCACATCGTTCTCATATTTTTTTGAATAGTTTTTATATATAAAAGTTTTTAAAAAATGTGATAATATTTGAAATAAATAATAAAATTTTATACATTTATTAAACAATATACGGGATACCTATTAGACAAAATCAACTAAATTTTTCTATTTTAAAAAAATTGATATTTAAACTTTAATTTTCTTTAAAAATTTATTAAAAAATAAACATTTAAATTAAAATTTCAATTTAATGTGCTTAATATTTAAATTTTAAATACATACACTTTTACACTTTTTTTATCATTTATATAATAAAGAAGCTCAAAATTTTGAATTTGGAATATTTTTAACTATTGGATTTGCTCAATGGCCAGAATTATTTTTATTTTTCTTTTTACTTTGGTTTTTTTTTTTTTTCAATTTCATATGAACCATACTCTCTCACTCTTCCTATATTTTTTTTAATTACTTTTTACATAAAAGTTTTAAATTAATATTTTTTAAAATGTGATAAAATTTTACACATTTATTAAACACTATATGGATACCTTAGTAGCTTTTGATCAGTGATTTTTATTGTTACAGTTTTAACATAGATTTACTTTATAAATTTAAATTTGAGCTATTTGCATGCCAAATTATATTTCCGTGCCTTTAGGCACAGACAATTACTGGTTGTAATATAAATAGAGATCAATAGCTTGTATATTCAATTCATTTAAGAAATTCAGAAAAGATTATTATGATTTCATGGCATCAAACTTAGGGTTTCTCTAATCCTAGCTATCAATAAAGGAACGTGTCGTCAATAGCAAAGGGTTGGCTTCCTCTGAAACTCCCAATAGCGAGATAGAGGCAATCTCCACCACGGGTTCAAGTGGACTCAACAACTCCTCCTTTCAACTCACGACGGAGAAACTAAATGGAAAAAACTTTCTCAAGTGGGCTATATTGATCAAACTTGTAATCGACGATAAAGCGAAAATGGGTTACCTTAATAGTGAGACAAATATGCTAGCCTCAACTGATGTTGCATGCTTAGCTTGTCAATTCCATAAAGCCCTCCATCGGAAAGACGTATTTGTTCCTGCCATCGGCGAAAGATGCTTCAGATGCAATTCGGGAGACATACTCCGATGTTAAAAATTTCTCTCAAATCTTTGAAATTAAAACCCGATTATGGTAGATAAAGTGACAGGAGAGGGAGGCCACGGACGACTACACAGAGATGACAGCACTCTGGCAAGAACTTGATCTAAGCTTCAAAGAAGATAGGGAATGTACCCGCGATAGTGTTAGATATAAGAAGAAACTCGAAAATGGAAGTTTGTTCGAATTTCTTATTGGGCTCAACTGCGACTTGGACGACATTAAAGGAAGAATTCTCAGCCGACATCCTCTACCTTCAACATGAGAAGTTTTTTCAGAAATAAGGCAAGAAGAAAATAGGCATAGAAGTGATGTTGAAGTAGAATGTTGCCTATTAGGCCTGAGATGTCAACAAAGATGATTCGACAAACACTAGCTAGGTCAAACCCAAATCGACAAAAAAAGACATCCCTAGTGTGAGCATTGTCGAAGCCTAAACATACAAAGGATACCTGTTGGAAGATACACGGGAAACCAGCCAATTAGAAACCAAGGCAGAAACCTTGGCTACCAAATTGATGTTGATTATCAGGCCGAGAAACCTCAGGAGGCAGAAAGTAACAATCCCACTTCAAGAGGTGCATTTAACTCTGAACAGCTGGAGCAACTTCACAAAATTTTTTCTAACCTCCAAACATCTAGTCAGTCTTCAACAAACATTCCTTC
This sequence comes from Vitellaria paradoxa, assembly GCA_019916065.1. NCBI lineage: Eukaryota > Viridiplantae > Streptophyta > Magnoliopsida > Ericales > Sapotaceae > Vitellaria > Vitellaria paradoxa. The sequence goes on along the minus strand of CM034233.1, from coordinate 36,571,013 downwards.
CTATTCGTTAGCCCACAAAGGTAATTTTTTTAAGAGCCTTAAGTACCACTTCTCTAACTAAGGCTCCTTAGCTTATTGACTTCGATGCTTCTAATCACATGACGAATTCTCACCATCTTTTCTCCTCACACTCACCTTGTTGCTAAAATTGTCAATGGAGTCTCCTATACAGACGCCAATTGTTGCTGAAATTGGGACAAGGCTCACACTTGGCTCCGTAGGAGAACATGCTTCCAATTTGCATAACTTTCAGTCGCTTCCAAGTCCCAAACATGCAGAGTTTGCTCAATGGGAGACAATTTAGGAATTAGCTGACCTTAAGGAGCAATAAGTGTTGATGCCTTACTTATGACTCAATCCATGGAAGAGATGATGGGAAAGGATGACCCATTCATTTGGCTAGATGTTGACGGTGATGTTGATGGTGACCTTAATGGCAATGTTGACCTTGACGCCGAGTTTAATGTTGCCAAGAGGCTAGCAGAGAATAAGCATGAATGGCATCAACCTAACTCATAGATATTCATAACTTTGAGTGAGTCAAGGACTATCAAGTCCGGTCAAAGTTTATTTACCAAAGTTGGGACCCCAAGACAAAAAGAATCTTAGATTAGCATTCTATTCGAGGATAAAATTGACTTAATGAATGCTCTAAAAGCCTACTCGAAAATAATCAACACACAATTCCAAATAATTGAGTTGGATACCAAAAGGTAGGCAATTAAATGCAAGATGTCTAACGGAACCCCTTGCAATTGGCCACTTCGACCTACTAAATTGTAAAAACATGGCTAATTCGAGATCACTAAGTATGAGAGCCCCATACTTATGTCTAAGCTCAGATGAATCAGGATCATATACAGTTAGATGCCAGTTTTGTTGCATTGCACATTAAAAAGATGGTTAAAAGAAAAAGGACCCATCCGTTTTGGGAGACATGCTAATTGTGATAGTGAAGAACCAGATCCAATATGTCATCTTCTACAACATAACCTAGGTTGAACAAAAGGCAATTATGAGTATATTCAGTAACTAGGATGATTCATATAGTAAGCTACTAAGTTGCGCGGACCCCCCAAAACTGTGGAGTACCTACTCAAGTGTGGGTGGGGTGTGGGTGTGGGTACGGAATCGGATACAGCACTTTCAATCCGGATACGACTGTGATGATTACTTGAAGGAATCATCCATTTTGGACTTCTCCGGCAATGGCATTTTCCGGCCATGGTGTTCTCCATCCAAATGATTCTTTGGATGGCTTCAACCTTTTGTCTTCTTTGTGTTGATTACATAAAGATAATTAAATTTTATAACCTTTATGTATATTACATAGAAGTCACATGTCCCAAGCAAGCTATTAATTACATTAACATTAATTACACTAATAGAAACAATCCCATGCGAGACTTCTGCTCTGCCATTTATGTAAATAGACTCTTTCTCTTCCATTTTGTGTATTATGTATAGAGAGAGAGAAAGAGAGTCAGTAGATGAAAGGACAAACGATAAATAATTAAAAATATATACTTATAATATCAATTTATAAAATAATTAAAAATTACATAAGGATACGAAAGGGCAAACGACAAATAATTAAAAATATATACTTATACTATTAATTTATAAAATAATTAAAAATTACATGGCGTATCCTAGTACCCGTATTTAAATTCGGATCCATATCCGCGTATCCTCTATTCTCTAGACTTGCATTATCCAACACCTAGATTCACACCCGCACCCGATTCGAGTCCAGGGTCCGAGCAACATAGGTAAGCTACCGGTGTTTCTACATGCAGTTCAACCATACAATATTGGGAGTGTTGTTCATTAGTAACAGTCACAGGTATTGCCATTTCGCAGTATGTTTTATGGGTACTCAAACCCTCCATTGATGGGTTTTCAGTATTGTAGGGTTGTTATGACTATTGCTGCCACACACCTTTATGGAAAATATAAGGTTAAGTTAGTTCTTGCCATGGGGACTGATGCAAACCTACAAATTTTCCCACTGCCATTTGTTGTTATAGATGATGAGTCATTCAAGACTTGGGGTTGGTTTTACACAATATGAGGAGCATGTAATCCCAAACAAGCAAGGATTTTGTTTGATTTCATATCGTCATGGTGGCATCCTCAAAGTTCTTAATATACCCACTTATGTATGGGCACCCGCTCACACCTTCCATCGGTTTGTTTACGACATGTCAAGGCAAATTTTAATAAATATTTCAATGGCTTTCTTCCTAATAAATTGATGTCTCATACCGTGAAACCCCCTGAGAAGTTTGATGCAACAATGCAAATGATAAAGGATTTAAATCTAGATGCATGGCAATATTTAAATGGCATCCCCAATGAGAATGGACAATGTCTTGCGATGTAGGCCACAGATATAGGAATGAGACAAATATTTTAGAGCGTTTCAACAACATGATGAGGGGTGCTAAGGCCTTACTAATTGCAGTTTGTGCTTATTCACGTTCTATAAAGTCATAACATACTTTAGAAATAGGAATGAAATGTCAATGGCAACTCAAGGATTAGGGTTCAGCATCCACCAAATGTGCTAAAATTGGTGGATAAATACCAACAATGTGCCCGAGGTCGCTGTGTTGCGCAGCTTACCATATTAATGGAGTTTAAGAAGTAACTACCGAGCAACATATAAATGGGGGTGGCAATGTCTAGGTGATTTGTGTTAAAGAGAATAGTTACACATGCAATAAGTGGAGCAATCTTCGGATTCTATGCTCGCGTGTCATTGCCATATGCGAGGAACGCTGTTACAACTAAAGGACAATGATTTCACCAAAGCACTCAATCGATGCATATGTGAATACATATGCTCCCCCATTCCAACCCTTGCATGATCCAAAGTATTGGGAGGCATCAAGTGTTCCAACATTCATTCCAGATCAAAACATGAAGTGACAAAAAGGCAAGCCTATGTGATGAGTACCAAGAAAGACCAAGTGCTAAAAATCCATTGTATGTTCCGAATGGGCCAATAACCATCGCTAGAGCAAAAAAGATCAAGGAAGCAATGCTTGGACTTGTTCAAGCTACATTGGATAAGGCTTTAAATGTAACAAACAAGCTAATATTCAAGATAGACTTGAAAGAGGAGGAATCAAGATTTGTGTATGTTATCCAAGCCAAGAAGGGCCGACTAGAGCACTAAGACTAGCAAGGAGTTGGGCCAAGGCTACCATTCAGCCCAAGCTTAAATTGAAGAGGCGAATTGGACTTTTAAAGAGTGTTTTAATTATGTTTTGGGTTTTATTTCATGTTTAAGACATGTTGGACTTTAAAACTTACTTTGGGCTTTAAGTTTGGGTTTTAAAATTATGTTTTAAATAGGATTTAGGCATGTGTCATTGTTTTAATGTTTTTGGGCCAAACTTTGTTAATTAAAATGGCCCATGGGTGTGACTTATTATTAGGACAGATTTGGGCTACTTAATTAGGGCTAATTGTTTAATTAGGGCTAGTTTTCTTTGTAAACACTTATAAATTCGATATTGAGCTATCAATAAGAGATTTAAAGTATTATTTTACATTAACGTGAGATGTGTTTTCCTCTTGTTCTTTAAAGAACTTCTGACTTATTATCAAGACTTCGTTCTTGTAGCGTTCTTCTATCTTAAATCCAAGGTTCTTGATTTAAGAAATCAAAGGGTCTTGGTTCTACATTCTTTGACCTTGATATTAGTTTTCCTGGGTTTTGATTCAATTGACCGTGGGTTTGAGGCATTCAACCAAGAGTTCACATCACTATGTCAACTCGTATCTAGAATAAGATGGACAAGAGTGAAAGTACTTCTAAACCGCGCTATGGGATTTGCCGTATAAAGAGTCATACTAGACGGAAGTATCCTGGTAGACTACAATGCTAGTTATGTAATTTGTGATGTACTAGTTTTTGTTTTGTTATGGCTCAATTATGTAATATGCAAGTCTTATTTCAATTATTAACTAGACATGTCTTATCCTGTAATATATAAGGTGTCAAATTGTTTAATTATGGTTCAGTTGTGTAATATGTAAGGTGTTGAACTATTTTGTTACAGCTATATAATATGTAATGTGTTTAACTATTTAACAAGCCATTATTACTCCTGTAATATGTAATGTGTTTTACTAATGTAAAAGACATCTCAATTAGTAATTTAATTTACTGATATTTTTTTATTTCATATAGTTTTCATATCGTGCTTATAGAGCCCCAACCTAACCAAGACACTAGTTTTCTATTACCAAAACCTCGTGATCCATATGTATTGGATGCACAGGACAGACATAAGTCCACAAATATATGGGATGGCTCGGTATGTTTCTTGTAATTGTGAGTTTTAATGTTCTTTATTTTCACTTATTAAGCATGTTTATTTATTTTAATCTCATTGTAAATTTTATTTCTTTTGCCTTGTTTGAGAGGAGGCAATACTTGGTCTCAAGGTTGGCCGACATATTATCAGAGACCTTACCAACCCTCTTAGAGATGACAAAATCATTGAGTATCTTGTCAAGGTAGGGCATATGGATTCCACCGACTAGGATCGATTGTTATACCAGTGTTTATTCCCATAAAACCCTAACCTATGACGTGCTATATTGCCGCCATCAAAAGAGTTAAATGAGAAGGATCATGGAAGATTCGAAGTAACGTTGGCCAAGTATAACAGGCGTCAACAACCACTAAGACAGAGCTTTCAATAGCAACACTGAATCCTTTATTGCCTAGCATCACATTCCTTCAAGTATCCTCTCTCCGTACCTCCGAAAAGATGTCACCAATTGAGGGGAGATGTCATCTTCCAATAATTCTCCCCCTTACTTCATCAAATTCAATGTTAAGGCCAGCAAGAAATTTAAAAATCCACTTGTCAGCCACAATTTTCTTGTGATGATGCCGATCTTCCAGATTTCCATTCATAGGTATTGAATATATCAAGATCTTGCCTCACCCATTTCAAAGAGTTGAAATAATCGGTGACACTATCCCCGCCTTAACGCATGTCACCAAGTTTGAGAGTCAACTCAAACATTTGAGATTGATTACCCAAATCCGTATACATCTTGTTCACATTCTTCCAAAGCCCTCGTGTCGTTTTGGGTAGCTCATATAGTTAGAGCTAATATCCTTTTCCATGGAATCCACAAGCCATGTCATGGTCGTTGAATTTTCAACATCCTAAGTTGCATAGGCCAAATCATCTTTTGCAGGGGCTAATTTTCACTAGTCAAATAGCCCATCTTCCCACGCCCCAAACATACATGCAAACCGATTGAGATCAACGCAAAAGATTATCACCATTCAAGCCATGGGTGGATCTAACAATTTTACTAAGGGAGGGCACCGAGCACTTAAGAAGGAGACAAAGAGTTACATCGGAGTTAAGAGTTGGAGAAAAGCGACGTTGCTTTTAGAGCTAGAGAAAACTATCTTTGTAAACTAATAAATATACTTTTTACAATAGTTTAATTGACCCTTTTAACAGCACCTAAAATTTACTAGGGATGTCCCTCATTACCCACAAAAAAAAATTATTATTAAGTTTTATTGTGTATAGAATTTGTTATGTTATATGTTAAAATTAATGATAGTATGCACAAAAAAATTCAATAGTGTAGTGGGATAATGCACTTTATAATACAAAAAATATTTGATTTCTTGTAAATTTCTTTTATGTTAAAAAAATTTTGCATAACTTTAATTTTTTAATAAGACTAAAATACTTGAATTTTGAATTAATTTAATTTTTTAATAAAATTAAAATGATAAGGGTATTTTAGTAATTTATTGTCAAAAATAAAAGGGGGTCACTTGCCACCCCCAACCTCTTCTTGGCTCTGCCACTGATTCAAGCTAACAGTGGCAATTTGAATAGAGGGAGATCAGAGTTAGTTCCATTACCTTTTGACAGCTTTGCAACAGAGGAGAACGGAAACACAGCAGCAGACTCAATTGAAACATCAGATATGATGATTCAGAGACTGCTAGAGCCAAGACAGCAAGAGGAAAAAGAAGAGGGAAGAACAGGAAAGGAGTCAGCAGGTAATTGCTAGCTCTGATACCATGAAAACGGAGAGAATAGTCTTGGGAATAATTTTCTGATTTATTGAATTAATTTCTAACTCTACACAATTTCCTTCTTATAGAAATTACAAGAAATCTAAACAAGGAAAGGAATAACCAATGAGGGAAAAGAATAACCAATTAGTCTAATAAAGATATATTCCTAATTTACAACCATTGACTGATTACAGCTAATTACAGTTGTTAGAATATAGAAACATATATATTAGAATATATGCTTAATTTCCTTAGAATATAGATGTGATTGTTTAGCATATAGGAGTGATTGATTTGGTTTCCTAATTTCCTAGTTTCCTATTTCCTAATTTGATGTAAACTTTCATTATAAATAATATGCAAGGGAGACGAGAGAATTCAATTTCAATCTCTCCCTTTTTCTCAACTTGGTATCAGAGCAAACTCTGGTTCCACAAAAAAAAAAACCCTAGCTGTAGCAGCCCTGTTAAAAAAAAAAAAAAAAAAAAAAAAAAACTAACAGCACTGTAGCGGCACTGTTCATCGCCAGCGGACAGCTCTCCGGTGGTCGGAATTGAAGTCCGACCACTCCAAAAGGATCGCCGGTGGCCGACGATCACAACCCCACCGGAGTCGTCACCGGCCGGTAGGCCACGCGCCCTCACGCGCGAGACTTCCGAGGCGTCCAGATTCCACGCGCGAAGCTTCTCTCGGCGCGTGCAGGCGCGTCTCCCTCCGAGAAGTTTCCGGCGACCCCTGCCGGAGCTCGCCTAGGGCAGGCGACCCTTTTTGCTACCTTTTGGCTTGATGGGTAGTTGATTTGGATGTAAGCATGGTCGTTCTCGTCCCTGTCTTCCGCAACTGTCTGTTTTTTTTCTGATTTCTTCTTGTTCGAGACCAGATCTGCCATTCTGGTTTGTTCCGATTTCTTTGCTGCCATTGGGGCGTTGATTTGTTGGTTTGGTTAACTACTCTTGTTCTACGGTTGCGGAGGTCTCTTTGTTGGTTCTTTATTTGACGACTGTGCTGGAGATTTATTAACATGTCAAAATTTGAAGATACTACTTCAATCATGCCTCAATCTGTATTCTTAAAGGCAGATGATGTTCCTCGTTCTATTACACCGAAAAAATTAAATGGTGAGAATTATTTGAGTTGGGCACATGCTGTGAAGACCTTTCTTCGAGGAAAGGACAAGTTACAATTTATTACTGATGAGCCACCATCGTCCACTGATCCTCGGTATCGTGTTTGGATGAGCGAGGATGCAATTGTTATGGGGCTATTATGGCATAGTCTGGAGGATTCAGTTGCTACCACCGTTGAGTTTTGTGACTCATCTAAGAAAATCTGGGATTGTCTTGCAGAATCATATTCCTAGAAAAGTAATATTTCTCGAGTTTATGAGTTGTATGAGCAGATGTTCTCTGCAAAACAGGGCGAGAGATCATTGTCTGATTACTACAGTCACTTGAAGAGTTTATGGGAGCAGCTGTTACAATACAGACCGTTCAGTGAAGACTTAACACAGCAAAGGAAGTATTGGGAAGAATTCATGATTGCAAACTTTTTATCTGGCCTTAATCCTGCACTTCGAGGCTTTAAAGATCAAATTCTAGCGAGTGAAACTCTTCCTACTGCTGCCAGTGCTTATGCTCGTATACAAAGGTCATCATTGGGTTGCCATCCATCCAGTGTGAATGATCATTCAGTGACTTCTACTGATTCTTCAGCACTTATTAGTCAACATAATCGAGGAAGTTCTTCCCAAGGTAATTCTCGTGGCACTCGTGGTGGACGTACTACTCGTAGTGGTTCTCGTGGTGGAGGACGTTCATCAAATGGTCGACGTGACCGCAAGTGTAATTTTTGCGGTGGTACCAATCATACTGAGCCTTACTGTTGGAAGAAATATGGTAAGCCTGAACAAGCCCACCATGTCTCTGACTGTGCTATTTCGTCACTTCCAGCGTCTGATAATGGAGCTACCACGTCTGATTCTCAGGAGACAATAACCTTAAGCTCCTCACAACTTCAAGAGCTCATTCAATCCTTGCGTGCTTCTAATCCTTCATCTTCCACTGCTACTCTGGCTAACTCAGGTAAACCAGCTCTTGTAGTCTCCTCTTCTCCCTCTTGGATCATCGATTCGGGAGCCAGCTCGCATATGTCTGGTAATTCTTCCTTATTCTCTAACCTCAGTAATGTTAATCATAGTATTGTGTTAGCTGATGGTTCTTCTCGTCCTGTGTCTGGTAGAGGGACTCTTCATCCCTTATCATCCCTTAATCTCCCTTCTAGTCTTTATGTACCACACTTTCCCTTTAATTTACTCTCTGTCAGTCAGTTAACCAAATTATTAAATTGTTCCATAACCTTCTTTCCTACTTCTTGTGTTTTTCAGGACCTCACGACGAAGAAGATGATTGGTTCGGGGCATGAGAAGGATGGCCTTTATTATCTTAATCGTGATCGTCCACCAGAACAACTAACTAGCACAGTTCTCCACACCTCTGTCTCCCCTCTCCAGTGGCATGTTCGTCTTGGTCATCCATGTTTAGCTCGGTTGAAACTACTTTTTCCTAATTTTAGTTCAGTGTCTAGTCTTGAATGTGAGGCTTGTCAACTTGGCAAGCATCACCGTAGTTCTTTTCCTAGCCGTAGTATTAGTCGTGAGTCTGAACCTTTTGATATTGTTCATACAGATGTTTGGGGCCCTGCCCGCATTTCTAGTGTTAATGGTTTTTCATATTTCGTGATATTTGTTGATGATTTTTCTCGAATGACATGGCTTTTTTTAATTAAACAACGGTCTGATTTACCTTCTGTTATTTCTCGTTTTTACAATGAAATTGTTACTCAATTCAATAGAAGAATTAAAGTCTTTCGTTCTGATAATGCATTGGAGTATATTCAGACGATTGTTCATAACTTTTGTACTGATAAGGGCATTATCCACCAAACTACTTGTCCTCACACTTCTCAACAAAATGGTATTGCTGAACGCAAAAATCGTCATTTGTTAGATGTTGCTCGTACCCTAATGTTTCACATGCATGTCCCTAAATCTTTTTGGGCAGATGCTGTTCTCACTGCTTGTTATCTAATTAATAGGGTCCCTACACGAATATTGTCAAATAAGTCTCCATTTTCTCTTCTTTATCCCAATCGGTCACCTTTTCCTCTTTCTCCTCGTACCTTTGGTTGTGTTGCCTTTGTTCATATACTTGATCCTAATCAAGACAAACTTTCACCTCGTTCTCGTAAGTGTGTCTTCTTAGGATATTCCCGCACTCAGAAAGGTTATCGTTGTTATCACCCTCCTTCCCGACGTTACTTTGTGAGTGCCGATGTCACCTTTTTTGAATCTACTCCTTTCTTTTCTTCTAGTGGTAACCTTTTATCTCCTGATCTCATTACCTTTCGTGAGGGGGCGCACTCCCCTACTCTTCCTGCCCATTTATCTTCCACCTATGTTCCCATATCCCAGTCTACCTCACTCACTCCTACCACTGATCACTTCACAGCTTCAGAACCATTAGTTCCATCTGAACCTTCTGCTCCTGCTCCTCTGCAACAGGTTTATCGACGTGATCCTGATAGAAAGGTCATTCTTCCCTTACCGCCAGATCACACCCCTTCGTCTGAGGTACCTGATTCTGATGAAGATCATTCTCCTTCTCCTGACTTGCCCATTGCCTTACGAAAAGGTAAGCGTACTTGCACTCAACATCCTATTGCTAATTTTGTCTCTTACCATCGGCTTTCCTGTTCCTTGTCTTCTTTTATTTGTGCCTTGTCTTCTGTTTTTGTTCCTTCTACTTATCAACAGGCCTTGTCTATTCCGGGATGGAAACACGCAATGGATGAAGAAATGCATGCTCTTCATCAAAATCAGACATGGGAACTCACCTCTCTACCTATTGGCAAACGAACTGTTGGTTGTCGCTGGGTTTATACTGTTAAGTATCTTCCAGATGGTTCAGTTGAGCGCCTTAAAGCTCGGTTGGTTGCCAAAGGTTACACTCAGACGTATGGTGTTGACTATTCTGAGACTTTCTCTCCTGTTGCTCGTCTGAATTCAGTTCGAATTCTTCTTGCTGTTGCTGCAAGTCGTTCTTGGCCTCTACATCAGCTTGATATTAAGAATGCATTCCTCCATGGAGAACTACAAGAAGAAGTCTATATGGATCAACCTCCTGGTTATAGTATCCCTGGTAGTGAGCATCTTGTGTGTCGTTTACAGCGTGCTTTATATGGTCTGAAACAATCTCCTAGGGCTTGGTTTGATCGTTTCAGCTCTGTTCTCCTTGATATTGGGTATACTCGTTCTACTGCTGATCATTCAGTCTTTGTACAACGACAATCTTCTGGCACTATTATATTAATTGTCTATGTTGATGACATTATTATTTCTGGTGATGATATCACGGGTATTGTGGATTTGAAACAGTATCTTGCTACTCAATTTCATACCAAGGATTTGGGTCGACTTCGTTACTTTCTTGGAATTGAAATTGCCCACTCTTCACAAGGCATCTCCCTCTGTCAACGTAAGTATGTGCTGGATTTACTCTCTGACACTGGTCTACTCGGTGCCCGTCCTGCTGATACTCCTATGGACCCATCTACTAAGTTAGATGCTACTTCGGGCAAGCCATTTTCTGATGTGGGTCGTTACCGTCGACTTGTGGGCAAGCTCATTTATCTCACTGTTACTCGTCCTGACATCACTTATGCTGTGGGGGTAGTCAGCCAATTTATGCATAGTCCTCGTCTTCCGCATTTTGAGACTGTGTGTCGGATTCTACGATATTTGAAGCATTCTCCAGCACGTGGACTTTTGTATCGTTCCTCTTCCTCCTTAAGTGTTACTGGTTATAGTGATGCTGATTGGGCTGGTAATCGGAATGATCGGCGTTCCACCTCGGGTTATTGTACCTTTGTTGGTGGTAATTTAGTTACATGGCGTAGTAAGAAACAACAGGTTGTGGCTCGTTCTAGTGCTGAAGCTGAGTATCGTGCTATAGCTCACACTGCGTCTGAAATGCTCTGGGTTCGGTCACTTCTTCGGGATTTTGGTATTGAAGTTCCTGCTCCTATGGAAATGCATTGTGATAATCAAGCTGCTATCTTTATTGCCAATAATCCTGTGTTTCACGAGCGTACAAAACATATTGAGGTTGATTGTCATTTTATACGTGATTTGCTGCTCCGCAAGGAGTTGAGTACTCCATTTGTTCGCTCCTCTTCTCAGCTGGCCGATCTTCTCACCAAGCCATTATCTCGTTCTGCATTTCAGAGTTTCATATCCAAGCTGGGCATTTTTGACTTATATGCTCCAGCTTGAGGGGGCGTGTTAGAATATAGAAACATATATATTAGAATATATGCTTAATTTCCTTAGAATATAGATGTGATTGTTTAGCATATAGGAGTGATTGATTTGGTTTCCTAATTTCCTAGTTTCCTATTTCCTAATTTGATGTAAACTTTCATTATAAATAATATGCAAGGGAGACGAGAGAATTCAATTTCAATCTCTCCCTTTTTCTCAACTACAGTTACTAATTACAGCTATTCAATCAGCCTAATTACAACAGTCACTGCCGAATATCTTTTCTATTTTCCAACAAGCTTCAGTCAACTTCTAAATGAAAAGAGACTTAATACAGGGTGGTGGGCATTCAATCAGCCATGCTCCTTATGGACAGAATAGGAGAAAATCAAGAAAAATTAGCTAATAGTATTTTATTGCATGATAAAATAAAGAACACCCAATGTATAGTACTCCTGTGAGATACTTGGTAATTAAGAGTCACATACTAATAATGCCATATGCAGTCCCTATATCATCAAAGTCAGATTAGACCTCTTCACAAGACCTTTTGGGAAAGTTTCATCTGGCAAAAAGCATGAAACAGTTAACTACATGGCATCATTAGTACTTGACCTAATTTAAGGGACTATGAGTAGAATCATATAACTACACCCAGTAGAAGTTTTGTCATGAAATCTTTACCGTTTTGATTCATAAATTCTTACAAGAGTTCACTCCCTCTTTCTTATATATTAAGACAATTTTATTAAAGGAAAGAAAAATAGCTGGCATTAAGAAAATGCCAACCTACATAATAACCCTCTCTCCTAAGCTAAATCATGGTACTCTCATAAAAAGTAAGACTGAATTCACATCTGGCACAATACCCACTCTTAGCCAACTATACAAAATAGACAAAAACAAGCTTTTCAATCTGTATAACGGCATCACAGTTTTCCCCAAAAATTCTTCTATATCTCTCCTTCCATATCAATCAAAATAAACAAACGGGGATCAGGCAATTCTTTTCCTACTACAAGTCTATGATATCATTACTTTTTCCTCTTCCTCTCTAATTATGCATCACTTTTGACTAGCGTTGAATGGGAATATAGTGTATTCAACTATCTTAGGGTGTATCGCTAATTACAATAACATCACGTTTAAATTATAATGTACCTTACAGAAGATGACTTCCTCAATATTTTCAACTTGTTTATCTAGTGGCCTTAATATAATGGATTAATGTAATCAGCATAGCCAAATGTGAATCATCTGATCCTGACGGTTCCAAGTGTTTGGCTATCATAATTACATTATAGTTGTTCTGGGAAAGTCTTCTAATTGTAAGGCTTAGTTTGGAAAAGAAAAAAACCTAACTTTTTTTATCACTAGCTACTAGAAACTACTAAAAGTTAGCTTTTTGTGTTGGGAAGGAGAAAAGGCTAGCTTTTTAGCTATTTGTCAATTTGACATTTTTGTCCTTCATGGTTTGAAAGAATTTTAAAATATAAGACGATAAATTTGGTCATCTCAGAAAAAGCCAAAAGCTAAGAAGCAAGCTATGCTTCCCAATCGCAACCTAAATTTCACTAGGTTTGAGAAATTTTGAAATCCTTTAAGGTTGAGAATTTTTGTAGGATATCTATTTTGGATCATTTAATATTCAACTTAACAAAACCTTAATCCCAAACTAGTTGGGGATTTTGGATCTTCTAATAACTATAAAAATTCACACATTGCAAGAACTTGAAATTAATAAGAAAAATATGTGTAAATCTTTTCATTTCCATTTCAATTTCACTAGAAGAGTATGGCATTGATGAAACCTTTTCATTTTCACCTAAGCTTCTATATCAATGTAAAAATAAAATATTCTCTTTCTATGAATAAAAAAAGATTTATTAGATAAGGTATCTAGAGGACGCCACCCGCTTACATGATAAAATTAAGAAACAGAAAGGAAAAGTAAAGATTATGGAGACAAATCTCCAATAAAGGGAATAGAACTAATTACATCGAATCTAAACCTCCAAGAGTTTTATACTGAAGAGACCTGCTATTTTAATGCCTTTCTCCACCATCTATTTCCCTTTGACAAGAAGAAACAAAGTAATAATTAACTGAATATTACAAAATGTGGACTGGCATTTTCATTGCATATTTGGTCATAGTCATCATCATATTCATACAATTCAGAATACAAAAAGATTCTTGAAAAGTCTTTCAAGTTTCTCCATTCAATCCAAAACAAAAACACAAAAATTGAAAGTTAAGTCACAAAGCCTCAAGCAAGAACTGAAGAAGCAAAGGACGTAATAAAAAAAAGGACTAGAAATTCTTAGAATAACTTACTGCAAATCATTGACACCGCGTGAAGTTCTGCGTTCAACATTCCGAACTGACAATGGTTCATCTCCCAATGAAAACTGCTTTACTTCAACTCTCTGCACATAATCAGGTTTCTTTAGATCATCAATGACTGGCTGAAGCAACCCAATGATCCAATTCTCAATTCCAGCCCTATAGACCTTCCACAACTTCCCCAAAACCATGTTTACCCATTCCACGGACTCTTTCCTTTGCAAATCCTTCTCAAGGAACAAAGAAAAGCTCGTGGGAACCTGAGGCCAAGTACCTGGCCGAACCTCACCGCCTGATTGATTCCTCTTCCTCGATGACCAAACTTTATCAAAAGCAACCCCAACAAAGAAAAAGAAGACGAACAACCCTACAATATTCCGATTAACTGGAGGAGACGGGATAGGATGTACGACTCCTAGCTGCGTCCTTAGCTTATCTACAATAGGGTCTTCTCGATAGTTAGTAAAATTTGAAGCCATCCCAATATGCGTGGCTTCTTGAGGCAATCGTCCATTATCCAATTCATCCGCAAAGCTCTTTACCACAAAATTTTGTGCTCCCCTTGTCGTAGCATTTGCAAATTCTAAGTTCAAATTATGGTTTCCGCCGTCAGTTGGAACCACACATGCCCGAAGAATCCATGGTCGCCGAGAATTCTTGCGGGCGAGATTTCCGATTAGTATTTTACTTCTTTTTTTTATTCTGAGACAACCGACGATCAATGGGAAATTAAAGTTGCCTCGACTAGGTAGTATATCATCGCCGAGTTTGCACGGGCACCGCGAAATGTGAAAAAACTGAGAGTAGTTGCAATTAGCAGGACTTGATTGCAACATCATTTATCAGTGAAGGAAAGTTAAAAGACCCCACTGGCACAATAACCGCATGAAATACGCTGGTAAACATGAATTCAGAGGCACGGTAATTGTTAGGTGTTCAAAAACCTTAGAAAACCAGTACGATACCGATTTGGATGGAACGTTACTACTTGAATCGAATGAACCACCTGACTGAGAATGACAAATTGAGAAACCTAACCTACAATTTTACCCACATCATATGAAATCAGAATCTTAGCCTGGACAGTTTTGGATGAAGGTAAACGGGATTGAACTTAAGAGAAGACGAATTCTCCATGAATTTGCTGCTGCAGAAGAGAACCCGTTCCAGACAAAGACGTTCGAGGAGGAAGATAAGAGAGAGAGAGAGAGAGAGAGAGAGGAGATTCGCCTAAGGCCTCAAAAATAAATAAATAGTCAACGACGAGGACACCGTCGATCCGTAAATAAATCCGTACGATATACAAATTTGTCGTATTAACTAAGTTTGGAGTGATAAAAATGATATAAAATATAATTTGAAAGAACTTTTTACGTTTAGCATACATATTTCAAATTATATTTTTTAAGATAAATAGTAAGATTTCTGTTTGGACAGATTGAATTTCTGTTTAGACGGATTCAAAACAATTTGTCCAAATGAATTATGGAAATCATTTGGACAAAAATTGACCGCGCGAATCCGTTTTAACGGTTTCTACAATTCGTTAGAACGGTTTCTACGAACCTACAAAAAAAGTCAAAGTGGGTGTCATTTAGTAACTTGAAAGTTCACGGTGAGAATAGTAAAAAAAATTTTGCTATTTGATTAATCGAACTCTAGTTATCGATTTTTTTTTTTAAAGGTATTGAACTTTTTTGAATTTTGAGAAGGCGGGAATGTGTAAAAATGTATAGAGATTTTCAGAGGTTTTCAGAGATTTTCATCAAAATTTAGTGTGCCAAACCCACCCATATAAGTGTGTTTGGAGTGATAAAAAGTGAGATAAAAGTGAGATAAAATATGATTTAAAAAATTTTTTACGTTTGGTGCATACATCTCAAATCGTGTTTTTTGGACATGAACAGTAAGATTTTCGTTCTGACGGATTGGATTTCTGTTTAGACGGATTCAAAATTTTGTATCAGTTATGAATTTTTTGCATTGTATTACGTCGAAATGGTTTCTATAATTCGTTTACATGGCAGGTGGCTGTGTGAATCTATTGGAACGGTTTCTACAACTTCCAAAAAATAGTCAAAGTGTATTTCATTGGGTAGTTTGGGAGTCCATGGCGAGAATAGCGAAAACTTTTTATTATTTTACTAACCGAATTCTAGTTATCGACTTTTTTGTAAAGGTATTGAACTTTTTTTTAAGTTTGAGAAGGTAAGAATGTGTAAAAATGTAATAGAAATTTTTAGATATTTTCACCAAATTTTTGTGCAAAAAACACACCCTATATAATTATGTTGAGGATAATATCATATGTTAAAACAGTTAAACTGTAAAAATGTATTTAAAAACAATATATATTGTTGTTTATACAAATTCAATTAAATAGTGAATGTAAACATATTAAAATATTGATATTATCAACAGAACCAATTTGATTAAATTCAAATTCTAATGAATAAAAATAAAAGAGAAAAATAAAAAATATTAAAAAAATCACTTACTTATATAATTAAATAATTTTTATAATTCTTATTTCTACTCCTATCATAATATATATATATATATATTAACTACATATAAAAACTTATAAATATATATCAATTATATATAAAAACTTTCAAAAATTAAAATTTAAGTACCTCCTTAGCAAATCACAATATCGAAAAAAAAATCTTTGTAATAAAAAGTTTTCAAAAATTTTGAAAGAAAAAAAGATTTCGTTTCTACTTATAAATTTTACATTCAGGAGAGTGCTATTGCATTTAGGTTAGATTAACATTTTGAAATTCTATCTTATTCCGATTAAAATACTATTTTGATTGAATTGAATGTCCAAATTCAACAAAAGTTTGAATGGTACTTCAATTAGATTGATTTATCCATTGTTAATTCTATTTTTTAATTTCTAATATTGTTTGATATTTTTTAATAAATAATATTACAATATATATAGAGTTTTAATAAACAATATTATAATTTGATTTAAGATATATCAATTATTTTACCTAATGACAAAAATAATAAAAAAGGTAAATTACACCTACCTCCCTCCAACATTTGAAATACTTGCACATACCTCCCTTGACAATTTATGAAAGTTTAAAAAGAAAAGAAAATTTTGTTTAAGCCCTATATCTTTAGTAAGAATTGTAAACTTGAATTTGAAAATTTAATTCTCTTGCATATATACCCCTAGAGCTATTAAAAGGTATTTCCATGCCAAGAAATCATAAGTGTTGAGGATTAGGTCAACCCCAATCCATCTTTAAACCACAGTAAGGTTAGTTAAGGGTTATTTAGGCCAGATCTGAACTTGTGAGTGAGGTCCTTTAAGAATAAACAAATTGGAAATGGCTAGTAATGGTAATAGTGGATTTTTATGTTTAGGAGAAAATGGAAAGGAAGCTTATGAACATCGAGTTCATGTTTCTGAAAAAAAAAAAAAAACCTACTAGTTTAAATATTGCTAGAACTTTAAATTTCCTAGTAGATAGTATGTTTGAGGTTATTGGTACTTTGAATAAAATGAAAAACAAAATAAATAAAATAAACAGCATCAATCTCCCAGCAAACACAAAAATTTTGCTAGAAAAAGTAGCCAACAGAGACTATAAAGGCGAAACATCTAATCTTCAAACAAATGAAGATGACAAAATTCCTACCTTATATAAAAGAGGAAAAAAAGGATTTGACGAAGTTTTAGTAGTGAAAAACATTACTAAAGAGAAAACTTATAAAGATTTTCAAGCCAATAAAGAAACATTGGAATATTGGAGATCTAGATATAAGAATGAAAATGATGTGAAAGAGATAGACAAATTGCTCAACTAGATGCAAACTCTCTACAATCAACATGAGAATCTATTCAAAAACTATGAATACGTTTTCACTTTAGATTCTGATTCTAAAAATTCAAACGAAGAATACTATGCAACCAGCGTGGTGAGAAAGGATCATCTAATTTTGAAACTGAAACAACTGAAATACCAACTAATCCAGAATTAGATGAAGAACTAGCAAGAAAGCTAGATAAAGCTCTCTAAACCTAGACAAAAACCTAGGAAAGAGAAAATTAGGAACATCAGATCACCTAGATGAAGATCCAGAAACTAAACCAGTTACCGGAAAAAGATATTCTTTTAAGCAGGTTTATGTAAAGGAAGAAAGTGAATTTAGCTCCGATGAGGTTTACGTTAAAGAAGAACATGAACCTAGTCCTTCTAAAAGAGAAGACTTATATAAATTCAATATTGCTACAAATAGGATATATCTAAACCTTAATGATGTACATCCCAGGAATTATGAAAGCACCATTAAAGAATGGGCGCAAGCCATGTCTATTGTAATAACCCATTACAAAAATACATGCGATAGGAAAAGATTTCTAGACTATATAATAGGAATGTTACAAGGAAATGTTCTAGATTGGCTAAAAGTTTGGGAAGAATCTGAAGACGGCAAATGAGAAAAACTTCTGTTTTGCTAAGTGAAGATAGAGAAAATAATTTTGCAAAAATCCTTTCAAATTTTTCTACATTAATCTAAAAAGATTTTTGTGGAATAAAATCTTTAGATAAACACCAAAAAGAGGTGAAATATGTGTTATCAAAAATAAAACTTTGCGGTTTCTGTAAATACACAGATTTCGTAAAGTTATACCAAAAATACTTTTCGATGTTAAAATCTGAAAGTATGCCTCATTGGAAGGAACAATTCTTTCACAAACTCCCAAATCCATGGGATGAAATATGTGAAAAACAATATCCTGAACACCAAGAAAAAATTGAAAATTATGATACTCTAGGATTAAGAATTAGTTTCGGTTATAAAATAATGACCGAACACTGTCTTCAAAGAAAGGCCCAAAAGCAGGTAAAAAATTAATTGTCTAAATCAGTAGAAGGAAAGGCCTGCTGTGACAAAATCCTAAGAGAAAATTGAGAAATAGGATGCTCTGTGAATAAACCATATCACAGACAAAAGAAAAAACACTTTAAAATCACAAAGTAGAAAACTGGAAATAAAAGAATATTTCCAAAGAAAAATATGTAAGAAAATTCAAGAAGAAAAACTTCAAGAAAAAAATCATTAAAAAACTGCACTTGCTATTTTTGCAACGAAAAATGTCATATAGCACCTAATTGTGCAAAAAAGAACAATAAGGTAATTAAATTTTTAAAAGAAAACAACTTAGAAATTTGTTTAGGCGAAATAAAATAGATTCAGAGGAAGAAGTTTTATATAAATTAGAATTTGTTTCTACAGAATCTTCAGAAGAAAATGAAGAATTCATTTTTATGATGTAGGAAACAAATCCTACTAACAGAAATTTAAAAACCTTTGAGTCAGTCCTTGAAAACGAATTAAATCAAATTCGTTTAGGAGACATAATCAAATAAGATATGACAATTGAAAATGATAAATTAATCAAATATAAAAATTTTAAAACAAAAGACTTGTATATTAAATCTAGGTTTAAACCTTGGCTAGCCCAACACTTCGAAAGATGTAAAGGGATAACAGAGGCAAGATCCTCTTCAAATGGGTAAGTCGAGATAAAAATTTTCGATGAAGAAAAAATTAGGAGACTTAAACAAAAGTATCCTAAAGTAAGATTTATCCACATTAGTGTAATCCAAATAGAGATTAGGCCATTGTTCAAACTTGGAATAGACTCACCAATTTTATGTGTGGTACAAGATAAGAGATTCCATGACCCTATTCAATCACTAATAGGGGGAATAGAATATAATCTTGTTTCTGGAGAAATCATTTTCAAAATCAAACCGAATTATTTTGTATTTATTAATGATAAAAAAATCCAAGACACATTAACAATTAGAATACAAACTCAGAATATTAAGATGGACGGAAATGCCAATGATCTAAAAATATCTTGGAAAGTTGTTCATCAATTAACCAGCGATACTGAGATCAAAACAAACAAAGTTGACTTTGGTATGGTTGAGTTATATGAACCCAAACCGTTTGATACTAAAATCAAACCAAGATTGAGTGATATAAAAGATTTAAGAATACCAAAAGAATGGGTATTTGAAAATTTTACGAGAGATTAACCAGAATCTTCTCGTAGATCAATTGAATTTCAAGTATTAGAAAATACACTCTACTTCAGAAATAACAAATTATCTGCAAGTAGAAAATCATTTAAAATGGACAACTTCAAAAACCTTGAAGAATGTTCATCAAGCTCAAGTAGTTTTGATAGAGAAACTGGATTAACAAGAATCCAAGTTCCAATTATTCCTGGAAGTTCTTCTAACAAAAAGGAACAAAAATCCATTATCTTTGAACAATTAAATATGGATACAGAAACAATATTCTTTTCTTATAACCAAAATAAGAGAAAATATTATTACATTGAAATCACATTTGAATTTGAAGGGTATAAACCATACAGCCTACATGCATTGGTGGATACTGGAGCTACAACTGCAGTATGTCAATCAAATGTCATACCTAAAGAATATTGGACTCAAATGAAAAATCTTGTCTTAGCAAAAAATGCTAACGATACCACTTCTACAATGGACTTTAAAGCAAATGACATTATATTTTCAGTAGAAATCGCCAAAGGTAAAAAGACCTTTGGAATTCCAAAAATATTGTGTTTCCTTTAATGCATGGGGACATACTTTTAGAAAATAATTTCCTAGCTCAATATTATCCTATGAGTGTATCTTATGAGCATGTAACATTGACTGATAGAAATAAATCTTATCAGATTCCTTGGTTAAAAACGCATGATTCTATTTATCCTAAAGGATTCGCGCTAGTCAAGCGTGGTGATAGTAGTCCAATTTTAATCGATTCATTAAAATCAATTGATGAATCTCATTGGATTTATAACAAGCTAAGCCCAAATTTCTTAGAAGATCCTCTAATGCCATAGGAAAAAGCTCCCAGATATTGTCATCTAAAATTAAAATATGAACAGAAAATAATTAGAGTAAAACCCATAGTCTATACCAAACAGGATATAGATGAATTCCAAGTTCAAATAAAAGAACTTCCTGATAAAAGACTTATAGAACTAATTAGAAGTCAACATTCTAGTCCTACTTTTCTTGTAATGAATCACAGTGAAAGAAAAATAGGAAAGGTTAGGATGGTCATCAATTATAAAAAATTGAATGAAAATCTAGTCTTTGATGGGTATTTTATACCTAGAAAAGATGTTTTAGTAACTCAAATCAGAGGTGCTAAAATATTTACTAAGTTTGATTGTAAATTGGGTTTTTAGCAAATCAAGCTTACAGAAGAGTCAAAACCATTGACTGCTTTCTCAGCTCTATATGGCCATTACCAGTGGACAGTTTTGCCATTTGGAATATGTAATGCGCCACAAATATTTCAAAGATGGATGGATGATATCTTTAAAAATATTAAGGATTTCTGTCTAGCCTACATAGATGATGTATTAATTTTCTCTAAAAACAGGGAAGAGCATAAACATCATTAGAAATAGTTTGTAAAAAATTTCTTGATAATGGAATAATTCTCAGTCTAAAAACGATTGAGATAGAAAAAGAAGAAATTGATTATTTGGGAATCGAACTCAGTTCAATAGGAATTATGTTACAACCTCATATAATCACAAAGATTAAAGAGTTCCCAGAAAAATTGGAAACTTTAAAAAACTTGCAAAGTCTTCTTGGTCTGTTAAACTACGGAAGACAATTTGTAAACAATCTTTCAAAATGGGAAAAACTATTCATTGAAAAATTAAATAAAGCTCAAAAGAATCAAAAGAATTTTAATATAGAAATTGAATGGAATGAAGAAAATACAAGGAGATCAAAAGAAATAAAACCTTGTTTAAACCTAATTTAAAGGTTTATTTCCCTATGGAATTTGATCTCTTAATTTTAAAGACAGATGCTTCAGAAATATTTTGGGGAGTAGTACTAAAAGCAGTAAAAGTAAAAGAGAAATCTGAACAAATAGATATTTTCAAAATTCTTAAAGAACAAAAAAGTTCTGAAGAGTTAATATGCGGATATAATTCTGGGAAGTTCAAACCAAATGAACTTAACTATATTATCTTTGAAAAGGAACTCTTAGCCATAAAAAATGGTATAAAAAGATTTCAAATTTATTTGGCTCTTGTTAAGTTTCTAATAAGAACAGATAATCAAGCGGTTAAAACATTTCTTAAGAAAGAAAGAGAGTTGAAGATAACCCTAGAAGAATTTGGTGGTCCAATTTTATTTCGCAATATTCATTTGAAGTTGAACATATTGGATTTACTAAAAATATTTTTGCAGATTATCTTAGCAGGCACTCAGATGGATATTAAAGACTAACAAAAGTCTTTATGTTACAGAAATTAGAAAAGCTAGACAAGGCTAAAATGTTTAGGGCAACCAGCTCTAAGGGCAAAAAAGTAGCAGCTAAGCAAGCTAAAAATGCTTCTTCTGGGAAAACATTCCAGAAGAGCTTGTCTCAAGGAAGCTACGCTCAAGCAGTGCTAAAAAAGTAATTTGTTTTGACAGAAGAAGCCATACCAGACTTCTTCAATTCTAGTCCGGAGAACAAACTCCATGAACCCCTGAATAAATTATAGAAAAGCCATATTTTAGAAAAAAAACTATGAATTCCGCAAAGCAATGATTGGAATGGCTTATAAGCTAAAAAAGCTCTAAGACAAAATTAATAAGTTAAAAGAATTGTCGAATAATATGATTTCAAATTTTAACTTTGAAATTGCATTATTCGATTACCAAAAGATTTCTGAAATTCAACAAATCATAAAAATTTTAGAAATTGCTAATGGTAATGCTCATTTTAAAAAAGTCAAAAGAATAAAACTTTATGAAAAGGCTAAACAAGTCCTTCCTAGAGTATTATTTTCAATTATTGATAAATATATTAATGATCAAAGGAATAAAACCAATCCTTCAAGAATTTTCTGATAAAACCCGATTTAATTCTATTTTCCATATCAGAAAAATTCAATTCGACCTTCAAAGTGACAACTGGAGGTTCGAAACAATTGATTGGGGTTTGGTCAAAAAAATCATCTTCAATCCGTTAGAGGCAACAACCTACCAAGATTTTCCAACTATGATCAAAATCATGATCAGCAAAATTCCTTATGGTTTTAAAAGAAAAACTATGGCCTTTGAAATTTACAGTTCTGTTGGATGGCAATACAATGAAAGATTTTATGAGCCATATCAAATCTGGAAGTTAAGGGAATATTCCATCCTTGATACTTATATTTCCACAAATCCAGTGAAAGATTAAGTCACTTCGGAAGAACAAATTCTGTTGTAGTCTTGGGTAGAATTGGTTTACCAAGCCAAGTTTCTACAAAATTTTCCAGAAAAATATATGGTAACAAATGGTAGGAGATTGTTTGTATCTTCTCCTTTGCTGTTATTAATGTTTCAAGCTTCTGAAGAACAGAAGAAAGAAGCACTCGACTTTCTAAGCAAAGCTAGTCGAATGGAAATTGATGCTCCATCAGAGGTCGCAATCTACCTTGATGAAATGGATGAAAATTTTGAAGCCAAAATGGAATTAGAAGCCGCACTCGCAGTCGATGATGCCCAAGCAGGACAAGATTATTGGGAAAATATGACTGAGGAGGGGTGGTACAATATTGAAAATATGATGGAAGGCTAACAAAAGCTATACCATCACGGAAGCGCAGTGGACCAACCAGGAATATAGCCAAAAGAAAAAAGAATAAATTTTTTTAGAAGTGGGCCATGACCGACTGCACCCTTATCCAGCACACGGCAGAGCCCATGTAAAGGAATCTGCTTTAACCAAAAGTAATTTCATTATTATATTACTTTTTATTTTGTCAGTTGTCTTTTTCTTTCCCGACTTTATCTCTTATTTTCTAAATTTGAATTCTGAATTCGGAGTCCGCGTTTGAAGTCTATTTAAGGGGTCTTGATGTATTGAAAGGGGACACGGAAAAAAAGAGAGTGCTATCTCCATCTCTGTGTAATATATCTTCTGCTTGTGTTATTAATAAAAAGTTTGAGTGTTTTATGAAGTGTTTTTTTTTTTTTAATTTTCTAACCTGAGCATCCAAGCGCGCAAAATCAACTGGTATTAGAGCCCAGACGGTTATGAGATTGTGAATATTATGAAGTTCAGTAATATATGAATTATGATATTAGAGTTTATCTTGTCTGTTTTGCTTCTATTAAATCTTTTGCTTCTTATGTATATGATTTTAAAGCTTCAGGAAGTCCTTTAACTGTTTTGTATGATTTGTATCTATAGATCGTGGAGTAGATCAAGAGACAAAAGATATCATAAATCTAAAAATTAAAATATTAGGAAGAATGCATGGATTCTAGGGTGTATTCTATAATTACTAAAGACTATTAGGATATTCTTGTAAATAGTTGTGTGGTCCATAGTGGTCCCCAAGGGTTATTCTGTAATTCTTAACAATAAAGGGGCTACAGGGGATGTAAGTGTAATAGATTGAAAAGTCTAACAAATTGAAAAGTCTAAGGGGTGTTAATGTAAATTACCCTAATAAAAAACATATTACTTGTTAATAAATTAAAATCTTTATTTAATGGGTTAAATTTTTTTGCATTATTTTATTTAATAATAATTATTATTATATTTATTATTTTTAATTAATAATTTATTATATTATAAAAAATTAAAAATAAGAAATTATATAATAATTAAATAGAAGTATCGATTAAATACAAATATCAAGTAATATCCACAAATATTCTAGTTTAAATAAAATTTTGAATAAATGGTAATTATGTAGAATACTAATTCTATTTAGATTGTATAATTATGAATTATGATAATTATAATTATAATTATAAATTTGTGTTAATAAATTAAAATCTTTATTTAGTAGGCTAATTAGTTTTTTACATTATTTTGTTTAATAATAATATTTATTATTAAAATCTTTATTTAACAAGGTAAATTTTTTTACACTATCTTGTTTAATAATAATAATATTTATTATGTTTTAAATAATAATTTATTAAAGTATAGAAAAAATACAAAATAAGAATATGTTTTAAATAAAAATAAAAAATAAGAAATTATATGATAAATAGAAGTATAAATTAAATAAAAATATTAAGCGATATCCATAAACATTCTAGTTTGAATAAACTTAAAAATTGTGAATAAGTAGTAATTATGTAAAATACTAATTTTTTTTTATAAAATAATTAAGATAACTATAGTTTGGTATCACGTGTCGTAATTGTACATGTGTTACAATCATAGCATAAGTTAAGTCTTACGTGATGTAAGATAATTATAATTAGGTACTATGTATCACAACCGTAGCGTAAGTTAGGCCCTTTGTGGCATAACGATGCTGCCAAACTCTATTTTATATATATATATATATATATAAGATGATGTGTCGCAACCATATATGTATCACAACCGTAATACAAGTTAAGTCCTACATAGCACAAGATTGTTATAATTAAGTGTCACGTGTCACAATTGTCATGCAAGTTAAGTTTTACGTGATGCAATGGCATTGTCAGACTCTACTTTATATATATATGTAATATGATGTGTGCGCACATGAGGAGGAGGAGAATTTCCCCAAAACCTTCCTCCATTACCTCATAATTAAGCTTAGTTTGGAAAGTAAAAAAAATTAGCTTTTTTTTTTTTTTTTTTTTTTTTTTTTTTTTTTTTTTTCAGTTAGTAGCTACTAGCTAACTATTAGAAAGTTAGCTTTTTTGTATTTGGGAAGGGAAAGAAACTAAATTTTTAGTAATTAGTTTTTTAACTTTTCATTAATTCAACATTTTTGTCTTTTAATATTTAAAGGAAGTATAAAATGTAAGAGGGTAATTTTGATCATTTTAGTAAAAGACAAAAAGCTAGTAGCTTGTACGAGCTGGACCATTGCCAAACGAAGCCTTATTCAAAAAAGTCAGTCAAAGCCTATTTAATGCGAATACCTTATTTCTAACAGTGATTTAAAAAATTAATAATAATTTGATTCTATTTACACTCCATAAATAATCTTACACTTTATCCTTTATTAACTAAAATTACAAAATTATCTATTTTTTCACATATATTTTATATATTTAAAACATCATAAAAACTCTTATACAAAATTTCAATTCAAGGTTTAATTGTAATATCATAAATATCTTTATTTTATAATATGATATATTTTAAATATATACATAAGGCAACTTACTAATTTTTTCTTAGATATTTTGATAAGTAGGGGCAATTATAATCTAAATTATTTGAAAAAATTCACTTACGCTCCTTTTGAAAATAATTTTCTCTTAGAATTGATTTGATTTTAAAATAAAAATTGATTTAATTTGATTTGTTTTGATAGATGAAATTTTATATTTAAAACATATATCTGAATTTAAGAATTGAATTGAATTGATTTATGAGAAATACCAAATTTGACAATATTAATACGAAATTAAAAAAAAGATAAATATGATATATGATGATAATTTTGTCTACTTATTTAGATGACTTAAAAAAGAATAAATTCTCATTAAATTCTATTATTTTGGGTTATATTTCAAATGATATAGAAATCACAAAATTCAAGTTCTGAAATGAAGTCAAATCTAACTAATAAAATTTTATTTTAGTTCTATACATAAAAATTGGTGAGAATTCTTTTCAAATATATCAAATCCACCATTCTAGATAGAGTGTTATGCTTATAAATTACTTTACCATGATAAAAATTTTTAATTTTAGATTTTTTAAAAAAGATTTTTTATTATAAAAAGTTCAAATTAAGTTACTAAAAAGAAGATACTTATGGTTTGTTTAATAAATCCGCCAATACGTTTGAAAGTTAAAATTTTCAGTTAATTGATTTTGTTAGTTAGATATTTTTTAATAGTCTTATTTATTTATTTATTTTTTCATACATGAATGGTGAGAAAAAATAGAGATTTTATTTTGAATTTAGAATTGGTGAGAAAAATTAGTCGATATAAAGGACAATTAGAAATTTTACAAGTGGTATTATTGTCATGTTTGCAAGTTTTATGTAAGAAAAAATATTTTAAAGACCTAAAATAAATTTTATTTTTACTTATATTTTACAATCATATAAAAAATTTTAATTTATTTTATAACTTAATCAAATAAAGAAATATCTTATTTCATTTCAATTATTACAAATTTTTGTCAGTTTCTTTATGATCTTGATATTTATTTATTTTTCTTTTACAAATCTTTCATAAATTATTTATTTTAACATTTATCACACTTATGTTTTACTTCATTAGATTATTGTTACAATATATTACTAGATTATGAGAATTAAAAGAACTATATAGAAATTTACTAAATGTCTCGAAAATGATGACAACAGTTATAATGATAAAAAATTGCAAACAAAAGGAATGGAAGAAATTAAATTTTTTGTTAGATTAAATTATGAAATAAAATAAAATAATATTTATTTTATATGATTGTTAAAAATATAAATATAAATATAAATTATTTTAGTCTTTTGAAATAAATTAAATTTTTATTTGATTAAATTATTAAATAAAATAAAATAAATTTAAAATAAAATAAATTTTATTTTTATATGATTGTTAAAAATATAAATATAAATAAAAATTATTTTAGTTTTTAAAAATAATTTTTTCTATTTTCTTGTAAGTCTAAGGGTATTTATTCAAATTTGTAAATATTTTCTTTATGAATAATAATCACGCTATCTTAAACTAGACATAAGAATAATTAGTCAAAAAATAATAATTTTATAATTTATTTAATAAAAAAAAGTAAAGTAAAATATAAAAATTATTTGTGGAGTATAAATAGATTTACCCTTAAAAAAATATATTTTAGTCTCACTAACGTTGTCATCCGTGAAAGCATATCTTAAAAAAAATCAATGAAGTTAGCTTTGGATATTGTATATTTTGACCTTAAGTCATCATTGTGAATATCGATTTCAAACTTGACAGTGTGCCTATAACCCAACTCCTTTTTGACATTTTGAATGCCGACTTCTTTATCCTTTCTCTTCCGTTCTGCTTCCCACTAAGCATATAGACTCAGTTCAACATGTTTGAACCAATTCAGTTCATGCTTCCCGTGAATACTTGAGCTATCAATCACCTTAGCATTATCAAAAAAAATCACAAATAGTCAAGCTCCAGGCCTAAGCCTACCTATATTTAGCCTCACTGCGTTATTCGTCCATGAAGAGTTTGCCACTCATCAAGTTAGTTGTGTTGCTTTATAACATTTCTCTTTGTCTGTTTGCATTTTAATCACATTACACATCAAAATTTCATACCGAACCCTACTCTCTCACAAACCTCCCATCTCTTTATCTCCCTCTCTATCTCTCTAGACTTTAGAGCAAGTGCACCAATGGATAACTAAATTATCTAGTAAACAGTGTACATTTTAAGTTTAGTTAGTAACTTTTATTTTTTAAGTCACACCAATGCTAGGTATTTTATCAATTGTCTATTAAAAAATTAATTTTACCAATTCAAATTGGAGCCCAACGGTCACCTGAAAAGGAAGACCACACCCATTGGGCAGCAAAGCAATATGCACAGAAGAGTAGCTCGATAGGAAAAATAATAAACAATTAAATCACTCGTGAACAGTATCTCGGTAGAAAAATTGAGTTACTGTAGCAGGAGGAAGAATAGCTGCGGATTTGGAGAGTTTGGTGCAGACAGTTCTTTTCATATTTGTTAGCAAAAATACATAAAATGATTTTTTATCTCTTTTGCTGCACATGCTCTTATAAGGTAATAGTACTACCATTCTTTTTCTTCTTCCAGCGTTTTATTTGATTTGTTGCTCTCGTAATGTATTTTGGTTTTCGCTATGATAGTTTAGTGTAAGAAATTGGGTCATACACACATCAAACTTGAATAGTATGGTGAACTATGATGTTAAAAATTTGTGATATACTATTTGATGGTTTAATAATTTATATGCTATTGGAAAACTGCAAGGGAAGCTCTTAGCACAAGGTCAATATAGCACTGAATATTCCTCATTGTTGGTAAACCAATAGGAATCTCATCAAGTACCATATCCTTTAATTTGTCCAATAGAGACAACAAAAGTTCATGGCATGTTTTTTGTTGAGGATCCGTAGCATCCATAACCAGTAGAACATAGAACCCTCCTATTTAATGAAAACTTGCTCTAGTTGTGGTCTTGTTAGAAAAGAACTTCCAACCACCTTGGAATCTTTCTCTTTTGGCTTTAAAGGAACTAGAACAATCCGAACACCATTGTTAACAAATGAATAAGTATATTTAAAACCATCATGTGTTACTAAATGTACTTCAAAATTGTAGAACTAGTCCCTAGAATTAATATTATTTTACTTATTCTAAGTAACTAAATATATAGTTTTATCTATTTTAGTTGTAGTCTTCTTTATTTCATGGTTCATTTAAGTTGAAGATGCAAGCGGATCGTTCAAGTTGAAGATGCAAGCGGATCGTTCAAGTTGATCAAGCAAGTTGGATATGCAAGTGAAAGATGCATGTTGGAGAATGCAAGTGGGCTGTGTAAGTTGATGATGCAAGTTGGAAAATGTGAGTTGATTGTGCAAGTGGATGGTGCAAGTGGATTGGGCATGAAAGAGAAAGATGCCTATAAATATATACCATAGGTAAAGAACAAAGACATGTAATTTTATAGAGAAAGTGAGTTAAAGAGAAGAGTGTGTGAGTTAAGATTATCTTTTACATTTCTTTTTCTTCTCTTCCTTCTGTTTCTTCCTTTTGTTCTTTATCTTCAAAACTTGTTCTTCAATCTTGTAATTTTGTTTAAGTACTTTTGATATAAAACATATTTTCAAGCATTCAAGTTTCAATGGATTTTTCTTTTCCTTTACCATCTCTTGCTACTTTTCTTAGCTTGGTTTTAAACCAAGAAAAGTGATAGTTAAAATGATAAAATCAATCTAACTATTGGTTTTACAAGTCTAAAATGATTTCTTGATATAAATGATAGAAGAGTGATTGTTATAATCTTTAGATTCAAACTTGGATGATGTTATAATCAAGCTTGGTCTTTGTAGTCCAAATGTTTGATTCAATGTCTCATCCATAGTTGTTGTTCAATTATCAAGAAAACAATTACTTTTAGATCCAATAGGTTTTGCTTGTATAAGAGATATCCAAAGTTTATATGTTGATTAATTTTAAAGCATTGAAACCTTCTAGAAATTTCTCCTAAAAAGGTTAGTTGAGGTGGTTTTAAGGTTCCATGTCTTGATCAATTGAAGAATTCCATTTCCATTATTTCTTGTGAATGTTATACTTATTTTCTTTAAAGTTTACATGATATATCATGTTCTCAAGTACACAATTGTTAAACTTGGATTGAGTTATAAAAGATTATGTTGAATGAATCATCAATATACCACACTTGGATTGGATTGGAACCAAGTCTTCTATTTCATTAATTAAACCAAGTCTTTTTGTATTGACAGCGGAGCTAACCCTAACTTGAGAAAAAAACCTAGTTGACCCAATGAGCGTAGGCACAAAGCCGAAGGGAGCACTACCCGGTGGGGTTGGCCTTCATCCCGTAGTTGGAGCAGATCACCTTTATTAGCTTAGTTCGAAATCCCCTTCTATTGGTTTGAGGTGGGCCACATGGGAGGCCTTGCCAACCAGGTTACGCTGCGTAATGTTCTGATTGAAAGCAAATCAGTGGGGCAATGCCGGTACGGTTAAATATGCATTAGAAAGGTCAATCCCTCCCCTACAACACCAAAAAAAATTGGGTCGAACTTCTAACAGCCCGCCTGCTTCCATAGAACAATATCATGGTAATGTAGACCTAAGTGGTCATATTGGATCCTTAGGAACCGAGCTTCAAAAATGGTTGCATTCTTCTTTATCCGTTTAGGTTTTCTTCATTTATTGTTTCATTTATCCATGCTGTGTGATTCCTAACCTCTGTTAGATTCTAATTTTTGGGAGAAGAAAGACTAAAAAAAGGCGGTTGGGTTTATTCCCTATTATGAGTCTACTTAGATCAGAACTAAACTAGTTGATTTTCTTTCGCCTATCGATCAGCCGGCTTTAAGCAACCTTCACATTTCCTGCTGAGATCCCAAGTCTCCAAGGAGGCCCTTTATCGTAGCTTGTTTTGACCTGCGCTTTGAATGAAGAAAAGGACGCACCACTCAACTTTGCCTTCTGAGTTCCTCTTTTCTTTTAATAAAATAAGCATTCCATAGTCATAGGTACCAACATCGGCAATCGGATATCAACAATCACTTACCCCGTGTTAGGAGAGTGAGAAGTGAACGGACTCAAATATAGTTGTCAGGAGGAGCCTCCTTAAGTTCTTAAGTAGTTTAAATTACTTGTATTTTACTTTTGGTTGTTAAATTTTCTTTCT
The DNA here is from genome assembly GCA_019916065.1 of Vitellaria paradoxa. Lineage (NCBI taxonomy): Eukaryota > Viridiplantae > Streptophyta > Magnoliopsida > Ericales > Sapotaceae > Vitellaria > Vitellaria paradoxa. Next base: position 36,539,877 of record CM034233.1, on the reverse strand, counting down.
TAAAACTTTTACAATTTCAAGCTTAAATCAAATCCAAACATACTTTATGAAAGTTTATTTCAAACTTACAAGAACTTTTCAAATTTAAGCTTTCCTTAAAATTTTTAACAAAGCACTCCCTGTGGATTCGATCCTAGTCTCACCAAACAAATATTATAGTGTACACTCTTGCACTTGGGAGTTCAAAATCAAAATTTTTGTGAGCAGACAGCTACCTTCCGATAATGTTGTGAAGGTCTTCCAAGCAACGATGGCAGGCATCCATTAGTGTTATGTCACATCAGACTTCATCTTTGTAGTTCTTTCCAATGGAGAAAAGCACCAGACATTTTTTTTGTAACTCTAAAGCCATTGCCTTTCTGGAACCATTAAATTCCGTATGGTTGAAGTAGTGGTTCGATTTTTAAGTTCATCTTAGTCACCATTTCTTCGGTTACCACATTTGTATAGCTTCTGCTATCAATGATCACATTACAAACTTTTCCCTTTCTAGTGCATCTAGTCTGAAACATGTTGTTCCACAGCCATGAATTATCATTAAGTTGAGTCACATTAAGACTTCTTTAAATTATCAGAGCTTCTCCTTTATTAGCTTGCTTGATAAATCCTTTAATCTCCCCTTCTTTCTGGTTTATGTCTTTTATGTCTTCTTCATCTTCTTCAATTACATCTTCAATAATGGTCACTACCTTTCAGTTTGGACACTGAGCAGTGATGTGACTATACCCTTGCCATTTAAAACACTTTCAGGTAGCATTGGAATTACTGGAAGACTTCTGTCCCAGGCCCCTTTCCCCCTTTATTTCATTCTTGCTGGAAACCACTACCTTGAGCAAAGGCTTAGTTGAACTAGAGGTGTCATTCCCCTGGTTATAAAAATTTGTTTTGGTGGCTTCTTTTGATGAATACTTCATTCGTTGTTGCTCAATGGTGATATCAAGCTTTCGAACATTGTTAAAATTCTAGAAGTGTTGTAAGTGTCGTAGCCTGATTGCATCTGCAAGTTCTCTTTTCAATCCTCCCAAGAACCCTCCAATGGTGTGTTCTTCTGGTTCACTGATGTCCCTCCAAAGCATTAGATATTCAAACTCCTTGACGTAATCTTCCACAGCCATATTATATTGCCTCAAACTATAGAACTTGGTGAAATTTTCTTGTCTGTAATTCTCAGACAAAATCGCCTCCTTAGTTCACATTTCATTATCTCCCAAGTTCGAATAGGATTCCTACCTTCTTTATTCTTATCCCTTTTCAAGTTCTCCCACCAAAGTAAAACATAACCCTTCAATTTGATGACCACCAATTTTATCTTCCTTTCTGTAGTATATAACCAATTTAAGAAAACACCACCTTACATTTTGTCATCAAATTCTGGATTTCAACCTTTACATCCCCTTCATGTTCTTGTGGCTATCTCCCTTATCTTTGAATCAGGAAATCTTCATCACTAGAATCAACTCCAAGTCCAAAAACTTGGTGATCTTCTGCATCCCCATGTGCTTCTAGTTGTCTTCCATTTTGTTGTTGTTGTGGCTACATAGCTATACTTTTAAATGCCTATGTCAAACAATTTAGTTGCTCCATCATCTCATCTTGTCTTCATTAAATTCTCATGAGTTGGGCCTATTCTAATGTAAGCCCTCTTAATGCTTTGCCTGCCACGGCTTGTTTTTGATTGAACTAGGACAAAAATTACTTAACTCTCATGTTTTGCTCAAAATCTTAGTAACCCACAAAACTGAGCTCTAATACCAAAAAAATGATACTGTTGTTAATTAATAATACAAAGTTCACCACTTTAAGGATAAGAATCACCACCCTAAAGAACTCAGAGAAAATTCACCACTCAAAGGCATCCACCTTTAGAGATACAAAACTAAAAAATACAAAACACAGGTTTAATCTCAAAAGTCACTATTTATCATTTTAAAAAATGGACTTATTTAATCTTGGAACAACCTTCTAAGGCTAGGAAAAGACTAATTAATAGCAATTAAAACATATATTAATAATAGGCAATGAAATGGTGCCTTCCAACCGTCAAACGCATAAATAATGCACAGGTGTAATGGCTTGGCTGAAAGGGTATCCGATATCTTCTGGTTGTATCCGAATATCAGGAATTCTTGCCTGCATACCTGGATATCAGGAAGTCTGGTTGGGGTATCCGGATATACCCTTCCAGTATTCAAATGCCTCTCACAATTTATATTGTATCTGAATAGCAGAATGACGTATTCGGATATGCCCCTTCTTAAAGTCTACTGTGGCTGAGTTAATTGCTTCGAATAGACTAGGAACAGTTAAACCAAACAGTAGGCTGATCAAGCATGAATTTCTGGATTTCAATAACTCCTTGGACCATTAAATTGACTAGCTCATGTGCACTATAATTTCTTGTTCTAAGAAAGCAATTCTGTTTTTTATTTTTTTTTTAAGAGGAAGATTAGTTTATTATTTCCATTCCAAAAAAAAAAAAAAAAAAGATGACATACAATGAGTTCTTGACAAGCTCTAAAAAGCCACTCAACCTAATCTAAATTACTTACATCCCACGGGATTTAGGAGGGGCATACTCAAAATTCTATGTACTAAATTAAATGACGGCTTACATCCCAAGTGGATAGGATAATCAAATGAAATTTAGTTCCATAAAAGGAACCACTCCTGGGGCAATATGCTACCTAGTCAAAATGTTTAGCCACTTACACCCCTAGTGGATAGGGTAAACGATCAAGAATAGGAGCTAATTTCTTTCTATCTTTCTTTTTTCCCCCCTTGCTTGAACTATCTTAAAGTAAGACAGACTTGCAAGAGCTTGCCCCCTAGCCAAGTTAATTCCTGGATTCTCTTTAATAGCTTCTTTCTCTAGATTTCTAGAGAGAAAAAGCTCTCAGGGATGTATGCCTTGAAATCATTTATTAGATGATGCACTGATTTTATTTTAATAAAGAATGGTTATTTAGTTTATTTAAAGTTTCTTTATTTCGTATGGATGGATGTATTTCATGTGATGAATATAATCCTTGATTGATTAAGGAACTTGATTCCTAGAAAACTACTATAAAAGTTAAAATGGAGTCTATGTACTATAATGAAGTCTGCGAACTTGCAGAACCACTTGCTAATATTAAACCCATTGGTTGTAAGTAGGTTTATAAGAGAAAGAGAGGACTAGATGGGTTCAGAGCTAAAGGCTAGGAGCATATGATATGTAAATTGCATAAGTTTATTTATGGATTTAAGCAAGCATCTCGGGGCTGGAATATCCAAATTGAGCAGGCAATCAAGTCACTTGGTTTTGATCAAAACCCGAATGAATCTTGTATGTATAAGAGAAGTAGTGGAAGCGTGGTGGTGTTCTTACGCCTATATGTGAATGACATTCTACTTATTGTAAATGATGTTGGTATGTTATCCACAATTGAAGTAAGATTAGAAAAACAGCTTGATTTAAAGGACTTGGGAGAAGCTAATTACATCCTTGGGATCAAGTGCGAGATCATAAGAAAAGGATGTTAGGATTGTCTTAGACTACATAAACTGATAAGATACTACTCAAGTATTCTGTGCATAACTCTAAAAAGGGTCTGGTACCTTTCAGGTATGGAGTGCCTCTGTCTAAGAAGTTTTTTAAGACACCTCTAGAAGTTGAGCATATGAAAGCAGTTCCTTATGCTCTAGCAATAGGAAACCTCATTGCTTGAAGTCATCTCTTAAAGGAAAGAGCAGATACACTCCAAGTGCAAGGTAATCGGTTGTAGCAATTTAAAATTAAACAGTGAAATACTAGTCATACCCACAAGGAGAGGTGTTGTGAACTCACAATTATTCTTCTTTTACTTAGTAGGTGTCACACAATAGAAATCAAAGAAAATTGGTTTGAATTTTAAAAATAAAACTTACCTAGGAATTTCGTCAAACACTTAGGTGGCGATGATAAAATCTAACTTAGAAATTGTAATGAAAGATTTAATCAAACTAAAAACAACTGTAAAAGGATCTTGGATCAAATCAATTCAATTCTATAAATTTTTTTAGGATCAATTGTAACTCAATCTAACCCTTATACGAAGTAGATCAGAAGATATTTATCATTCATACCCAAAATAGAACGATGACTAATCAATTTGGTTGTAAAATTAGGTTCACTTAATTGAGTCCCTAGATCAAACACTTAGAGTGTAATAATCTATATAGAGTACATGAGAGCTCTAGGTAGCAATCCACATACAAAATCCTTATGATTAGGCCCAAAAATTCTAACTAAGCAACTCACATATAATGTACATGGAATATACAATCAAAAGTTAATCTAACAACATCAACTAGGGATTTCAAAGGATTCAAACAAACCAATCATCATTCATTACAAATCCAAACAAAATTAAGCATTGAAGTGCAATTTAGAACAATAATTGATTAATTTGGTTACGAAGTTAGGTTCACTTAATTGAAAATACAAATCAAACACTTAAAGTGCACAATCTATAGAGCGTACATGAAAGTTCTATATTAGTAATTCATAGACAAAATCTTCAAGAAAGTGCATGAGAATTCTAATTAGGAACTCACATATAATCGATATAAACTATACAAACAAGAACTGATCTACAATTCTCAATTGGTAATTTCAATAGATCCAAATGAATCAACTATTATCCATAGAAAATTCTCAAGAAATTTAACATTGAAACTCAAAGTACCTTGAAAATTCACATACATCGTCTACTCTCCTTGATTTGAATCCAAACAAGAGAACTACTCACTCATAGATGAAGAGAAACTTGAACTTGTATTGAAATCCAACATTTTACAAGAGAATTGAAAAGGAAATGGAAATTCTCTCAAAACAAACAAGATTTACATTCTCTCTCTAAGATTATAATCAACTCCACCTCTAACTAACTCTAACTCTATGTGAATGTAATTAGTTCTCTAACTTTCAGCAATTACCCTTTATTTATAGTACAACCTAATTTATGTGCAAAAGTACCAAAAAGCCTTCAAGAATAATGTAAAAATTACAAAACTTGTCCAAGTAGATCAGGTGTCTGGACAGGGGTCCGAACTAGTCCGAACCTAGGTTTGGACCTTCCCTCTTCCTTAGCTGATTTTTCTTGGTTCAAGAGTTGCTCTAGCTTATGTGGTTTGCACCTAAGTGCGCACCATATCTTGTCTGGACCTAAGTGTGAGCCAAGCTCTATACTTAGTATTTTTGTTGTGTTCCAAAGTTGTATAATGTTCTGTGGTCCAAACCTGGGTCCTAACCTACCTCTGTTCGGACCTAGGTGCGAACCACATTCCATACTTAGAATATTTCTCTTTTTTTTTTTCCACTTGCAAGCCTTTTGCGGTCCCAACCTGGGTGCGCACTACCCCTATTCGAACCTAGGTATGAACCAAGCATCCACACTTAGAATTTTTCTTCCTCTTTCAGCTCCATTTATTCCTCTTTTTTGCCTCACATTCCTCTTTCACCTACATTTTTATGTTGTTTAGGCCTTCAATTGCCTAAAATTAATTCCTGAAAATTGTAATCATCACAAAACACAAGTGTATGAGAAATAGGCAATAAAATTGAGCTTTAAGTGAATGCATTTATACAATTAGCACATTAAAGAAGTATATAAAAGTGCTATATTATAAGCTAATCACTCATGTATGCTACGTTGTGTACTAGATAGGATATCATTTTTGCAGTAGATATAGTCTTTGTGACCAAGATTGCTGTAGACACCACAATTTTGCTCCCTTGCATAAAATTTATAATATTTAATGCTTTTAGTTCAATGGTACTCTACTGATTAAGTTTTCTTAATTGTAGGATATATTAAATTGCCAAAAATCAACAAAAACATGCATTCAGCAAAATGACGATTGTAACCCAAAACTGGTGAAAAGCTAAGCTGAAGACCTAAATCAAGACTAAAGGCCACCAAATTGCACAAGCATGTCGAAGACATCGAACAGATAATTTTAGCATCAATAGAAGAGCCAAAATCCAGAGTTAAGGGTTAATTCGATCTAGAAGTCAGGAATATCCTCTACCGATGCACTCGAAGGATGGTATCGATCAGAATGCCCAGATTAAGCCAAAGATATGCAAGGATGTTGACACCCCAATTTTGCCTCCTCATTTAATATTTATAGTATTTAATACTTTTAATTGAATGGTGTTTTACTGATTAAGTTTTCTTAATTGTAGGATACGTCAAAGTGTAAGAATTTGACAAAAAGTAAACAAACAGCAAAATAACAGTTGTACTCCTGGAGTTAGGGAAAAGCCAAGCTGAAGACCTAGATCAACGTAAAAGGTGACCAAACTACACATACATGTCTAAGACACCAAATTAAGGATTCTTGCATCAACAGAGGAGTCAAAGTCCAGAGTCAAGGGTCAATTCGGTCCACAAGTCAAGAACGGCCTTTACTAACACACCCAAAGGATGACATCGTCTGGAATACACAGATCAAGCCAGAACCACATAGGAAGATACACAACATCCCAAGACATGTTAGAAAATATAGAACATAGCTTAAAGCAGCCAAAATGCCACTCCAAAGGTTATCCGAGCCTCGCTGACTCAAAATGACTCCTACTGACGAAAAGGAAGCTGCTGGTGCACTAGACACAATTTGAGACTCAAATGAAGTTAGAAGGCCTTCAAATTGCACAAGAATGTCAAGGGTAAGTTCCTTGAAGTAATCGCATAGTTAGGTCTGGTCAAGTTAAACCTTAGAAAATCCCTTTATTGATTTGTTTGCAAAATTTGTTAATTTTTCTAAATTCATAAAAGTGTCTTAGAGACCCGCTGATGGCATTTATGGGTCCTTATACCGAAAATGGTGCGATGAGTCATCCTGGTGGTGCTTCCAGGGGTTAAGTCAAAGGATTGGCTAACCCTATCTCAGTTTCAACGTGTTTCGGAGTAGCAGTTTTGAAACAAGCATAACTCGATCTTAGAAAATCCAAATTGAGTCTAGTTTTGGCCTAATTGGTCTAAGTCACTTCAAAAAGTGCTTGAGAGGTCCCAGAGGCTCCCAAAAATTGCGTCAGAGGTTTTAGAATGGCCTAAACTTGTCAGGACAGTACCCAAACTTTGCTGAGCATAGCTTGAGCCAGTGGCTTTGGCCTAGTTGCCATTTTGTTTGCCAAATAGGCTTTTGGCAAAGGTTTTTACCTACCTTGAATTGTAAACTTGTTTGCCTAACTTGTTTTGCGAACATCTTTGCCTGTGATACTGTGCAGAATTGTTCGCTCATCTTGTTAGGAAAAAATGACCACAAAATAGCTATGGCAAAAAGTTTTGCCTGTTTTGTCAGGCAAACATGTTTGTGCAATCAAACAGGCAATTCTTTTTGCCAATTTGAATGAGCAAAACACTTGATCGGCCAAAAATCCTATAAATAGGGGGCCTTTTCTTTTTATTTCCATCATCTACCTGCCTTCCTCTCTTCTCATTCCATACATGGAGCTCTCAGAGCAAGGCAGAGCTTCTCTCTCTAAAAAAAGCTTGCATTAGTATAATTTTCTTTTTCTAAAAATTTTATTGTATATTTCAATTCAATGAATTTGCATAATTAGAATAGGATAATTTTAATTGTGTAAATAAAATTCTTTGTCAATGAAAGGTATCCGGATCATAATTCAAGATCGAGTTATACATGATGTATGATATTGATCGGATTTACCCGAGACAATTTTGCAGAGCTCCAGGCATTATATAAATGACATGTCCACATCATACTACTATGCCATATCATGCTATACCATGTCATAATACAATGTTTGTCATGCTATGCCATGCTATATCATCATAATATTATGCTAGGTCATGTCATCCTTATGGTGTTATACCATATCATTGTCATCCTATACCATGCTCACATGTTATGCTGCCATACCATGCCATGCCATGTTATACCATGCCATGATCATGCAATGCCATGTTACCATGCTCATTCACCATCCCATATCATAGTATAACATGCTAGGGATTCATTCACCATGCTATCACATGCTTTGACATGCCACACACCATATTTGATATACTGGCACATGCCTTGACATTATAGAACATATCCAGACATGTAAACACACACCCGCTAGGGTTGACATTGACTTAGAAATCAAATGCTTATCAATTTAAAGCATTCACCTGAATGAGCGAGGCTCCATAAACTAGGAACGACTTAGGATTGGTTAAGCTGTTAGTTTCTAAGTCATGACTTCCCTTAGACATATCTGACATGCATCATTGAATTGCCATCCATGATGGAATATAAGTTGTCATCACATTTAACATGCCTGCAGTTGATCATGATAATTGCATCACTCACATCACATTAGCCTCCTAGGCCATTCACATAGACTTGACCATCATCACTGGGAACTGAGCTCTCGATCTGAGGTAACATCCTTTCCTAAATGATAGACACTCACTCACATGCGCAAGGCGCATCCCTAGAGCTAAGCTCATTTCCATAGTTACGCGCGAGGCGTTAATTGTTTCTTCCCTTGTAGTTGAACTCCTCAACGGAGTGAAACTCTATCTCCAGTTATGTGCGAGGTATTAATTCTTCCCTTTCATCTCGAGCGAGGCTCATTTCCTTCCCCCAGTTATGTGCTAAGCGTTGTCTTTCTGTTTAGAGCTATGTAGACCAGATCTCTTAACAGGGTACGTAGGTAGCTCAAGCAGAAGGCTTGAGTTCGGTGACCTCCGCGTGAAACACTAACTTAGAGCTAGGCTTTATACCTGCACTATAGTTTAGAATAATAGAGCTACGTAGACCTAATCCCGTAACGGGGTACATAGGTAGCTCAAGCAAAAGGCTTGAGTTCGGTCATCACATTATGAAATGCTAACTTAGAGCTAAGCTCTACATCACTTAAACCTTCACATATTAGTTCAAAACATGGGGTTAGAGCTATGCAGACCTGATCCCTTAATAGGGTATATAGGTAATTCAAGCAGAAGGCTTGAGTTCGGTTATCATAATGCGAGGGGCTACCTTAAACTAGGATCTCTTTTTTGGTTAAACGTAAGGCATTAACTATCTTTTCCCTAGAGTAAGACTCTATTTCCCAGTTATGCACTAGGCATTAACTATCCTACTTGTTTGGAGCGAGGCTCCGTTTTTCTTGTTAACCATTCCCCAATTATGTGCTAAGTGCTAACTATCCTTTTCCCAGTGAAACAAGTCTCCTTTCCTCAAGTTATGCACTAAGCACTAACTATTCTCTTTCATCTGAAGTTAGGCTACGTTTCCCAATTAAGCATGAGGTGCTAACTATCTTTTATCATCCAGAGCAAAGTTCTTTTCTCAAGTTATGTATGAGGCGCTAACTTTTATTTTAATCTTAGAGTTAGGCTCTCACAATATAAAGACAATTACTCCTAACATATACTTTGAGCTAGGATTCTTTCTTTCCCTTATCCCATATCCAAAGGAAGGTTCCTTCACACACAGCACTGACCCTATCGGTTACCTTCTTATACATATATGTAAATCACACCCGTACTAGGCACTATCCTAGAGCTACGTTGACCTGATCCCTTAGAAGGGTACGTAGGTAGCTTGAAAAGATAGCTTGAGTGTGGTTTCCATGATCTTCACAGACCATTTGTACTAAGCGCTAGCTTATACATAGAGCTAGGTCTTACATCTTCACACCAATTCACGTAACACACATATATGTAGTTTGGACCACTTTTAGTCTAAATTATATCGACCTAATCCCTACATAGGGTACGTAGGTAGCTCGAGCATATAGTTTGAGTCCGGTCAATCGGTTTTTATAAACCATATTTCAATTCACCCTTTAGCACACACATACTCATACATAAGAATTACATAAGTTCGCACATCTTAGCTCCCTAGGATACATCATTACCACATGGGCAAACATATCACTACACTTGCACATATGAGCTATGCTCGATCACATCGCATTTCATGTATCATTTGCATTTATGGGTTGTATGCAATGATCATTATAAATTGGAATATTATATTGTGGGATTATGACTATAGAGAATGGAAAGAGACTCTGGATATCCTTAGGCATCCAGGCATACCAATTTTCGTGCGTAACTGAACCCTCAGACCTATTTTCTCTGATTGCACAGATTAGTTAAGAGTCACTAAAAAAGGGCCATTTATTACATCTTTCAAAAACGTAAAGAACACGTTTTAAATCATATTCAAAACTTGGGTTTCTCAACACACCCATCTTGAAAGTGTCGAGTGGCAATTCCTAGTCTCCGTATTCAGCCCCTATTTTCAAAATCAAAATATATTTTTATCATTTGGGCAATCTCGGATGCATTATGTCGCAATAAAAACTCACGACCTGCACACATTGGTCTCGACACGCGAATCCAGTTGCGACAAAGGAGATGTACAATATCTAATGACATGCTAGAGAACATAGGACATAGCTCAAAACAGCTAAAACACCGCTTCAGTGGTCATCTAGGCCTCGCCAGCTCAAAATGGCTTCTATTGATGAAAAGGAAGCTACCGGTATACCAAACACAATTTGAGCATCTAAATGAAGTCAGAGTGCCTTCAAATTGTGCAAGAATATCAAGGGTAAGATTCTTGAGGTGATGGTATAGATAAGTATAGCCAAGTCAGACCTTAGGTCCCTTTGCAGCCTCAATTGCAAAATTTGTTAATTTTTTATAAATTCATAAAAGTGTCCTGGAGTCTTGCTGATGGCATTTTTAGAATCCTCATACCCAAAAATGGTAGGAGGAGTCTTCTTGGTGGTGCCTTCAAGGGTCAGACAAATGAATTGGCTGACCCTACCTTTGTTTTAGCCCATTTCGGAGCAACAATTTTCAAATAGACATAACTTGGTCTTGGAGAATCCAAATTGAGCCTAGTTTTGACCTAATTGGTCTAAATCACTCAAAAAAGTGCCCAGTAAGTCCCAGAAGCTCCCAGAAACTGCATAGAATATCTTAGAATGGCCTGAACTTGTCAAGGTGGAACTCGCGTCTAGTCGGACATAGCTTGAGCTAGGGGCTTATGCCAAATGGCCACTTTTTTTTGGCTTAGCCTCCATTTGGTTTGCCATCACCCTTTGGTGTAAGCTTTCTTGGCTACTTGGATATGTAAGACCTTTTGTCTAACCTATTTTGCAATCTTGCTTGCCTAGGGCTTTGAGCAAACATGTTTGCACATCTCAATGGGCACAAAAGACTGCCAAACGGCCCTGGCAAAGAATTTTGTCCGTCTAGCTAGGCAAATATGTTTGTTTGAGGACCCGAGCAATCATTCTTGCTTGTTTTGCCTAGCGAAAGAGTTGTTCGACCAGAAAATCTATAAATAGGGTCTTCTTCCTCCTATTTTTCATTCATTCAACACTCGGTGCATTCAGAGCTCTCAAGGCAAGGTCAGAGCTTCTTTCTCTAATTTTGCTCCCTAGAAAATTTTTATTTTATTTTTCAATTTAGTTTGTTTGTATTATTAGAATGGAATATTTTAATTGTGTAAATAAAATATTTTGTCAATGAAAGGTACTGACCTTATCAGGCAGTAATTATGAGCTATGATAACTTGATCCCTTCACAGGGTATGTAAGCAGCTCAATCAGATAGCTTGAGTACAGTCTCTACAGTCTTCATAGACCATCGACGTGAGGCACTAACTTGGAGCTAGGCTTTTACACCATCCAGCATAAACGCTCAAACACGTAGTTTTGACCATAGATTTAGAGTTACGTTGACTTGATCCTTTCACAGGATACGTAGGCTGCCTGAGCAAACACCTTAAGTGTGGTCTCCACGGTCTTCATAAACCATTTTTCAATTCACACTTCATTCCCATCACACATACACTCATGCATAGGGATCACTTAAGTCCGCATGCCTGATTACCGGTTCAAATCTCATCCAGTCTTTAAACTACATTTAGAGTCAAATTAGCATATAAAATCCCCTTGGGTACATCACTACTATATAGGTATACATTACACTAAACTTGCACACATGAGCTAGACTCAACCACTTTGTATTTTATGCGCCATTTGCATGTAGGGTTCTATGCAATGATCTCTATAAACCAGAGTATTATATTGTGAGGTCACAGCTATAAAGAGCGGAAAAAGACTCTAGATATCCCTAGGTTTCCAAGCATAACAGTTTTCATGCGTAGCCAAACTCCCAAACCCCTTATCTTTGATTACACAGACTAGTTGAATGTTATTAAAAAGGGAAATTTATCGTAATTTCAAAAGCATAAATCAAAACATTTTAAAACCATAATCGAAACTTAGTTTTCTCAACACACCCATTTAGAAAGTGTTGGGTAGTGACTCTTAGTCTTTGTAATCAAGTCCCTATTTCAAACAAAACATACTTTTCTATATTTAGGCGATTTTAGACGCACCATGTTGTAATAAAGACTCACAAGTTGTGCCCATCGACCCAGCACATAGATCTGGTCAGACAGCTTGCGACTCTAATGGGGACTTTGTTCCTACTTTGAGGGTTCAATCACAGTTTCTCTTCTTCATAATTTCTATCTCACATTTAATCTCTGGTTTACTTAATCAAAGAATACAACACAATTTCCACTAGGTTGTGTATATTGTACTATTTCATCTATACTGTGTATAGCTAACCCATTTAATTGTTAATAAATTATGTGTATGTGTATATCTTGATTCGTTTTGTAGAGTGCATGAATAAACAGGGTGAATGCTTTATTGCTTTCCCTATCTGTCATAAATCTATGCTCTCTTAAATCACACGTTGTACATTTCATTGAGCATGTTCTGCATAACCCATTATCGCCCTCTAGTTAGTTGAGGGAGGTCAGTAGGTCCCTTGAAGGTGTGGTTACGTATGTAGTTCCTTTGACAGGTGTACCAAACTTTCTCGTAGCTAGATCATCAACTTGAGAAGGTTTTCTTCAAAAAACTGGAAGTTTGAAGATCCAGTGGCCGTTAACCTTTTTAGGGTGCATTTAGTTAAACCGTAAGCCTCATTTTACATGTAGCCAAGTTATAGGCTAGAGCCTCGTAGAGCCCAATTTTTATAAGAACACTGGAGAGGATGGTGCTAACCTGTTTATTCCTTGTGATTGCATTTACATACATTACATAGTAGAGCAGACAGCTCATTGTTGTCTCTGTAAAACAATAAAGCCTACCCATTCTTGTCTAAGGGATCAAGTCTCAAATAGGCCATTCATTTATACATAGTAAACCCTTATGGTTCACCCTTTAAAATAAAAATAAAGAGATTGCCATTTAAGTCTAAGTTTTGCTTTGCATTTACCCATTTGAGTCAAAGACAATGCATATTCTAGTTCAAAACCTAGATTTTTTCAAAACTCACCTCAAAGTTGTCAAAAATTTCGACCAAAAACTCTACTAGATTTGAGTTAGAGATTCAGTAGAATCTCTAAAATCTAAGCAGAAATCTCAAGAAATACTCCCTAGGGTTTTTATCTACAAATCCAGTCATAGTTTCAACCTAAAACTCTATCGGATTTGGTATAAAAATCCTAGGCTAGAGTTCCCCTAAATTTTTGTGTAGATTTGCAATTTTGTCAAAATTCTACCTAGAAATCTGTTATAATTTCAACCTGAAACACTGCTAGATTTAAGGTAAAATTATTGACAAACCCCATCACCAATAAATCATCAAAATTTCAACTTGAAACTTTGCAAAATTCTAGTAGATTTGAATTATAATATACAAAGACAAACTTAGATGGGCCAATAAGAGACAATCATTCAAATAAAGAGAAAGTTCTGCCCAACCAGACAATCAAAGATCAAGAATGAAAATTCAAAGATCCGAAGAATAGATAAGATTTTTATTTTATTCTTCAATGTAAAAGTATTCACTGCATTTTATAAAATGAATACTCAATTTAATTCAATTCATTTATTATTGTAATATTGCTTCTAATGACAAATTTAAATGGGACAAGGTAATAAAACAATAACTTCAATGACAATCTCTCTATGTATGATTCATAATCACCTCATCATTTTTCCCTCGTAATGAGAATGGCTTTAGAAATAAAATCAAGGAAATTTTCATTCAAAATCAGTTTTTTAATAAACGAACTTTCATTTTCATAACAGTCGTTGTCAATAACATTTGTTTCGCTCATCATCTTCAACACTCTTCTATCAACAGCAAAACCTAGGCCAGGAAAATTGCATCCTTGTCTAAAGCAATCATTCCTATTACCTTTGGAACTCAGGTGCCAATCATAGCTACACCAGAAGGAATAAGTCAGCTATTATATCTCTCAACTTTCAATTTCGGCCTTACTCCTGATAGTATTACTACTGAGTCCTCTCTAATCATGTCTACTTCTAATGATAGTGCTCTGCCAAGCACACCTCTTCCATTTTTCTTTGGAGTTCTACCAGCCATCATCCCTGGAGTAACAACCCCTCCATTAAGCACTTAAGGCCAAGAGATTGCCAACTTGTCTTTGGCTCTCAATTAGGCAGTGGCCCATATTCCTACCTCCCAAGTCAGCCAGATATTACTTGCTCACTTCAGAACACCTCAGTTCAGTAAGCATCACGCTGAGTTTAAAGCTTATCACCAACCTGAACTTCCAATTCTTAGTCGACCCATTCTTTTTTGCAGTCCATCACTACCATAAACTCCATTCATCAAATAGCCAACTTTGGCATGCCTTCTATGTCCTCTTCTGTAATCTTTTCAACTTCCATAATTCCAACCAGCAATCTCTGGCAACAACATCCATCATTCCTTCTACCACAACTAACCCATCATTGTGTCCTTCAACAATAGAGCCTACCTTGGCCTAAAAACTCAAAAATATTGAAGAGACTGAAGAATCACTCTGGCACCCGTGTCTATGAGAATATTGATTTCCAGGACTTGAACTTCTACCCAAGCTTGAAGCTACCTTCCAAGTTCAAGATGTTAGAGTTCCCTTAAGTACAATGGTGCAGAAGATCCTATTGCTCACCTTAGGCTCTATGCAGGCGATCTTTGTGGTTATAATGATAACCACCCTCTCATGATTTAACTCTTTCAACAAAGCCTCACTAACTCAGCACTCCAATGGTATTCACGTCTAGACATGACATAAGAAGTTGGGAAGATCTCACAGTTATCTTTAAGAAACAATACAGACACAACAGCGAGCTGGATATTGACAGATACTCCCTCATGACCATAAAGAAGTCAAACTCTGAGACCTCTGTGCCTGTGCTCTAAGATGGCAGGAAAAGGCATCCCAAGTTGATCCTCTCCTAATTGACACAAAATTCATTAGGATTTTTATGCAGACACTCCAAAGTTGTTCTTTGATCGGATGTTGTTAACTTACATTGCTCCTTTTTGGAGTTTATAATTCAAGGGGAGATGATAGAAGAAGGCATTCGGTTTGGTCAACTGATTGATCTATAATCTAAGAATGCCTTCAATGGAATAGAGATTGAGAAGTAAGTGAAAATAACTGTAGTGCTATCTTCCTGGTCCTTAATGCCACTTTCTTCTTTAGCTCAGTAGAATGCACTGCAAGGATAGAGGAAATACAACTAGCTTCTATCTCGACCCAGGTTAAGAAGAGTTCTTTCAAATTTAGTTTGCACCTTAATCGAGGCCTATCAACAATTTCTAGTTGCACATTAGATTAAACCTCTGCCGTTCTGGATGTTGACACCACCTTTCCCTTGTTTTTATGGTCCTTTTAAGAGTTGTGTATACTATGGGAGATCACTAGGTCATGACACCAAAAGCTACTTTATGTTGAAGCATAAAATTCAAAACCTGATTTAAAAAAGCTTGATAATAGTGCAAGACCTCAAGTTTCAGTAAAAAGGGCCTGCAGGAGCCCGACACTTTTGGTTTCTTTTCAATTTCTTGTACATATTAACATTTTGACATATCAATACTAATGTTCATGTTATTTTCAAAATTCTTTTTGATTGCATTAATTCTTTAGGAATTCAAGATTTTAGATGTAGTAATATGACAACAAACACATTTTAGTAATCACATTTAGAATATTAACATCCTCTGCAGCCATAATTTACTAACTCATATTTTTGAAAATAACATAAAACCAACCCCAATTTTCAAATCACCAACAAAACCAGGCATCTCCATTATCGAGGCATTTTTTTACGAATCATTTTTTGTGACAAATTAGTTTGTTTGAATCACTACTAAGCACTAACACATTTTAAAACAACTAAATGACCCATACTCAAAGTGTTCAATCTAGTAATCTCGATGTTTGCTAGAACTACAGGTGACCTAATTCTTGGATTATCGAGATATGTAGGTAACCAAATAGGTTTGGTCACCATCTTTAAGAGATGAAACCACTGAGGATGTTTTCTATTCCCTAAAAGTGGTCATCAATCCAGCTTATAGCTTAATAGATTAATAGTCCAAATTCAATATGACAAAGAGCATTTAATCCTTGATTCTAGATCAAGGTTAAACCCTTAGCCATTTTCAATTCTTTAAGCCTTTAACCCATTTTCTTTTAAATAACCATACGCAAATACAACCTACTACTTCAATAACAAACCAATACTCCCAGGACAACCATGCCTTTAGCAATTTTGAGAGCTTAAGATACTAACCTTCCAAAGTCAAAATGACTAGCAGCCATCACTTCAGCTATCCTGAGTAGATTAGGATCATTTGTTATCAAACCCTTTGAGCCTGAAAGAATAAAAAAAATAAATAAAAAATCATCATACATTCTTTTCATCAAACCCTACCTAGGATCATCCCCCACATTGGGGCAAGCAAGAGAGGTAATTTAAACACTAGTGGCATTTCTTATCAGAATGATCATCGTCATCTCGTCCAACCAAGTCAACTCAACTCAAGAAGAAATGTTAAAGCAACTCAAAAGTGGTTTATTTGAACAAAGCGTTAATATTCAAAATAAAGAGAGGCATTAATTTCTACTATCTTTAGATTAGGCCAATTACATCCCTTAGAAGCTCTTTGAGCCAGTTCGTATTCTTTTGCTATACCCAAATGTCATCCCCTACATTGGGGTAATGGAAAAGAGTAGAATAGAGTCAGATATAAGAAAATGAGCTACAAGTAATACAAAAAGAAGAAAGAAGCTTGAAGTCTAAAAGATTGAATCGAGTAAAGAACTAAAGTCAAATTCAAACAAAAAACAAGCTTAGAGTTCAATGGATGGAATCGAGCAATTGAAAGAAAAAATAACCTTGGAGTCCAAAGGATGGAATCAAGCAGAAATCAAAAGCAAAGTAGAAACACAGACATCATCGAAGACTCAAAAGGAGGAAATCAAGCAATGACCAAGTTCTAACTCACAGGCATTAGGAACAATGAAGTACATTGGCTCGTCAAAATGAAGAATTAGACGACCTCAGGATTATTATAACCAAGAAAAATAATTTGATCTTTAATAACCTTCGTTTCTACAACCCTAACCCATAGCCTACATTATGGTCCAAACAAAGTCCTCTCAAGTTGAAGCTGACAACTTTGTTCAAATACATCCATTGAAGTTAGCATTTCTTAAGACAAAGGATGCATGCTTAAGCAGAAGACCTTGTAGATAACTCTCGGTAAATTTTACCCGAGTAGAAATAAGAATTTGAGCCTTCATATTCCTTATTTATTCAAACCCTAAAACCAGGTCTACATTTTAACCTAAATCAAAGTCTTTCCTGATTGACAATGGATGTTTAGTTGAAAAACTCTCATAAGCTAAGGGCAACCCTTTTTTTTTCAAAACCATCTTGTAACCATGATCAACCCAGATAAACTAAAACCTTGACCAATCAACACCATTTCAAACCAATGACTTTCAAACCAGATGTAAAACCTTGTCAATTGATAATGGTCCATTAATCCAAAATCATTTGAAGCAAAGAAAGCCCTTGAGGAAATAGAAAACATATTCAGTGACTAAGTCTCCTGATAAAACCACAAACTTGGTTAATAGTTCAGTGAACACTCCAACAGTAAGGTTATTCATAAAATGAATAATTTTCCAAAAAAAAAAAAAAGTACACAAGCAGTCATTCTACTGCACTAGTGAAGTCACACACCTTGTAAATAACCAATTATTTATTTTCAAACCAAACATCTAGACCATATTTTGACTAGTACATACCGAATTCCTTCATCTAAATTCATTTGTCATGCACAACCAAATTTTGAAAAAATAATGCACATTGTTTCAATTGTATTCATTAATTGCATGTGACTTTGTTCACAAAACAATATTGTACACGGTCACATTCCCCAGTTTTCAAACTTCCAAATATTTTTAAAATCAAACACCATAGGATCATTTATATGATAATGTGCAAAACAAACATTAAATACACCAACTCATGAGGCTGACATCTTTGTCAACAACAAAGGAGCAAGGCATCATTCACAAAATCAACTGCAAAGCATAGACTCAAACATTGACTGAAGAGTAAAGATCAAACAACAGTTTAGAAATGAAGCTCCTGTCTAAAGATAAGTGCAAATGTGTAAATTCATTCGACCTAAGATTGAAACCTGTTACCTGAATCCACGTGTTAGACATGGGATTCGGATGTCTTAGGCTAAGTAAAGCTGTGAAAAACTCAAATGACCAATTGGGAAACAAGTTTTAATATTTGAAGTTAGGTGCTAGGCACAGACGATTCGGATGCCAATTTGTTACCTGAATCTAGGATTTAGATGCCTAAGGCTGAGCATAAAACGCAAAGCTCAAATGACTAATTTGGAGACAAGGTTTTCTTTCTATAGTGTACTAGGCAGAGACTCAGATGCCAGCTTGTTACCTGAATCTAGGATTCAGATGCCTGGGGCTGAGTGTAAAATGCAAAACTAAGATGATCGGTTTGGAAATAAAGTTATTTTTTTTTAAAGTTAGGTGCTAGACATAGAATCAGATGCTGATTTCTTAGCTGAATATAAAATTCAGATGCCTGAGGTTGAGTGTAAAATGTGAAACACAAATGATTGGTTTGGAAACAAAGTTTCCTTTCTAAAGTTAGGTGCTAGGCACAGACTCAAATGTCGATTTGTTACCTTAATCTAGGATTCAGATGCCTGAGGTTAAGTGTAAAATGCCAAATTTAGATGACTGATTTAGAAATAAGATTTTTTTTTTTTTTTAGATTAGGTGCTAGGCATAACTCAGTTGTCGATTTGTTACTTGAATCTAGGATTCAGATGTTTGAGGCTAAGCACAAGTTATGAAACTCAGAAGATTAGATAGAGCTAAGCTCTTTACCAAATTAGATAGTGCTAAGCTCAGGAGCGAGGCTCTTTACTAGACCAGTCAGAGCAAAGTTTTCAAGGAAAACGAAGCTCATCTTTGGATCAAATGCAAGGCATTAAATTCTTCCTGCACGAAAGTGCACTTAAGAGTAAGACTTCTTAACTGGGGTAAAACTCTTCCTATGAGATTTTGTGTGAGGCACTAATTCAGCTTTAGAGCAAAGCTCATGAGTGAAGCTTCTTACCAGATCAGACTAGATAAAGTGAAGCTCAAGAGCGAAGCTCCTTACCAGACTAAGCAAAGCAAGGCTCCTTAGTTTATCTGACTTGATAGAGCGAGGCTCATCATTCGAACATTTTAGATAAAGCAAGTCTTAGAGCTAGGCTCCTAACCTTACTAAATCAGATAGAACGAGGCTCAACCCAGCGTGAGTTATAGGATCAATCACCCATCTAGGAGTAAAGCTTCCTTCATCAATACTAGTGCGAGCCACAAGTGTACGCCCATAAGCGAGGCTTATTTTCTTCAAGGACCAAATGATCATTTACAAGTCTAGTAGTAAAATTCTCTTCTCAAAATCAAATGCAGACCATAACTCATCTATATACCCCGAAGCAAAACTTCTTACCAAAAACAAGTGCGAGGCACAAAACACATCCCCAAAATTATTGAAAGTCACTCCTACAGCCATTCAAGTGCGAGGCACTAACTCAAGTTGGAAAGGTCATTTTATTCTTTGACTTAGCATCCAAGGAGGCAAAATAGGTTGTCTCTTTTTCATTTTCTCCCTTAGATAAGTTAAGGCAAAAAAAGAAGGGCAGTTGTAGACACCCCAATTTTGCCCCCTTATATAAGATTTACAATATTTAATGCTTTTAGTTGAATGGTGCTCTACTGATCAAGTTTTCTTAATTACAAAATATATCTAAGTACTGAAAATCAACAAAAAGCATGTATTTAGCAAAATGACGATTGTACCCCTAAAAGTAGGGAGAAGTTAAGCTGAAGGCTCAGATCAAGGCAGTAGGCCACCAAACTACACAAGCATGTTTAAGACATCAAACAGACAATTTTAGCATCAATAGAATAGCCAAAATCCAGAGTCTAGGGTTAATTTAGTTTAGAAGTTAAGAATGGCTTCTACCAACGCACTCGAAGGATGGTGTTGACCAAAATGCCCAAATCAAGCTAGAAATATGCAAGGAGATAGACAACATCACAGGACATGTTGGAGAACATAGAACATAGCTTAGAACAACTAAAACAATGCTCCAGCGGTCATCTGGGCCTCGCCGACTCAAAATAAGTCTTACTGATGAGAAAGAAGCTGCCAGTGCACCAGACACAATTTGAGCATCCAGAAGAAGTTAGAATACCTTCAAATTGCCCAAGAATATCAAGGGTAAGATTCCTAAGATAATGGCATAGTTAAGTCTAGTCAAGTCAAACCTTAGGAGGTCATTCCGTGGCCTTGATTGCAAAATTTGTTAATTTTTTTATAAATTCAAAAATATGTCCTTAAGTCCCGTTGATGGCATTTTTGGATTCCTCATACGCAAAAATGGTAGGAGGAGTTGTCCTAGTGGTGCCTTCAAAGGTTAGGCAAATGAATTAGCTGACCCTACATTTGTTTTAGCCTATTTCGAAGCAGTAATTTGCATCGTAACATAACTTGGTCCTGGAGAACCAAATTGAGCCCAGTTTCAACTTAATTGGTCTAAATCAATCCAAAAAGTGCCCAGTAGGTCTTAAAATCTCCTAGAAACTATGTAGAACGTCTTAAAATGGCCCGAACTTATTAGGGCAAAACTCGTGTCTAACCAAACACAGCCTGAGCTAGGGGCTCAGGCCAAATGGTCACTTTTTTGGCATAGCCTTCATTTGGTTTGCCACCACCCTTTGGTTCAAGTTTTCCGACACAACAGAAAGTGTTGATGGGTCATGACCTATTTCACGAAGGCATAAGAATGTTGATATTGTTCAATGGGGTGAAAAGAAAACAACCAGAACTCAATCTGAAGTAAATTTGTCATTGAGAAGAAAAATTAATAATAATGATGGTAATAATAATTTCCATTTATTTACAGTAGATATATATAGACTTCTATTAAACCTAGACCAGTTAGGACTACGATAGAGCAAATCTAAACTAATTACGAAATAAAAGTAGACCTAAACCAATTAGGAAATAAAGTAAACTTAAACCAATTAGGAAATAAAAGCAAAGCTAAACTAATTAGGGAATAAAATAAATCTAAACCAATTAGGAAATAAAAATAAAATAATTCTAAATAGTGTTGAAAGTGCTATTTCGCTAGTGTTCTCCATCATTCCCTCCACTTGAAAAGAACTTGTCCCTAAGTGATCATACAAAGTAGCTTTCAAATGGTAGATAGGCAGATCCACCACATTGAATGTCTTTGATATGCCTATATCAGCTGGTAGGTCTACCATATACGCATTATCGTTAATCCGCTTTAGAACTTTAAATGGACCATACTGTGTTGTTGCCTCAACTTGCCATGGACACCTGCTAGTAGTCTTTCCTTGCACAAATAAACCACGACTTGATCTCCCTCACTAAATTCTTGATGCTTTCTATGTTTATCAATTGCGACCTTGTATTTGAGGTTACTTTCTTCAAGGTATTTTTACTTTCTTCTAGGTATTTTTGTACTTCTTTAAACACAACTTTGTAATTGTTCACTAATGTAAAAGCAAGAGCACTAGAAGGGATTTTCATAAGATCCATCACATACCTTGGAATCTTAGTGTACATAATAGAGAAAGGACTCTTCCTAGTCGACCTATTAACTAAGCTCTTATAAGCAAACTCAGCTTGTGCCAATTCAAAGTCCCAGATTACCTAAAGAGCGGTTCACCACTTCCATTTGACCATCGTTTTGGGGATGTGCTGTGCTAGAAAACTTTAAGTTAGTCTTAAATCTCTTCCAAAAAGTTAACCAAGAAGATGGTAAGAATTTACTGTTCTTATCAAAAGTAATGGATATAGAAACCCAATGTAGATGAACAACCTCTCAGAAGAATAACTTAGCAACATGGTGAGCATATGTGGTGTTTCAGCATGGAATAAAGTGCGACATCTTTGAAAATTGATCAATCACCACAAAAACTTAATCACTACCTCACTATGTTCTAGGTAAACCTAACAAAAAATCCATAGATAAATCATCCCATAGAGCATTAAGAATAGATAACGGCATATATAAACCAGTGTTTTGTGATTTCTCCTTACTTATTTAACAAATTGGACATCTTTGCACAAATTTTCTAGCATCTGTTTTTAGTTACGGCTAATAGTAACATTCTTTCAAAGCAGAAATTATCTTGTCCATCCCTACATGACAACTTAAGTCATTGGAATGCATATCCCTCAGTAGCTTGTCACGGAACGAACTATTGGGGCTTTATAACCTGCTCCCTTTAAACAAATACCCATCTTAAATGAAGCATTTGCCTAAGGGCTGGTTTAATTGGTGTCTAGTCTATACATCCCCAAAATCAACATCATTCTTATACAACTCCTTGAATGGTTCAAAACTTAGAATTTCGGCAAAAAAGGTAACAAGTAAAGTGAAATGACGGCTTATGTGTCTGCTCTCTGGTTAGTAATTCTAGATTTATGAATTATAACTTAATTAAACCTTTCAAGGTAATCTGCCCACCTAGCCAACTTGCAATCAACATGCTTTTTCCCAAAGAAGTGCTTAAGAGATTGATGGTCGGAATAAATAATGAACTCCTTAGGTAAAAGATAAGCCTTGCACGTTTTATGAGCACGGTGCATAGCATAGAGTTCTTGTTGATATGTTGACCACTTATGTTCGGCATCGCTTTATTTGTCACTAAAGAATGCACCAGGCCTCTCTCTTAAGAAAGAAGATCCCCAATGCCAATTCCACTTACATCACATTTGAGTTCAAATGTCTTATCAAAGTTAGGTAAAGATGAAATAGGTTTTGTAGATAACTTTTCCTTGATTAATTTGAAGCTACGATTCACAGTATTTCCACATTGAAATCTACCTTTCTTCAGGCAATCAGTAATAGGGGCCACCATAGTGCTAAAGTTCCTTATAAACCTACGATAAAAGGTTGCTAGGCTATGAAAACTCCTCACCTCAGTTAAGGTCTTAGGAATAGGCCATTCTTAGATAGCTTTCACTTTCTTTTCACCAACATGAATACCCTTACTACTTACAACAAATCCTAAGAATACTAAGTTGTTTAAAAAATATACACTTCTTTAAGTTGATAAACAGTTTGTTCTTCCTTAACACACATAGAACTTGCTTAATATGTCAAAGTGCTCCTTTACACTCTTACTATAAATTAGAATATCATTAAAATAGACAACAACAAAGTGAGATATAAATGGTTTGAGTACTTTGGTCATAAAGTGCATGAATGTACTTGGCGCATTAGACAAGGCGAAGAGTATAACTACTCATATAGCCTATCCTTTGTCTTGAAAGTTATCTTCCATTCATCTTAACTGACCCTAAAATGTATTCAGTTTCTACCTCTCAAGTGTAAGGGGATGGTAGTAGTTTTACTCGGTGAGAACCGAGGTCATCTTTATAAGGAGGGATTTGTCAATAGCTCTAGACTTGTTCTCTTAGTTAGTAGGTGAACCTAAGTTAATCTAAACTAACTTTAGGTTTATAGGATGCTTGATTATGGTATGAGTTAAGAATGATGGATTGAAGGAATTGTGATATTAAATTAAGATGAAAATATTAAAAATAAAATAACTAAGATAATCTTAGCTTTGAACCAAATTTGGTAGTGGGATAGTGGTGGTTAACTCAAACATATTGATAACTCAACCTAGCAATTGCACATGTGTTGCTAGGCCGAAAGATATTCCATTAAAACCTAATTTATAGAATTCAAGGTAAGTGGACGCTTTTGAAATTAGTATCAGACTCACTAGCACATTGAATCGAACACCTAGCGTGCACGTGCGCTAATTTGTAACTAGGCTTTTATTGTAATAGAGGTGAATCGATTTCTTAAGAAAACCTCAAGTTATGGTTTTAGGAAAATAGGTTCCAAATCACTAGACCATTAAATCAAATACCCGGTATGCACGAGTGGCCATCCATAACCAAGCTATGATTAACATGGGTGATTTGATTTCGTAAGAAAACCTAATTTGGGTTTTAGAAAATATGTTTCTAACTCACTAGGACATTAAACCAAACATTGGTGTGCACAAATGAAAACTTGTAACCAAGCTATGGTTATAACTTGGGTGAGTTAATTTTGAAAGAACCTTAGCTTACTATTAGATTCCAATTAGAAATCAAAATATATTTCATTGAAAAATATTCTTTTACATTTGAGTTCAACAAACTATCACACCACCTTCAATGGCTTGAAGCTAAGAAGCTGACCTAGCCTAGCATGCTTAAAGTGAAACTAAAACTTTGAGTAGAAAAATAAACTTGCAAACCATCCATTAATGTAAAACTAAAGGCGAAAACAAGAAGAAAATATTTAAGACTAAAGAAACAAAAGGAGAACAAAAAAAAAAAAAAAAGAAGAAATCTGAAACTTAAAGCTTGGAATTCAAAATAACAAATGCAAGTCACTTACAACACGAAACCCTAGGGCAAAGAATTGAGGAATCACCAAATGAAACTTCAACTAACCCTAATGCTTAAAACGTAATGTAGCTAATCCCTAGAATGTCAGAAATTTGGTCTATTTATAGGCTTACAAGAATTAAGGGTAAAAAGGTAAATTATAATTAAATGAAACACCAATAGTTTGCTGGAAAAGAAGTCACAGGAGCCCAAGAAAGGTTGGCGTGCGCCCACGCCAATTATAGCCAAGTGTTCGATAAAAGTCCATAAAGAAGGACTAGCAAAAACGGGTCTCGGCGGGCGCCCACAGCATACACAGGCGTGTGCCGACCGTGGCTTGCACCTAACACAAATATTTCTCGTGCACCCACTATGGCGTGCACCCAAAAATCTTCTTAGTCATGATCCCACAGCAAGCTCATTAGGTCTTTAATTGGTCTACACGTTTAAGCTCCCAAACTGCCTTTCTTGGATTGTTTACTTTCCATTTCCCTACAAAACACACAGTAACAAAATAATTAACAAACGTATGATGAAGAGTGGATTTGATAAAATGTTCAAAATAAGGATGTGAAATGAGGTTAAAATTAACAATGATTATGAGCAATCGCATCTCCTAAACGAATTCTAATTTAGTGATAACCACTCTGCATATCTATCTTCGTGAATATCTTGGCACTACTTGATTGATCAAGCAAATCATTAAGTCTAGGGATTGGAAATTGATACCTTACTATTATTTTGTTGATAGTGTAACTATCCACACACATCCTCCAACTCCCATCTTTCTTAGGAGTGAGTAAGGTAGGTAGAGCATGAGAGCTAATGCTCTCTCATTTGTTCTCCCTCAAGATCTCATTCTCCTTGGGACTCATGTGGCAATGGGGTAGATTTAGCAAGCTAGCTTCAGGAACAAAATCAATGTGATGTTGTATATCTTGCATTAGAGGTAATTATGTTAGCTCTACAACTGGATCACTAAATTTTCCCAATAATCCTTGAACTTCCTCACGTACAGGCTGTATAGGTTATTCTTTTCCCTTTATGATTAGAAAAATACAAGTTTTGGCATCCTTCATGCCCTGCACAAACTCATCCTTATTAAAAGCCATGGAGAACAATGCCTTCTCCTCCATTTTCAAAATAGTTGTATTCCTTTGAGTTAGAACAACTACTATCTTCTTGTGATTCCATGAAAATGAATAAGAGTTGTCTTTTCCATTGTGGGTTGCATCCACATCATATTGCTAAGGTTGGCCAAGTAGCACATGACATGCATCCATCTACACAATGTCATATAGCACATCAGATTTATAATATTTTCCCAAAGACAGAGGTAAGAGACATTGTTGAGTGATCCTCACATTAGGCCCCTTTTAAATTCACCCAATGTTGTAAGGGTGAGGATGTAGTTGTGTTTTCAATTTGAGGTGATCTACAAGAATTTAAGAAACCAAGTTGTCACTATTAGAATTGTCTATCACAAGGCGACACACATTAGAACTAACAGAACACTTACTTTCAAGGATCCACTTATGTTGTGTTTCATCAGGCTATATTAGTGTATATAATAGCCTCTTTAATGACACATAGCAACTCCTTACCACCTTCCTCAGCCACCTCTAAGTTGGCATTTTCTTTCACTACTTCTTCTTTATCATTGTCTTCCTCATACTTAGGTTGGGTGATATTAGTGTGCTTGTGTCCAGGGCAGTCACTAGACTTGTGCCTACCTCATTGCACTTGAAACAGTGAATCCTTTAGTTGTTTCTTATTTTTCTTCTCTATTCAATTCTAACCTCTTAGTTTCTTTTCCATGAATCTGCTATTTTGCTTTCAGTGTCACTTGAACAAGCCTTATTGCTAGACATAAACTACTAGTTCAAGGGACCTCTTAGTGTCCTCCTCAATTACATGACACATTTAGCCCTTAAATCTAGATTTTGAGCTCAATCAACTGACCATATGGTTTGCATGGCCAAATGATCCTGCACCCCCTAATTCAGTCAATTGACATAACGTGCAACTTGCTAGTCCTCAATCTCATTTAGATTGCACTTGGATTGCAAAATGCTAGAACTTTTTAGTATAAGCAGCTACAGTTTGTGTACCTTAACAACAATTTTGCAATTATTGAAATAGTGTTTATTCATAGTGGTGAGGTAGAAATCTGCTCTTCAAGAGAGCTTTCATCTAGGCCCAATTCCTCAAAATGAGCTGCCCTCTCATTCAGAGTAGCTCTTGATAGCACTACCACCATGCACTGGCGCCACTTTTTATTTTTTAGGCCATAAAATCTACCTTCGATTCTAGTTCAACATGCATAATGTCAAAGAAATGTTCTACCCTATAAATCCAATCGAGAAATTCCTCTAAATCAACAACCTCGTTGAAAGTGGGAAGATTTGCTTTAACTTTATAAGTATCTTATTGTCGTGCTGCAATCCTTCTTCTTGGTCGCTGTTTAGTTTCATACTTCTTTTCAAAATCCTTATCCAAATCCTTTGCTAGAGGTACCTCGTTATCCTCTCGTTGATTCCTAACACACCTCGTGAGTATAGGGACTACTCATGGTGCAGTAGGATTATTGACTTGCATTCCCTTAATTAGTTCAGTTAGAGTTTCCATATTTCTGGCCATCTTTTCCATGTGTTGTTTTACTCTTGAATGTTGGTCTTTTTAATTACCTCATTGCCCAGCCATCTTAAGACCGGCTTTGATACCAGCACAAAGCATTGATAGGTCATGATCTCGTTCATGATGGCACAAGAATGTTGATATCGTTCAACGAGAAGAAAAACAAAATAACAAGAACTCAGTCTAAACCAATTAAGAAATAAAAGAAAATCTAAACTAATTAGAAAATAAAATAAAATAGTTCTAATTAGTGCTGAAAGTGTTAGTTCGCTAGTGTCCTAATCACTTTCTTACTTACTTAGATATGCAAGAGCTTCTGCCTAATCTGTTTTTCAATCCTGCTTGCTTAGGGCTTTGAGCAAAATGTTTGTATGTCTTAACGGGTAGAAAAGACTGCCAAACGGCCCTGGCTAAGAGTTTTGCTTGTCTAGCTGGGCAAATGTTTGCCTAAGGACCGAGGCAATCATTTTTGCCCGTTTGACTTGCTAGAAGAGTTGTTCGACCAGAAAATCTATAAATAGGGGCTTCCTCTCCTCATTTTTCATTCAGTCAACATATGGCGCATTTAGAGCTCTTAAGGTGAGGCAAGAGCTTCTCTTTTTAGAAAAAAAACCCGCATTGGTATAATTTTCTCTCTCTAAAAATTTTTTATTTTGTTTTTTAATTCAATGTATTTGCATAATTAGAATAGAATATTTTTAATAGTGTAAATAAAATATTTTGTCAATGAAAGGTACTCGGATTATAATTTAAGTTCGGGCTGGAACTGGCACATGATATTGACCAGATTTACCCAAGATAAATTTTATAAAATTTTACACACTATACTACCATGCCATACCACGCTATAACATCATTCTATTATGCTATGATATCATGTTTTCTATGTCATGTCATGTCATAACATCACATTACCATGCCAAGTCATGCCAAACATCATATGTGCCATGCTATATCATCTCTACCATGTTATAATACCATGTCATTGTCATCATATATCATTGCCATGCTATGCCATGCTATGACCATGCTATGCCATTGACCGCGTCTAGAAAGTGCGTCTAAACTAACCTCCAAGTGCAAGGGTGTGCGGTGTAGTTTTAACTTAGTGAGTCTGAGGTTGAATTCACAGGAAACGTTAGTCTTTAGTTTCTAGGTTGCAATGGAAATTTTAAGTTTAAATTCAAAGAGAAGTTTAAGGTTTGTTGAATACTAAATTCTAGGGTTTTCAAATTTTTTTTTTTAAATTAAAAATAAAGAACAAACTAACAATTAATTAAAGGAATTTAGAAAATAAAGTTTTTGTTTTCGTTTTTAGCAAAAATAAAATTTCTACTAAGAAAATTCACCGAAGCATAAAATTGCATGAAATAGACGAATCCAAAATTTCAAACCAATCAATTAACTAACTCAAGAATTAATTCAACTAACAATCACAATATTGAAATGATTCTTGATTCAACTTTCAATTTCGAGTGGTTTATCACTTCACAATGAGATGTGTTAAACACTACAATCTAAAGTTCACGTGAAAGGAATAATAGATTAGAAAGATGTCTTTGTTAGGGTTTTTAATTTCCCAATAATCAGTTTTATATTCTCATTTAGGATTATAAAACTGGAAAAATATTTTGTGAAAACATTTGGATTCAAATCCAATTTTTAGTTCGTTCAAAAATGTTAAACAAGTTTTAATCAAAAATCTTTACTAGTGATTACAGTTTACTAGTGATTACAGAGAATATAGTCAAAGATTTTTGTTTTCGAAAGTTTTTGAAACAAACAAAATCAGATTTGAAAGTTGTAAATCCCTACGCATGACTTTTCATAAACTATGCGAAAGGTTTACGCACATTCCATTGTTTGTAATCACCCACCCTTGCTTGATTTGTTGAATCAAGAAACTAGGGTTTATGCTAACATGCTTTTAAGAGAAATGAAATTGAATACAATGCACATAAATCACAGATCTAAAGAATAAAACGAAGAGATAATATTATTAAAGTGAAAAGTGAAATAAAATGTACTCTGAAATTGAATCCGAAACGTAATAATGGATGATAACAGTAGTAACGAATCATACGCAAACTCCACAAAGCTTTAAAAACATTTCTTGAACATTGAAAATTTCTCTAAAAGCTTTCTAAAACTCTCAAGAAATATGAAAAACTAAAGTAGGGTGGATCTATTGTGGCCATACATCATAATATATATATATATATATATATCCTAACAAAAAACCCTAAAAGGAACTGAAATAAATTTGCGCGGCCACACATTATGGTCCGGACCACCCGACAGGGTGTTCGGACCACATAACCTATTCTTCTCAGGTTCTGCTTCCTCCTTCATGTTGAGTCTTGGACCTAGTTCGGACCATTTGAGGGGGTGTCTGGGCCACAGTGTCCTATTTATCCTCTAGGTCACTTTCATCGCTACTAATTTCGATTATTTCACCATTTTCCCTGCAATTAAGAAAATAAACAGCATAAATATTAAAATAATAACAAAACTCCAAAATTAGTTACCTAAATACATGAACAAATGTCAAAATGTGGAGTTTGTAATTACACTTTTCAAGTGTAATCAAACCCCTTAACTTGAGCATTGCTAGTCCTTAGTAATGCCTCTATTGAAATGAAATGAAACTACTATCCTATTGCTCTTTTCGTTGGAAACACGGCTACACTTAGCTACATGCAGCAAGCCTTTTAAACCCCTGGGTTTCCTGTAGTAGATGAGTGAAGTCTCGTGAGGGTTTGCAGTGAATTTGCCCACAAAATTCCTAAACTAATCCAATGGATGGTAATTATCATTTCAACAACTCCTGATTTAAAATGTCATATAAAATCTCCCAATGTGTATTTAACTCACCTACTTTTCAACCATCTCATTTCAAACATGCCAATTCATATCATTCAATCAAAATAGTGATCAAACATACTCAAAAGACTGCGGTCTCGACTTCAAATCTCACCAAGTTGTTCACTCAATTAGAATACAGTCACTCAAGAAAGGTTAGTCTCCTGGTTCATGCAAGATTGCAATATCAAATAAATGCAATAAACCCAATCAAGAGATGACTCAAAGAATTAAAGCATAGAGTGTTTCATAGCTTCATGAATGGAATGTATCAATGCTTCAACATGACAACTACCATCGATCACATGAAATAAATCAATGCCCTTCTAAGTGTCTTTCACCTAAAGTCCATTAGGTCTTTACTAGGTTGTAACTTGGCCAAAGGGGTATTGGATAGGCAAATAAAGGATAGGGAAAATCAAAGTGCATGTCTAAGGATAGTGCAATGCAATATTCCCCCTCCCCCAACTTTTCCTTTTATACACTTCTTGAGAACCCAACAATGAAGCTCAATTAATTTTCTCTCCTTTTTTTTTTTTACTTTTTTTTTTCAATGGGACCAATAATAAACTTTTGAAATAATAGATCCCCCCATTTTTTTTTTAAAATTACCACAATTTCCCATTGCAAATTCCTCTTTTATTGACCTTTGTAGAATTGCACCAAAATCCTAAGACATGCCAGGGTTGGTTTGCCTATACGTCTAAGGTTAAAATGGTCACAAATGTGGCTAATCAAGAAAGAAAAATTTTATTTATTATTTCATTTATTTAAAGGCTTCAAAATGGCTCCAAGGGTTATGTAAATCAAAGGAGAGTTTCAGGCCTTCAAATATAAGAAAGAAGGCCTAATTTCACTTTCTAGGTTAATAACACTTTATCAGAAACACTAATCTATACATGTAAATCAATAAATAGCGTCTTGTGCATTTAATACCAAAGTAAGTTAATGTAATGAAGCTATTCAAAGAAAGTGAGATGAAAGAATTTAAAAAGATTATTGTAATACTCTCAAGAACAAAAAGTTAGGCTCAAAAGCTCACATAATGTAGGGTTTTAAGTCTCCACCTATGTCTTAGCATAGTTGAATGACTAAATCTCATAAATTCCAATCCTTGACACATTTTTAACTCAATGATTTTAAGTGATAAGTTTGCAACACATTAGAAAATTTCATAATCAAATTTTAAATTAAGTTCCCCATTCAAAATTGAAATCAAATCATTTGTTATTTACATGAATCATACCATCATTGGCTTAAATCCTAAAACATTCACTGGTCACTAATGTGCCATGGGTGACATAAACACATGACCACCCCCCCAACTTAAGATGCACATTGTCCCCAATGTGTGGAAAAAAACAATGGTGAAAAGGTAAGGTAAATATGTGGTGTGCATATGTCATGGTTCCCCTCAACTAAGGTTCAGTTAAATAATGATGCCAATGAAATAACATAAATAAAGTAACAGAATAATGAAATTAGTATAAAAGAAATGAAAAGAAGGGATTAAGAATTACCTCATGTTGGCTTCAAATTGATCTAATGCATTACGAAAGTCATAAATAGATTATAGTGAAATCCCAAAGTCATCATGTTGGTTTGACTCGCTGGAACTGTCATCGCTCTCACTAGACTCATTGTCAGTGTTATAACCCTCATCAGACTCATTCTCGGTGCCAGTACTATCAGTGTCAAGCACGTATTTTGGTGGTGGCATGTCACGCCCTGGATCTCATGACCCGAGGGGTGAGTGATAAACACACATAACATGCACTAATATAACCAATCCCATAATCAGAGCAACGCAACATAAGCTAGTGAGCCCAAGACATAAGATAGAATAACATAAGTTTAACCTTGACTATTGCCATGTCACCAACCACATACACCATTCCCAAATTACATAACTTAGGCCTTATGGCCATTACAACCAAATTGAAAGAGTTCATAAATGTATAACGTTACAATTCCCAAAAGAAATTTAAACTAGATGACCAAGAGCTTTGATAAGCTTGGTAGGGCTCATGCATAACCTCCTAGTCCCAACACATCAACCCACTTGATTGTTATTGCTTGTACCTGCATCAAAGTCTGTAGGGATGTGAGCACGGGTCCACTTGTGCCCACAAGTCTCAAATAAACATATATGATATGTATTCCACACATGCAAGTATTTTATGATGTATCTAGTTACCACCTATACTCTAAAATCAAAATCATTCATTGACATCACCAATTTAGACTATACGCCTTTATACACAACAATATTGTAAAAAGAAATTCAATTCCAACCAATACTTAATCTCTAGATTCTCATTCTTAAGTCTCAAATCACATTTCAATTCACTTTTTAATGTTTAATCAAAATGGACCACATAACCATATTTACAATTTCTATTGACATTCAACAACATCACAATGTAACATTCAATTCCAAATAATCTTCATTTTTAAATTTCCTAACATTACATCTAGTCACATTCCCAACCACATTATCACAAATTCAACATTTAATCATGTATTCACATCCATATTATCACATTCCAACAATCCATCACACAACCATAGTCACACAATTCATCGGGGGTTGGGTGTATACACAATACCATCTTTTATGGGTCTAGACCCAATGGAAACGGCAAACCAAACACCATCATTTAGGATCACAATCCAAGGTCATGGGTAACCCATACACTCACAATGTTGTGGGCTACTAACCCACTGGCATTGACACTAAACCCTGCGCAGGTTCCGGGACTCTCAACCCGAGGGTAATCTCAAACCCTTCCTGTTTACCACACCCCACCACGGCCCCCGTCACACAAACAATCATTCATCATATCACATCTCATCATTCACAAGTCCACATTCAACATTATATACTTTTCCACAACTCAAATCCACATTCCGGTTCATTCCAGGATTCATTACATAACAACATTTATTAAGCATCATTAAACATTTAACATCTTTCATTGTTATGAACATGAGTTCCCTTTGCCAAATCACAATTCATTAAAGCAATCACAAGTTCATACACTTCAACATTTAGTTTACATTAAGACATATTCACAATTCTATTTGTTTAAGACCCTTATCTCAAAGTAGGCTTCCAATTCATTTCATTCATGGTAGCAAGCATTCCCCTTTACAAGCTTAATCCCATAGGTTTAAGATAATCAACCCTTAATCACTTTTAAGAGCTCATTTCCATTTTAAAATCCATGCAATTAATCAAATAAAAGTTCTACACATAAACATGTTACCAATCCCTTTATAA
Source organism: Vitellaria paradoxa (assembly GCA_019916065.1). Lineage (NCBI taxonomy): Eukaryota > Viridiplantae > Streptophyta > Magnoliopsida > Ericales > Sapotaceae > Vitellaria > Vitellaria paradoxa. Next base: position 36,506,239 of record CM034233.1, on the reverse strand, counting down.
TCCTAAGGTAGGAAGTCAAGTTAAGAAAAATCAGGAAATGTGTTCTGGTCTCTGTGGGCGCCCCTCCAAAAGTTCATGGGCGCCCCTGAGGGGTCATGGGCTCCCCACATAAGAGCATGGGCGCCCCTCAAGGACCATGGGCGCCCCACCAAAACCCATGGGCGCCCCTCTGTTGCCCAGAAGGTCACTTTGCTCCGGTTCAAACTTTAAGCCATGTTTTTAGGTTCCAAACTTTACCCAATCCAATATCCAACCTAATACCTTATTTTCTTGGGTTTTCTAGGACCTAGAAGACTCTCAAAAGTCCATCAAAACAAAATTTAATCCATTCATTTCTTCAATACAAAAATCTAGCTCCAACATATACCTATATATACACACAACCATTCATCCACACAAACTCCACTTCCAAGGTTTCCAAATCTTAAATAAATTTCATAGAAGTGTTTACTAGCTCAAATACATCTCATATATGCTAAAATGAGACTAGAAATCCCTACCTTGAGTGGTAAAAAGATAGATCAAAATAAAGGTGTCTTGAGCTTCCAAACTCTCAAACTTTGATGGCTCCAATCTTCTCCCTCGTTGATCAAAACTAAAAATGAATAACATAGGAAGGTTTCTTAGGGTTCTAATTTCAATCTTGTAAAAGGAATTTGAATTCCATGAAGGTTTGGAAGACCTACCTTTGAAATCCTCTACTGGTGGTTTTCTTCTTCTCCTTTGTTCTTCTCACCCGATTCTCTCTCTTTCAAGGCATTTCTCTCTCATCAAATCAATCTAAAATATATATATAACAATATTTTTAATCCCCAAACAGTCATCCTCAGGTCTCCCCTCACCCCTAGCTAGTATAGGTGCCTATAGGGTTAAGTCTCGGCCTTCCAACCAGAGAACACCCTTCTGCTGATTTTCTGTACAAGTGGGGCGCCCATCATGGACCATAGGCACCCGTCTTAGACTCATGGGCGCCCCTCCCCTACCTTGGGCGCCCCTCCTTTACCTTGGGCGCCCCTCTGTATGCCCCCGAGTCAAAATGTTGACTTTTGAGCTATTTTACCCAATTCTTCCAAAATTCACACCCCCAAGTCATCTTTAATGACTAAACTTACTTAATTAACATACGAACATGCCCAAAACATGTTAAAACCATCAAATTATATTAACATGAAAATTCGGGGTATTACATGGCATATCTTGGTAATTAGAAGGTGGACTCTTCTCAGATTTTACTTTGGTTTTAGTGTCAGTGTCATAAGTAGGTGCGTCAGACCACTCATCATATATGGTTATTTTAGCCCATTCCATTTGTAAAAGGAGATCAAGGTCAACTTTATCCCACCCCTGCCCCTCAAGGAATTGGTAAGGTGTAATATGAACAAGGGGAGGAAAAATTAGTGGCAAAGGTAATGAGTTACTCTCTAGGAAACACTCGTCAGGCCACGTGTCCAAATCAACCTCTGAACTCTCTGAGTCACTCTCTTCACTGGACATATAAAGTGTAAATTCCCACTTACGTTTCCTACCAATTAAAGTTTTAGGATTTACCTTCTGATTATGTTTTTCCTCATTAGAACCAAACATGATGTACCTGTTCTTACAAAGAATATAGAAATAGAGTTTAAGAATATAAATAACAATTTGTTCCAACATAAAGCCATAGCAATATTCAGCACAGATAGAAAAGGAAATAAATTAAGAAAGATAACAAAAAGAAAATACAGAGTAAAAGCAATTAATTAACAATAAAGTATCACATCAAAATAGTTAAGATCTCTATACATCAGTACAAGCTACTAAAATTAAGTACAGGGTTTTAGGAATATCAAATGAAGCAGTGAAACTAAATCCTAAACTCTAAAAAAGAAAACAATAATCAAAAAGAAAATAAGTATCCAGTCACTGTGGAGGTGGATATGACTCTCTGATGTGATCTAGAATGCTCTGTAGAATGTGACCCTGCATCTGCTAGGTCTGATGAATGCATAGTAGGAGCTGGTGGTAATCGTTTTGGTTCTGCTCTAGATGACTAATACGCTCAGCCAAAGCTCCAATTTGGGCAGCTAATTCTGTAGTACCTCATGCTCTTCCTGCTCTTCCTCCTCTGGGGCCTATGATGGTCCACCCTTCTCTTCTGGCTCCTCTGTCTTTCTTTTTTTCTTCTTCTTTCACATTAAACCTGAGGATTTGGAGTAAGATGTGATGTTGAAGGGCTATAATTCTGAGGCTATGGGTATATCATCAGTAATTTGGGCCCCTTTTCTCCTGAAGATCTCTATAAGAGCCCCTCCAAAAAGTAAGGCAACTAAGGCTCTAGGGTGCTCATAGGTGTATGCCACTTGGTGCTAGATATATGAGGGTAAATCAATGGTCATTCCCATCCCAAAGGCATAGATCAGGTGAGCCCTAAGTGGATTACAATTTGAATTCCTATTCCGGGGCAACAGGTTTGTGTAAGAAGACATGTGGAGTGCCCAGTATTTATCTTTAAATGCTGAAACTAGCTTCCTATACTCCCCAGTCTACTCCTAGTCCTCAAATAGAATCTTTGATGCTATGATGGGTAGTCGTGGGGTACCATTAGCAGGATAGGTGAACTCTGGGTTTTGGACTCGAGGTAACTGGAAGACTTGGGCAAAATCATCAGGTGTGACTGTAATCTCAGCCACCCAGACCCAGCTAATGATCCTTTCTCTACCTCTTCTCCTGATAATGGAGCCCTTTCTAACATTGGCTAAGAATTCCTTAACTACATCAACTATACAATATGCGTGGAATCTAGCAATATTGAGCCACTGCTGCTCCTCAAAATTCTGCTCCAACATAAATTCCTCACACCTAAAGTGGTCTATTTGCCAAAAACGCTCTATTACCATGAGTTTATGCCCCCATATATCATCATACTTATGTTCAACTTCTTCCCTCCAAAATCAGTTTCTATCAAAGGATGTGGACCTTAGGTGTCTATTGGCATTTCGTTTGACTCGTGGGGCCATGGTAGCTATAAAAACACACAAAGAAGATATTAAATTAATCAAATATTCAAGACCTATGACTACACAAGTTTAGTGGCCCACGTCTATTAACAAAAATGGAAATAGAAAACCATAGTGAATGAGTCCAAGTGATAGTCCAGGTGGCCATACAACATCCACCATGGAGGGGTCCATTTTCATAAGAAAATAATTTGATTAAGAAATTCTGAAGACAAAGTGAATAAGAAACTTTTGAAATTGATAAGTCAAAAACGAACAAGAATTTTGGGGTCCAGGAGACCCATGGACCCAAATGAAGACCTAGGTGTAAATGATGTTGGGGTGTGAAGAAATTCACTTAAAGTGAGCAATTTCTACTTACCCACTATTTGAAATCCAAAATAGCACTCAAACTTGAAAGAAATTTGGAACCCTCGATGCAATTGAGCTTGGGTTCAACAAAATGGGTAAAAATAGCTACCTAGGGTTTAAGATGGGGAAGAAGCTTACCTTTAACCGATTGGATGAAGAAATTGAAGTGAAATATTGATTAATAAGCTTCAGGGTGGCTTAAACATGAAGAAGTCCACAGAAAGGTGAAGAGAAATTGAGAGGAGATGAAGTTGAATAGGAAAAAATGTAGTTTAAAATAGCCGAAGGGCTTCTTTAAAGGATCGCAGGGTCCGGACCACCCGTAGAGGGTCCGGACCACAAAATGGTTAGCTTCTATTTTTTTTTTCACAACAAACACACCGTGGTCCGGACCGCAGAACTGTATATTTGAAAATTGTCTTTGTTTTTCTTTCTAAAATAAAAAATGACTCAAACTCACAATTAAAAACCTTAAACAAGGTAAAGATTAAAATCTATCCTAGCCCTAAATATGGTACAATTACAACACTATGCTAATTGTGGATTACTCATAGGGTGGAGGATCTAGAAGATCCCACGATTCAACCAAACCAATGAAATTTTCTAAATAGGGTTTAAGTCTATGCCCATTAACTTTAAATCTATTCCTATTTTTTGGATTTTCTATTTCAACTGCCCCATGTTCAGAAACATGTTTCACAATAAATGGGCTAGACCACTTGGATTGCAATTTTCCAGGAAATAAATGAAGTCTTGATCGCTAAAGAAGTACTTTTTGACCCTCATGAAAGGAACGTCTCACAATATGTTGGTCATGTACTTTCTTCATCTTTTCTTTAGAAAATTGAGCATTCTCATAGGCATCATTTCTTAATTCCTCCATTTCTGCAATCTGAAGTTTACGGTAAAGCTTAGCCTCATCGATATTAGCGTTGAATTTTTTAATGGCCCAATATGCCTTATGTTCTAATTCAACAGGTAAATGGCATGGCTTCCCATAAACTAATCTGTATGGTGACATCCCTAGGGTTATTGTATAAGCTGTACAATATGCCCATAGAGAGTCAATCAATTATAGTGACCAGTCCTTGCGATTAGGGTTAACTGTTTTCTCAAAAATCTGTTTTATCTCTCTATTAGCAAGTTCTACTTGGCCACTTATCTGTGGGTGATAGGATATACCAACTTTATGAACTACACCATATTTGAGCAATAGTGTTCGCACAGGTTGATTGTAGAAATGTTTTCCTCCATCACTAATAATTGCTCTAGGTACTCCAAAACACAAGAAAATATTCTTGTGGAGGAATTTAAGCACGACTTTATGATGATTAGTTCTAGTGGCAATTGCCTCAACCCATTTAGACACATAATTAACCCCAAGTAAGATATATTCATACCCATTGAAATTGGGAAAGGACCCATGAAATCTATCCCCCAACAATCAAACACCTCTAAAACAAGAATAGGGGATAAGGGCATCATGTTTCTACGTGTTATACTCCCCAAGCATTGGCATCTATCACATGTGGTGCAAAAATGATGGACATCTTTAAATAACGAAGGCCAATAGAATCCACATTAAAGGATTTTTTCGGTTCTTTTATTTGTGGAAAAATGACCTCCACAAGCTTGGGTATGGTAGAACCCACGTATGCTAGGTACTTCCCACTCAGGGATACAATGTCTAATCACTTGATTGGGGCAATACTTGAATAAGTAGGGATCATCCCAAAAGAAAACTTTAACATTCTGTAAGAATTTCTATTGTTCCTTATAGCTCCATTCATTTAGGATTTTTCCTGTCACTAAGTAATTAGCAATATTAGCATATCAAAGGAGGGTTGGAGGCTATTATTGCTTCTATGTTAAACAATTGTTCATCCGGGAAGCTATCATTTATTTGAGTTTCATCATATGGGTAAGCTTCTACCAGTAAGTGTGACAAGTGATCCCCTACTACATTCTCAACACCTTTCTTATCTTTTATTTCAAGGTCAAACTCTTGCAAAAGTAAAATCCAACATATTAACCTTGGTTTGGCCTTTTGCTTGGTCAATAAGTATTTAAGAGCTGAATGATCAGTGAATACTATAACTATTGAACCAATGAGATAAGAATGAAATTTCTCAAGGGTAAAGACAACTGCTAGCAATTCTTTTTCACTTGTCATATTATTTTTCTGCACATCATCATTTAGAGTTTTACTTGTATAGTAAATAACATGTACCTTTTTGTCTTTCATTTGTCCTAGCACAGCTTCAATGGCATGGTCACGTGCATCACACATAAGTTCAAAGAGAAGTGACCAATCAGGAGGTTGAAGTATAGGAATACCTTGACAATTTCTTCTACCATTTCACTAAAAATACTAATCATGCAGTGCTGAAAGGTAGCAGGAGCATTACACAGGCCAAAGGGCATCCTCTTGTATGCAAAGGTACCAAAAGGACAAGTAAAAGTGGTTTTTAGCTTGATCCTCTAAAGCAACCTCTATTTAATTATAGCCCGAATAGCCATCCAAAAAGCAATAGTAAGCTACTCTTTCTAGAACTTGATCTAAGAATGGAAGAGGAAAGTGATATTTTCTTGTAACTACATTGAGCTTTCTATAGTCAATGCACACTCACCAACCAGTTTGTATTTGAGTTGGAACCAACTCATTATTCTTATTCTGAACTACTGTAACTCCTGATTTCTTAGGAACTACCTGTGTAGGACTCACCCATTTAGAATCAGAGATAGGATAAATTATTCCTACATCTAGTAGTTTCCAAACTTCAGCTCTAACTACTCCCTTCATGTTCAGATTGAGTCCTTTTTGTATTTGACGAACCGGTTTGGCATCATCTTCTAAATATATATGATGTGTGCAAAGGAGAAGACTTATACCCGTTAAGTCTGCTACTAACCATCTCAGAGCTTTCTTATGACCTTTCAAAAGATCAACTAGCATATGCTATTGATGGATAGTCAGTTCTGATGAGATAACTACAAGGTATGTTTCTCTCTCACTTAAAAAAGCGTACTTCAAATTATGGGGTAGGGGTTTCCTATCAGAATTAGGAGCTTTTACTTTTGAGGACTCTACTTTATTTAAAAATGGTCCTAGACTTTCAAAGGCTAGTACCCAATTTCCTACAAACATGATTGGGCACATTTCCAACCAATCAACAATTGCTCCTAATTCATGGTTTGACATTGTGGAATTCAATTTCTCCTTACTAAAGCAAATTTCTTTTTCTAAAGGATCCTTAATGAATTCACAATCCACGTAATCCTGGACTATAGCTTCAACTAAGTTAATTTCTTGTATATCAGGCACCTCTTTTGGTTGTTTGGTAACGTGAAAGATATTAATTTCAAACTCAATATTACCAAAAGACATTTTCATGGACCCATTCCTGTAATTAATTAAAGCATTTGATGTTGCTAAGAATGGTCATCCAAGAATTACTGGTGTTTGATTAGGTGCAAATAAACTAGTGAGTGGTTGGGTGTCTAGGATTATAAAACCTACTGGGAAATAAAAGTTCTCCACTTGTACTAGTACATCATCAAATATACCACGTGGGACTTTAATTGATCGATTTGCAAGTTGTAAAGTCACACGAGAAGTTTTATTTCTCCTAAGCCCAATTGTTCATATACTGAGTAAGGAAGCAAATTCACACTTGCTGCTAAATCAAGCAGTGCTTGACTAATATAGTACTTCCCTATATAACAAGAAATAGTAGGACAACCAGGGTCGTTATATTTCGGGGGAGTACGACATTTTACCATGGCACTTGCTGGCTTAGTGAGGAATGTTTTCTCCTTTACATTAAATCCTTTTTTCACAGTGCATAATTCCTTAAGAAACTTAGCATAAGAAGGGATTTGCTTAATTGCATCAAGAAAAGGTGTATTGATTTTCACGTGTTTGAATACCTCTAGCAATTCAGCTGCTTGGGCTTCTTTCCTAGCTTTCAAGAATCTTTGGGAAAGGGTGCTTTAGGAACATATTCTCTAGGCACTATCATTGGTTCCTCCTCATTTTCTTCCTTCTTTCCCTCTTCCTCTTCCTTTTTATCTTCTTTTGTGGACTCCTCAATTATAATTGGTTGTTTTTCCACCTTCTTACTATCATCCAACATATGCTTAGGTTTCAACTCTTCTCTAGTTTCATCCTCATTAGGATGGATAGTTTTATCTACAATCTTACCACGCCTAAGCATTGTGATTGATTACACTTGAAAAGTGTAAGCGCAAGACCTTTGTTTTAGTTTAAATTCATGCATTTTCTTGTTAAATTCATGTTTTTATTAATTTCTAAAACTAATTATGTTTATTTTTCTTAATTTTAGTGAAAACGACGAAATAAAAGCAATTTGGAGCGTTGAAAATGAAGAAAAAGACAAAGAATAGCTCAAGGTGCAAGTGCTGGAAGGGGGTGTCCGGACACCTTCAGGACACCTTCAGGACACCCGAGTAAAGAGTCCCCCTTGGAGCCTACTACCGTCCGGACACCTTCAGGACACCTGGACACGTGGAAGGCAATTTATTTTCTCGATTTTAGGGCTTTCTCTTGGGGGTTATAAATATCCATTGAACAGCCGTTCTAGGGGACGTCTCATCTTCTTTTCCTCTGACTTTTCAAGAGATTTTTAGGGTTTTAGATTCTTTATTCTTTTCATTCTTTTGGAAGATGATGTCAAGGATTCTAGTTGCCGTTGTTCGGGTTGCTTCAATTTTGTTCGTTGTTCATCGTTCCTTTGATGTGTTGAAGTACAGTATTTGATGTTTTGGTTTTTAATAATAGTTTTTGATTCATTCTTCATCTAGATATCTTATTTATTGAATGTTTATTGTTTTATTTGAATAGATCTTGATATAACATTAGAGTAGGTTATTTTCTTGCAAGTATAAGTTTTTTTTCCAGATTTCTTCTTCTAGAATCTTTGCTTCTTGTTTATTAATAGGTTATTGTGAATGGGTTTTCTAAATATGATAGCATAGGTTTCTTTTCCTTGATTTAACTTCATAGGGAAGGTGGAATGGTTGATTTGTGTTTGTGCTAGGTTTTCGTAGATGAATACGTGAATGCGTAAACATCTACGAAAACTCTTCAAATCTGATTTTTCTATTTTCAAGAATTTTTGAAAATAGAAACTTTTGATCATATTCCGGCAATCACTGATAAAGGTTTTTGAAACTTGAACCTTCTTTAAGAATCTTGAAATTAAAAAAATTTAAGGTTTGAAAACCACAAGTATTCTTACTAAAGAAAAATCTTTCTGATTTCATAATCCATAAGACGTGAATATGAAATTGTGTATTGTGTTTTAAAAGAACTTTAACGAATACATCTTCCAATTAACTTTTCCTTTTGACGTGAAATTTTAATTGGTTATTAAGGCATAAGCATAGATTGTTTACATTCCACCTGAACTTGAATGTTAAATCAAGGGTTTTATTTCATTAAGTTAATTCACTAAATTAATTACTTATTTTTCTTATAATCTTGATTAGGTTAGTAAATTTTCTTCAAATCTTGAATTCTTAATTAGGTATTTAAGAAATTACAAAATCTTTTCATTCAATAGTTTCTTTTTCTTACAACTTTCTTTATTAATTCTTGTTTAAGTTTAATTATGTTTTAAACTTTCCAATTCTTGAATTTAGGTAGAAAACTTTTGAAATTTCCTAGTTTCTTTTGAATTTTGAACATTCTTGATAACCTAGAAACTATAACTTAGGTTCCTTGTGGATTCGACCTCGGACTTACCGAGTTAAAACTACACCGCACACCCTTACACTTGGGGGTTAGTTTAGACGCACATTCTAATAGCGGTCAAGTTTTTGGCGCCGTTGCTGGGGAACGAATCTTAGTTTTTAGGTTATTAGAATCTTAGGATTGATTTTATTTTTTATTTTTTATATAAAAAAATACTTAAAAACCTAAAACTTAAAAATTTCCAAAAATTTCCTAAGTCCCATAGCCTTACTTAGTGGTCCAGACACCTAGGTCTTTGGTTTGGACTATAGTTCATTCATTTAGTTTAACTTTCTTAGCTTATGAGCTTTTAGACTCGTAGTGAAGATAGTCGATTAGAATGTTCTGAGTTTCTAAATCCTCTCTTTGAACTTGAAAATTCTTTAGGAGAATCTCCTAATTTTAGAACCTCTAATCCAACCTTAGAAATGGCTGAGAAACAAGCTGTTGCAGCTAGGCGATCCATGAGGGATATCTTGCAACAGAATAGGCACACTTCGGAATCCTGTATAGTGTGGCCTGAAAACCACACTTTTCATTTTAAACCAGGAATGATCCAATTGTTACCTACTTTCCATGGTATGAATTCTGAAAATCCATACGATCACTTAACTCACTTTAGGAACATTTGTGTCACCATCAAGGATCAGGGATGCCCATTAGAGTTAGTATTCCTTAAGCTCTTCCCATTTTCTCTTTAAGATAAGGCTGCTAGATGATTTGAATTTCTACCATCTAATTCAATTCGCACATGGGATGAAATGCAAGCCAAGTTTCTAAAGAAATTCTTTCCACCTAATAGAACTGATGAAATACAGCATCAGATTTTGAACTTTGCTCCGCAACATGGTGAGATGTTCTACCAAAGCTGGGAGAGATTTAAAACTCTCCTACATTCTTGTCCTCACCATGGTTTTGAGGTTTGGCGTCTAGTAAGTATCTTTTACGGATCACTCACGCCACAATTAAAACAATTTGTGGAGACAATGTATAATGGGCAGTTTTACGATAAAACTCCTGAAGAAGCTTATGAATACTTCAAATTTTTAGTCGAAAATGCACAAACATGGGATACCACGGGATCTCATAATACTCAGAATGCTAGTGGTTCTTCTATTCGAGGTTTGCATCACTTGAATGAAACTGATGACCTTAAGGCCAAACTAGCAATGTTGACTTGAGAAATTGAGACCCTTAAGATTAAAAAGGACACTCCAATATTTGAAGAGCCTATAGTGAATGTCTATTGTGTAGCTTGCGATAGCCAATCTCATAGAACGGATGATTGTCCTAGTATGCCCATGTGTAGAGAAGTTGTGCAGAATCAGTTATCTAGTGAACTCCCTATCCATGCTATAAACCAATACCGACCTCCATATCGTGGACAAAATTTGGGGGGAAATCCGTATTCTGAAACATATAATCCGGTCGTGAGGAACCATCCAAATTTCAGTTGGAGAAATGAGGGAGCTCAAATGCCACAACCTTATCATACTCCATCTCATCCAACTCCTCAGGTTCCAGTCACTAATCCAGGATTGCCTCAGAATGCAGGACCTTCACATTATACTCCATATATTCCCCCAAATAAAAGGTCCATAGAAGAAACACTTCAACAGTTTATGAACACACAATCCACACTTTGGGCTCAAAACAATAGAACTTTGGACGATATTAAGGGGCAATTGACTCTTTTAACTCAAACTTTAACTGCACAACTTAAAGGTCAATTCCCTGCTCAACCACGTCCAAATCCAACAGCCCAAGTGAAAAATGTTGAAGGGTCTTCCAATATGCCTGGCAATATTGAGCAGGTACAAAACATCACGATGCTTAGGAGTGGTAAAACTGTAGATAAAACCATACACCCTAAGATGGTTGAGATTAGGGAAGAGTTGGAACCTAAGCAGATGTTGGAAGATAATAGGAGGGAAGGAAAATAACCTATAATCATGGAAGAAGGGGAGTCTGAGAAAGAGGAAAGGAAGGAAGAAAAAAGGGAGGAACTGAAAGGAAAAGAAGGAGAACCAATGTTAGTACCCAGAGAGTACGTCCCTAAAGCTCCATTCCCTCAAAGGCTCTTAAAAGCTAAGAAAGAAGCTCAAACAGCTGAATTGCTAGAGGTCTTTAAACAAGTGAAAATCAATATACCTCTTTTAGATGCAATTAAGCAAATCCTAGTTTATGCAAAATTCTTGAAAGAGCTATGCACTGTAAAAAGGGGACTAAACGTTAAGGAAAAAGCTGTCCTAACCGAACAAGCAAGTGCTATTCTTCAATGTCGCACTCCCCCGAAATATAAGGACCCAGGTTGTCCTACTATTTCTTACTATATAGGGGAGTTCTTTATTAGTCGGGCACTTCTTGATTTAGGAGCTAGTGTGAACTTACTCCCCTATTCAGTGTATGAACAACTGGGCTTGGGAGAGATAAAACCTACCTGTGTAACTTTACAACTTGCTGATAGATCTATTAAAGTCCCACGCGGCATAGTTGAAGATGTACTGGTGCAAGCGGAAAACTTCTACTTTCCAGTGGATTTTATAATCCTTGATACCCAACCACTCACCAGTTTATCCGCGCCAGACCAGACACCAGTAATTCTTGGACGACCATTCCTAGCAACTTCAAATGCTTTAATTAACTGTAGGAATGGGTCCATGAAGATGTCTTTTGGTAATTTGAGTTTGAAATGAACATTTTTCATGTTACTAAGCAACCAAAAGAGGTGTCTGAGATTCAAGAAGTAGATATAGTCGGGACCATAGTGCAAGATTACATTGATTGTGAATTTTTTGATGATCCTTTAGAAAGGATATTGTGTTGCAATGTGGAGAAGGGAGATCCTATGATCCATGGCAAAGTGAGTAGAATGATCTATGATTACTTAGATGTTTGCCCCATAATGTCTATAGGTAATTGGTTACCAATGTTTGAAAGTTTGGGGCCACTCCTGAATAAAGCTCAATTGTCCAATGAGAAAGCGCCAAGTCCTGATAGGAAACCTTTACCTCCTAGTTTGAAATATACTTTTCTAGGTGAAGGCGAAACATACCCTGTAGTTATTTCCTCTGAATTAACTACTGAACAAGAGTGCACATTGCTAGACCTTCTACAAACCCATAAGAAGGCATTGGGGTGGTCAGTGGCAGACTTAATAGGTATAAGTCCACTCCTTTGCACACATCGTATATATTTGGAAGAGGGTGCCAAGCCAGTCCGACAGATGCAAAGAAGGCTCAATCCTAATATGAAAGAGGTAGTATGGGCTGAGGTATTAAAGTTGCTTGATGTAGGGATAATTTACCCAATTTCTGATTCCCAATGGGTAAGTCCCACTCAAGTAGTACCTAAGAAGTCAGGTATTACTGTAGTTCGAAATGAAAACAATGAGCTAGTCCCAACGCGAGTGCAAACTGGTTGGCGAGTCTCCATTGATTATAGGAAACTCAATGCAGTTACTAGAAAAGACCACTTCCCTCTTCCATTCTTAGATTAGGTTTTGGAAAGAGTGGCTGGACATGTATACTATTGTTTCCTAGATGGCTATTCAGGTTATAATCAAATAGAGGTAGCTTTAGAGGACTAATCCAAAACTATATTCACTTGTCCCTTTGGCACCTTCATGTATAAATGAATGCCGTTTGGCCTGTGTAACGCTCCTGCCACCTTTCAACGCTGCATGATTAGTATATTTAGTGAAATGGTAGAAGAAATTGTCAAAGTCTTTATGGACGATTTCTCTGTTTATGGAGACTCCTTTGAGTAATGTTTACAACACCTTGATCTCGTTTTAACACGATGTGAGGAAAAGAACCTTGTGCTTAATTCGGAAAAGTGTTACTTCATGGTGACACAAGGCATAGTATTAGGGCACATAGTTTCTAAAGATGGCATCCAGGTAGATCAAGCTAAGATAGAACTGATACAAAAGCTTCCCACCCCTCAATCAGTAAAGGATATCAGATCCTTCCTAGGGCATGCTGGGTTCTATCGAAGATTTATTTAGTCATTCAGTGAGATTTCCAGACCCTTGTGTCATTTACTAACACAAGACACCTCATTTGAATGGACTGATCAATGCTAGCAAGCTTTTGATAAACTCAAGGGATGTCTAACTACAGCTCCTATATTACAATCCCCTAACTGGTCACTACCCTTTGAACTCATGTGTGATGCTAGTGACTATGCTATTGGAGCCGTGTTAGGATAAAGAAGAGATAAAAAGGTGCATGTCATTTATTACGCTAGTAAAACCCTTAATGACACGCAAAAGAATTACACAACAACTGAAAAGAATTATTAGCAGTTGTCTTCACCCTTGAGAAATTTAGATCTTATCTCATTGGTTCAACAGTTATCGTTTTTACTAACCATTCCGCACTTAAGTACTTGTTGACCAAACAAGAGGCCAAACCACGATTAATTCGATGGATTCTGTTGTTGCAAGAGTTTGACCATGAAATAAGAGATAAGAAGGGTGTGGAGAACGTGGTGGCGGATCGTTTGTCATGTTTACCGGTCGAAGTTTATTCCAAAGATGATATTCAAATTAATGATAGCTTCCCGGATGAACAGTTGTTTTATGTGCAAGCAATAACAGCTTCCAACCCACCTTGGTACGCTGATATTGCTAATTACTTAGTGACAGGTAAAATCCCAATTGAATGGCATTCCAAGGATAGGAAGAAATTCCTTAGAAATGTTAGAGTTTTCTTTTGGGATGATTCGTACCTATTCAAATATTGTCCTGATCAGGTTATTCGACGATGTATTCCTAAATGGGAAGTTCCAGGGATAATAGAGTTTTGTCATTCTCAGGCCAGTGGTGGCCATTTTTCCACAAATAAAACTTCTGCCAAGATTTTACAATGTGGATTTTACTGGCCTATGTTATTCAAAGATGTTCATCAATTTTGCACCACCTGTGATCGATGTCAACGTTTAGGTAGCTTGACCCGAAGGAACATGATTCCTCTATCCCCTATTCTTGTGTTAGAAGTATTTGATTGTTGGGGAATAGACTTCATGGGCCCTTTTCCAATCTCTTTTGGGTATGAATTCATCTTGGTAGGGGTTGACTACGTGTCTAAATGGGTAGAAGCAGTGGCAACTAAGACGAATGACCATAAAGTAGTGCTCAAATTCCTCCATGAAAACATATTTTCACGTTTCGGCGTACCTCGAGCAATTATTAGTGATGGAGGAAAATATTTCTGCAATCGACCAGTAGGAACTCTACTGCTTAAATATGGGGTGGCGCATAAGGTAAGTACTTCTTATCATCCCCAAACAAGTGGCCAAGTGGAGCTAGCAAATAGAGAGATCAAACAAATTTTAGAAAAGACGGTTAATCCTAACCGCAAGGATTGGTCACTAAGGTTGATAGATTCCCTATGGGCATATCGTATGGCATACAAAACTAATTTGGGAATGTCACCTTATCGATTAGTTTATGGGAAGCCATGCCATTTGCCCGTAGAATTAGAGCATAAAGCATGTTGGGTAATTAAATAGTTTAATGCCAATATTGATGAAGCAGGGCTACATCGTAAACTACAAATTGTAGAAATAGATGAGCTACAAAATGATGCCTATGAAAATGCCTTAATTTCAAAGGCTAAGATGAAGAAAGTACATGACCAACACATTGCGAGATGATCATTCCATGAAGGTCAGAAAGTACTTCTTTATCGATCACGATTGCACTTATTCCTGGGTAAACTACAATATAAATGGTCAGGCCCTTTCATTGTAACACATGTGTCACACCATGGAGCCATTGAAATTGAAAAGCCGAAGAATAGGCATCGATTTAAAGTGAATGGGCATAGATTAAAACCTTATTTAGAGAAGTTTGTGGGTTTAATCGAAGCTTGGGATCTTTTGGATCCTCCTTCTTAGGAATAAGTTCACATTCAAGAGCCTTTTGTTGTACATTAATTAGGATAGTTATTAAAGTTTTTTTGTTTTTTAGGGTTATTTTATTAGGAATTTAGTTTAATTCTTTTCCATTTTATTTTATTTTAATTTAGTTTTGTTTTATTTAAAAAAAAAAGAGGAGAAAAGGACCAAAATTCACCCAAAAAGGGTATTGCTGGTCCGGACGGCAGTAGGACTCCTTTGGATGCTCTCTTTAGCCGGTCTAGACACCCTCTAGCCGGTCCGGACACCTGGGCAATTAAAACCCAGCTTTTTCTTTTTTCTTTCACTCGATTTCTTCATCTCTCTACCTCCCATGGCCGAATCCTTCACATCTAAACTTTCCTTTCTTCAATCCAAGCCACTCTAGACTGTGGATTAGTGAATTCTTTGGGATTGTGCTGTATTTTTCTGGATTTCTTCAAGCTTTTGGGTTCTTCACGTGAGGTAAGTCTTCCTCTTCTTCCATGGAAGCCCTAACTTCAAGATTGAAGGAGATAGGGCTCATCTTCTCAAATTGGTCCGAAATTTCAATTCTTTTTGGTTTTTAAATGATCTTTTCTCCAACCATGGGACCCATTAATCTTAGATAATGAAATTTCTTGTCAAGCATGGAACCCATCCGTGGGTCCTCATGCCTCTCCATGGGTGGAAGTATGGTTAACCAAAATGAGTTTTTGTTCCCTCAATAAATCTCTCTTTCATGCTTAATTGGTGTTTTGTCAATGATTCTCAAAGGTAAGACCTAAAGATTTTGGGAATACACCATACCCACCACCATTGGAGGACATGAACTAAGGCTTGGTCTCATGAACAATTTACTTCTATTTTAGCTAATATCCTCATGCTTAATTAGAAGTGGGCCACTGAATTTGTGTGGACATAGGACTTGCTCTAATTGTGTTACCAATATTCATTTTTGATTAGTGCAATGCCACCAAGGACAAAGCAACGAGCTCATAGGCAACTTGGATCCCCATCCTATGATAGTGACCGATTTTGGGGAGACGATGCAGAAAAACAGTATGATGAGGTGTGGTGTCACAAACCCATGGTGGTGGAGAGGGTTTGGAGAATTTACCAATTCCATAGCGAGGAATTTCTACTCCTCCAAAATTTTGAGGGCCGGCAATGGTTACACATTACCCAATTCCAAGCCTCGTGTGTTTTCGATGTTGTGCGTGAATTCTTTGCGAACATACGAGAAGATTCTATAACCAAGAGAAAAGAGAGAGAGCACTCACAGGATGGGTCCGAAGAGTTGAAATTAAGTTAACACCAAATGATTTTGCGGAGATATTTCAATTACCTCGTGTGCCACACTTGGAATTTTCCTATTACAATGAAAGGGGGCCTCCACTGAATGTAATAGCAAGGGAAGTCCTGATTGACAACCAGGAGTAGGCCAGTGAACATAGAAAACCAGTCTCCGCTTTAACTGCTAAGTATTATGCCTTGCACATGTTCTCTTGCACCAATCTTTTGCCCCAAAATAGGAACTCAGACTGTAGTCCCGCACGAGCCCGTTTGATCTTTGCGATTAGGACGGGAATGACCATAGATTTACCTTCTTTTATTTGGCACCACATTGTTTTTACTTTTGAGCAAAAAGGAAGGCAGTCTGGTATTCCTTTTGGTGGAGCCCTCACTGAGATTTTCCAGTGGAAAGGTGCACAGATCCCCTCAGATTTGCCTATAGCTCCCCGACTTCAACCCCTAATGGCTACCTCATATGCAAAGTCTAGGGGAAATGTGACAAAGAGTAAGAAGAATAAGCAATCAGAGGAGGGTAGCTCTCAGCGTCCTTGGGATGAGGTGGAGGAAGAAGATGATGAGCCTAAAATTTCCATGGCAGACTTGATGGCGGAAATAAACCGTGTGCAGCACAATTAGGAGGTGGATCATGGATATATTCTGGGTTTACAAAATCGACAAATGGCCATGCAGCAAGAGTAGCAGACACAGACTCATCTCATACAGTGCATCCTAAATCACCTTCGTGATTCTCATCACCCTCCACCACAGAATTAGAGGAGTTCTTTCTTTTGTGTTTTTTTTTTCTTTCTTATGTCTTGTTGTTTCTTTATTTCATTGTCAGTTGACAACAATTTTGCGAGTTAGGTGTGAATTGCTGGTTTAACTTTGTACTCCTAAACTCGGTTATTTCTCTTAATAGCATGGGATTGTTATTTTGCTTTTATTTTATTTCTTTTTGTTAGAATTATGTTAAGTTTGTGGATTAATTGCTTCTTGTTTGCAAGATCTTTTTTTGTCTCATGATTTAAATGCTTTACTTGTGTGATTTCTGAAAGTACAGGTACACTTTAACTACTTTACATATGGATGTCACTCATGATGATGATGTGGGTAGTGTCAGGGGTCACAAGCATAAGTGGGACAGTTTGTCAATTAGTAGTAAGGATGAAAGTGACCTTGCGAGTGATTCTGAGAGCTCTTCTGTGAGTTCTGAGTATAATTTGAGTGCTTGGTCTGACAATTTATCTATAGAAGTTGATGTATTACCTTTAGCTGAATATGTTCCCCCTCTTTTCGCTTTAGCACCTCATCAATTTTTTGAGGTTACTTGGTGGGCTGAAGCCGACTTAGAAATAAATGTTAGAATGGAATGGGAAGAAATTGATATAGCTCTAGAGTGGCCTGATGCCCCACTCACTGACTATGACTACCTGTCTATTATGTCATCTGAAGATTCTTCCACTTGGGATGATATGCCAGCCTTAGAAGATGTACCTGATGAAAGTGGTAAGTATGACGACAGTGACCTAACTGCGAAGCCCATTAAGTCACCTTCATCGTGGGAGTTTTCCCACATGATTTCTTCTTTTCTTCATGATGCACTTACTTCAATTGATGACGACATGAGGTATTATCCATGCTTTTCTTTATTTTTCTAGATTTATCTTTTATTGTTTTTCTTTTCCGTATTATCATTATTCACTTTCTGTCATTAGTCACTTGTCATTCTATTTATATGCACTACCCATCCCCTTTTCTTATTCAGTTACGTTTCATAAAACACATTGGGGACAATGTGTGACTTTAGTTGGGGGGGAGCATGTTGCATTGCATTGCATAATCAGCATTTTTGACATTTAGTGACTAATGTGAGGGTGTATAACTAGTTTGAGGATGGTAGTAATCATGGAAATAAGGAACGTTTTGATTTTCATTTGTGAGTAGGTAACTAAAGTAAGAAATTGAGTATAAATTTTTCAAATGTCTAGCAGACTCTTTACTTGAGGTCAAGGGAATTTCAGTATGTTAGGGAGTAGAGTTCATGAAACTTAGTCCATCATGTATGCTACGACACAGGTGGAGACTTAAGAACCTCTTGCTGTGAAAATTTGAGCCTATAACCGTTATTTTCTTGAGAGGATTGAACATAATGCTTCCTATTATATTTTCTTTCATCTCACTTTTCTTTTTAAGCTTCATTAAATTATTTTGTTTCGGTATCTAATGCAACAAGTTACTGTTCTTCTATTTGCATGAATGGATCATTAATTCTGAAGAAAATGGTGATAACCTAGGGAATGATGTTAGGCCATCATTGGAACATTTGAAAACCTATATCCCTTCCTTCTAAATTATTACCTTTGGAGCCAAGTTGAAACCTTTAGAATAAATAGTTGATTAATTTTTTATTTGGACCCACAAAGTTAACCCTTTTAACCTTAGATATATAGGAGCCAACCTTTGCATGTCATAGGATGTCTTGGCAATCTTTAGAAAGGTGTATAAGGGAAAGATTGGGGGTTACACAAAAAAAAAAAAAAAAAAAAAAAAAAAATCAAGATATGCAAGTAGGGATATAAGTAAATCTGTTGATCCCTTTGAAAAAAAAAAAAAGAGAGAGAGATTCAATGTTGGTATTCAAGGAGTAGAAAGGAGAAAGTTGGGGGGAGAGTTGTGAGTAGACTAGCACTCCAATCCTAGGGCATGCACTTTGAATTTCCATATCCATTGTTTGCTCAAACCATTACCCCCAAGCCCCATTACAACCTAGAAAAGACCTAATGAACTTTAGGTGAAAATCATTTTTCTTTTAGAACATTGATCCATTTCATGTGAAAGATTGTGGTTTTCTTGTGCTTGCATTAATACATTCCATCCATGAAGCTATATATTGTTTTGAACTTTATTTGATTATCTCATTCCGTAATTAGGGTTCATTGCAATTATTTGAATTTGCATTCTTGCATGAACCATGAGAGTAAACCTCATCGAGTGAATTTTCATTTGAGAGTGAACATCCAAGTGAGATTTGAAGTCAAAACTACAGTCTTTGAGCATGCAGAATAGGCATGATGATTGGATAATATGAACTTTCATTCTGGACTTTACATGATCAACATAGGAAGAGAGTCTCATTACATTAGGAGAATTTATGCAAGAATTCAAGCTTAAGTCATCTATTTCATAATTAAAGTTAAAGCTTGAGTTATCGAAATGATTGTTTACCATCCCTTAAGCTAGTCTAGGAATTTTGTGGGTAGATTCACTGCAAACCCCCACGAGACTTTACTTGTCCACTAGGGGAAACCTAGGGGTTTAAAAGGCTTGCTACACGTAGCTAAGTGTAGCCATGTTTCCGACGAAAAGAGAAATAGGACAGTAGAACATTTCATTTTAAAATAAAACCATTACTAGGGACTAGCAATGCTCTAGTTGGGGGGTGTGATTACACTTGAAAAGTGTAAGTACAAGACCTTTGTTTTAGTTTAAATTCATGCATTTTCTTGTTAAATTCATGTTTTTATTAATTTCTAAAACTAATTATGTTTATTTTTCTTAATTGTAGTGAAAACGATGAAATAAAAGCAATTTGGAGCGTTGAAAACGAAGAAAAAGACGAAGAATAGCTCAAGGTGCAAGTGCTAGAAGGGTGGTGTTCGGACACCTTCAGGACACCCGAGTGCAGAGTCCCCCTTGGAGCCTACTGCCGTCCGGACACCTTCAGGACACCTGGATATGCGGAAGGCAATTTATTTTCTCGATTTTAGGGCTTTCTCTTGGGAGTTATAAATACCCATTGAACAGCCATTCTAGGGGACGTCTGATCTTCTTTTCCTCTGACTTTTCAAGAGATTTTTAGGGTTTTAGATTCTTTATTTTTTTCATTCTTTGGAAGATGATGTCAAGGATTTTAGTTGTCGTTGTTCGGGTTGCTTCAATTTTGTTCGTTGTTCATCGTTCCTTTGATGTGTTGAAGTACGGTATTTGATGTTTTGGTTTTTAATAATAGTTTTTGATTCATTCTTCATCTAGATATCTTATTTATTGAATGTTTATTGTTTTATTTGAATGGATCTTGATATAACATTAGAGTAGGTTATTTTCTTGCAAGTATAAGTTTTTTTTTTTTCCAGATTTCTTCTTCTAGAATCTTTGCTTCTTGTTTATTAATAGGTTATTGTGAATGGGTTTTCTAAATATGATAGCGTAGGTTTCTTTTCCTTGATTTAACTTCATAGGGAAGGTGGAATGGTTGATTTGTGTTTGTGCTAGGTTTTCGTAGATGAATACGTGAATGCGTAAACATCTACGAAAACTCTTCAAATCTGGTTTTTCTATTTTCAAGAATTTTTGAAAACAGAAACTTTTGATCATATTCCGGTAATCACTGTTAAAGGTTTTTGAAACTTAAACCTTCTTTAAGAATCTTGAAATTAAAAAAATTTAAGGTTTGAAAACTACAAGTGTTCTTACTAAAGATAAATCTTTCTGTTTTCAAATCCATAAGACGTGAATATGAAATTGTGTATTGTGTTTTAAAAGAACTTTAACGAATACATCTTCCAATTAACTTTTCCTTTTGACGTGAAATTTTAATTGGTTATTAAGGCATAAGCATAGATTGATTACATTCCACCTGAACTTGAATGTTAAATCAAGGGTTTTATTTCATTAAGTTAATTCACTAAATTAATTACTTGTTTTTCTTATAATCTTGATTAGGTTAGTAAATTTTCTTCAAATCTTGAATTCTTAATTAGGTATTTAAGAAATTACAAAATCTTTTCATTCAATAGTTTCTTTTCCTTAGAACTTTCTTTATTAATTCTTGTTTAAGTTTAATTATGTTTTAAACTTTCCAATTCTTGAATTTAGGTAGAAAACTTTTGAAATTTCCTAGTTTCTTTTGAATTTTGAACATTCTTGATAACCTAGAAACTATAACTTAGGTTCCTTGTGGATTCGACCTCGGACTTACCGAGTTAAAACTACACCGCACACCCTTACACTTGGGGGTTAGTTTAGACTTACATTCTAATAGCGGTCAGTGATATTTTGCACCTATTCCACATTCCTAGGCACATTAGAAGACCCGTCAACTTCTTTAGCTTGGGCCATTGGGTTTGGACGAGGTTGAGCAAGAAATTGACCCTTTGGTTGTGCAGTCAATGTTTGAGTCAAAAGAGTCGACTGACTCTTTATATCATCTAAATTTCTATTGTTTTGGCCCCATAGCGAAGATTGAGTATTCATGAATTGTTGAAGTGTTTCTTCTGTGGACCTCTTATTTTAGGGAATGTATAAGGCATGTGATGGTCCCACATTTTGAGGCAATCTTGGATTAGGCCTTAGAACCTGAGGAACTGGAGGATGAGGAGCATGATAGGGTTGTGGGATTTGAGCTTCCTCATTTCTCCAACTGAAATTTGGATGTTTCTTCACTGCTGGATTATAGGTCTTAGAATAAGGATTTACTCCTAAAGTTTGTCCTTGATATAATTGCCGGTATTAGTTTATAGCATGGATTGGGAGTTCACTGGATGGTTGGCCTTACACAACTTCTCTACAAATAGGGATACTAGGGCAATCATCTGTCCTATGGGTTTGACTATCACATACTATGCAATAGACATTTGCCACTAGTTCTTTTATGGGCTGTGTGTCCCTTTTGATTTTTAGGGTCTCAATTTCCTTAGTGAGTGTTGCTAGTTTTGCTTTGAGGTCATTAGTTTCACTCAAATGATGCATACCTCTGGTTGGGATAACACTAGCAGTCTGGGTGTTTTGAGATTCTGTGATATCCTAAGTTTGTGCATTCTTAGCCAAGAATTCAAAGTATTCATAAGCTTCTTCAGGCATTTTATCATAAAACTGCCCATTGCACATTGTTTCCACAAATTGTTTTAGTTGTGGTGTCAGTGAACCATAAAAGATACTAGCAAGATGCCAAACTTCAAATCCATGGTATGGGCAAGAGTGTAGGAGAGTTTTGAATCTTTCCCAACTTTGATAAAAAGTCTTACAATGTTGTGGAGCAAAATTCAAAATTTGATATTGTATAGCATCAGTTTTGTTGGGAGAAAAGAATTTCTTTAAGAATTTGGCTTGCATTTCATCCCAAGTGTGAATGGAATTAGATAGTAGTTCAAATCATCTAGTAGCTTTATCTTTAAGAGAGAATATTGGGCATCTCTAATTGTTAATGGTGACACAAATGTTCCTAAAACGAGTTAAGTGATCGTATGGATTTTCAGAGTCTATACCATAGAAAGTAGGTAACAATTGTATCATACCAAGTTTGAAATTAAAAGTTCTCTGATTTTCTAGCCAAACTATACAAGACCCAGGAGTATGCCTATCTTGCTGCAAGATATCCCTCATGGAACGTCTAGTAGCAACAGCTTGATCGTCAGCCACCTCTAAAGGTGGAATAGGAAGTCTAGGGTTTTGAATTTCCTCTAAAGGGTTTTTAGATTCTAAAGAAGAAGCTAAGGGTTCAGGATGCCTTAATCTACCGTCTTCCCCACGAATCCAACTACTTATAAGCTAGGGAAACTACTCTGTAAAAGGTACTGTGGTTCGGACCAGAAGCCTAGTGTCCGGACCACAAAGTACTACTCTAGGACTTAGAGAAGAACTTTGATGGGAAAATTTTTGAATTTTCTAATTTTAAGATTTTTTTATATGAAATAAAAAATTATATTAAAAATGAAAATAACCTAAAAACTAAAATTTGGCTCCTCGATAATGGCACCAAAAACTTGATCACGTCTGGGAAGTGCGTCTAAACTAACCCCAAGTGCAAGGGTGTGCGATGTAGTTTTAACTCGGTGAGTCCGAGGTCGAATCCATAGGGAACCTAAGTTTTTAGTTTCCAGGTTGCAATGGAAATTTTAAGTTTAAATTCAAAGAAAAGTTTAAGGTTTGTTGAATACTAAATTCTAGGGTTTTCAAAAAAAAAAATTTAAAATTAAAAATAAAGAGCAAATTAACAATTAATTAAAGGAATTCAGAAAATAAAGTTTTTGGTTTTTCTTTTAGCAAAAATAAAATTTCTACTAAGAAAATTCACCGAAAGCATAAAATTGCATGAAATAAACGAATCCAAAATTTCAAACCAATCAATTAACTAACTCAAGAATTAATTCAACTAACAATCACAATATTGAAATGATTCTTAATTCAACTTTCAATTCCAGATGGTTTATCACTTCACAATGGGAT
Source organism: Vitellaria paradoxa (assembly GCA_019916065.1). Taxonomy (NCBI): domain Eukaryota; kingdom Viridiplantae; phylum Streptophyta; class Magnoliopsida; order Ericales; family Sapotaceae; genus Vitellaria; species Vitellaria paradoxa. The sequence goes on along the minus strand of CM034233.1, from coordinate 36,482,734 downwards.
GTGTTAAACACTACAATCTAAAGTTCACGTAAAAGGAACAATAAATTGGAAAGATGTTTTCGTTAGGGTTTTTAATTTCCAAATACTCAGTTTTATATTCTCGTTTAGGATTATAAAACTAGAAAAATATTATGTGAAAACATTTGGGTTCATATCCAATTTTTAGCTCGTTCAAAAGTGTTAAACAAGTTTTAATCAAAAATCTTTACTAGTGATTACAGAGAATATAGTCAAAGATTTTTGTTTTCGAAAGTTTTTAAAACAAACGAACTCAGATTTGAAAGTTGTAAATCCCTACGCATGACTTTTCGCAAACCATGCGAAGGGTCTACGCGCATCCCATTGTTCATAATCACCCACCCTTCCTTGATTCGTTGAATCAAGAAACTAGGGTTTACGCTAACATGCTTTTAAGAGAAACGAAATCAAATACAATGCACTTAAATCACGGATCTAAAGAATAAAATGAAAGGATAATATTATTAAAGTGAAAAGCGAAATACAACGTACTCTAAAATTGAATTTGAAACGTAATATTGGATGATAACAGCTGTAAAAAATCCAAAGCAAACTCCACAAAGCTTTAAAAACATTCCTCAAACATTGAAAATCTCTTTAAAAGCTCTCAAAACTCTTAAGAAATATGAAAAAAACTAAAGTAGGGCAGATGTATTGTAGCCATACATCATAATATATATATATCCTAACAAAAAACCCTAAAAGGAGCTGAAATAATTTTGTGTGGCCACCCATTGTGGTCCGAACCACCCGACGGGGTGTCCGGACCTCCCGACGGGGTGTCCGGACCACATAACCCATTCTTCTTAGGTTCTGTTTCCTCCTTCATGTTGAGTCTTGGACTTGATCTGGACCATTCGAGGGGGTGTTTGGACCATAGCATCCTATTATCCTCTAGGCCACTTTCATCGCTACTAATTTTGATTATTTCACTGTTTTCCCTGCAATTAAGAAAATAAACACCATAAGTAATAAAATAATAACAAAACTCCAAAATTAATTACCTAAGTGCATGAATAAATGTCAAAATGTGGAGTTTGTAATTACACTTTTCAAGTGTAATCAGCCATGCTAACACATCTTATTACCATCCCACATCATAATGTAACATGCTAGGACATCATTTACCATGTTAATACATGCTATAACATGCTATGCACCATATTTTGACATATCGGCACATGCCTTGGCACACTAGAACACATTCAAAGATGTAAACACACACCCACTAGAGTTGACCCAGACTTAAAAATCAAATGTTTACTAATCCAGAGCATTCACCTGAGTAAGCGAGGCTCTAGAGACTGCGAATGACTCTGGATTACCTAAACCGATGATTTCTAAGTCATGACTTCCCTTAGACATATCTAATATATATCCTTAAACTGTCATCCATGTTAAGTTGTCATTACATTTTTTATCTCCATAGCATATTAGATCATAGAAACTGCATCACTCACATCACACTAGTCTTCTAGCCATATAGATTTGATCATCATCAATAAGAACTGAGCTCTCGATTAAAGCTAAGTTCCTTTCCCAAATGATAGACACTCACCCACATGCACTAGACGCATCCCTAGAGCAATGCTTCTTTTCATAGTTATACGCCAGGTGCTAATTGTCTTTTCCCTTGGAGTTGAACTCCCTAACAGAATGAAACTCTTTCCTTAGTTATGCACTAGGGGCTAACTATCTCTTATCTTTTGGAGCCAGGGTCCTTTCCCTAATTATGCACTAGGCGCTAATTGTCTCATACTTTCTGGAGCAAGGCTCCTTTCCTCTAGTTATATGCAAGGCCTAACTGTTCCCTCTCATCTAGAGCAAGGCTCCATTCCTCAGTTATGCGCTAGGTGCTAACTATCCTTCTTATTTGGGGCAAGGTTTCTTTTATAGTTAAGCACAAAGTGCTAACTATCTTTTATCATTTAAAGCAAAGCTCTTTTCCTAAAGTTATGCACAAGGTGCTAACCCTCATTTCAATCTTAAAGCTAGCACTCTCATAATACAAAGACAATTACTCCTAATATAAACCTAGAACTAAACTCTTTCTTTCTCTTATCCCATATCAGGAGTGAGGCTCCTTCACACTAATATTGTATACACCACTGAACTTATCAATCATTCTCTCATACACTTAGCCCACTCTGGCTGATGATGAGGCTCACTATGCCTGAGGCCAATTGATTTGCCATCCGTGACATTCTAATCATACTTACATCCATTCATATCATCAGTGCATCACACAAGTGCGAGGCACTAACTTAGAGCGAGGTTCTTGCATTTAGACTAGTTCGCAAAACATAAGCACCTAGTTTAGGCACTAATTGCGAGCTACGATGACTTGGTCCCTTCACAGGGTACGTAGGTAGCTTGAGCAGATAGCTTGAGTGCAGTTTCCATGGTTTTCATAGACCATCAGCGTGAGGTGCTAACCTAGAGCTAGGCTTGTACACCCATCTAGCATAAACACTCAAACATGTAGTTTTGACCATTGGTTTAGAGCTACGTTGACCTGATCCTTTCATAGGTGATTGTACGGTAAAATGTACAATTAAACTTCTCAAATGGTTAGTGATAGTCTAATTTAAATAACTAAATGTGGGAATTGACAAATAATATGATCTAAGAGAGTTTTTTTATGGTTGGCAGGAAATGAAGATAAATGGCAATGAAAATCTAGAAAGAAGGTGTAGGACCAGATCCCCATTTGGACACATATCCGAATAGGACTTTGTTCGAACAAGGGTTCGATCGACAGTAGCTATGTAGAAATCCAAAGTTGAAAAAAATTCTAAGTGTCAAAGCCCGTCCAAACCCTTGTCCGGATAGCCCCTTGCGCGCACGCTTATTCGATTAACAAAATGAAGGATTTTAAGACAAGCTGAGAAAATTCTAAGTATAGAGGCCCATCCAAACCCCTGTCTAGATAGACGTTTGTCTGCACCTATGTGCAATCAATAGAAAGCTATGCAAGTTTCAAGAGATGAATTCTGGCTAAGTATAGGAAGCCTGTCCGGACCCCTGTCCAGATAGTTGAAAGGAAATTTTTGTAATTAATTCTTTTAAGACGAGGGCAATTTTGTACAATCATATCTTTAGGCTTAGTATAAAAACATGAGGGAACTATGAGATAGGCAGTTTTGATTTACATTTACATAGTTAGAGAGAGATTTTTAGTGAGAGAGAAATTAGATCTTGTTTGTTTCTTAAGACAATTTCATTTTCTTTCTTGTTACTTTGTGAATCATGAATTCAATTAATACAGTTTTCCGTTCTATTTCAATTATGCATGAGTAGTTCTTCTTTTTGGATTCAAATCAAGGAGAGTAGCTGAATTTATATGGAATTTCAAGGTAACTAAACTTCAATTTCTTATTTCTTTACTTCAAGGGTTGATTGATGGTTAGACTGAATTTTCTTCTTGAATTCTTATTAAATTCTTAATCAACCTCTGAATTTGTATAATTCATGAACGAATTTATGAATTACCATTAGAATTTTCATGGTTCTCTTAAGGATTTGTATGTTAATTGCTAAGTTGGAATTCATATATTTCAATTATGAATTATGCATACTTAGTGTTTGATCTAAGTTTTTAACCGAATTTTGAGCCTAATTTCTATTCAATTCAACTTTTCAATCATTCCAATTTGATCTTCATTGTATAAAGTCTTCTGATCTACTCCTTGAGTTTAGATTGAGTAATTAATACCCTAAAATTCTATATAGTTCACTACTTGAATTGATTTGGATCTAAGATTTTTATTACGTCAAGTTAAACCAATTTTAAACCAAATAACATCTCAAATCACGTAACAATCCCTATTATTCTTTGTGGCACTTAAGAATTTCAAATTTGTTCATTCATCAATTTTCTATTAAGGCTCTCTGAGGACATGATCTAGTACCTAGCGGTTATTGGAATTGAGTAAGCACTTTTGGAATTGTTGCCGGGGAGCCTTAAATAGCAATGGTGATTGGATTCATTTTAGAAGCTTAGGAGTAGTGAATTTCACCACCATTTACAACGACGGATTGCGCATTTGTTGGGTAATCTCATTCCATATCCTTTCATTTTAATGTTGGCAGATTTTTGGATTGAAATAAGCTAGTGGTTGTAAGCATTCATAAATTGCTTGTGCTTGTGCATTTGTTATATCTTGTGCATGCATCTTAGATCTAGTAAGATTGTTCAGTCTATTTTGCATCCAAAACCTTAACATATAGAGGAATTCATAGAGTTTTCATTGACTTCATTGTCCACATCATCTGAACCACAATCACCATCATCATCTTCTGCCTCTACTAATTTAGCACATCTTATGAAGAATTTGGGAGCAAGTGGTCAAGATGGCCCTGAGGCTATTACACCTTTGGATGCACGACCTTTGAGGAAGTTTTGCATCCTATGCGATAAACTACCCTTCTCGTATCATTCTTCCTCTAAATCAGAGGAATTTTACTTTCAAGCCTGGCATAATACCATTGTTACCCACATTTCATGGCATAGATTTAGAAAATCCATATACATACATGAAAGAATTTAAGGATGTGTGTGCCACTTGCACAGATCAAAATGTGAGTGAAGACATTGTACGGTTGCGGTTGTTTTTGTTCTCCTTGAAGGAAAAGGCCAAAATATGGCTTAATTCCTTGAGACTTCACTCCATTGGCACATGGAGGGAAATGTAAGCTGAATTATTAGGAAAATCCTTTCTTACTCATAGAACATTGATGATGCAAAAACAAATCATGAATTTTTTATGTCATCCGAGTGAGTCATTTTTTCAAGCATGGAAAAGGTTCAAGGACTTGTGTAATGCATGTCCTCATCGTAGGTTTCCAATTTAGCATTTGTGCAATTTATTTTATGATTCTTTGCCACCTGAACTTAAACAGTTAGTGGGTACCATAAGTAATGGTCAGTTTCTTGATAAGTTTTCCGAGGAAGCTTATAAGTTTTTAGAGGAGCTAGCTGAAAATACTAAGTCTTGGGAGGTAACATCACCTACAGATTTAGAGTCTAGAGGAGCACAAGCACATCCTAGTGGGAATTTAAGGTTGAATAAAAATGATGATTTAAGTACTAGGATAGCTACTCTTACTAGAAAGGTGGAATTATTGGAGACTAAAAAGGTGAATATGGTTAGTGAGAAGGAAGTAAGATGTGTCATTTTTGAGATGTTTGATCATAGTACTGATGATTGTCCCACTATGCCAGCTTTTAAAGAAGTGTTATATGGGCAAACTTTAAATACCAACACCTCACATACCTTCCCTAAGCAATACTAAAGTCAACCTCAGGTTTAGTTTAGACCACCCTCACTTCCTAATCAGTATAACCTCATGTTGAAAAATCATCCCAATTTCTCATGGAGAAATGATCAACTTAGTGCACCATACCCTTCACAGTTCAATTCAAACCCTTTTCAAGGTCAAGCCCAAGGTCTAGCCTCTAGTTCTTTCTAACCTTAGTATAAGAAGTCTCTATTAGAAGACACACTTTAGCAGTTTATTCAAGGTCAAATAGGTATTAATAATTGTACTGCTAAGAATCAAGAGCAAACCAATAGAGCTATTGATGATATTAAGAACATCTTGACCAAGATCATTCAATGTCAAAGTAATGCTGAAAAGGATAGATTGCCTTCTCAAACCATTTAAAAGCCTTAAGGTCAAGTTTATATGAGTGAGACTTTAGGGGAAAAGTCGAACCAAGAGCATGTCTAATCAATTACTACGTTGAGAAATGGGAAGGTGATTGAAAAACCTGATGACCTTAGATTGTTGAGGGTGAATGAGAAAAAAAGGGATGGTGTATAGAGAGAAATAGGAGAGTAGTGAGAAGGGTGAGTCTAGACATAAAAGAGGAGAGAGTAATGGTGATGAGAAGAAAAAGAGTGATGATGATTCAGAGGAAATGATGAGAGATGAGATAGTTGAGAAGAAGAAAAATGAATAGGGTTAAGGAGAATGAGGATGGGAATACAGAGAGAGAGAACAAGTTATAGACATCTAACCCCGACCACCCTTTCCGAGCTGATTGAATAAATTGAAAAAAAAAGTAACTAAATTCTGAAATTTTTGAGGTTTTTAAACAAGTAAGGATCAACCCAGCTTTGTTAAATGCCATCAAATAGGTTCCTTTTTACTCCAAGTTTTTGAAAGATCTTTGTATTGTCAAGAGAAGGGTGAGTGTCAAGGAAAAAGCTTTTATGGTAGAACAAGTTAGTGCTATCCTCTAATGTAAGGCCCCTCCAAAGTACAATGACCTAAGTTGTCCTACCATAGCATGTGTCATAGGAGAGCATAAGGTTAAACAAGCCCTACTAGATTTAGGAGCTAGTGTTAACCTTCTTCCTTACATAGTCTATCAACAATTGGGTTTGGGGAAACTTATACTAAGTAGAGTAACTTTGTAACTAGCTGATAGGTTAGTTAAGATTCCTAGGGGCATTTTAGAGGATACACTCATGCAAGTGGACAAGTTTTCCTATCCAGTGGACTTCATTATCTTAGATAACCAACCCACTCCTCAAGGTTCCATTCCACTGGTTCCAGTCATGTTGGGAAGACCTTTCTTAGCAACTACCAATGCTGTCATTAACTGTAGGAATGGTCTCATGAAGATTTCTTTTGGTAATTTGATGGCCGAAATGAACATTTTTAAAGTCACAAAGCGACTAATGGATGAGGAAGACATAAGAGAGGTAGACTTGATTCAAATAGTTACAAAAGAGTACTTTGAAAAGGAGTTTATAGGTGATCCATTGGAGAGAGTGTTGACATTAGGGGATAACGTAGATTATAGGGATGAGATTGATGATGATGAGGTTTTAGAGGTCTTGAATTGATTAGATAGTACACCTATTATGTTAATAGAGTAGTCTAACCAACCTATAGAGGATTTTATCCCAATCCAAGTTAACCCTAAACTTTTCATTGTCAAACCACCTAAGCCTGATAGAAAACTACTTCTAAATGACCTAAAATATGCATTTTTAGGAGAGGAAAAATGATACCCAGTGGTAATATCTTCCCAGCTTACCAATGACCAAGAAGAGAGGTTAATTGAGATGTCAAGCGTACACAAGAAAGCCCAAGGGTAGGAAATTTCAGACCTTCATGGGATTAGCCCGCTCATTTGCACACACTCATATATTTAGAGGAGGGGGCTAAGCTAGTGAGACAACCTCAGAGGAGGTTGAATCCCAGCATGAAAGAAATTATCAAGGCAGAAGTGTTGAAACTTCTGGATACTAGGATCATATATCTCATTTTTTATTTTTAATGGGTAAGTCCTACCCAATTTGTCCTAAAGAAGTCTAGAGTTATGGTTGTCAAGAATGATAGCAACGAACTTGTGACCACTAGGATCCAAATGGGGTGGCACATGTGCATTGACTATAGGAAGTTGAATGCCGTGACTAGGAAAGACCACTTCATTTTACCTTTTATTGATCATATATTAGAGAGGGTGACGGGACAACCATTTTATTGTTTTCTTGATTGGTATTCATGCTACAACCAAATTGAGATAACCCTTAAGGATCAAGAAAAGATAACGTTCACATGCCCTTTTGGGACTTTTGCTTATCGACAGCCTTTCAGATTGTGTAATGCACCAACCAAATTTCAAAGGTGCATGATGAGCAATTTTAGTGATTCCATAGAAAAATTTCTTGAGGTATTCATTGATGATTTCACTATTTATGGGAGTGATTTGGAGGCATGTTTGGGGAATCTAGAGAAAGTTTTATCTAGGTGTGAAGAGAAGAACCTAGTCTTGAATTAGGAGAAATGTCACTTTATAGTGACACAAGATGTCATCCTAGGCCACGTTGTTTCTTCTAGGGGTATAGAAGTGGACAGAGCTAAGGTAGAAATTATTCAAAAGCTTTTTACCCCTAGGTGTGTGAAAGATATTAAATCATTTCTTAGCCATGCGGGGTTCTATAGGAGATTCATTGCATCCTTCAGTGCTATAGCCCAACCCTTGTGTAATCTTTTAGCATATAATGGACCTTTTGAGTGGACCTTCGAGTGTTAGGTTGCTTTTGAAAGGCTAAAAAAGGGTAGCTTACTTCAACTCCTATTATTCAGACACCTGACTGGACATTACCCTTTGAGTTGACGTGTAATGCCAGTAACTGTGCCATTAGTGTAGTTTTGGGTCAAAGGAAGGACAACAGACCTTATATTTTATACTCTGCCAATAAATCCCTTAGTGACTCCCAAAAGAATTACACTACAACTAAGAAGGAATTATTGGTGGTAGTATATGCACTTTATAAGTTTAGGTCTTACTTGATTGGCTTACATGTCATAGTTTATACTGATCATGCTATCTTGAAATACCTTCTCACCACATAGGACTCTAAACCTAGATTGATTAGATGGATCTTATTGCTTCAAGAGTTTGATTTAGAAATGAAGGATAAACGAGGGGCAAAGAATGTGGTAGCTAATCATCTTTCTAGACTTCCTTGACAGGACTTGACTGCTTTTGATCCTCCCATTAATGAGACTTTCCCCAATGAGGAGTTGTTTCTTATGTCTAGTGTTGAGTCCTCTTAGATTCCTTGATTTGTTGATATAACAAACTATCTAGCTTCAGGAGTGATACCCTCCCATTGGACCTTACTGGATAGGAAGAAATTCTTTAGAAATGTGAATTTCTTTTTCTGGGATGAGCCTTAACTTTTCAAGTACTGTCTGGATCAAGTCATTAGGAGGTGTATTCTTGATAATGAGTTTTAGAGTGTGACGAGGTTTTGATACTTTGGCATGTGGTGGCCACTTTTTGGCCAAAAAGACTGTGGCCAAGATTTTACAGTGTTGACTATATTAGCCTACAATGTTTAGAGATGTACATGCTTTTTGCCTTACGTGTGATAGGTAGAGGCTTGGGGGCCTCACTAGAAGGAATATAATGCCCTTGCATCCCATCTATGTTTTCGATATTTTTGGTTGTTGAGGAAGGACTATATAGGGCCATTTTTGAATTCCTTTAGATATTAGTACATTTTAGTGGCCATTGATTATGTGTCCAAATGGGTAGAAGCCATTCCCACTAGAATAAATGACCATCGGGTAGTGATTAAGTTTTTGAAAGCAAAAATGTATTTTCCCAAGTTGGTATACCTAGAGCAATGATTAGTGACAGAGGGACACATTTTTATAATAGACCCATGGGCTTGTTAATGAAGAAATATGGGGTAGTTCACAAGGTGGGGATGAACTATCATCCCCAAACTAGTGGGCAAGCAGAATTAGCCAATAAGGAGATAAAGAGAATAATTGAGAAAATAGTGAACCCAAATAGGAAGGATTGGTCTTTGAGATTAACTAATGCACTTTACGCATACAAAACAGCATACAAGACCATTTTGGTTATGTCTCCTTATAGGTTAGTCTATGAAAAAGCTTGTCACTCGCCTATGGATTTAGAGCATAAGACATATTGGGCCATAACACAATTCAATGAGAACATAGATAAATCAGGCATTCATAAGAAGTTGCAATTGAATGAGTTGGAAGAGATTAGACATGATGCTTATGAGAACTCAAAGGCCTCCAAGATAACCATGAAAAGGTTGTATGATTCAAAAATTTACAAAGGAGTTATATGTAAGCTAGAAAGTTCTATTGTATGATTCTAAGCTACACCATTTTCCTGGAAAGTTGGAGTCAAGGTGGGTTGGACCTTACATCATTAAATCTATGACTGAATTTGGAGCTTGTGAAATTGAAAATCTGCCAGATGGGCAAGTATTGCAAGTGAATGGCCATCGTTTGAAACCATGTTTTGAAAATTTTGTGGTTGAGGTGGAATCTTGGGAGTTAGAGGATCCACCTCTATTTGAGTGATAAGAGATTATGAATTGCATTGAATAAAGGTGGAATAGAAATAGTGTCATTTTGTATTTTTCATTTTTTATTGAAATTATCACTCATGATTTGCATTTCTTTTGTTGCTTATCTAATAATTTCTTTTTGAGCTTGATGATTTTATAATGATAGTGTCATCCAAGTTAGGGAGAAGTAAGGAAGGAAATTCAAATTCAGGTTGTAGTTGTGTGCATCAATTTAGGTACTTATGAAGGGAATTGATTGATTAAGGTAACTTCTAACCAATACTTTTTGAATTTTGATTGCACATTTATACATTGAGGACAATGTTCATTTCAAGTTAGGAGGTAGGGGAAGGAAACCATATGCATGATTGAATTGTGTTCTTGAGTTGGTGATGCATAACATGACATGACTTGGTTGTGAGTGCTTGAGAAAAAAAAAAGAAATTAGAAATAAATTGAACAATTTTTGAAAATAGAAAAATTTTGAGTCAATTTTGTGATTTTGGTAGAATAATTGAGTCTTATTTTGTGTTTTAAGTAGGAATTATTTTCTTTTTAATTGGAAGTCTTGGTGAAGCTTAGAACATACCTATTGAACCTCTAAATCTTAGTTTCTTTAGAATTGCTGTATAGGCTCTCTGTTTGGACCCCTGTCCAAACGGACACATTTTATACAACCTGTTTGAACATTCGTCTAAACAACATATCCTTTAGAATTTGAAATTTTCAGGCTCCTATGAATAGAACCCTTTGTTTTTCATTTCATTTTCTACCATTACACTCTCAGTCTTTGAACCCAACTCAGAGCCCTTTTAAGCGATTGTGTCTAGCCTTTCAATTCATCCAAAATCATTCAAACTCAACTTTAAATCTTCATCTTAAGGGCATTTTGAGTTTGGTGTGCGCTTTTATTTGGATTTCAAACCAGTTCCAGGGTTCCTGGAGCCACTCGATTGAGGTGAGGGTTTACCTGGTGTATTTAGTTTCTAGTTTTCTTGTTTTTTAGTTTTGAAATTAAATTCAAAAAGTGGTTGAAATGATTGATTGTGAGAAGTTTTTGAGGGATTGCAAACATTGTGAAGTGTGGCTTTCAGTTGGTGAAGAATTTGGTGATTGAGGGGAGTTTGATTGAAATTCTGAGATAGTGTGTGAGTTAGTTTCTAACTAAAAACTTGTAATGGCACCAAGGAAGAGTAATAAAGGAAAAGGAAAAGCTTCTAGTTCTACTGAACCCATTGAAGTTCCAATCTTAGTGCAGAAAGCTTTAGAACAACCTAAGAATGAGGAGATTGAAGACTGAGTGGGTGAAGAGGTTATGGATATCAAGGAGGACGAAGATGATAAGCTATATGATGATTTTAGGTTTGCTAACAAATGAACTAAGAAGAGCCTTAGGAAGTATTAGAGTAAAAGGAAAGGGGAATGAATTTAAACCATTTTCAATCTGAGGAGTACAACTTGAAGCAAAATTTTAAGAAAAGAGGGTGGGAGCAATGGGCTCAGTATAGTGAGTGGTAGTGATGCCCTTAGTTTAGGAGTTTTATGCAAATATCATAGAATATCAAGTCCAGGGGCAAGATTGCATAGTTTCCAAAGCTAGGGGAGTAAACCTCACCCTCCACACAAGGCACATTGCTAAGACATTTAGATTGGAGGGAGTGAGATGCCTTTAATTCCCTTTTTCTAAGGAAGAGAGATTGGATAAGGATTCCTTGGTGAAATTTTTGACAAGCAAGGAACGAGCTGAATGGGGATATAAGAATAGAATAGCAAAGAGCAGGCTAACCCCTAAGTTTAGCTCCCTTCGTTTCTTACTGTGCTCTTAATTGTTACCTATTTTGAACAACTCTGAAGTGAGTTATGAGATAGGGTTACTTCTTTATGCTATTGATGTTGGGTGGAGGATTAATTTGCCTTAATTGATATAAGATTACATTGCAGCAGTTTCTAAGGTGGAAAGGGGAAATTTAGGACTCCCATTTGTAAATCACAAAGTACATTTGTAAAGAGGGAGTAACATCAAAGTTGGGAATGTAGGTGGCTAAGACATTGGGCTTCATCACTACATCTTCTCGTGAGAGGAGTGAAAGTTAGTTCAAAAGAAAACATTCCCAAATTGTGGAGGAATTCATGAAAAAGGTATATGAAAAGTAGGATGAGGTGGATTTGAAGTTGGGGAATATAAAAGCTTCACAATTTCATATTGAGAGAGAGCTACAAAAACAAGGGAAATGAATTGATTCATAGAAGCCAAACTCACTGCTCTGTTGCCTGACTCTATTCTTGACCTTCCTCTCAAAGATCTACCTAATGAAGACCCTCCAGCTAAAGATTAGCATTCTTAGGGTTGAGTTTTGAGTCTTTACCAAGATTGTTTTGATTTGCTTATTTTGTTTTTGTTTTTGTTTTGCTTTGCTTTGCTTTGTTTTATTTGTGAAAGAAGTAGTGATTCAAGAAACTTGTTTTGTGAATTAGAAATTCCTTGTAGTTAATGCTAGCACTATTTTGCAAAGAATTGAATGAATGAATCATCCTTTGTTTTTGAGAAATTTTGTTCAAGATCATGACATTTGTGATGATGTATGCTTTTGAAAATTCCATGTGATTATCTTGATAATGAGAAATGTTGGTATGAACCTTATAGTTAATGTTAGCCCATCGACTTAGTGTGTGGATCCGCTTACGACAATTGCATCAATGGATAACTTGGATGATATCTTTGTCAAGGCCATACCTATAATGGTTTTTAAGTCTTATGTTGATGGGATTGGGATAAGATATAATGGGGTCAATGACTTAGGTACGAGTGGGAGTTTGTTGGGATGTATCCCCTAAAGTCATTTATTAGATGACACACTGATTTTATTTTAATAAAGAATATTTATTTGGCTTATTTAAAATTTCTTTATTTCGTATGGATGCATGTATTCCATACAATAATGTAATCCTTAATTGATTAAGGAACTTATTCATGTGTATGAAAGTGTTTCATGCACAAGAGATATAGATCTAAATATTAATTAATCTAGATTTGTTCGTAGTCAGTAATGAGATGGGAACATCTTAGCTGAAAGATTGTAATATTTTAGTTTTTTATTTGATAGAATGATTTATCTCAATCATTAGTGGGGTCTGAATATATAATGTTGGTGTGAAAGATACCAAATGGGATAATGACAAGAAATACATATAAGTTATGCTATTTGCATTGATATAATTCTTGTATTCACTCAAGTAGTTACTCTAAATCCTGAGATAGTGATGGACACTATTTTATGTAATGATGATTTTAATTCATCAAAAGTGAGGCTGATTACCATTAAGCCAATACCTTAGTGTTTTGGGAAGTAATTGTATAAAACTAGGGAACATAAACTATTAAGAAGGAATTCACAATCTCATTTGAGATAGAGATATTATTCATATTAGGAATATTAACTAATCATTAAATCTGGATCCAGTCATCTTAATAATATGTTATTAAGATGGTGACCAACACAAGATGATTAGAACAATAGTTCTCAGAATATAGAGGGTTGTATTAATCAGAATTGGATAGCTTCTTAATTCTAATTGTCTCAATATCTGGTAGAGGGGCTTAATTACAAAATTAAAGAGTGAATTGGGTGTTTTATGAGATTATCTTAGTAGACCAGGGTTGGAGTTTAGTTATATTTTTTTAGTGGAGTAAGGTATAATTATTAGGTGATGTATTCATAACTATGAGATAATCATAGGCAACTTCCTAATATGCTAACTTAAGTTTATTTACATCTAGGTCCCTACTCTTACCTATATAAAAAGATTAGTCTTTTTAGTTGCCACACAACGCTAGACATTAGAAAAGTTCTGAGATGATCCTGATAAGAAAAAGAGAAGAAGTCTTGACCGTTAGGAAACAAAAGTTCTTCAATGCTTGTCATTCCACAATGTGGATTTACACCCCAAGTGCAAGGTGGATCGATGTAGCAATTTAAATTTGTAATGGTGAAATACTGGTCATACCCACAGGGAGAGGCGTTGTTACTCACAATTCTTCTTCTCTTATTTAATAGGTGTCACACAATAAAAAATTAAGGAATATTGATTTGAATTTTGAAAATGAACCCTACCTAGGCATTTTGTCAAACACCTAGGAGGCTAAAATAAAATTCAATGAAAATGAATAAAAATTAAATTTAAATCAATCCTAATAAAAAAGAATTAAAAATATATGAAATTAAAGAGGCTAGGAACCAAGGCTAAACCATTCAATCATCATACAATTGAATCAATTTAGAGGGTGAACATGTCTACCTATATGCATCTAGGTAAACCATCACAATGTGGGTTAATTTAGAGAAATGAAGTCCAATTGTTAGATCACTTAAGAAAACATAATATCAAATATACATGGCATGCATAATTGATCTACGAATGTAAGCATTCTAACAAGGGCCTAACATGTAATCACACTCAACACAAGCACTATGTATACAAACACTTGGCATGGATACAAAGTCTAGAAGAGCATGTACATGAGAAGTTTTCTATGTAAATCTCCCATGGAGACATTTTGTCAAACACTTAGTGTGCATACTATTTCCACACAAGTACTAAACATATATGGCATGAAAAGTCAAGGTAGAAATTGCATACAAACAAAGATTTGAAGGAAGATCAACCAATCAAAATCTAAACATATGAGAATTGAAATTAGATTGCAAAGATACCTCAATTAAATCAATTACAAAGAGATCTTCAAGGATCCCAAGGTCTTTTGCCTTGATCTACTCTAGAACTTGAAAATTACAAAGAGAAATAGAAAATTATAAAAGAAATTGAAAATCCTATATGAGGATATGAAGAAATCCTTCAATCTCCTCTCTAATCTAACCTAAAAAATACAAAACATATCTCTATCTATCTCCTCTCTATCTCTCTCACGTAACCCTCTCATATATTTATAGTGTATTCTATAAGTACAAAATTACCCTTCCAATTTACAACTGATTTACAAAATAAAATTCTTTGAGGCACAGATTGGTTCGAACGTGTGTTCGAACAAGAATTCTTGTTCGAACGTGTGTTTGAACAAGATTTCTGATACTTGGAAAATTTTCAGCTCAAAAATGTTTCTAGCATTCTGTTGTTAGAACATTGGTTTGAACCAGCTGTGGTTCGAACTAGCTGTTCGAACAAACTTTCCTTAGAAATTTTTTTCTTCTTTTTTTTCTTGCACCGCTTCTGTGGTTAGAACCAATGTTTGAACTTGACATGGTTCTAACACCTGTTTGAACCATTTTGCTAGATTTTCTTCTTTTGGCCCAATCTTTATCATTTTTTGCTCAAATATCTACAAATCACATAAAACATCCATTACTTTAAGAAAATTTACATTTCCATTCATTTAATGTAGTAATTTGCATAACAATTCTCAAATTTAAGCTTATGATTGTACTTTTTACAGTGGAATCATTCAACAAATGAAGATTAAATCAAGCAACATCAAAAAGGTCCGTTTTGATTATTATTTTTGAATTCATTTTTGTGCTTTGAACACAATGATGTAAGAAGTCTATTTTCTTTCATGCTTGATCGATCTGAATTTTTTTTAAAACCTGTTCTGCTGTGTTCCTGGTTCCAACATATCTTTCTTCCGCCTCTCCCAAACCCTCCATTTTTTTTTATCATTTGTGAGGATGGATTAGTTTTATTGACCATTGCATTTATTTTCTTATTTCTCAAATGTTGTGCTACCCTATGTGCTAAATCCTTACCATATAAAGAGTGAGTTAATGATTTCAGATCTAGTTTTCGTGGTGGAAGTCTTAGTTATGCAACAAATGGGTAATCCTTTCATGGATCTCCCTTGGGTTTTGATTTTTTTCTTCTCTTGGATGCCCATTTGGTTGAAGATGATAACGGGCTATAGTCTCTTTTTTAGTTGTGGTCTCCAAGCTAAGAGTAAAAGTTTCACATTGAACTGCGCATAGTTTCTTAACCTTTCAGGTCATAAGGTCTCATATACCTTATTGGTTATAGTAGCACCATGATTTGCAAGTATGGTCATTTCCTTGGTCTACTAACTATAACGGAAGTTCCAAGGTTGATCTTGATTGGGATTCATTGGAGAGGAATAGCCATGATGGGGGCCAATAGATTGACACCAGCTTGTTGCGGGTTTTTGAAGGTGATTCCATGGTAGTTTGCTGCAGTTGTTAACTTGATTCTTATTTTCATGGTCATTTTGCCCTTTATTCTCGTCTTGATGTTTGGGAGACAACAAATGTTAGTAGGCCATGAAGATTATCTGACTCTATATCTGGGTGAGAACTATGAAGCTGGAGATTGATCTACCAATCTACAGTTGTTCATGGTGGGACATTGTTCAAGAGCTTGATGGTTTGACAAGAGTGGTGCTGAGGAAAGCTAAGTAGCAGTTTTTCATTCCCCAACTAGCTGCATCAGAGAAAGTGTTACAGGAAAGTCACGATGAGGGAGAAGAGCTACTCTTTATGGTTCGAGATGGACTTGTTTTGTCATTGAACTTAATGCTAATTGTTGTTCTTCTCTTCTTTTCGATTTTGCACATGTGTTTTCCAGCAAAGACGAGGAAGAAAAGTGGTAGACAGTGAAAGATTAGGGCTGGTGTCACCTCTTAAGTTAATTACGACATCCTAGGTGTTTTTGACAGGATTTTTCCTGCTTAGGGGATGTTTCAGTAGTTGCTTAGTGGATGTTTGGCTCTTCCAAACTACACACGACATGTGGTTGAGTAATTTTTTACCCTTGGGCTAGTAATTATTTTTATTTATATATGGGTAGAGATTTTTGTATTTACTAATGTTGAGTCTTTTTTGGGCTCACTTGGTGTTTATTTTGTACCTATAGGATAGACTTTATTTTAATTATTATTGGGTAGGATTTTTGTGATTTAACTAAGTTTGGGTCTATTTTGGGCTCACTTAGTTAGGTTTAAAGGGCAATTTGTGCCTATTTATTTGTAATTTCTTAACATGATTCTGAGCTATTTACAAGTGGAGTATTTTATTAGTGGACTAGGCTATAGAGTTCCCTAATTTAGGTTAGGGCCGCTGTGCCTTGCTTTTGTATTCCTACCGCTGGAAATGGATTGGGGTTACTTTACCTAAATCATTAGGGATGTAAGTGATTTAGGTTAGGTAGTGTTACTCGTTAGAGTAGAGTCTTAGGCTATATTGTAACATCTATTTTTTTTTTTTTTTGTTTGGTAATTGATTATTCACCAAAAATGACAAATTAAACATACTAAGAGTGATTAATCATGCACAATAAGGGATTATGTGACTTAAATGTACCTAAATATTATTTTTCCCCCATTTCAAGCATATGTAAGAAATTTTAACATACAAAGAGTGATTTGAAGTGGAAAAGGATGCAAAAAGAGTAGAAGGGAAGAATACTGTTTGGACCTTTGCCCAGACAGTCCTACCATTCAAACCCTGGTTCGGATGATGCTCATTCACACCTATGATTGCATGACAGAGAGCTAGAATGTGCAAAAGAAAGAAAGAGGAGCTAAGTGTCACAATACCATTCGAACGACTATCTAGACGGTGGGTCGTGTGCACCATTGTTCGATCAACAAAGAGGGGTACATATAATTCAGGATGGGAAAAGTTAAAGTCATGACTACCCTCTGGAGCCTTGTTCGGATGGTGGGTGGCCTTGTACGGACATGGCTCTAAATGGCCTGAGGACTTCTAGATTGAATTTAATTGAGGGCAAAATTATAATTTTAGTAGGGATTTGATATAAATAGCTACGAATTGTAATTGTTTGGAGATAAAGAAATAGAGTTATATAGTTAGAGAGGAGTAGGGAGAGAATTTGGATCTTGTTTGCTAGATTAGAAAGTTTTTCCTTATAATTTTCTTTTTCAATTTTCTCTTCCAAACCAAAATTTATTGTAATGTTTTCATATCAATATGCAAATTTTAGTTTCCATTTCAATATGAGTGAGTAGTTTTCTTCTTGGATTCAAGTTGAGGATGGTTGCAATTGAAGTGAATTTTCATAGTAATTGAGCTTTCATGAATGATCTCCTTAAATTGATGAATGATCTTGATTTAGTTTAGATACTTTAGAAATGGTTAGTTGATTCAACATTAAATTGTATAGCTCATGTTAGATTGTATGTGAGTTACGTGTTTAGAATCTTCATGCACAATTGTTTGATTTTGTAGGGGGATTACTAATTTATAACTCTCATGCACTTTATATAAATTATGCACTTGAAGTGTTTAGATTGACACTTCAATTAAGTTGAACTACTTTTTAATTCTAAATTGAGTCCTGGAATGTTCTCATCTTGATTTTAATGCCATATCTTCCGATCTATTCGATTATAGAGTGGATTGCGTTATCATTAAACCTTGAAGATCCATTAAGAATGCTTCTTGGGTTAACTTGATCGGAGATTTTTCATATAATTTGACTGCCTCGAAATATTGTCATTATTATCCTCGAAAATGTTGGAGCGTGCAGCATAGGTTTTACTTGACGAGACCGAGATCGAATCCTTAGGAAACCTATGCAAATTGAATGCTAGGGTTTTCCAAGTTAAGCTACTTATTAATTTCTTTATTAAAACTAGAAAAAGTAAATAGAATTGGGTTTGAAGTGAGGTGATTAAGCTAACTACTTGACAATTGAATTTAAATGCACTTATGAAAATAAACTAAGATTCAGGAATTTTGAATAGATTTTACTCTACCCTGATCAATTAAGTGATGAAATCCAATACTTAATCCTAATGAGTGTAGTGAAAGCAATAATAAAAATCTAAGTATAGAAGTATTAAAATATCTTGATCCAACCTATAAATTCGGGTGGTGGATCTCTTACCCTAGCAATGGATGTGATATGCATATTTAGTTTAAGATTCACATTTAGGAAAAATAAACTAGAAAGATATTTGCATGAAAACAAATTCCCAAAGCACAATTTTCAAAATCACGTTTATGATTAGAAAATCGAAAAATATTCTATTGTCTAACTCCTATTTCGTTTATTTCCAAAGTATTGTGAAAGTTTTAATCACATGTTCTTATTAGGGATTTCAAGGAAATATGATCAAGAACATGCATTTTCGAAGGTTTTGAAAATAATTGAAAACAGGATTTAGAAACCCCAACATGCAAATTTTACCTTGCATTCTAGGTTTTGATCACATTCATGAAAGAAGCAAGACTCCGCTCATCATTGATGGGTTGAATCAAGATTGAACATCTATGCTAGCATTGCAATTAAATAAGAATAGGAAATAAAAGTAGAATAATAAGAAACAAATGCCATTGTAGTGAGAAAAGCAGAAACTTGTACTGAATGTTGCAAAACTATCCTTGAATCCCATCTTGAATGCATAAATCCTAAAGGAAATCTCTTTAAACTCTAAAGAATTCTAGAAAAGAAAAGAACCGAAAAGTAATAGACGACTACCCCTGGTCTATACATAAGTCAGGTATTTATAGAATACAAAAAAAACCCTAAAGATATTTGCTGGCGAGTTTGTGGCATTCGGATGGTGTCCGGACATTAGGTTTTTTTGAGTAATTTCGGCCTCTTTTCTCTTGGTTTACATCCACCTTTTTTCTTTGTGATGACTTCCAGCAAACTTTTTACGTTTTTTGTCAATACCTACACAAAAAGAACGAATTTCCTTAAGTATCCCAGAATTAAAAAAAAAAAAAAACACATGCATTATAAGAGAAAACTACAGTTAATAACAATGGAAATTAAGGTTTAGGATTACCCTTTTCAAGCATAATCACTCCCTTCCAACTTGCCCATTGCTAGTTCATAGCGATGAAAGTACTGAGTTAAACAAACTCCTAGATTCTCTTTTATTGTAATCATGAATGCACTTAGCTACATGCAGCAAGCCTTTTAAACCCTGTAGGTCATTCCTAATGGATAAGTAAAGTCCTATGGGTATTTATATTGAATCTACCCACAAAATTCCTAACCAATTCTAGGTTAAATATCAACCAGCAAAGAAAATCCTGGTTCAGTCTAAAAAGTAAACAAGTCACATTACTTAAAAATTGTATAAACTCTTTTCAACACATGTCAAACTTAGCCATTTTTCAATCATTTAAACTGAAGTGTGTTAATTCATTTTACCTATGCAAATCAACTACCAAATATGACCCTAGACTGCAGCTTTGAGTTCAAATCTCACTAGGTTGTTCACTTAACAAATAATTTCACTCTAGAAAAGGATTTGCTTATGGTTCGTGCAAGAATGCAAAACAAATTTAGTGCACTGAACCTAATCAAGACGTGAACAAAGAATTTAAGTACATGTGAGTGAGTACAGCTTCATGAAAAACATTATAAATGCATAAATCAAGATGACCCTATTCAACCAACATTGATTAGATCAATGCTCTTACAAATATTTTTCACCTAAAGTCTGTTAGGTCTTTTGTAGTAAAAGCATCGCGGGTTACTTTAATCTCTGCACCTCTCACATAGCTTAGAATTTCCTCCCCCCATCCTCATTCTCAGTCATATCCCCATTAACATTGGTAAAGAACTCCCTCACTGCCTCTAGGACACACTGGGGGTAGAAGTGAGCAAATTGAATCCACCCATATTTATCAAAGTTTTGGTACCACTACAATTCATTCTCCCTAAAATGCTCTATTTCCCAGGTTCTCTCAATAATTATGGATTTATTTTCCCAGAATATCCCAATGCTACTTCGGCGACCTTAGACCTAATCTATGAGTATCATATCTTTGGGATGTTTTAATGCATCTTACCGGCATCTTACGGGGACCCATTTTCTTACAAAATTAATAACAAAAATTTAAAAAAATTCCAAATCAACGCTTATGGTCCCCATTTAAAAAAAAAAAGGGACAGTGATGAATAAAATATGGGGAAAATATGAGAAATGTGATGGCATCCCTTATATATTAACTTCACAGATGGCAATTCCTAAGTCCACCCATAAATGGTGGTCCATTCTATTTTGTCCAAATGTGAAGATTTCATCATATTCTTTTCGAAGAGAAGATTTCAAAAGACCACACATATGGGTCTTTGCAAGAATGAAAGTTTATGGAAGAAAAACTTTAAAAATTCTAAAGACTCACCTCTTTGTGCTTTGAAGATGAACAACTTGTGGGAATAGTGAAAAACAGTAAAGGACATGAGGGAACTCACGAGTTCTTGGTTCTCTATGGTTGAAAACACCGCAAGGCTTGAAATCATTGTAGGATACTTGAGTAGGGCTCAAATCCACCAAAAAATTATCGAAAAATGGTTAGAATTTGGTCGGGTAGAGAGAGAGATGAACGCGGGAGTAGAGAGAGGGATGAGAGAGAGAGAGAGCATGAAGAACGAGAGGCCAACGAGGTTAAAACCCTATCTATCTAATGCACCATATTTGGTTAGCACACCGACGTCCGGACACAATAAGGGAAAAATTTTGCCTTGGGGTACTGTCTGTTAGTGTCTGGATGGCATTTGGATGCCAGGGTACTTTTTAGTTTTCTTTCTTCATTTGATTCTCTTCCAATAATTTTGAGAACTCAAACTCGATCCTCACACTAAAAAACAAATTTGGAATTTTTACAAGGAAAAAAATGGTATAAATAACAAATTCGGAGATCTTGGAGATTATTCAAAGGATGGGGGATCTTGAAGATCCCATGATTCAACTGAACCGACAAGATGGCTTCAAGTGGTGCCCATTTACTTTGAAGCAATTTTTATATTTTAGATTTTCAATTTCTATGGCTTCATGCTTGAATACATTATGAACAAAAAATGACCCAACCCACTTAAACTGGAGTTTCCCTGGGAAAAGATGAAGCTGTAACTTATAGAGTAACACTTTCTATCCTTTATAAGACACTTTCGTTGCTACGTGTTTGTCATGGAGCCTCTTTATTCTTTCTTTAGATATCATCGTATTCTCAAATGCAGCATTTCTTAACTCATCCATTTCTACCAATTGTAATTTACAGTGGAGCTACCTCATCGAGACTGGCATTGAACTATCTGATGGCCCAATATACCTTACACTCTAGTTCGACAAATAGATGGCATGAGTTTCATAAATAGGTCAGTATGGTGAAATCCCTAATGATGTTTTGTATATAATACGATAGGCCAAAAGGGAGTCAATAAAGCATAGTGACCAATCTTTGCAGTTTGGACATCTTTTCTAGGATTGGCTTAATCTTTCTATTAGCAAACTCAGCCTATCCACTTGTTTGGGGGTGATAGGGTATGCTTACTTTATGAACAACTTTGTATTTATGCATAAGTATCCCTACTGATCTTTTGTAGAAATGTATTGCGACTGAATCCACACACCAGGCCAACAGGGCACTACTCGTAAGTCTTTATTGTGAGATGGTGCATTCGAGATCACCCAAATATGAAAAAGTATATTTTTATTTTTAAAATAGGGTCTTGATTACAGAGACTAAGATTCGCCAACCGATGCTTTCAAAGTAGGTGTGTCAAGAAACCTGAGTTTTAATTATGATTTAAAATGTTTTGTTTATGTTTTGAAAGATGTGACAAAAAACACCCTTTTTAGTGACTCTTGACTGGTTAGTGTAATCAGAGATAATGGATCTAAGGGTTCGGCTACACACAAATACCATTACACCTAAATACCAAAGGATACTCAAAGTCCCTTTCCACTATTCGTAGTCATAATCTCACAAGATAATGAATAGTTTATAATGATCATAGCATATAACCTATAAATGCAAATGATTTATAAAATGTGAATCAAATGTACCTAGCTCATGTGTGCCAGTATAGTGTAATGCCTACCTATTTGGTAGTAATGCACCCCAGGGGGTTTTATATGCTAGTTTGACTCTATGTGTAAGTTAAAGACTGAATATATGACTAGGGATGAGATTTGATTAGGAATCTATATTGAATCAGGTATGTGGACTTATATAGTCCTCATGCATGAGTGTGTGCACGCTAGGAATGAAATGTGTATTGAAATATGGCTTATAAAACCAAAGTGACTAGACTCAAGCTATTTGCTCAAGCTACCTACGTACCTTGTGATAAAGGTCAGGTCAATATAGTTCAAACCTATGGTTGAAACTACATGTATTTGTAATGATACAAGTGTGTGGGAGCCTTGTTCCAAGTCTAGATAGTGCCTTACGTAGATATCTATGAAGACCATGGTGACCAGACCCAAGCTATGTGCTCGAGTTGCCTACGTACCTAGTGATGTTTAAATGTGTATATGAGTAGAAGCAAGTGTGATAAAAATGCCATGGATGGCAAATTGATTGGCCTTAGGTATAGTGAGCTTCATCATTAGCCAATGTAGGCTAAGTATATGGGTGTTTGTGAACAATTGATAAGGTTGGTACTGTGTACTAGTTTAGTATGAAAAAGTCTCGCTTCTAAGATGAGATGAAGAAGAGTCTAACTCTCTAGGTTAATATTTGGAGTAATTGTCTTTGTATTGACCAAAGTGCAAGAGCTTGTTTTGAGATAGAAATGAAAGTTAGCGCCTTATGTGCGACTTGGGAAGAGACTTTGCTCTAGATGATAAAAGATAGGACCTTGTGCTTAACTAGAAAAAAGAGCCTTACTCTAGAGTGAAAGAGCTGTTAGCACCTTGTGTATAACTGGGAAAAAAGGAGCTTTGCTCCAAGAGTAAATAGAATAGTTTGTACTTTATGCGCAACATGAGAAATGAGCCTTGCTCCAAATGAAATAGGGGTAGTTAGTACCTTGTGCATAACTGGAGAAAGGATTTTGCTCTATTGAAGAGCTCAACTCCAAGAATGCACCTTGCACAAATGAGTGATTATCATTTGAGAACTTATAGCTCTGATTAGGAGCTCAGAAATCACCGACTTAACTAATCGTAAGCCATTCCCAATCTTTAGAGCCCTATTTGCTTAGGTGAATGCTCTAGTTTAGTAAGCGTTTGATTTCTAAGTCTATATAAACCGACGTGTGTGTGTGTTTGCATGTTTAAATGTGTTCTAGCATGTCATTCCATGTGCAGGCATGTCAAAACATGGTGTATGGCATATCATAGCATGTGCTAGCATAGTATATGATGTTTAGGCATGTTATACCATGATATATAACTACGAGACAAGCTAGGATGGCATAACATGATGATATTGTTGGAATCAAGAACACTGTGGAAGAGGTTTTCAAAATTTTTTTTGGATCAATCATGTATGAAATAATATAACCTTCTTATACCATTATATTTTAAATACAAAAAATAAATTCAAATTAAAAAAGCAAACCTGACCTTTCGTTGTTTTTTGATTTAATCTTAGTTTCTTGAAGAATTTTCTTTCTCGATGGTTAAGACTCCCAAGTCTTCTACTCTTTTTCTTGTTAGGATCCTTTTAGAACTTTTTTAATGTCCAAGGTTGTGTGGGCAATTGAAAAGACTATCCTTTTGTACAGACAAGAGTAGGGACTTAGGTGTAAATAAACTTAAGTTGGCTAATTAGAAAATTACCCATAATTATCTCATAATTACAAATACATCCCCTAATAATTATACCTTACTCCACTAAAAATGTATAATTAAACTCCAACCCTAGTCTACTGAAATAATGTCATAAAATACCTTGTTCACTTTTTAATTCTACAATTAAGCCCCTCCACCAGATACTGAGATAATTAGAATTAAAAAACTATCCAATTCTAATTGGCACCTCTTTCTATATTCTAAAAAATTATTCTAATCATCTTATGTTTGTTAGCATCACAATAACATATCATTAAGACGACTAGATCCAGATTCAATGATTAGTTAATATTCTTAATATGGATAATATCCCTATCTCAAATGAGATTATGGATTCCTTTTTGACAGTGTATGTTTCCTAATTTTATACAATAACTTTGCAAAACACTAAGGTGTTGACTTAATGGTAATCAACCTCATTCTAATAAATTAAAGTCATCACTACATAAAATAGTGTCCATCACTGTCTCAGGATTTAAAGCAACTGCTTAGAGTAAACACAAGAATTACATCAATGTAGATAGTATAGGTTATATATATTTCTTGTCATTGTCCCATTCAGTGTCTTTCACACCAACATTTTGAATTCAAAGTCTACTACTCTAATGATTGAGATAAATTATTTTGTCAAATAGAAATCTAAAACGTTACAGTCTTTTAGTTAAGATGTCCCCGTCTCATCACTGACTATAAACAAATCTAGATTGATTAATACTTATATTCATATCTCCTGTGTATGAATCTGTGTATGAAATACTTTCATACACAGGAATCAAGTTCCTTAATCAATCAAGGATTACATTTGTCACGTGAAATACATGCATCATACGGAATAAAGAAACCTTAAATAAATTAAATAAATATTCTTTATTAAAATAAAATCAGTGCATTATCTAATAAATGACTTCATAGTATACATCCCATGTATACATCCCAACAAACTCGCACTTGCACTTAAGTCATTGACCCTTTACATCTTATCCCCATCCAAAAACCTTTGTAGGCAAAGCCTTGGTAAAGAGATTAGCTAAGTTAGCGATCGACGTAATCTTTGTCACAACGAATGTCTCTGGCTAAGTGATACTTGCTCTCAATGTGCTTCCCACCCTCGTGATTTATTATCTCCTTGGATTAAGTTACAACCCCATCATAATCACAATAAAGCATAATAAGTGACTTAGCAGTGGTACCATTCCTAGTTTCATAAGGAACTTCTTGAGCCAAACTACCTCCTTAGCCACTTCTGAAGCTGCTACGGACTTTACTTCAATAGTACAGTCAGTAATACACTACTGCTTAATACTCTTCCAACTAATAGCTCCTCCACCAAGGGTAAACACATAACTAGGTATTTATTTTTGGAAATCCTTAACTAACATGAAATCTAAATTTGTGTATCCAATAAGAACTAGGTCTCCACATTCGTAAACCAGCATATAATCTTTAGTTCTTCCTAAGTACTTAAGAATATTCTTTGTAGCAGTCCAATGTTCTGGTCTAGGATTAGATTGATACTGGCTTACCATGCCCACTGCAAAACAGATATCGGGTCTAGTACACAACATAGCATACAGCTTCCTACTACCAAAGTATAAGGAACTGCCTTCATATGCTCCTCTTTCAGAGGTGTCTTAGGACATTAGCTCATGGAGAGAGGCACTCCATATTTGAAGGGTATCATACCTTTCCTGGAGTTATGTATGGCATACTTGACTAGTATTTTGTCAGTATATGCAGTCTAAGATAGGCCTAACATCCTATTCTTGTGATCTCGCTGACCACTCTAAAAAATTTAAAGGGTTTATACTTTCAAGTGCAAGAGGTGTTCGTAGTTTAGTCTAGGTAAGTCCTAGGTCATCTCCACAGGGAGCAAGTGTGTGACTAGGTTTAGAAAAACTTGTTTTTGAAAGCACTTGCAAAGAGTAATAAATGGAAAAGAGTAAAACAATCTTTTAGGGTTTTTGAAAGTAGGTTTGAAAAATGTTTAAACACAAAACTTAAGTTAAACTAAAAATATTAGCAAAAAGATATGATTTAACTTTAATAAATTTCTCTTGAATGAAAATACTTGGTTTTAACCTATTCCTATAATGGATTCAAAGAGATCGATTCGAAAACGTTTATAACTCAACGTAGCATCTACGCATGTAGTGCTAGGTCAGAAAATTTAACTTCAAAAACCTTTTTGTAAAACAAATGTTGAACTAGGGTTTTGAAATCAGATTTGAAGCCACCGGGACATTGACTTAGAAACTTGGTATGCATGAGCTTCAACTTGTAACCAAGGCCTGATTATAACACAAGTGATTCGATTTCTAGGGTTAAACTTAGACCCAACAAGTTTTACGATTCATTCAAAAATATATCATGTTTAAAAACATTATATTCAATTCTATCTTCTTCTCTTCCATTACGTTCCTAGGTTAAAACCAAGATAGTTTTAGCCTAGCATATTTAAACTGTAAATGAAATTATGTGGAGAATAATAAACATCCATTTGAACTTTTTTAAAATGAAAAGAAATCAAAACCAACTACATGCAAGAGTTATGAAACAAATATGAAGTATAAATGAAAGAAGAGAACTTGAAACGAAAAACTTTTAATTGAAAATATTGATGAACAAGTCACTTACATGTAAACGAAAGGCAAAATCTTCTTACAAAACGTCAAACAAATCGATTACGTAAAAGCATAGTGTAAATCTCTAAAAACTTAAAGAAAACTCCTAAGAAAATAACCCTAGAACTTCCTGAATTGTTGTATAAGTTTCCTACATATAGTGGAGATGAAAAACCCTAAAAATGTATTTTATCCTTGCAAATCAACCTCTGTGGTCCAAACCACCTGTGGGGGTGTCTGGATCATAGTGTCTTTTATTTTCACTTTGTGTTTTGCTTCTGATAGCTTTCTATCCTCAACTTCCAATGCGATTTTGACCTTGAAGACGATGGATTCAAGCTTTGGCTAAAACATAAAATTTCTAGCCCTTCGAGTCTTCTTTCCAGCACAAAAGGAATTAGGTCAATTGGAGTTGTGAGCAGAAAGTTATGGTTAAAAAATGACAAGGTGTCAAGCTGGAACTTCAACTGCACAACCACTTCAACCATCTTGAACTTCGGACCATTTCCTTCTCCTTGGAAGCCATAGTAACTGATTCTGTTCCTTAGGATGGCTCTTAGGACATTATGGAAGTCTTGAAAGTCATTGGACATGACGACCTTTTTGTGTTCAAGCTGTTTTCTCCATGTGTGCCAAGTGTTCGGCGAAATGCCCCAAAAGACACCAAAGTCTATTCTTGCACTTCCTTACTCCGGCTTGCTTTAGCTCCTCCTCACCTGCACTCTTAGTGTTATTTTAGGCTAAAACACCAAATTATATCACTTTAAGCACATAAACAACAAGAATGCATGGAAATGAGATAATTAGGCTAAAACCTTGCCAATAACAAGCACAATATTATAATTAGCATGCTCAATAGATATAAAATTGTGTAATAATGTATTCTAATCACACCCCCATCCTAGACATTGCTAGTCCCTAGCAATACATGTAATTAAACCATGGGGTACAACAAGAACAAGTGCAAGGACACCTACAACATGTAAGCTCTTATTCAAATTAAACAAAACAAAATAAAACTCAGGTAATGTCTATTTTCATAGGAAACACATGGCCACACTTAGCACATGAGGCAAGCCCTTTAAACCCCTAGGCTCCCCCTAGTGGACGAGTAAGGTCTCGTGAGGGTTTACAGTGATGCTACCCACTAACATCTATGGCATGGTCTTAAGATGTCAAAAAGTGATTAAGATAAAAAATAAATCAAGCTCAAGCCCAACAAGTCACATAACCCAAATATCATGTGTAATTCCCAAGTGCTAAGCATAAATGCATGGACCATCAAAGTAGGAAGAGCATGTGTACAAAATTGTTTCATTCATTCAACAAAGTTGCAAGAGCATAAATGAAACAAGGTTCTGACTTCAAGTACTCATAGGGTACCACTCATAGAAAGGAATTTACTCATCAAGAGTTCACATATCTCTATTAGCATATGATGTTATCCTAGTTGCACATAACCCCACAAATAAGTGAGTGAACTGAATTGATGTTCAAAGTGGATAACTCACAAAAATATTCCAATGCATGTGTAAAAGATCACACCACAACTTACATAAGACCACTACATGCACAATACAAGAGTTGCTTGCTTAGAATCCACTAGGTCTTTGTTTTGGTTGTAACTTGGCTGAGGGCAATGGTTAACAATGGAGGATATGGAAATCAAAGCACGTCTTGGGATAAAAATGATCGAGTGCACACAAGTCCCAAACTACCTACTTCGTTTCCAACCTCAACAAAGATCCTAACAAGAAGCTTATTCACACTAAATACTATCCTTGGGACAATTGCAAATATTGCAAACAATGTACAAGTCCCATAATTTCATAAACAAAGGAATGATAATTTTTTTCTTTTCTTTTTTTCTTTTTTTTTCTTTGTTCTTTTTTTTTTTCTTTTTTCTTTCTTTTTGCTTTTGAAATAATGAAATATACATCAGCCGAATTCTCCACCCAATATTTTCTCTCAATATGCTCTCCAAAGTTTCCATTCCCAACCCCCATTCACATAACTGACATTGAGGCACATTCACAACACAAGACATGTGAGGGTGAAGCTTAAAGTGTGTGAATAAGGTTAAAGGATAATATATAAGGTGGGAACCAAAGAAAAAAAATATATATGTCACACACTATTAAAATGCTTCAAGTTGGTTCCTAGGGTAATTCATAACCAATAAAGGACAAGAAGGCTCAAAATAGCAAAGAGGGCCTAGCATCACGTTCAAAGCTTGCAACAACTTATAATGTGCCAAGTGAAACTCATGCAAGTGTATGTGATGCAATTACTGCATTGAAACCAAAGTGAAGAATAAAAGAGCTGTGATTATGTGCAACCCCTCAAGAAAAGAATAATAGGCTCAAAAGCTCACCATTAAGGAGTATAAGTCTCTACCTAGTCCAAGAATGCTTAATTAACCAACGTTAAACAAAATCCACTCCTAAGCACATAATCTTTTCTCCATGATAGTCACAAAAATGTACAAGGTCATGACACACTTAACTTGAACTAAGTTTCCTATTAAAGCTTGAACAAGACTCACTTATCACTCTCTCACTCAATTCCACAATTAACCAAACCAAAAAGGGCCAACATGCAGGTACAAAGATGCTAAATTCATGTATTCAAGCTCAAAGATGCTCAAAAATTTTAAAATTTTACGATTTTGGCACAAAATAAAATTTTGCAATTTTGGCATAAAAGGTTATCATGCGACATCTACCCCCCAACCTAAACTAAACATTGTCCTCAATGTGAGAATCATGATGCATATGTGGGTCCGCAATGTGCAAAGTGAGCATGATGATGATAATGAGAATAAAGATTAATCAATATATAACATATAAGCTAAGCATGCACCCCAATACAGCCTTGAAGCAATAAAACACCCCCCAACCTAGTTTCTACAGTACTCTAGCAGCATTAGCAAAATATACCAAAGTGTAATCTTCAAAATAGAGAAATAGAATGTGAAGAGGGTGGATATTACCTCGAAGTTGCTTTATTAATTAACTAACCAAAAATCTACAAAATAGAATATGAGATAAAAAGAAAAGAATAGAGAAGAAAAAAAATGAAGAAAAAAAGAATGTTAGTAAATGAAAATAAAGGAAATATAGTAAAAGAAAAACAAATAAGAAGAAACTTACTCCTAAAACTAAGTCTAAAAAGGAGAAAAAAAAAAAACAAAAAACAAAACAAAAACTCCTACACTAATATTATACAAGAATTTGTGCATGTACTTCAATCAAAGGGGGGAGGGTTAGAGAGCTCCCATGCCTCAATCTCAGCCACAAAGTTATCCAAATATGCTTTAAGACGATGGCCATTCACCTTGAAAGTAGTGTCATTGTGTGGATTGTGAACTTCGCACACACCATGCTATGAGATTGAGGTGATGATGAATGGACTAGACCATCTTGATCGAAGCTTGCTTGGGAAGAGGTGCAACCGAGAGTTGTACATCAAGACTTTCTGGAGTACGTGAAAAGACTTCCTAGAAATATGCTTGTTATGTAAGTCTTTCATTTTAGCCTTAGCAATCTTTGCGTTCTCGATAGCATCATTATGTAATTCTTCAAGTTCATTTAATTGTAACTTTTGGAGAACACCGGCATCATCTAAACTTTCATTAAATTTTTGAATTGCCCAGTAGGCCTTATGTTCTATCTCAACAGGCAGATGGCAAGCCTTACCAAAGATAAGTCGGTAGGGAGACATACCCAAAATGGTCTTGTATGCCGTCTGATATGCTTATAAAGCATCAATGAGACATAAAGACGAATTCTTGCGTGTGGGGTTGATAGTCTTCTCAAGTATGCCTTTAATCTCCCTATTCGCCAACTCTGCTTGGCCATTATTTTGTGGGTGGTATAAGGTACCCACCTTATGTGTCACACCATAATTACAAAACAAGACACCAACAAGCCTATTGCAAAAATGCTTGCCTCCATCACTAATGATGGCCCGAGGCATCCCAAAGTGTGAGAAGATATATTCCTTTAAAAACTTGACCACCACTTGATGGTCATTGGTGTGAGTTGCAATGGCTTCCACCCACTTAGAGACATAGTCGATAGCCAAAAGAATGAACTCAAATCCAAATGACTTAGGGAATGGCCCCATGAAATCAATGCCTCAACAAAAAAAAAAATCTCCAAAATGATTATGGGGGTTTTGAAGCATCTCGTTTCACTTAGTAAGGGCTCCTAGTCTTTGACACTGGTCACATCTAAGGTAATAATTATAGACATCCATAAATAATGAAGGCCAATACAATCCGCTTTGAAGAATTTTAGTGGCTGTTTTGTTTGAGGAAAAATGGCCTCTACATGCTAGAGAATGACAAAATTCAATAACACTAGGAATCTCAGTCTTGGGGATGCAACGTCTAACAATTTGATTTGGGCAATACTTGTAGAGGTATGGCTCATCCTAAAAAAAAATTGTTGCACATTGCATAGAAATTTCCTTATATCAATCTTAATCCAATGTGAAGGCATAAGGCTCATCACCAAAAAGTTGGCAATGTCTGAATACCAAGGAGAATAGTCTTAAGATGTGGAGTTCACATGCATAATATGTTCATCCAGAAAATGCTCATCTATTGGTAGGTTGCTATGGTCAAACAAATGGGATGGCAACCTAGACAAATGATCGGCCACCACATTTTCTACTCCCTTCTTATCCTTGATTTCCAAGTCAAACTCTTGTAGGAGTAGAATCCACTTAATGAGTCAGGGTTTGGCCTCTTGTTTTGAAAGAAGATATTTCAAGGCTACATGGCTTGTGAACACTGTAACGTGGGACCCTACCAAATAAGACCTAAACTTGTCAAGGGCAAATACTACTGCTAGCAACTCCTTCTCAGTTGTAGTGTAGTTTAATTGAGCTTCATTAAGGGTCTTGCTAGCATAATAAATGACATAAGGCTTGCCCTATTTCCTTTGCCCTAAAATAGCCCCCACTGTATGGTCACTTATGTCACCCATAGGCTCAAATGGAAAGGACCAATCTGGGCTTTGAATTGTGGGTGTGGTGGTAACCATGGTCTTTAATAGATCAAATGCCCTTTAACACTAAAATGTCCAAATAAATGGAACATCCTTAGAAAGTAAGACACACAAGGGACGAGCTATGGAGCTAAAGGATTGGATAAACCTACGATAGAATGCAACGTGTCCAAGAAAAGATATTATATCCTTTACACAATTTGGAGTAGGTAAATTCTCTATGAGTTCAATTTTCACATTATCGACCTCTACCCCTTTGGATGAGACTATATGTCCCAAGACTATCCCTGAATTTACCATGAAATGGCACTTCTCACAATTTAGCACTAAGTTGCTCTCCTCACAATGAATGAAACTTTCTCTAAGTTTCTTAAGCACTTATCAAAGTCATCTCCATAAATAGAGAAACCATCCATGAAAACCTCTATAAATTTCTCGACTATATCACCAAATATGCTCATTACACACCATTGAAAAGTCATTGGTGTGTTACATAACCCAAATGGCCTGCGTCTATACGCATAAGTACCGAATGGGCATGTGAAAGTGGTCTTTTCCTGATCTTCAAGTGCTATTTCAACTTGGTTATGCCCTGAATACCCATCAAGAAAACAATAGAAGGACTTCCCTGCTACTCTCTCAAGTTCTTGATCAAGGAAAAGAAGGGGAAATGGTCCTTTCGGGTCATAGCATTCAGACATCTATAGACAATACACATACACCACTCGGTTTGGGTATGTTGTGGTACTAAATCTCCTCTCTCATTTTCCACAATAGTGACACCAGACTTTTTAGGGACCACTTGGGTGGGACTCACCCACTTTGAGTCAAAGATGGGATAAATAATATCTACATCCAACAACCTAAGCACTTCACCCTTTACAACCTCTTTTATATTAGGGTTTAGCCTATGTTGCTTTTACCTTACCAGTTTGGCATCATCCTCAAGTTATATATGATGAGCACACACGAGGGGGCTAATACCTCGAAGATCTGCCACTGTCCATCCTAACGCCTTTCGATGAGCACTCAAGACCGCTAACAACTTCTCTTCCTGAACTCTTTCCAACTTTGAAGAAATAACTACTGGGAATGTCTCACCCTCTCCTAGGAATGCATATTTAAGTTCATTGCGTAAAGGTTTCCTAGAAGGACAAGGTGGACACTTAACCGATGACTTGGGTTTAATCAAGGATGGCTCCAAAGGCTCAAACATTGGAACCCAATTACTAATAGCTATAACTTCTTCTTTCTTAGTCACTAATTCATCATTCTCCACAAAATTCACCCCCATCAAGGTCCTCACACTTCTCACTTAACACCAACGCTCTCTCTAAGGGGTCATTAAAAAAGGTTTTCTCAAAGTATTCCTCACTCAAAGTATGAATCAAATCCACCTCTCGAATATCCTCACATTATCCCATTTGTTTTCCCACCCTAAAGATATTCATCTCCATGGTCATATTTCTGAGTGACAATTTCATGACCCCACTCCTACAGTTAATCACAGCATTGGATGTTACGAGGAAGGGTATACCTAAAATGATTGGAATAGATTGATTAGGGTTTGGAATGGGTTGGGTGTCTGACACAATGAAATCAATTGGGAAATAAAACTTATCTACTTGGACTAACACATCCTCCACTATACCCCTAGGCATCTTAACCGATCGATTGGCCAATTGTAATGTGACTGGAGTAGGTTTAAGCTCACCTAGCCCTAGTTACTGATACACTATATAAAGCAACAAGTTGACACTAGCACCTAGGTCTAGTAATGCCTTGTCAATGATGTGTTCCCTAAGTATATAAGAAATAGTTGGACACCCAAGATCTTTGTACTTAGGGGAGGTATCATGCTGGAGTATGGCACTTACTTGTTTAGTCAAGAAAGCTTTCTCCTTGACATTAAGCTTTCTCTTCATAATGCACATGTCCTTTAGAAATTTAGCATAAGAGGGATTTTGTTTGATAGCCTCAAGTAATGGAATGTTGATTCTCACTTGCTTAGATATCTCATAAATTTCAGAATTCAACATATCATTTCTCCCTTTTGCTAATCTTTTGGGAAATGGTGGCCCAGGGATGTGCTCTATGGTTTTCTCAATTTTATTACCCAAATTCCCCTCATTTGTTTCCTCTTCATTTTCCTTCTCTTCTCCATTACTCTTCTTTTTAACCTCAAGACTCTGCTTATCCCTATCACTTTTGTTTCCTCCCTTCTCACTTTCTTTCTCTTTCATTTCTCCCCCACTTTCCATTTCTACCTAACTACCACCAGATTCTAACTTATCACTAGGCATATCAATTCTAGGATCTATAGGTTTCTAAATGACTTTCTCACTTCTCAAAGTGGTAACTGCTTGAACTTGCTCATGTGAGGTAGTGCCTGAGGTCGACGACTCACTCATATTTGCTTGGCCTTTTGGGTTTGGGAGTGTCTGTGCAGGGAGTTTACCACTTGGAGTGGTGCTTATAACTTATGTCAACCTGGAAATTTGTCCTCTAATGTCATCTAAAGCTTGATTCACCTTATTATTGACGTTCAATTGTTGTTGCATGAATTGATTAAGAGTGTCCTCAATAGGCTTCTTTTGTGTCAATTGAAATGCAACAAGGTTGGGCTATTGGTATTGAAATGGTGGTGGAGGAATTTGTTAAAATATTGGAGTTTATTGAAATTGTTGCCCTTGGTTATCATTCCTCTAGGAGAAACTAGGAGGATATCTCCACCTAGCTGGGCATGCATTAGAGGCTTGACTTCCCCCTTGATAATTAATATTACCACCTTATGGGCAAGGATTGCCTACTTGATTCCTATTGGGAAAGGAACGGCTCTGGATACGGTGGGAGTTCGAGGTGAATTAACGTCATGCCCCACTTGGTCACAAGCAGCACAAATAATCTTAACCTCTACCAGTTTTTCCTTGTTTTTCAATTCTAGAACATCTAGCTTATATTACATTGCAACTAACCTAGCTCAAAGGTCATCGCTCTCACTTAATTCTAGCTGGCCACTAAGTAAGGGATTCCTATGCTCAGAAGAACAAGGAGGTCTGATCTCCCAATCATTAGAGTCTTCGACCACCATGTCAAAAAAGTCCATGGCATCCTTCGCAGTCTTATCGAATAAGGTACCATTGGTAGACACAAGTTGCTTGAGATTGGGAGTGAGGGATTCATGGAAAATGGTTACAAGTCTCCATGATTCGAAACCATGGTGAGGACAAGCCATCAAGAGGTCCTTAAATCTTTCCCAGGCTCGATAGAAATTCTCATTGGGTTTACATGAAAAAGTAGTGATCTATTGCCTATAATGCTTAGTCTTTTGGGTTAGGAAGTACTTTTTCAAAAACTCAGTTTGCATCTCAAGCCAAGTTCCAACAAAATGAGGCTGAAGGGTATTGAGCCAGAATTGGCCTTGTCCTTGAGGGAAAAAGAAAAAAGTTGGAGACAAACTACATCTTCATTGACGTTTTGGTCAATGCAAGTATTACTCACCTCCTCAAATTCCCTCTAGTGATTATATGGATTTTTGCAGTATGGGAAGGAGTTGGATAATCCCGAGTCTTAAGGTAGAATTCCCCCTATTTAAAGGTAGAATGATACATGAAGGTGTTGTTCGCCTAATTGGGTTCAAATGATCTTTCATTAGTATAAAATCCTGAACCTCTGGAGGATCATTATTCCCGTGGACACTTCTTTCACCTCTTAAGTCAGCCATTAGATGAAAGATAAAGTGGTGAGTGAAACTGTGGACAGTGAGTCTAAAGATTCGGGAACATAAGATGGGTTTTCTAGTTTAGGATCAACTACAATCACCCTACCTGACCTTAATTGCATGCAATTCAAAAAAAAAATTATTTAATTTTTTTATTTTTTACAAATGTTCTCTTTTTTTTAATTTTTTTAAAAATTAATTCTTTAAGAATTCCTAAAAATAATAAAAAGAAAACAAAATAAAGACGAAAATATAAATTAAAAAGAAGGATGGAGCAACGTCACTTGGAAGTCCAAATGCAATCGCGTTGAAGATGGATGGCAAGCACGTTACGTCACAAGCTCTCCGAATTCATCACACCAATTGTTGCTGCTTGGCAATGACGCTAAAAACTTAACCGCTCTCAGAAATTGAAAGCGTTTATACTCTCAAGTGCAAGAGGTGGTCGTAGTTTAGTCTAGGTAAGTCCTATGTCATCTCCACAGCAAGCAAGTGTGTGACTAGATTTGGAAAAACTTGTTTTTGAAAGCACTTGTAAAGAATAATATATGGAAAAGAGAAAAACAATCTTTTGGAGTTTTTGAAAATAGGTTTGAAAAATGTTTAAACACAAAACTTAAGTTAAACTATAAATGTTAGTGAAAAGGTGCGATTTAACTTTAACGAATTTCTCTTGAATGAAAATACTTGTTTTTAACCTATTCCTGTAATGGATTCAAAGAGATTGATTCGAGTACATTTATAACTTAACGTAGCGTCTATGCATGTAATGCTAGGTCGGAAAATTTAACTTTAAAAACCTTTTTGTAAAACAAATGTTAAACTAGGGTTTTGAAATCAGATTTGAAGTCACTGGGACATTGAATCAGAAACTTGGCATGCACGAGTTTCAACTTGTAACCAAGGGCCGATTATAACACGAGTGATTCAATTTCTAGGGTTAAACCTAGAACAAACAAGTTTTACGATTCATTCAAAAATATATCACGTTTGAAAACATTATATTCGATTCTATCTTCTTCTCTTCCATTACGTTCCTAGGTTAAAACCAAGATAGTTTTAGCCTAGCATATTTAAACTGTAAATGAAATAATGCAAAGAATAATAAACATCCATTCGAACTTTTTTAAAATGAAAAGAAATCAAAACCAATTACGTGTAAGAGTTATGAAACAACTATGAAATATAAACGAAAGAAGAAAACTTGAAACGAAAAACTTTTAATTGAAAACATTGAAGAACAAGTCACTTACATGTAAACAAAAGGTGAAATCTTCTTACGAAACGTCAAACAAATCAAATGTGTAAAAGCATAGTGTAAAACCCTAATAAGGTAATTTATCCGTGCAAATCAACCTCTGAATGGCTATATAAGTTTCCCATATATAGTGGAGATGAAAAACCCTAAAAACGTAATTTATCCGTGCAAATCAACCTCTGTGGTCTGAACCACCCGTGGGGGTGTCTGAACCACAGTGTCTTTCATCTTTACTTCGTGTTTTGCTTCTAACAGTTTCTGTCCTCAACTTCCAATGCAAATTTGACCTTCAAGACGATGGATTTAG
The DNA here is from genome assembly GCA_019916065.1 of Vitellaria paradoxa. Lineage (NCBI taxonomy): Eukaryota > Viridiplantae > Streptophyta > Magnoliopsida > Ericales > Sapotaceae > Vitellaria > Vitellaria paradoxa. Next base: position 36,445,410 of record CM034233.1, on the reverse strand, counting down.
GCTTCGCCTATAACACAAAAGTGGTAGCCCTTCAAGTCTTCTTTCCAACCCAAAATGAATTAGGTCAATCGGAGTTGTGAGCAGAATGTTATGGTTAAAAAACTAATAGGGTGTCAAGCTGGAACTTCAACTACACACCACTTCAACAATCTTGAACTTCGGACCATTTCCTTATTCTCGGCAGCTATGGTAACTGATTATATTCCTTAGGATGGCTCTTGGGACATTAAGGAAGTCTTGAAAGTCATTGGACATGTCAGCCTTTTTGTCTTCAAACTGTTTTCCCCATGTGTGCCAAGTGTTCGTCGATATGCCCTAAAAGACACCAAAGTCTATTTTACCCTTCCTTACTCCAGCTTGCTTTGTCTCCTCCTCACCTACACTCTTAGTGTTATTTCAGGCTAAAACACCAAATTTATCACCTAAAACACACAAACAATAAGAATGCATGGAAATGAGATAATTAAGCTAAAACCTTGCTAATAACAAGCAGAATTGCATAATTAGCATGCTCAATAAATATAAAATTGTGCAATAATGCATACTAATCACTCGCAAATGCTTGATCCCAATGATGTAGCTAGCCTCTCCCTAGTCCTTCGTATCAAACTATTTTGCTAGCCAGACCTTAACTATTGATAACATACCAATATCATTCTCAATGAGTAAAATGTCAACTACATATAGGACTAAGAAAACCACTATAGTCCTACTACTCTTCTTGTACACACAAGGTTCATTTGGATTTTGATCAAAATCAAACAATTTGATTGCTTGATCAAAATGGATGTTCCCACTACGAGATGCTTGCTTAAGTCTATAAATGGACTTATGTAGTTTACATACCATATGCTTCTGGCCCTTAGCTATGAACCCATCTGGTTGCATCATATTGATGTCTTCATCAAGATGGCCATTCAAAAATGCCATCTTGACACCCATTTGTCTAATCTTGTAATTGAGATAAGCTGAAATTTTGTAATATGCTGATGGAGATCCCAAACAATCAATCACACACAAACAAAAGATTGTAGAAGGCAGTATATAAGAAACGAAGGAACCCACAAAGGGAAACCTCAAACAAAACTTTCACTAACAAATAAAACGCTGGTTACAAACTCAACCCCTTGATAGATCGACTCCTCGACTCTATAATCTTGTTGACATTTGCTTAAATCCTCGATTCACCAACTCTTTAGCGAAAGCCCTTCGACTCCTCGAAGGCTCGACATCGAATCCTCGGTAGCTTTGCTAAATCCACAACGTGCTGAATCCTTAGCCTTCACAAACCTCAAACCCAAACTCCTTCAGATTGAACACGAAACATGTTAGCTAAGTGATGAAGAGAATAATTGAACTTTCAAGCTTCCAATCTCATGTTTATTCTCCCTTCCCGTGTGTATGTATGAACCTTGAAGATGTTAGGAGATATATATAGACAAACTGAGGCGGCTAGGGCTCGAACCGATCAAAACAAACTGGAAAAGCCTAACTCGCAGGAAGGTCTTCCCGTGGGCATCCTATGAGTCAAAGCGGTCTTCTCACATGACTTAAACTTCAATTTCAGCTCTCGGGATTTTCCAATGCCAAACTGCGACCTTCCTGCGTAAATCAATTCTGAACCTTGTTTGGCTTCTTTAGGACTTCTAGTATTATGCAAACAGTCTTACCTGAGGCCTTTACACTTCTACTTGACTCAAGACTGCAGTGTCTTAGGCTACACTAAGTCTAGATATTACAAAACATTATCTTTGACCATGGATTTGCCAATTTACAATTTTAGCCTTAACAATCTCCCCCTTTAGCAATTCCATGTCAAAACTCAATAATTGAAATTACAAATGAAATCAATCTATATTGAGGTAATGAAATCAATCTATATGAGGGCCTCAGTACACTATTCCTTGATCAATATGTTCTGATTAGTTAACCTATTTGCCGCACACTAAAACAAAAATGATCAAGGCATCTTGTGGAATAAATAAAAATTAAAGGAAATATTAACAAAAAAGATGAAACAAAAAAATTCTCCCCTTTAATTAATCAACACAAATATTAACTATTAGAGAAAAAAATGATTGTTCTCCCCCTTAATAAACAAAAGACTGGTAAACATTTTTCCCTTTTCAAGCATTCTCACCCTTACTGTTAAAGCATTCTCCCCATTAACTATATCTTCCCCTTTTTGACATGAATTGATAAAAATTAGGTACAATGGGTAATCTTGATCAAATTATTCCAAGTTCTATTTTCCCAAACACAAAATGAAACAAAGTCTCAAAATTTTGACCATACATAAATAGTAACAAATAAAAATTCCAAAAATCATCCTACTATTTATGTCATGAGTTGTTCACACATGTCATACCAATGGTCAAATGCCTATGTAGTGTGTGAAATAAAGTTTAAGTGCAACATGATTAATACTTTTCACATACTCACATGAATTTTAAAATTACTCCTTTTGGACTTTGAATTGAATTGAGTAAGATATGCAATGTTAGCTCTTCGACTTGTTTCTCCTCAATTCAATGTTTTCAACTAAACACCAATTTCAATTTTCATCCGCCAATATTTATTTATTTATTTATTTTTACTTGGCGGCTTTCACACACTTATGGGTTGGTAGCCTTCTTCCTGTATTGTCAAACCCAGAGGGTGGTTATTTTGATAACCTGCACATCAATAGGCTAGCTTTCACTCTATCCTATATGGTAGCCCTTTCTAAGTGATTTTTTTTATATGTAAACTCAAGAGCAACCAATAGTCCAAAAAAGGAGAATTTATTAAACCAATTGAGTAGTGGAAAAAATTTCTTATGATGTACTAAACTTCATGCAATTACAATTGGCACACCACTACTATGACAAGGAATAACAAAACATAAGATTCAAGTTCATCAAGTACTTCAAACTTATGACCACTATATAGATCAACAATTTTAATTATGTGATTTTGAAGTTTGTATGAAGTAATAGAACATGCAAGAACATCACGAAGAATAACATTGCACCAAAAAAAATATCTAATCTACATGCTTTCATAGAACTAGGTAAAAATAAACAATGACGCATAGCCTAGTTCATGAAAAAATTTGCCTTTACATATCAAGGCTCACCTTTCAACACTCTTAGGGGTGTGGGTGACATAGAGATCACTCTTCCTAACCTAAACAGTTCTTATTTTTGGAAAAGCATTTTGAGTCTTAGAATTGTTGGGTTTTGGACCAATGGGTTTTGAAAAATTTTTCTTTATGTTATTCCTCATTGGCCAAGTCATGTAAGATCTAGAATCAATATATGACTTTTGAAACCTTAATGCATTAAACCTATTTGACACTTGAAAATTAGATCTCAAAGAATTCCTAGTGTTAACATAGGATAGGGTAAGCCCATATAATTTGTGACAATGTGGTCTTATGTGACCAGGTATACCACAATGAAAACATATAGGAACAAACTTGCATTGCAAGTTAGAGGGCATACCTTTGGGCTTCTAAAAATAAGCTCTTGACTTATTACCTTTTTTTTGGTTGGGGAGCTTTGACTATTTTTGGAGCAGTTTTCTTTGAGGATTGAAACGAAATCAGCGTAGGTCTTTTCTGCTCACTAGAGGCTGCTTTAGCTTTCAAGTGCTTGAATGGTTGAGCAGGTGATTTCCCATCCTTGAATGTAGCAGACTTTGAAGGCTGAAACTTGATTATTTTGATCTTTTAATTGCTTGTAGATGCATCTTCTATGGTCTTCCTCTCTCCAGTATATCCAAGCCCACTTTTATCGTTTGGCTTCTTTGAATTGCCAGTATTTCATCTAGTTTAGAAGAAGTTGAATTCATCTTTGATTGCATGGATTGCATCTTACCATTTGCCTCTTTCACATCTTTTTCTTTTTGTTCCAACTTGGTCTTAAGTGCTGCTATCAACTCCTCTTGAGAATTTTTGCTTGCTTCAAGTGCTTCAAACTTAGTTTGTAAATCCTCCAAGGCAACCTTCAGACTGTCTCTTTCCATCTTTAACATCTTGTTCTTCACCATCAACTTTTCGTTCTGCTTGAGGAGTTAGCGACAGTCTTGGTACAATTGTTCATAGGCATCTTCAAAATCTATTTCTTCACCTTCACTTTCATGTTTTGATTCCCTTTCTGATGGTTCTCCTTTTGAGCTTTTTGAACTAATTGACTTTCTCGAATTTATAGATGCCGTATTTCTTGCCATGAATGCTATAAAGTTTTTTGGAAAAACTTCTGAGGATGAGGAGGTACTTGATTCATCTATGATTGCATTCTTGTTCTTTTTGTTTCCGCAATCCTGATCTATATGTCCATAACTTTGGCATTTATAGCACTTCATGCCTTTAAACTTGTTCTCCTTCTTAATCTTTTCAGATTTTTCACCTTCTCTACGGGGATCCATCTAGCAAGTAATAGGATCACGTTTTTCTCTCAAAAATGAACCCTCTTTGATACCAATTGAAATTTCATAATATGCTAATGGAGATCCCAAACAACTAATCACACACAAACAAAAGATTGTAGAAGGCAGTATACAAGAAACGAGGAAACCCACAAAAGGAAATCTCAAACAAAACTTTCACTAATAAACAAAATGTTGGTTACAAACTCAACCCTTCGATAGATCGACTCCTCGACTCTATACTCTTGTTGACGTTTGCTCGATTCCTCGATTCACCAACTCTTTAGCGAAAGCCCTTCAACTCCTTGAAAGCTCGACACCGAATCCTCGATAGCTTTGCTGAATCAACAACGTGCTGAATCCTCAGACTTCACAAACCTCAAACCTGAACTTCTTTGGATTGAACACGAAACATGTTGGCTAAGTGATGGAGAGAATAATTAAACTTTCAAGCTTCCAATCTCATATTTATTCTCTCTCCTCGTGTGTATGTATGAACCTTGAAGACGTCAGGAGATTTATATAGACAAACGAGGGGGCTAGAGCTCGAACTAATCAAAACAAGCTAGAAAAGCCTACCTCGCAGGAAGGGTGCACCCGCGAGGTTCCCACAGCTTTCCCATGGCCTTCCCGCGAATCAAAGCGGTCTTCCCGCATGGCTTAATCTTCAATTTCAGCTCTTGGGATTTTCCAGCGCCAAGCTGCGACTTTTCTGCGGTCTTCCTGCATAAATCAATTTCGAACCTTGTTTGGTTTCTTTAGGACTTCCAGTATTATGCAAACAGACTTAGTTGAGGCCTTTACACTTCTACTTGACTTAAGACTGTAATGTCTTAGCCTACACTAAGTCTAGATATTACAAAACATTATCTTTGACCATGGATTTGCCAATTTACAATTGTAGCCTTAACATAAGCCACAATGGATAAGAGGATATGAATAGACTTAAGCATAATAACTAGCAAAAAGGTTTCCTCATAATTGATACCGTCTTTCTAAGTAAACCCTTTAGCCATTTAGATGGGTCTTAATAGACCCATCTGATCTCCTCTTTCGCTTATAGACCCACTTATAGCTTTTTGCCAAGAATCTGCATCTATGTCAAAAATAGCCTCATTATAGCTAGAAGGATCAAGTTGTTGTTCTCTCTGGAGATTCTTTCCTAAGAACATATACCTGTCAAGTGCCCTGACAATCCACCCACTGTGACGAGGTTCCAGTATATCAAAAGAAGTAGATGACATACTGTGTGGAGTATCCCGGGGAATGACCGTGTTAATAATTTGTGGGTTAGAACTATCTGCCTCATCTAGCTAAACTTTGCCTTTGGGTTTCTGGTCCATAACATAATCATCTTCTAGAAAGATAGCATTTGTTTTAATGAACACTTTCTGCTCTCCAGGATTATAAAATAGCCTACCATTCATTCCTTTTGGATACCTTATGAAATAAATCTCTGATCTCGATTCCAATTTACCAGTCTTGCCCTTCAGCACGTACACAAGGCAGTCACATATCCTATAGGGTTGTAGACTGCAATGTTGTCCAGTCCACAACTCAGTGGCAGTCTTAGGGGTAGACTTAGTTGGCACCGAGTTCAGAATATACACAGATGTGTCTAAGGCATTTCCCCAAAGAGGTATGGGCAAGTCGAAATAACTCAATCATTGAGCTTACTATATCTAAAAAAGTTCTGTTTCTTCTTTCAACTACACCATTTTGCTGAGGCATGCTCGGTACAGAAAATTGGAATAGAATCCCATTATCTAACAAATATTTATTAAACTCACTAGAGAGATACTCGCCACCTTGATTGGATCTGAGTGACTTTATATTCTTATCTAATTGCTTTTCTACCTCGACCTGAAATTCTTTGAACTTTTCAGAAGCTTTAGACCTATGGCGCAATAGATAAACATAGCTATATCTGGAGTAATCATCTACAAAAATGATGAAATACTCATAACCTCCCTAAGCTCTAATTAGAGTTCTACACACATTTGTGTGAACTAACTTTAATAAATCTTTGGCTCTGTTCCCTTTTGTAGAAAAGGGGCTCTTGGTCATTTTACCTCTAAGCAGAACACACATGTTAGATATGTTAGATTTGATTTCCTTTGGTGCCCTTGAAAGCATGTTTTGTAAGGACATTTCATTTAATTTATTTTTCTGGTTAAGATAAAACATTTATTTATTTAAGCATACACTATTGTCCCTTATTTATAAAATATGTGATTTAAGTATTAGGCATAAGATGCCAATACAGAAAGATTTAAATCACAAGTTTTATAAATAAAAGTAAATTCACAGCTATTAATGAAACGGGCATTTCATTATGTTAAAACTGTAACTTTTCTACTTCTTAATTGGGTGATTTATCTTGATCACTAAAGTGGTGACTTTAAGTAGGAAAGTATGTATGTATATGAGATATACATATTGAATGGACTATTGTAAATAATGATTTGGTTAATAAATGTTTTTAATCATAATTTACATAAGCTTTAAAAAGCTTAATAAACCTTAATCCTGAGTTTGTAATGGACTCATATTCATAGATTAAGTCTATTTGAGTTATCACGGAGTGAGATCTTGTAAATGGTTAAAACCTCGATAACTTGGAGATTTAATTTCATGAATCGTGGGAAGGTATACTTACAAGATGGAATCCATTTTGATACGCTCACCTAAGCTATTTATCTTTTTGATCATTAAATCTGTGGCTGCAGTTTATTCAATAAATTGTTTATTGAATAACAATATTTATTTGTAAATTGTTTACAAATATGAAAATATTGAGAATGATCAAAATATAGATAAATAGTGACTTAGGGTTAAATATGTAATTAAGGAGCTTGATATTTAGCCTAGTTTAATTACAAGTTTATAATAGAGGGTTAATTAAGTGGATATTATTGGCCTGAGACCAAAATTCATTTTATTAAAAGTTGTTTTAATTAAATGAATTTCAACATGGACTACTAGAGTGCAGCTCAGGACTTTTAGTGGAATAGCATTGGGTTAATTTAAAAGATAATGGGTTGTCATGAACAAGGCCCAAATATCTTTTAAGTTGGAGCTAGGAATCCATGGGCCTTCAGTCCCCAAGCTAGCTCAATTTTATCTTAATGGGCTAGGTCCAATCGGCTAATTATTTATAATTTATTTATGAAATAAATTATAGATAATTAATATATATTTAGATAAGATGATATGATTTAGAGCTTTTCTTAAGGTACCATATCTTCTAAATATATATTAAGATGTATATATAGATAAGATATGTGTGAGAGAGAATAAGAGATAATCTCTAAAGTTTGAGATCTTTTCTGATACAAACTCTGTATCTCACTCTTTATAAATATCTTTTACATATCAAATAAGCTAATAGATCTGAATTAAGTGCCCACACACATCCATCTAGAGAGAGAAATTGAGAATAATTTGGAAGGCTGAATTGCTGAAAAGAAGGTGCTTCCGTTGTGCATCAAGAAAATTTTTAAAGAATTCATCCTTCCATTCGAGGTATTTTTCTTAACCCTATGCTATAAAAACCAACAATTGGTATCAGAGCTTTTGTTGAATTTATAGTGTAGTTTTAATTATGCATAGATGTGGCATTCGTTTTATTTCTCTCTCTTGTGTGGACAAATAGAAACCCTTAATTCACGGTAGAAATTTACTTGTTTTCAAGGCTGTAACAGAAGGGATGGTTAATTTTGAAACCATGTTTTCATTCCTAATTTTATTTTTCCGCATATGTAAATCTCTGGAATTGCTTGTTTCTTCTTGGAGTCCGTAAATTTTATATTTGGGTCTGTATTAGTTGAGACCCGATTTGTTGTAACTGAAATTAAACTTGAGGCGGATTGAGAAGGGAATCATGGAGTAACCCACGGTGAAATTTGGCAGTAGCAAAACATAACCCACGGGAAATTTGCAGAAGCCAGCGTTTCGGCTGAAAGCAACCTGCAACGGAAGCATGGAAGACACTAACCCATGGTTTGGTTGATTTCTCAGATCAGCCGAACAGCAACCATAATTAATAAAAAAAAAATTCCTGTGATTTGGGAGCAGCCTACCCACAGCACACACAGCAGCTTATATATATATATATGTTTATTTCTATAAATCTGTGAGGGAGAGCCCGCGGCGGATAGTGCTTGGCAACCCACGGCAGAACCGGCTGACACCGAATGGGGAACCCCAACCTTGCACTGCAGGAGAGAGAGTTGCCAGCTGAGGGAGTGCCACGGGAGGCGGCATTACCTGGCGGTTGCAGCGAGGCAAACAGCGATGGCGTCGGTGAAGCCAGACGCTGCCAGCGGTAGCGGGACAACGTGCAGGCAACTCATGGTGTGTGGGCAGCAGATCTGGAATCACCAGCGGGTTGTGGGAACCCAATTCGGGTGAATCGCGAGCTACAGATGGCAACTGCAGGAACCCACAGCTGATTTCCTACCTGCAGCAGCGACAGAACCCGCGATGGCAGGTGGCAGATTCCCAGGGTTGCGGGAGCCCGATTTGGGTGCACCATGGAAGGATTGCCGGCGGTGGGTGCTTCATGGAGGATCTTTACAAATATGTAAATTTGATTTGGGGAAGAGGGTTGTTTTGAAAGTTTTTGAATCCCTGGGGTTGTTTTGAAATTTTTCCAAAAGTAGTTTGGATGGGCTTAATTGAAAGGTTTCAAAATAAACTAGGGTGAAACTGAGATTTCTTGGAACATTAATCTTTAAATTTTTTAAAGATTGCTGGGCAAGTTTTAAAAATTAATTTATAGCCCACAAGTTTTAAATTTTAATAAAGGTGGTTTATAAAATTTTAAGAAATATCTAAAGTGCTCTCCACCCAAATTCAATTTAAATTTCAAAGGCCAAGGAAGCAGCTCGAAGATGGACATTGACTGCAAGAAGACTAGTTTAAGTTTTTTTTGTCAATGTAAATTTTAGGAAAACTGTGAATTAAGGATTATTTATTTATTTTTGGTTATTTGATCTATTATGAATGTTTGTTTGATAACATGTCATATAGATTTAAGGATGTCACATCACATGTTCATGCATAATTAATATTTTATGATATTAATATTTTAATGTGATTAAAATAGAGTTAATGTCATTTATTTAATTTAGATAATATTTATATTCTAACGTGATTAGAATGTAGTAAATATTATTTGTTTAATTTATATGATATCTATATTATAATGAGATTAGAATATGGTTAACATCATTTATTTAATTTTTTAATTTTATATTGACATAACCAATTAATTATTTTATTTTATAAAATTAGATATTAATGGTTAGAATGTCAATTAATATTTTTCTTAAAATATTAAATTAACAAAATTAAAAACTCTAAGTTATAAAATTAAGTGGGAGAGGGTTTTAGACATAAAACTCACAGCCTCCACTGTTAATCTTATAGTAAGATAGATTAATATCTTGTCTCAAATCTTGTGAGCTCCCTACGGAGGATATTAATCGGTATTGGTTACTGATACGATTTCCTTAAAAAGTCTAAGTTATAAAAATTGAGTAGGAGAGGGTTTTAGACATAAAATCCACGGCGTCCACTGTTAATCCTATAGTAAGATAGATTACTATTTTGTTCAAATCTTGTGAGTTCCCTACGGAGGATATTAATCGGTATTGGTTACTAGATAGGATTTCCTTATAGGATAAAATTATGAATATTACTAAATAGAATTGACTGCCTTACGGTAGCTTTTTTATTTGGGAAATATGAAAAATTGAAACAGTGGTTATACACTCAACTTAGAATATTTAATATCCTCCCTACGGAGTTCTTATTAAATTAATTCTAAGAGACTAAAATATCGGTAATTTATTATTATTTAGATATGAGATATCTAATGAAAATAATAATAAATAAGTAAGTGGACTTGTCTAATTAGTGGCAAATATGACCACCCTACGGAGGCATATTTAAAACGGAATTAGATTATTGATGCATGATAAAGTAGTTATAGAATTCTACTTATGCATATATATATATATATATTTATGCATTTTATTATGCAAAAGTTTTATGTTTTAAGAATGTATGCTTATTTAAATTATTTTGTTTTATTCAGAAAAAATGTCTTTCAGCCCACTAGCTGCTCTTTTAAGTCAGAATAAATTAACTGGACCAAATTATACAGATTGGAAAGGAATTTGAACATTGTCTTAACTACGGAAGAGCATAATTTTGTTTTGACTGAACTATGCCCTCCTAAACCTGATTTAAATTCCCCTCAAACTCAGCAAGAAGCTTATAAAAGGTGGGTAAAGTCTAACGATATGGCAAGATGTTACATTCTGGCTTCCATATCAAGTGACTTGTCCAAACAGCATGAGATGATGCCTACTGCTGTTGGACATGATGTTAAGCCTTTTGAAATGTTCGTTGAATAGGACAGGACTCAGAGGTTGGCTGTCATCTGTGAGATAATAAACACTCGCCAAGCCGAAGGTACTCCAGTGCAGGATCATATGATAAAAATGATTGCATTGTTTCGGCAAAATGGAGGAATTGGGTGGAACATATAATGCTGAGGAGTAGATTGATATGGTTCTATGGCTCCCTCTTTAAGCCATTCAAGCTCAACTACACAATTGAGCAAGAGAGATTGCTCATTGACTGAGGTTGATGAATGAGATGAAGGTAGCAGAATCAATTCTGAAGCCTGCATCGAGTGTTTATCTAACTCATGGGGCATCTCCTTCTACTAATCCCAATCCTAAAAGAAAGGGAATTGGAAGGAAGAAGAATAAGCCCAAGAAAGCAGCTAAGTTAGAGGTGGCACAAAATCAGATAAATGAAGAGAAGCCTAAAGGAAAGTGTTTTCATTGTGGGCAAAAGGGGCATTGGAAGAGGAATTGCCCAGTATATTTGCAAAGTCTGCACAGGCCAAGGCCAAGGGGACAGTTGGAACCTCAGGTAACATTCTCGTCATTGAAACTTGTTTAGTGGTTGATTTTACGGAATCCTGGATAGTAGATTCTGGAGCCACGAATCATGTTTGCAATTTATTGCAGGGGTTCTAGGAAACCAGGGCACTTAATGATGGAGAAGTCAGTTTGCGGTTGGGAACTGGTGCAACTTGCAGTCAGAGCAGTGGGAGTCGTTACTTTATTTTTGATGCATTCAGAACTTTAGTTTTAGAGATTTGTTTATTTGTACCTTGACTTAGACATAATTTGATTTAGGTTAGTGGTTTGAATATTTGTGGATATTCAGTTATTTTTATTCTACCATAGTAATCAAAAGGAATAAAACGTTTATTTGTTCTGGTACAATGGTTGACAATTTATACTGTTTGCATCCTAGAATAAACTCACTGCATGACATAGAATTGAATAACGAAACTAATCACCATAAAAGAATCAAGGTATTCCAAACTAATAAAATGTATCTGTGGCACTTACGTCTAGGTCATATAAATCTAGATAGGATCCAAAGATTGGTTAAAAGTGGACCTTTGGATTCACTTGTTGTTGAACCACTACCAGTGTGCGAATCCTGTCTAGAAGGCAAAATGACCAAAAGACCTTTTAATGCTAAAGTAATAGAGCCACAAAACTGTTAGCATTAGTGCATTCTGATGAATGTGGACCCATAAACATATAGGATAGAAGCGGTTTTGAATATTTCACCACATTTGTTGATGATTATTCAAGGTATGGTTATGTGTACCTAATGCACCGTAAGTCTAAGCTTTTCAGAATCTTTTAGGCGGAAGCAGAAACACGATTAGGAAAACACATAAAGACACTTTGATATGATTGAAGTGGCGAGTACCTCCTCAATGAGTTTAGGGACTACTTATCAGATAATGGGATACTTTCTCAATTAGCCGCACCAGGGACTCCCAACAAAATGGTGTAGCAGAAAGGAGAACAGAACTCTGCTTGATATGGTGAGATCAATGATGAGTTATTCAACTCTGCCCATCTCGTTTTGGGTTTATGCCTTAGAAACAGCCATGTATCTTCTAAACTTGGTTCCATCTAAGTCTATTCCCAATACACCCTTACAATTGTGGAATGGTAATAAACCTAGTTTACACCATATGCACATTTGGGGTTCTCTAGTACATGTGCTGAAGGGAAAGGTGGATAAATTGGAACCTAGGTCTGAAGTTTGCCTATTTTTAGGATATTCTAAAGGAACGAGAGGAGGTCTCTTTTATAGTCTTAAAGAAAAGAAAGTATTTGTTAGCACAAATGCTACTTTTCTTGAGGAAGACTATATGAGAGATTTCAAACCTAGAAGTAAGATAGTTCTTGAAAATTATCTAACAATACTAATGCTAATCCCAGTCAGATTAATGAATCAATTTTTAATCTAGAGTCTATTAATCAACCTGACCAGTTGCAGAACATCAATCACCGATGCTCCGTCATAGTGGGAGGACAATTAGACGTCCATCTAGATACATGTTAATTGGAGAGTCTTATCAGGCAGTCTCTGATGAACATGAATCAGATCCCACTAGTTATGATGAAGCAATGAATGATGTGAATGCAAATAGGTAGCAGAAAGGGATGCTATGTACTAGACCAGATATTTGCCATGCAGTAGGAATGGTCAGTAGATACTAGTCTAATCTAGGGCCAGAACATTGGGTTACAGTAAAGCATATACTTAAGTGTCTTTGGAGAACAAAAGATTATATGCTTGTGTATTCTAGTGAAAATCTAGTACCCATTGGGCATACAAATCCTGACTTTAAGAAGGGTGAAGTGATTGTATCCAAGATTGCTTTAGCAGAGAATCTAGCGGATCCATTCACAAAGATCCTAGCAGCTAAAGAGTTTTGATTGTCATATTTATTGATTACACTCGAAAAGTATAATTACAAACGACACTTTTGCACACTCATTTACATATTTTACTACGTTTTCCTCATAATTTATCACTATTTTATCACTTACGTAAACCATTTTGTCAATCGCAGGGAAAATGGTGAATTCAACGAAGAAGACAGTGATTTTGACAACTCCAAGGAGGAAAGAAACAAAGGAGAACAAAGCGTGTCAACAATGGTTCAAGCTTCCCCAAGAGTTGGCTTAGATGGATGAGCAAACATTGAAGAAACCTATACACTGTGGTCCGGACCCTCTCTTTGATGGTCCCGACCACAGAAAGTTGAAGCCCAGCAAAAGAAGAAAACTATACACTGTGGTCCGGACCCCCTCCTTGATGGTCCCGACCACAGAAAGCTACAGCTCTACACTGTGGTCCGGACCCCCTCCTTGATGGTCCCGACCACAGATGCTTGCCTTCCAGCCGATTGAATAAAACATACACTGTGGTCCGGACCCCCTGAGGGACGGTCCGGACCCCCTTATACGGAATTGTTGCTCCGCGTTTTGAATGATTAGGGTTTTGTGTTTGCTTATATATATGACATTGTATAGCCGAATGAGAAAGAGCTGCGTTTTTTGTTTTTCTTCCTCTTCTCCTACTTCTCTTAGGTTTAAGTTTAGTTTTAGTTATTTATTTGAAGAGTTTGAAGATTTTTAATTATTCGTGAATGTTTCTCTACGTACTCCAAGTTTTTAAGACGATTGTCATTGCGATTGCTACTCAAGTTCTTATTTCAAAGTTCGTTTTCAAGTAAGTTAATATTTCATTCTTGCTCTTTATTAGTTTTTGAATGTTCGTGGATGGTTTTTATGATTAATGCCATTAGTTTGTTTAATCTTTGGATGCTTTAAAATATTAGGGTTTCGTTTAGAGTTTGATACGAATGCTGTACGTTTTGATCTTAAGGTTTAACTTTAATTAATCTAGTATTTCGTTTTGGTTCATTATTATTAATTGAATGTTCGTAGGTAGGTTTTACATTCATTAGGACTGTTTTAATTACGTTTTTGAAGCTTTAACAGTTATGTCTTCATCTAAGCTTGTTAAGTTGTTTCAAAGCATGCTAGGGTAAAAACCTGTGTTCTTGATTCACTAAATCAATGAAGGGTAATTTGTTATGAACTGAGGGATGTACGTAGATCCTTCACATGGGTTTCAAAAGCCTATGTGAAGTGATCTACTATTTTCAAATTTGATTTGTTGTTTGGAAAACCTTTGAAAACAAGAGTGTTTGTTCATATTCTCTGTAATCACTGATAAACACTCTTGATTATAATTTTCTTGATAATTTTTAAACAATTTTAATCTAGATTTGAACTCGAGTATTTTTATCATAAAATCCTTCCAGTTTTATTTTCCATAATGAAACGTGAATTTAAAACTGTGTATCGAGGAATTTTGGAATGTATTGAAAATCTTTCCCAATCCATAGATCCTTTGACGTGAACTATGGATTGTATTTAAAATCATCCCTTGGTGAAATAACAGATTACTTGGAATTGTGAAGGTTGAATCAAGAACCCTTTTCTATTAGAATTTCAATTTGATAAAATCACTGTTTTAAATTTCTTATAAATCTTGTTTGCAATTAGATTAGGTTATTCTTTAAATTCAAGTTTAGTAATTTTAATTTGCTGAGTTATTTAAATTAGTTCGAATTTTATTTAAGTTGAAACATTCCTTTAATTAGTAATTACTTTGTTTTTAGTTTAATTTCTCAAATTTCAACTCTATCAAATCCAATTTAAGTTAATTGCAACTTTAATTCTAATTCAATCCTACAATTCATATTTGAACTTAGAAACTGAAACACATAGGCTTCCCTGTGGATTCGACCTCGGACTTACTGAGTTTTAAAACTACACCGCACACCCTTGCACTTGGGGGTTAATTAGAACTGCACTATTTACGAGCGGTCAAGTTTTTGGCGCCGTTGCCGGGGAACGCCAATTTTAGTTTTTAGGTTCTTAGAATCTTTAGGATAAAAAAAAAAAAAAAATTTAAAACTTAAAATTTTGAAAGTTAATCTCTCTTAGTTAAATTTTCCTTAGAAAGATTCGCTTGGCTTATGCACAGTTGGATTAGAGGGGAAGACGGTAGATTGTTACGCCCTGAATCATTAGCTGTTCCTTTAGAATTAGAGTCCTCTTTAGGAGAAACTCAAACTCCTAGAATTCCTACTCCACCATTAGAAATGGCTGCTGAAGATCAAGCTGTCGCAGCAAGACAATCCTTGAGAGATATCTTGCAGCAGAATAGGCATACTCCTGAATCCTGCATAGTTTGGCCTGTAAACCAAACTTTTCACTTTAAACCAGGGATGATCCAATTGTTACCTACTTTCCATGGGATGGATTCTGAGAATCCATATGACCACTTAACTCGCTTTAGGAACATTTGTGTCACTATAAAGGATCAAGGATGCCAAATAGAGCTCGTATTTCTTAAGCTATTCCCATTTTCATTGCAAGATAAGGCTGCTAGATGGTTTGAATTCCTACCATCTAATTCCATTCGCACCTGGGATGAAATGCAAGCCAAATTCTTAAAGAAAATTTTCCCACCTAATAGAACTGATGCAATTTAGCATCAGATTCTGAACTTCGCTTCACAACATGGTGAGACATTCTACCAAAGTTGGGAGAGGTTTAAAACTCTCTTACATTCCTGTCCTCACCATGGATTTGAAGTCTGGCGTCTTGCTAGCATCTTCTACGGAGCCCTGACACCACAATTGAAACAATTTGTGGAAACAATGTGCAATGGGCAGTTTTACGATAAAACCCCTGAAGAAGCTTATGAATATTTTGAATTCTTAGCTGAAAATGCACAAACTTGGGATACCACGGGACCTCAGAATACTCAGAATATTAGTGGTACTCCTATTCGAGGTTTGCATCACTTAAGTGAAACCAATGATCTTAAGGCAAAACTAGCAACTCTGACCCGAGAAATAGAGACCCTTAAGATTAAAAAGGACACACCTATAGTTAAAGAATCCATAGCAAATGTCTATTGCGTAGCTTGTGATAGCCAATCTCATAGAACGGATGATTGTCCTAGTATGCCCATGTGTAGAGAAGTCGTGCAAAATCAGCTATCTAGTGAACTTCCTATCCATGCAATAAACCAATACCGACCTCCATATCGTGGACAAAATTTGGGAGGAAATCCCTATTCTGAAACATATAATCCAGGTGTGAGGAACCATCCAAATTTTAGTTGGAGAAATGATGGAGCAGCTCAAATGCCACAATCTTATCATCCTCCACCTCCTCCAAATCCTCAGGTTTCAGTCACTAATCCAGGATTGCCTCAGAATGTGGGACCTTCTCATACTCCATATATTCCCCCAAATAAGAGGTCCACAGAAGAAACACTTCAACAATTCATGAACACACAATCCACACTTTGGGCTCAAAATAATAGAACTTTGGACGACATTAGGGGGCAGTTGACTCTTTTAACTCAAACGTTGACTACACAACCTAAAGGTCAATTCCCTGCTCAACCACGTCCAAATCCAATTGCCCAAGTGAAAAATGTTGAAGGGTCTTCCAATATGCCTGGCAATATTGAGCAGGTACAAAACATCACGACGCTTAGGAGTGGTAAAACTATAGATAAAACCATTCACCCTAAGATGGTTGAGGTTAGGGAAGAGTTAGAACCTAAGCGGATGTCGGAAGATAATAGGAGGGAAGGAAAACAACCCATAGGCATGGAAGAAGAAAAATCTAAGAGGGAAGAGGAATCTAAGAAAGAGAAGAGTGAGGAAGAAAAAGGGGAGAACCAAAAGGAAAAAGAATCTATCTTAGTGCCTAGGGAGTATATCCCTAAAGCACCATTTCCCCAAAGGTTCTTAAAAGCTAAGAGAGAAGCTCAAGCAGCTGAATTGCTAGAGGTTTTTAAACAAGTAAAAATCAATATACCTCTTTTAGATGCAATTAAACAAATCCCAGTGTATGCAAAATTCTTGAAAGAGCTATGCACTGTGAAGAGGGGACTGAATGTTAAGGAAAAAGCTTTCCTAACAGAACAAGCAAGTGCTATTCTTCAATGTCGCACACCCCCGAAATATAAGGACCCTGGGTGTCCTACTATCTCATGTTATATAGGGGAATTCTTTGTTAGTCGAGCACTTCTTGATTTAGGAGCTAGTATGAACTTACTTCCCTATTCAGTGTACGAGCAACTAGGATTAGGAGAGATTAAACCTACCCGTATGACTCTGCAACTTGCAGATAGATCTATAAAAGTCCCACGAGGTATAGTTGAAGATGTACTGGTGCAAGTGGAAAATTTTTATTTTCCGGTGGATTTTATAATCCTTGATACACAACCACTAACCAGTTTGTCAGCACCTGATCAGACACCTGTGATTCTTGGACGTCCATTTTTAGCAACGTCAAATGCTTTGATTAATTGTAGGAATGGATCCATGAAGATGTCCTTTGGTAACATAGAGTTTGAAACAAATATCTTTCATGTTACCAAACAACCAAAAGAGGTGGCTGAAATACAAGAGGTAGACGTAGTCGAAACCATCGTTCAGAATTACGTTGATAGGGAATTCATAGAAGACCCTTTAGAAAGAATACTATGCAGTGATATAGAAAAATGGGATTTTATGATACCTAGTGAACTCAGCAACATGCTATATGAATGGTTAGACGTTTGCCCATTAATGTCAATAAGTAATTGGAAACCGATGTTTGAAAATCTAGGGCCACTATTGAACAAAGCTCAATCTTCGAATGTGAAAGCCCCAAGTCCCGATAGGAAACCATTACCTTCTAATTTGAAGTATGCTTTTCTAGGTGAAGGAGAAACATAACCTGTAGTAATATCTTCTGAATTGACTACTGACCAAGAACATACCTTGATAGAGCTGTTAAAGACCCATAAGAAAGCATTAGGGTGGTCAGTGGCAGATTTAACAGGTATAAGTCCACTCCTTTGCACACATTACATTTATTTAGAAGAGGGTGCCAAGCCGGTACGACAAATGCAAAGAAGGCTCAATCCAAATATGAAAGAGGTAGTACGGGCTGAGGTACTAAAGTTGCTTGATGTAGGGATAATTTACCCAATTTCTGATTCCCAATGGGTAAGTCCTACGCAAGTGGTACCTAAGAAGTCAGGTATTACCGTAGTTCGGAATGAAAATAATGAGCTAGTCCCAACGAGAGTGCAAACTGGCTGGCGAGTATGCATTGATTATAGGAAACTCAATGCAAGTACTATAAAAGACCACTTTCCTTTTCCATTCTTAGATCAAGTTTTAGAAAGAGTGGCTGGGCGTGCTTATTACTACTTTTTAGATGGCTATTCGGGCTATAACCAAATAGAGGTAGCTCTAGCGGATCAATCCAAAACTACATTCACCTGTCCCTTTGGCACCTTTGCATACAAACGAATGCCGTTTGGCCTATGTAACGCCCCTGCCACTTTTCAGCGTTGCATGATTAGCATATTTAGTGAGATGGTAGAAGAGATCGTCGAAGTATTTATGGACGATTTCTCTGTCTATGGTGACTCATTCGAGCAATGCTTGCAACACCTTGATCTAGTATTAACTCGATGTGAGGAAAAGAACCTTGTCCTTAACTGGGAAAAGTGTCATTTTATGGTGACACAAGGCATCGTTCTAGGGCACATAGTTTCAAAAGAAGGAATTCAGGTAGATCAGGCGAAAGTAGAGCTGATTCAAAAGCTTTCCAAACCTCAATCAGTAAAAGATATTAGATCTTTCTTGGGACATGCTGGATTCTATCGAAGGTTTATTCAATCATTTAGTGAAATTTCCAGACCTTTGTGTAAATTACTAACACAAGATACACCCTTTGAATGGACTGATCAATGCCAGCAAGCTTTTGAAAAACTCAAGGGATGTCTAACTACAGCTCCTATTTTACAAACTCCTGATTGGTCACTGCCATTCGAATTGATGTGCGATGCTAGTGACCATGCTATTGGAGCTGTACTAGGACAGAGAAGAGATAAAAAAGCACATGTTATTTATTATGCCAGTAAGACCCTTAATGACACTCAAAAGAACTACACAACAACTGAAAAAGAATTACTAGCAGTTGTCTTTGCCCTTGAGAAATTCCGATCTTATCTCATTGGTTCAACAGTTATCATTTTCACTGACCATTCTGCACTTAAGTACCTGTTGACCAAGAAAGAGGCCAAACCACGATTACTTCGATGGATATTGCTACTGCAAGAGTTTGACCTCGAAATAAGAGATAAGAAGGGTGTAGAGAACGTGGTGGCGGATCATTTGTCACGTTTACCGGTTGAAGTCTATCCTAAAGATGATACTCAAATCAATGATAGCTTCCCTGATGAACAGCTATTTCATGTGCAAGCAATAACAGCCTCTACCCCTCCTTGGTATACTGATATTGCTAACTACTTAGTGACAAGACAAATCCCAGATGAATGGACTTCTAAAGATAGGAAGAAATTCCTTAGGAATGTGAGAGTTTTCTTTTGGGATGATCCGTATTTATTTAAATACTGCCCTGATCAAGTTATCCGTAGGTGTATTCCTGACTGGGAAGTCCAAGGAATAATTGAGTTCTGCCATTCTCAAGCGTGTGGTGGCCATTTCTCCACGAACAAAACAGCTGCAAAGATATTACAATGTGGATTCTATTGGCCTACGTTATTTAAGGATGTTCATCAATTCTGTACTACCTGTGACAGATGTCAACGGCTAGGTAGCTTGACTCGTAGGAACATGATGCCTCTATCTCCTATTATTGTTTTGGAAATATTTGATTGTTGGGGAATAGACTTCATGGGTCCTTTTCCAAGCTCCTTTGGGTATGAATTCATATTAGTAGGAGTTGATTACGTTTCTAAATGGGTAGAAGCAGTAGCTGCTAAGACAAACGACCATAAAGTAGTTCTTAAATTCCTCCATGAAAACATATTTTCACGCTTCGGGGTACCTCGAGCGATAATTAGTGATGGGGGGAAACATTTCTGTAACCGACCTGTAGGCACTCTATTTCTTAAATATGGGGTGGCACATAAAGTAGGAACTCCATATCACCCCCAGACAAGTGGCCAGGTAGAGCTTGCAAACAGGGAAATTAAGACAATCCTAGAAAAGACGGTTAATCCTAACCGCAAGGATTGGTCACTACGATTGACAGATTCCCTATGGGCATATCGCACTGCATATAAAACTACCTTAGGAATGTCTCCCTACAGGTTAGTTTACGGTAAACCATGCCATTTGCCCGTTGAATTAGAACATAAGGCTTATTGGGCAATTAAGAACTTCAACTTTAATCTTGATGAGGCGGGGTTACACCGTAAACTACAAATTGCAGAAATGGAAGAGTTACGGAATGACGCTTATGAGAATGCCTTACTATCTAAAGAGAGGATAAAGAAAATACATGATCGGCATATTGCTCAACGATCATTTCATGAAGGCCAAAAAGTATTACTTTATCGCTCACAACTTCATCTATTCCCAGGGAAACTACAATCTAGGTGGTCAGGTCCTTTCATAGTAACGCATGTTTCAGATCATGGAGCCATTGAGATTGAAAATCCAAAGAATAAACATCGATTTAAGGTGAATGGGCATAGGTTGAAACCATACTTACAAAACCTTGCGGCTTGCATTGAAACATGGGATCTTTTAGATCCCCCTCCTTATGAATAGTCCACATTTAAGTATTTGTAGTGTATATTAGTAGATCTAGGTTAGCTTGCCGTTTATTTATTTTAGTTTTTTTTTAGTTAGTATTATTAGGAAAATTGAGAGAATTAGAGCAACAAGCAAGAATTAGAGCTGTTTCTGCGGTCCGGACCCCCTAGGGAATGGTCCGGACCCTGCAAGGAGGGATGTAGGCCGAGTATACTGTGGTCCGGACCCCCTGAGGGACGGTCCGGACCCTGCGGGTGTCTTTAAAGCAGATCGGTTCCCTTTTCAGCTCAATTCGGCAGCCCTCTCTTCAATTCTCTTCTCAAATTATCTCTCTCCCTAGCACAAAACACTTTAACTACATCCTATTCTTGCGAGATTATTCAAGAACAAGTGAATCCGAGCCCTATTTCAGCTGAAATCAACTATTTTTCTGCACTTTCACATCATCTATAAGGTATGTCTTCTCCATTTTTCAAGCCCTAGTTCGGTTCTTCCATAGTTGTTCCACCCAAGCTTCAAAGCTTCATGGGTTATGTTCTCTATCACCAAAACACTCACTTTAGACATTAATCTTCAAGGGTAGTGTTAATTTGATTGAATTTACAAGTTTGCATCTCTTACAAACTTTCTTTACCGTGGGTATACCTTGAATTTATAGAAGAAATTTTTGGTGAATTAGCTCTGTATATTGAGTTTACTCTATTGAATTGTCATTAGATTGGGGCCACCACATTTGGGTGGACATAGGATTGATTAGAATGATTCATTATTTCTCCTTGTTGGGTTGTAGTTCCCATGCCCCCACGGACTAAGCATGCTGCCAATCAACGACTTGAGCCTGTCTTTGATAGAAATTGATTTTGGAGGGCCGAAGCTGAACTTAGTTACGATGACAATTGGGTAAACAAACCAGTAGTGGTTGAACGGTATTGGAGTATTGAACATTTTAGAAGTGAAGACTTTCTATTAGAACAAAACTTTGAGGGGCGACAATGGCTCGGTATAGCTAAGTTCAATGCCTACTGTGTGGTTGACTTGGTTCGAGAATTCTTTGCTAATTTCAAAGAAGGATCCATTAGTAAGAGACGAGGAAGAGAACGTCTGGTCAGTTGGGTTAGGGGAGTTGAAATCATTCTTACATCGGATGATTTAGCCCAAGTTTTTCAATTACCCCGGGTTCAAAGGCCCGAATTTTCTTATCCAGATGAAGGGACACCACCTTTCCTGAATTTAGTGTCAGAAATCGTCTCAGAAAGACAAGAATGGGAGGCAGAATATAGAAAGCCAGCCTCAATACTTATTGATAAATACTGGGCTCTGCACATGTTTTCTTGCACCAATTTACTTCCTCAAAATCGAAATTCAGACTGCACACCTCTTAGGGCCAGATTGATCTATGCAATTGGTACCGGAATGACTATTGATTTACCTTCCTACCTATGGAACCATATTGCTTATGTTTGCGAGCAACCTAACTCGTTGACAGCTTTGCCCTTTGGAGGTGCCCTCACAGAGATCTTTAGGAGGAAGGGGGCCCAGGTTACGGATGATATGCCTATAGCCTTGGGATTGCAACCATTTACCATAACTTCTTATTCCAAATCCCGTGGCAACATGGCTACTAAAAAGAGGAAAGCCACAACGGTTCATGAACATACGTTAGCACCTTGGAGGAAACCGAGGAGGGCCAGGAAGTCACCAATACTGAGTTGGCTGATCGGCTTGATGTTTTAGAAGGACGTATGGATCGTATAGAGAAGAATCAAGAAGAAGATCATTAGTTGCTCCTACGCATCCAGCAGTCTCAGCAGACCCAGGAACATTTGCTGAAAAGTGTCCTGGATCACCTTCGTGACTCTTTTCCACCTCCACAGTGAGAGGACCTTGTTATCTTTGGGTTCTGAGAGTTTAGGATTTTGATCACTCATTGTATAATTTGTTACTCCTAAAACTCTTTTAGGGTGCATTTATTTTCTGGGATGTAATTATTGGATACTTATGCTACTTTTGATTCTATGGTGATGTATTATGCCTTATTTGCTTTATGTTAATTTCCTTGTGCTTGGATGAGCTTTCTTTGCTGTTTTTAAATTTATTTCCATGTCTTTTCTTTTAAGCACAGGTTCATCTTGAGTGATTTTACTAAAGAATTTAAAAACTCAGAGTCTCGTATTAAATTGATTATCGGCAAGAAACGTAAGAGGGGCGATTTTCATTTTATAATCAGTGAGGGGAGTGATATGGATTATTCTGAAGATGACTTGGAATTATGGCCTAAAGAAAATTTTATTGAGGGAAATTCCTTACCATTGCCACTTGTATTTCCTCCTATTTTTCATTTCAACCCTGATCAACCTCTTGAGGGGGAGTGGTGGGATGAGATTGACCTTCAGCTTCTCCTAGATATGGAGTGGACTGAGATCACTGATATTTCTACTGACTGGCCTGATGCTCCTACTTATGTTATTGACACCGATATTTATTCTGACTCTGAGACTGGCTTAGCCACTACATCACCATTGGGGTTTTCTGAGAAGGGGAGTGCTAACAGTGAGGTTGAAAATGGAATTGACGATAATTTAAATGAATCGAATGTGGATGATTATGGAATTCCTTTACAGTTTTTATTTGAACTTCGTCAACATTTAGACCTGAAGGATGCTATCAGAAGGTATGTTCCTTTCCATTTTTATTTTATTGCTTTTCTTTTCTTTTTGTCTCGTTTTTTTTTATTCTTTTGTTACTATTATTAACCACTTGCATTGCCATGAATATTTCTATTCTTAGTGGTTAATCTGATAGATGCATGTTCAGTCTTAGTTATGCTTTACTGTTATTGTACCTCATCATGCTCACTTTGCACACTACATCCTCACATATACTTCATAGTTTTCACATTGAGGACAATGTGACATTTAAGTTGGGGGGTAGGGTCGCATGATGAAAAGATTTTACATGAATGAGAAAATTTTTTGAAATTTTGAAAATCATTGTTATTTATGACTTTCTTGAATTTGCATGACTAGACTGTATATGTGTTCTCTTAACTAGTTTAATGTTAGTATCAGTCATGAAAATAATGAATGGTTTGGTTTCAATCTTGAAGAAGGCACTTTAATTCAAATTGAGTATAAAATTGCCTATTGCATTGATAACTTGTCATTTTGAAACCATTATATGAAAATGTGTTAAGGATTTGAGTTCATGAAATTTAGTCATTCAAGTATGCCAAGATATAGGTGGAGACTTAAAACCCCATACTTTTGTGAGCTTTAGAGCCTACTCTTTTATTCTCGAGAGTTTTATACTTAAATTCTTTATGACTTCTTTCATCTCACTTTTCTTGAATAGCTTCATTACATTACTTTGTTTTGGTATTAAATGCACAAGATGCTATTTTTGATTTACATGTATGGGTCAATGCCTCTAAAAAAGTGTTATTTACCTAGAGAATGATGTATGGCCATCTTTCTTACATCTGAAAGCCTATGACTTTTCTTTTATTACATTACCCTTGGAGCCACTTTGAAGCATTTGAAAAAAAATATATACATGAAATTTTTTGTCTTAGCCACATCTTTGACCCTTAGCCTTAGATATATAGGTGAGCCAACCCTTGCATGTCTTGGGATGTTTGTGCAAGAATTGAAACAAGGTGTATAAGGGAGGAGCTTATATTAGAAAATGTGTGAAAAAAAAATAAAAAAATAAAAATAAAAAAAAAGAGAAAAAAATAGGGACATAGCAATTCATAAGTTCATTATTATTAGTCCCATGAAAAAAAAAAAGAAAAAAATATAATAATAATAAGAAAGCTTCAATGTTTAGTATTCAAGGAGTTGAAAAGAGAGAAGTTGGGGGGTTTGTCATTGCACTATCATTGTAATCCTTAGACATGCACTTTGATTTTCCTATCCTTTGTTTGTCTAACAATACCCCATGGCCAAGCTACAACCTAGTAAAGACCTAATGGACTTTAGGTGAACAACACTTATAAGAGCATTGATCTATTTCATGTGGTTGATAATAGTTCTCTTGTAATGCATTAATACATTCCATTCATGAAGCTATGCAACACTCCATATCTTAATTCTTTCAGTCACTTCGTGAATTGGGTTCATTGCACTTATTTGACATTGCATTCTTGCATGAACCATGAGAGTAACCTTGTTCGAGTGATTTTATTTGTGAGTGGGCATCTTGGTGAGAATTGAAGTCAAGGCCACAATCTTAGAGTATATTTGATGACTATTTTGAATGAATGATATGAATTGATACATTTGAATTAATGGGTTGAGAATTAGGTAAGTTTAACATGCATTGGGAGGTTTTATGCAATTTTTGGGTGTAGTGACTAATTCTTTATTGAGATTGAACCAGAAATTGTTTGAAAGACTTTTACTATACATTGAACTAGTTTATTGAATTTTGTGGGTAGATTCACTGCAAACCTTCAGGAGACCTTACTCGTCCACTAGGGGGAACCTAGGGGTTTAAAGGGCTTGCTACACGTAGCTAAGTGTAGCCGTATTTCCAACGAAAAGAGAATATTTGCGTCACATTCCAACAAACTGCACTGCTAGGGACTAGCAAGACTCAAGTTGGGGGGTGTGATTACACTCGAAAAGTGTAATTACAAACGACACTTTTGCACACTCATTTACATATTTTACTACGTTTTCCTCATAATTTATCACTATTTTATCACTTACGTAAACCATTTTGTCAATTGCAGGGAAAATGGTGAATTCAACGAAGAAGACAGTGATTTTGACAACTCCAAGGAGGAAAGAAACAAAGGAGAACAAAGCGTGTCAACAATGGTTCAAGCTTCCCCAAGAGTTAGCTTAGATGGATGAGCAAACATTGAAGAAACCTATACACTGTGGTCCGGACCCTCTCTTTGATGGTCCCGACCACAGAAAGTTGAAGCCCAGCCAAAGAAGAAAACTATACACTGTGGTCCGGACCCCCTCCTTGATGGTCCCGACCACAGAAAGCTACAGCTCTACACTGTGGTCCGGACCCCCTCCTTGATGGTCCCGACCACAGATGCTTGCCTTCCAGCCGATTGAATAAAACATACACTGTGGTCCGGACCCCCTGAGGGACGGTCCGGACCCCCTTATACGGAATTGTTGCTCCGCGTTTTGAATGATTAGGGTTTTGTGTTTGCTTATATATATGACATTGTATAGCCGAATGAGAAAGAGCTGTGTTTTTTGTTTTTCTTCCTCTTCTCCTACTTCTCTTAGGTTTAAGTTTAGTTTTAGTTATTTATTTGAAGAGTTTGAAGATTTTTAATTATTCGTGAATGTTTCTCTACGTACTCCAAGTTTTTAAGACGATTGTCATTGCGATTGCTACTCAAGTTCTTATTTCAAAGTTCGTTTTCAAGTAAGTTAATATTTCATTCTTGCTCTTTATTAGTTTTTGAATGTTTGTGGTTGGTTTTTATGATTAATGCCATTAGTTTGTTTAATCTTTGGATGCTTTAAAATATTAGGGTTTCGTTTAGAGTTTGATACGAATGCTGTACGTTTTGATCTTAAGGTTTAACTTTAATTAATCTAGTATTTCGTTTTGGTTCATTATTATTAATTGAATGTTCGTAGGTAGGTTTTACATTCATTAGGACTGTTTTAATTACGTTTTTGAAGCTTTAACAGTTATGTCTTCATCTAAGCTTGTTAAGTTGTTTCAAAGCATGCTAGGGTAAAAACCTGTGTTCTTGATTCACTGAATCAATGAAGGGTAATTTGTTATGAACTGAGGGATGTACGTAGATCCTTCACATGGGTTTCAAAAGCCTATGTGAAGTGATCTACTATTTTCAAATTTGATTTGTTGTTTGGAAAACCTTTGAAAACAAGAGTGTTTGTTCATATTCTCTGTAATCACTGATAAATACTCTTGATTATAATTTTCTTGATAATTTTTAAACAATTTTAATCTAGATTTGAACTCGAGTATTTTTATCATAAAATCCTTCCAGTTTTATTTTCCATAATGAAACGTGAATTTAAAACTGTGTATCGAGGAATTTTGGAATGTATTGAAAATCTTTCCCAATCCATAGATCCTTTGACGTGAACTATGGATTGTATTTAAAATCATCCCTTGGTGAAATAACAGATTACTTGGAATTGTGAAGGTTGAATCAAGAACCCTTTTCTATTAGAATTTCAATTTGATAAAATCACTGTTTTAAATTTCTTATAAATCTTGTTTGCAATTAGATTAGGTTATTCTTTAAATTCAAGTTTAGTAATTTTAATTTGCTGAGTTATTTAAATTAGTTCGGATTTTATTTAAGTTGAAACATTCCTTTAATTAGTAATTACTTTGTTTTTAGTTTAATTTCTCAAATTTCAACTCTATCAAATCCAATTTAAGTTAATTGCAACTTTAATTCTAATTCAATCCTACAATTCATATTTGAACTTAGAAACTGAAACACATAGGCTTCCCTGTGGATTCGACCTCGGACTTACTGAGTTTTAAAACTACACCGCACACCCTTGCACTTGGGGGTTAATTAGCACTGCACTATTTACGAGCAGCTAAAGAGTTTTGATTGTCATATTTATGATATGGGTTTTCGTCACATGCCTAACATGCTTTTGGGCAAGTGGGAGATTGTTAGATTTGTTTTCTTTTGGTGCCCTTGAAAGCATGTTTTGTAATGACATTTCATTTAATTTATTTTTCTGGTTAAGATTAAACATTTATTTATTTAAGCATACACTATTGTCCCTTATTTATAAAATATGTGATTTAAGTATTGGGCATAAGATGCCAATAAAGAAAGATTTAAATCACAAGTTTTATAAATAAAAGTAAATTCATAGTTATTAATGAAACGGGCATTTCATTATGTTAAAACTGTAACTTTCTACTTCTTAATTGGGTGATTTATCTTGATTACTAAAGTGGTGACTTTAAGTAGGAAAGTATGTATGTATATGAGATATACATATTGAATGGACTATTGTAAATTATGATTTGGTTCATAAATGTCTTTAATCATAATTTACATAAGCTTTAATAAGCTTAATAAACCTTAATCCTGAGTTTGTAATGGACTCACATTCATAGATTAAGTCTATTTGAGTTATCACAGAGTGAGATCTTGTAAATGGTCAAAACCTCGATAACTTAGAGATTTAATTTCATGAATCGTGGGAACATATACTTACAAGTTGGAATCCATTTTGATACGCTCACCTAAGCTATTTATCTTTTTAATCATTAAATCTGTGGCTGCAGTTTATTCAATAAATTGTTTATTGAATAACAATATTTATTTGTAAATTGTTTACAAATATGAAAATATTGAGAATGATCAAAATATAGATAAATAGTGACTTAGGGTTAAATATGTAATTAAGGGGTTTGACATTTAGCCTAGCTTAATTACGAGTTTATAATGGAGGGTTAATTAAGTGGATATTATTGGTCTAAGACCAAAATTCATTTTATTAAAAGTTGTTTTAATTAAATGAATTTCAACATGGACTACTAGAGTGCAGCTCAGGGCTTTTAGTGGAATAGCCTTGGGTTAATTTAAAAGATAATAGGTTGTCATGAGATGACAAGGCCCAAATATCTTTTAAGTTGGAGTTAGGAATCCATGGGCCTTCAGTCCCCAAGCTAGCTCAATTTTATCTTGATGGGTCATGTCCAATTGGCTAATTATTTATAATTTATTTTTGAAATAAATTATAGATAATTAATATATATTTAGATAAGATGATATGGTTGGGAGATTTTCTCAAGGTACCATATCTTCTAAATATATATTAAGATGATATATATAGATAAGATATGTGTGAGAGTGGATAAGAAATAATCTCTAGAGTTTGAGATCTTTTCTGATACAAACTCTGTATCTCACTCTTTATAAATATCTTTTATATATCAAATAAGCTAATAGATCTGAATTAAGTGCCCACACACATCCATCTAGAGAGAGAAAATTGAGAATAGTTTGGAAGGCTGAATTGCTGAAAAGAAGGTACTTCCGTTGTGCTTCAAGAAAATATTTAAAGAATTCATCCTTTCATTCGAGGTATTTTTCTCAACCCTATGCTATAAAAACCAACAGGATAAGGTACCTTCCTTCACCAACATTTGTATCCTATTTAGATTAATATGACCTAGCCTCAAATTCCAAAGATATGTAGGATTAGATGAAGAAACTTTCCTTTTATTAATTGTAAAACCAATGATGGTGATGATAGGTTGCTTCTTTCTACGTCAAGAATCTCATTCAAATGTGGAGTAATTAAATATAAACTATTTGTTAATGTACCTTGGCAAATAAAAGAACCATTTAATTTGATGGTAACATTATTATTAAAACTCATGGAGTAATCAGTTTTAATCAAACATGAAATTGATATTAAATTTCTTCTAAAGCTAGGTACGTAGAAACAGTTATCTAAAACAAGAGTTTTATTGGAAAAATTTAAACTAACTACTCCTATAGAATCAATAGCAACTCTAGTATCATCCCCAAGGAATAGGCTAACATCTCCATCACTTAACCTCTTAGTTTTTTTAAAACCCTAGCAATGAATTACAAATGTGATTGGTTGCCTTAGAGTCTACACTCCAAGAATATGGAGTACTCACCAAAAAGCTTACTTCAATAACAAGTGATTCAGGTAAGCCTGCACACTTCTATGCAAGAAAGGTAAGGCAGTTCCTCTTCTAATGTCCTTCTTTATTGTAATGGAAAAATTTTCCCTCTGGCTTGACATTTGTTTTCATGGCTGTCTGCCTAGCAGGCCTGCCCTAGTCCCTAAACATTTTATTGAGATTGGGGCATGATAGTGAGATAATTAAAAGATGACATCTGATAAGATGCAAGAAAAGTATTATTAAGTATGGATGCAAAGAAAAATATGCTTTTATTTTCATTATTTGATAGTGTTACCCTCAATACGCTATAAATGAATACATAGGGACTAAATCTATATAGTTTTGTAGGGAAGTCAAATGCTACTTTTATGATTAAGCGGATGAAATTCTTTACAATATTAACTAGGTATCTCATACCACATGATATTAACACCCTACAATTGGTCTTTAAAAGAAAAATAAGTAAGTTGTGGGGACAACAGTTATTTCCTTTTTGATCAAGCGCACACCATGATCTCAAATGAAAGACAACTATTATGAGCTAGCATTCTTGTGGGGAGAATCACTCTCACACCGTATCAATCATCTTTATCCTAAAAGCTTTAATCTTGTAACCAATTAGAATAAGCACCTTTTGTGGGGGATGGTCACTCGAAGATGACTCGAGATGTTTATTCCCATCTTACTATGAAATGATAATGGGAGACTAGCACTTGAATTTTAAGTTGAGAATACTTTAAAATTTATCATTCATGTCTTGTTTTCATTTATTTTCAAAAAATAAAATTTAATTTTGATAAAGACTTTCTTTTACAAAATTTTGAAACAAGTTATGAATGATTTCCTTTTTTTTAAGTTCATGGATTCAAAAAATTGAGTTTTCTAGCAAGCATACAAAACACGTATATTATCAACCATAATATATAACAACGCACGCAGTATAAATATGCATAAATGTAAACATCTCTCTTTTGGTTCCTAGTCTACAATAGAAAATTCATGTAAAATCTATAACTTAAGGTTGAACTCGACCTCCTTGGTCTCCTTGTTCCTTTTCATTTCTTCAGTATTTAATATCACACAAAACCTATGCCCACAATTATGCGTACATAATTTCTAATAAATTGAAAAAAAACAAAAAAAAGAAATAGGGAATTAGCAAACCTGCCATTTCACGAGAAAACCAGATTTATTGCCTTGTATAAGCTTTCTACATATATTTATACAACCCTTTCCTATTGACCCACCAAAAGAGAAATCAAGCCAACACATTTATATCATGCATATAATACCATTCATAACTAATCAATTTTAGACAATAATAAAATTGCAAAATATGAAACTTATGTAAAGTTTAGGATTAATAACAATTATTATTTCCCAACTTTATATTAATTAATTGCAAATCTATAATCATACATTAAAGAATGTCCACAACTAAAGAACAAAAATAGGAAAAAACTTGGCACCATTTTGAACCAAAAACCTTATTTCAAAACTTTTAAATAACCCATAATTTTTAGAAATATTTAAAATATTCAAATATTAAATTTAAATGTTTAAAAACATTTATTAGGTTGTTACAAAACTACAAAAAAAAGTTAGGATCAAAACGAGGTTGTTTGCACCCCTAAAAGCCAAAATAATGCAATTTTTAGAAAAACCAGTAGGGAAAAAACTCTCCAGCCATGAGCCACGCTAAGCCGTGGCCTGGGGCTAGCAACCATGAGCTAGCCTGAGGAAACTCCATGTGGATTCCTTTTCTGTCAACTTTTCATTACTAGAGTAGCGTTCCGATGAGCCCACCGGCGCTACTGGATTTCTTTTATAGAACTTATTCAAACAAATAACAATAAAAATAAAAAAAATATTTTCTTTTTGTTTTCTTAGCCAACTCTTTGGTCAAACACAAAAAGAAAAAATCGACGAAACCATTCTTTTGGCGAGTATTTTTTTTATTAATTAAAATATGATTTTAATTAATATTTTAAATAATAATTAATTAATATAACTTTGCATATATAAAATAAAATGAAACTCAATTTAATTCCATGAACTAACAAGACATTATGAAAAATTATGCAAGACCACTTTGATATCAATTATTAGAATAAAAAACGCATTAGAAGAGGTTTTCAAAAATTTTTTGGATCAATCATACATGAAATAATATAAAACTTCTTATACCATTGTATCCAAAATGCAAAAAATGAATCAAATTAAAAAAGTAACACTAACCTTTCATCATTTCTTGATTTGATCTTAGTTTCTTAAAGAATTTTCTTTCCCGACGGTAAAGACTCTCAAGTCTTCTACTCTTTTTCCTATTAGGATTCTCTCAGAACGTTTTTGATGTCTAGGGTTGTATAGGCAACTGAAGAGATTATCCTTTTATACAGGCAAAAGCAGGAACTAAGGTGTAAGTAAACTTAAGTTAACCAATTAGGAAAGTACCCATAATTATCTCATAATTATGAAAACATCCCCTAATAATTATACTTCACTCCACGAAAATGAATAATTGGACTCTAAACCATGTCTACTGAAATAATCTCATAAAATACCTTATTCACCCTTTAATTTTGCAATTAAGCCCCTCTACCAGATATTGAGACAATCAAAATTAAGAAGTTTTCCATTTCTAATTGATACCTCCCTCTATATTCTAAGAACGATTATTTTAATCATCTTGTGTTGGTCACCATCTCAATAACATATTATTAAAATGACCAGATCTGGATTTAATGATTAGTCAATATTCTTAATATAGATAATATCCCTATCTCAAAATGCGATTGTGGATTCTTTCTTAATTTTGTATGTTTCCTAATTTTATGCAATGATTTCCTAAAATACTGAGGTGTTGGCTTAATGGTAATCAGTCTCATTCCTGATGAATTGAATTTACCATTACATAAAATAGCATCCATCACTATCTCAGGATTTGGAACAATTGTGACGTGGTATAGGATGGTTGTATGATGTTATGACATAGCCTGACTTGGTAGTATAATGTAAGCATGTCATATGTATGATGTCTGGAATTTTACTAAATTGTCTCGGGTAAATCTGGTCAATATCATACATCAACTTGGCTTAGACTTAAGTTATGATTCATATGGCATTCATTAACAAAGGTTTTCTATTTACATTTTTTAAATTATTTTATCCTAATCATGTAAATAAATTGAATTGAAAAATAAAAATTTGCTAGAGAGAAAATTTTTACCGATTGGGCTTTTTCTAGAGTGAGAAAGTCTGGAGCATTGGCCTTACCTTAAGAGCTTTTTAGCATTGAGTTTTAAATGAAAAAATGAGGAGGAAAGAGGTTAACTGACCCTAAAATGTGTTTGGGTTCTACCTCTCAAGTGCAAGAGAATGGTTGTAGTTTTACTCGGTGAGAGTCGAGGTCATCTCCACAGGGAGGGTTTTGTTAAAAGCTCTAGACTTTCCTTTTAGTTAGTAGGTGATTCTAATCTAATCCAAACTATGTTTGGATCTAAGGAAAAGTTTAATTATGGTTTAGGTTGCGAATGGTGGAGTGAAGTAATTATGATGCTAAATTAAGATGAAAACATTACAAATAAAATACCTAAGATGATCTTGATTTCGAACCAAATCCGATAGTGGGATAGTAGTGGTTTACTCAAACACGTTTGTAACTTAACCTAGCAAATTTACGTCCATAGCTAGGAGAGAAGATATTTCATCAAAACCTAATTTATGGAGCTTAAGATAAGTAGAGGCTTTTAAAATTAGTTTTGGACACACCAGGACATTGAATCGAGCACCTAGTTTGCAAGAACGTCAACTCGTAACCAGGCTTCAATTGTAATATGGGTAAATCATTTTCTTAAGATAACCTCATGTTATGGTTTTAAGAAAATAGGTTCCAAATCATCGGGCCATCAAATCAAACACTTGGTATGCACGAGTGACCAATCGTAACCAAGCTATGATTATAACACGGGTGATTTGATTTTGTAAGAAAACCTAATTTGGGTTTTGGAAAATATGTTTCTAAGTCATTGGGACATTGAACTAAACATTTGGTGTGCACAAGTGAAAACTTGTAACCAAGCTATGGTTATAACATGGGAGAATTGATTTCAAAAGAACCCTAACGTACTATAAGATTCCAATTAGAAATCAAAAATATACTTCATTGAAAAATATTCTTTTACATTTGAGTTCACCAAACTACCACACCACCTTCAATGGTTTGAAGGTAAGAATAAACCCTAACCTAACATACTTGAACTTTGAAGAGGAAAATATACTTGTAAACTATCCATTAATGTAAAATAAAAAGCGAAAAAAAAAGACGATATTAAAGACTAAAGAAATAAAAAGAAATATAAAATAAATTTGAGCTTTTGAAGTTTGGAATTGAAATAATTAAATGCAAAGTAACTTGCATGTGTAAAACCTAAGAGAAAGAAAAGCAAAATCACCTTACGAAACTTCTACTACTATGGCCTAAAACCTAATGCAGCTAATAATTGTAATGTCAGCAATCACACCTATTTATAGACTTACAGCAATTAAGGGTAAAAAAGGTAAATTTATAATTTAAAAATAATATCAAAATTTTGCTGGAGGGACGTCACAGGCACCAACACTATGTTGGTGTGCACCTATGACTACTGCACACCTAAGTGCTCGCTAAAAGTCCTGAGAGAAGAATAGAAAAATAGCTCCCAGGGGGCACCCAAGGTGCGAATCAGTCGGGCGCCCAAGGTGGCGTGCGCCCAAGGAGCTTTTTTCTCGTGTGCCCACGAGCACATGCACCTATGATGGTTCTTTCTCATGTGCCCTCGAGCGCGTGTATTCATAATACTTCACAGTTGGGTGCCCACTGCAAGTATCCTTTCTTGTTTGCATATTTAAGCTCCTAACTTGCTTTTCTTGAATTGTTTTCCTTCTATTACCCCACAAAACAAATATCAAAGATAAAAAATCACAAAATACTAACAAAATCATTGAAATAGCTCGATAATATGCTCAAATAGGTGATAGGATGATGCATAAACATGTCAATGATTGCGCGTAATTAAAGGTCCTATTTATAAGCTTTTTTACACTGAACAAAAAGTCTTCTTAGGCCATGTGGGGAGATTTGTCTACCTAAGCTTACAGATGAAAACTTTCGCTTGGTTTTTCGAGTGAAAAATCTTGCACAACATTAATATGCAGAAAATTTTGCCTGGATTCATAGGCCAAAAACCCTACCTGGCTTCGCGGGTGGAAAGGTTCGCTCGACAATGCAGGCGGATGATTCCACTTGACCTTACAGGTGAAACAACTCGCCAAAGGAATGTGGCAAGCCCATTTGCTAGCTAGAAGGGAAGAAACAGGCCATTTGTCTTGTAGCCCATGGTTCAGGCCTTGCTTTGCCTGGCTTGTAGCCCATGGCTAAGGCTATGCTTTGCCAAGCTTAGATTTTACCCTAATAGGTTCGAGCCATTTTAGGAAGTTTGGACAATTTTGGGAGCTTTAGAGACCTCTTGGACACTTTTTGGAGAGAATTAAACCAATTAGGTCAAATTTTAGTTTAATTTGGATTTTTCAGGATCAAGTTAGGTCTATTTGAAAAATCCTGCTCTGAAACAGTCTACAATGGAGGGAGGCCAATCAAGTCTTTTGCCTGATCCTTGAAGGCACCACTAGGATGGCTCCTCCTATAATTTTTGGGAATGAGGGATCCAAAATTTTCATTTACATGACTCCGAGATACTTTTATGAATTTATAAATTATTAGTGATTTTTTCTAATTCTAGCCCTAAAATGACCTCCTAAGATTTGATTTGACTAGATCTAGCTATGTCACTACCTCAGGGAATGTATTGTTGATATTCTTGTGCAATTTTAAGGTCTTCTTATTTGATTTGAGGATTCAAATTATTTGTGGTAAGATTTTTTTAGCGTGAAACCGCAAGATCATGGCATACTTATTATTGGCTATAAGAAAATGATTGATATGGAGAGAATAAGAATTTAATAAAAAGGATAAGTTTTTAGACTTGGTTGAATTGATTTGGTGTCTAGTGTCTCACATGTTTTAGATTTATTGATTTTATGCACTCGTGATTTAGTGCTCACCCCTTATAGTTGATATTGCAGGAATAGATGCATGTGATAGACCTATGAGCTAGATTGGCCGGTTTTGAATTATTTTAATGAATTTAGTAGTCTACATTTCAATATGTGTAATGTAATGTTATAGATTATGGTGTTGGGGCCCGATTTGGGGCATTGTGGTTGTAGTCCCTTTTATTAGACAATTTGAGACTTTGGAGTATTCTATTTTTAATACTTTATTGATCTTGTTTCTGCTTTGATTTAGGGTTTATATTGTGGTATGATTGTTTATTTGTAGGTTTGTCCCACATCCCTAGTCATGGATTTTAGGGCGTGACAGTTTGGTGTTAGAGCCTAGGTTTAAGAATTGCTAAGGATAGTGGAAAATTTTGTTATTTTAGGGTTATGTGTTTTAAAATGTGTTATGCATGACTTGATTTTTAAGGCCCTGAAATTTTGAATCTAGACTTTGCTTTTTACTTATTTCTAGCATTATGGCACCAAAAGCTGAGCCAGTTGGTAGAGGTCCTAAGTGACCAAAAGGTTATGGGGTTTAGGTCGGCCATGGAGCCTAGGTTGTTTTGCGGTGTGGGGCCCCAGTTGAGGATGTTCATCTAGAGTTAACCTGTGAGCAGGGGTTTAATGCGAGTGCTAGGTTTGAGTCTCCACCAAGGGTGGCTCTAGTGCATAGCAGAAGGAGGTACGGTTTGGATAGCCTTCGGTTCAGAAAGTAGGGGTGTTTGACCTTTCATATTTACGTAGCGGATGGTGGTAACCATGGTAGTATTAGCAAGAGGAGCACGAATGGGACCTCTACCTATCATTACTCAGTTGATAAGCTCTTTAGAGCGCTTCAGAAGGATGAATCCTTTCGGTTATAATGGAGTGCTAGACTCCAATGTTGCAGAGGTTTTTCTCAGACAATGTGAGAAGATTCTTAAGGCCCTTCAGATTATAGACATTTAAACTAGGATTTCTCTGGTCATCTTTCTGTTCACTAGTGATGCTGCTATGTGGTGGAGCTTTGTAGAGGGTTCACAGGATGTTGCAGCTTTGATCTAGAATAGTTTTTAAGAGTTGTTCCATGAACACTTTCTCCCTATTACTCTCAGGGATGTGAAGAGGGACGAGTTTATGGCCTTAACTTAGGAGGCAATGTCAGTGCTAGAGTTTGAGTACCAATTTGCGTCTCTCTCTACTTACGCTCTGGAGTTGGTTGCATTGAGAGATACCGGTGCAAGTAATTTAAGAAAGGCTTGCATGTAGCTATTAGGAGCAAAGTTGTTCTACTAGGACTAACTGACTACAAAATCCTAACCAGCTGAGTGATGACTATTGAGAATGACCTGAATGATGTTAAGGTAATGAATGAAGGTGAGCATGGGAAGAGTGTTACCTTGCTATCACATAACAAAAATAAGAAAAGACAAAAGAAGAGACCTAACGAGTCCTAACCATAATGGTTCCAGCAAAGGAGTGTGGCCCTTACTCAGTTAGTTGGGAGGACAAAGTCTTAGGGTCCGATTGTCACATCTGCCACCAGCCAAGGCATAAGAAGTACCATTGACCATCGAAAAATGTACCAGCTAGAATAGAGCATCGGATCGAATAGTATTTTGAGCATATGTCAGGATCATCGACATGTTTTTCTTGTGGCCAACAGTGCCATATCTCTAGAAATTGCCCTCAGGGCAATAATGTAGCAAGATTTAGTGGCCAGCACAATCTGTCTAGAGTGACAAACTGCGGGGTCTCAGACCCACCAGAGCTAGTATTAGCAGGGCCCATAGGGTGGTGGCTATAGTTTTCAGAGGATAGCTAGGGTGGTCCACAGCAGAGTCAAAGACCACTGTGGCAAGAGGTATATTTATAGTTTTCTCTTCGCATGCAAGGTTATTAAAATCAAGATTTTAGTTAAAATCAATGGAGGGTCTAAAAAACCGAACCAAAAAATTGTAAGATTTTATCTAATGCCTATTATATAGTCCATTATGTTATAATTTTTTATTGAAAGCTTCCATTTTAGGGGGGATAAGCAAAGAATTTCATTAATAACAAAAGAGAGTAAAAACACGCATCCAGAAAATGCCATATACAAAAACTTACTCATACGAACAAAACGAATCATCAACAAAGTTCATGAATATTCTATATATCTGGTATTGTACTTCCTTTACCTAACTACACAATTGAAATTGTTAAAGTATTTGGTGTGGCCTATACAATTGATATTAAAATACTGACTTCATTTTATCTTAATTTTTTTTTGTTAAAGTTGAAATATATTTGTAATATTTTATCATAGGTCTCTTGATTTGTTTCCTAACTACTACATTTTATTTATGGTAGTTAATTTGGTGGAACAATGAACATGATCCTCAACTAATATAGCATATGAAATAATAGTGTTATTAAATCAAATTTTTTTTTAAAAAAAGTAACAAGTTAAATAGTTGTAGCATATCACTTGAAAAAAATGTAAGTCCTTTTATTTGACAAAAATACACAAAAATCACTTAATTTTTAAAATCAGTAAAATCCCTTATCAAATCGAGATTTTATTGATTTTACATCCTAAAATCATGATTTTTACCTATTTTATTTATAGTAAGATTTTACATAAAATCAAACAAGTTTTCTTGCTCTAACATCGTAAAATCGTGAGATTTTAAGATTTAAATCGAGATTTTAACAACAATGTTCACATGTCACTACTTTGATAGATATAAGACCTTCACATTCATTCATATTTGAGAACAGTGTGACTACACTTGGTTTATCTGTTGAGTACTTATCACCACCTTTGTGTGTTGAGACCCCAATCGGGTGATACTATTAGCTGAATAGAGTTTATTGGGGATTGTGTGATAGTAATAAGGATGGAGGCCTCACCGATGATTATCAGTCCTCACATGATTTCAATATATTAAAGATGGATAGTTTTGATATGAAACTCGGGATGGATTGGCTGATTGCCTACTGAGCATTCATTGATTGTTCTAAGGGTCGTGTGATCTTGCACACTCTTGAGAGGGAAGTGATAAAGTTTATAGGAGATTGCTACAATCCTCGGACTTTACCTTCCCTAGATGGACAATTACGGATGGACCTTTATAGTTTGTATTAGTTTGTATACCTATTTGCAGTGGAAGATGGGGAACAGTGTGTGGCTTAGATGCTATAGTAGTTTGTGAGTTTTCAGAGGTGTTTTCAGAAGACTTGTTTGATTTACCACCAAAAAGAGAAGTAAAATTTGCAATTGACTTGGCTCTAGGTATCGAGCCAGTATCTATTGTGCCTTATCCGTTGGTACCTGTGAAAATAGCTAAGTTAAAGTAATGTAATGTTACAGATTATGGTGTTGGGGCTTGATTTGAGGCATTGTGGTTGTAGTCCCTTTTGTTGGACACTTTGAGGCTTGGCAATATTCTATTTTTAATACTTTATTGATTTTGTTTCTACTCTGATTTAGAGTTTATGTTGTGATATGATTGTTTATTTATGGGTTTGTCCTCACATCCCTGGTCATGGATTTTGGGGCGTGACAGAAAACTAGGATTGGACTAAGTGTTTGGATGCATGATTGTTATGACATATTTGGATCTTTTGAAAGTAATGGGAGGGACTTTGACATACCCTCAAGTACTGGATCAGTTTGAAGGGGAATGCCCCTAGCCAGAGGTATTTTCAAAGTGTAAGTGTGATGCAAGAGTATGACCGCATTAGCTTTATGTGTGGAGTTTCAAAATTGGTGACATGCCAATTATTTAGTATGAAGGTTTAGTAATTAAAGTGTCCCTAGAATGAGGGTGCTAGGTTTTGATGGTGATTTGAAAACTAGGGTTGATTAAAAAACTAGGGTTAATTTTGTGTTTATGTTTGTATATTTGAATTAGTGACTGTTTTTGTGAAGGGTGTTGATGTTCTCGATCATGATCATTGAGATGTGTTTGTTGACATGCATACGTATCTGGAATCTAGAATTCCTGAAAATGAATGCGGATAATGGTGATGAACCATATTTGTATAAATTAACAAAAAAAAGTTTTACTAATATGGACATTTTTTTTTGAAAGATATAATAAATTATATTAAAAATAGGAGTTAATGTACAAATACTTAGGGGCATAGCTCTGGACCAACAAAACAACCAAAGGCAATCAACTCATTGAGGACTAGAAAATATAACAAAGTAAACACAAACAATCCAAATTCTTGTATCATGGAGATTCGGATTGAAAAAATTTAATATGTACAAAAAATTGAAAAAGAAAAACAAAATTCTCAAGCTCCTGCAGGCCTTTTTTTACTGAAGCTTAGAGGCTTTGATTTCTCTATTAGGGATTGATCCTTTAAGTCTTTCTCTCTAATCATTGCATTTAGAAGGGAAAGATAGTGAGCATTACCATCCGTCAAGCCTTTCTAATATAGTCACCAGTTATTCTCTCTGCTCTGACGTCATTTTGATGAAGTTGTCAAGGACTTTTTCTTCTATATAAAAACAAGGAGCAAATAATTTTAGTGGGTGAGGGAGCAAGTTACGTTCTTCCTTTAATGTTGTCTTACAATCTTGCACTTCATAGCTCTGACTCTTCTAGTGGTAATCTTCTCTCTTTCATCTAAAGAATGGTATTTGATTACACTTGAAAAATATAATTACAAACTCCACAGTTTGATACTCATTGAGGCATTTAAGTAGTCAATTTTAAAGTTTTATCATTATTTTATTACTTATAGTTTTTATGTTCTTAATTACAGGGAAAAGGGCGAGGTAATTGAGATTTATAGCGATGAAAATGGCCTAGAAGATGAAGGAAAAGCTGTGGTTCGGACCCTACCTAGGATGGTCTAGACTAGCCCAAAGACCCAGCATAGAGGAGGAAGCAAAAGTTGAAGAACCATGATTCTATGGTCCGGACCCCCACCCAGATGGTTCGGACCACAGTGTGCCGGGTGCGCGATTTTAAATCTTATCTTCTAGGGTTTCCTTGTAACCCTTTTGTAAACCCTGATGTATAGCCAAACTAGAGAGAGCCTACTTTTACTTTTCTACATGTTCTTAAGTGTTTTAGAGTAGTTTTGAGAGTTTTTCATTGTTCGTGAAATGCTTTTACGGATTTCAAAGCTGGTTTATTCGTTGTAGCAGTTGTAGTTCATTATTCGATTTCAGAGTTAATTTCACAGTACGTTTACTTTCGTTTTTCCTTTTAATAATATTGTGTTGCTATTTTAGTCATTAGATCCATTAAATATGTGTTCATTGATTGTTTTTGTTTTATTTAAAGTCATGTTAACGTAAAACTCTAGTTCTTGATTCAACGAATCAAGAAAGGGTAGTTTACGACGATCTATGGGAAGTGCATAGACTCTTCGCATGGTTTACGAAAACCTATGCCTATGGATCTACGATTTCCAAATCAATTTTAATTTGCTTCAAAAGCTTTCAAAAACGAAAACCTTTGACTACATTCTCTATAATCACTAGTAAAGGTTTTCGATTATAACTTTCTTAATATTTTTGAACAAACCCTAAATCACATTTGAACCCAAGTGTTTTCATTGAAGATCTTTCCAATTTTATAATCCTAAATGAGATTTTAAAACTGAGTATTGGGAGATTTGTAAACCCTAACGAAGACATCTTTCCAATCTATCGTTCCTTTCACGTGAACTTTAGATTGTAGTTTATACACATCCCATAGTGAAGTAGTAAACTACCTGAAATTGAGGGTTGGATGAAGAATCACTTTAATATTGTGATTACTCGTTAATTTAATTTCTAAGTTGATTTAATTGTTTGATTTGAAATTTTCGAGTAGATTGTTCGCTTGCAATTTAAGATTAAAATTGAATTTATTTGGTTTTTGCTTTAATTTCATTAAAACCCAAAAACAAAATTTCATTTGCAGAATTTCTTTAAATGGTTGTTAATTTATTCTCTTAATTTTAAACTTGCAAAAACGCTAGGATTTAGTTCTGAGTAAACATCAAACTTTGCTTGTATTTAAATTTAGAATTCCCATTATAACCTAGAAACTGAAAAACATAGGCTCCTTGTGAATTCGACCTTAGACTTACCGAGTTAAAACTACACCGCACACCTTTGCACTTGGGGGTTAATTAGACGCACTATTTAGAAGCGGTCAAGTTTTTGGCGCCGTTGCCAGGAAGCCAAAATTTAGTTTTTAGGTTATTTCTATTTTTATTTTCAAGTTATTTGTTATTCTATATTAAAAAAATAAAAAATAAATAAAAAATCCTAAAAATAGAAAACCCTAAACCCTTTTTATTTAAACTATTCATTAAGACCCAAAGTAGTACTTTGTGGTCTGGACCCCCAGACCTCTGGCCCGGACCACAGTATCTTTTCCAGGATAGTTTCTTAGCTTATGAATAGTTGGATTCGAGGGGAAGATGGTAGATTAAGATGTCTTAAACCCTTAGTCTTTCCTTTAGAATTTGAAAATCCTTTAGAAGACATTCAAAACCCTAGACTTCCTATTCAACCTTTAGAAATGGCTAAAGAACGAGCTGTTGCTACTAAATGTTCTATGAGGGATATCTTACAACAAGATAGGCATACTCTTAAGTCTTGCATAGTTTGGCCAAAAAACCAACGAACTTTCAATTTCAAACTTAGAATGATACAATTGTTACCTACTTTCCATGGTATGGATTCTGAAAATCCACATGATCACTTAACTTGGTTTAGGAACATTTGTGTCACTATTAAAGATCAAGGATGCCCCATAGAGTTAGTATTTCAAAAGCTTTTTCCATTTTCCCTAAAACATAAGGTTGCAAGATGGTTTGAATTTCTACCATCTAATTTTATTCGCACATGGGATGAAATGCAAGCCAAATTTCTTAAGAAATTCTTTCCTCCCAATAGAACTGATGCTATACAACATAAAATCCTAAATTTTGCTCAACAACACAATGAAGCCTTTTATCAAAGTTGCGAGAGGTTTAAAACTCTCTTGCATTCTTGTCCACACCATGGATTTGAAGTTTGGTGTCTTACTAGTATCTTTTATGGTTCACTGACGCCACAACTAAAAAAATTTGTGGAAACCATGTGCAATGGGTAGTTTTATGATAAAACGCCTGAAGAAGCTTTTGACTATTTTGAATTCTTGGTTTAAAATGCACAAACCTGGGATATCATAGGATCTCAAAGCACTCAAACTGCTAGTGTTGCCCCAGCTAGAGGTATGCACCATTTAAGTGAAACTAATGACCTTAAAGCAAAATTAGCAACACTCATTAGGGAGATTGAGACCCTAAAAATCAAAAGGGACCCACAACCCATCAAAGAGCTAGTGGCAAATGTCTATTGCATAGTGTGTGATAGCCAAACCCATAGGACAGACGATTGCCCTAGTATTACTATTTGTAAAGAAGTTGTGCAAGGCCAACCATCTAGTGAACTCCCAATCCATACCATAAACCAATACCACCAATCATATAGAGGACAAGCTTTAGGAGGAAATCCTTATTCTGAGACTTATAATCCAACAGTGAGGAATCACCCTAATTTTAGTTGGAGAAATAAGGGAGCTCAAATTCCACAACCTTATCATGCCCCTCATCCTCCAGTTCCTCAAGTCCCAATACCTAATCTAGGATTGCCTCAGAATGTGGAACCATCACATGCTCCATACATTCCCCTAAATAAGAGATCCATAGAAGAAACACTTCAACAATTCATGAATACTTAGTCTTTACTTTGGGTTCAAAACAATAGAAATTTGGATGATATCAAGAGTCAATTGACCCTTTTAAATCAAACCTTAACAGCACAAACAAAGGGTTAATTTCCTGCCCAACCTCGTCCAAACCCAGTAGCCCAAGCTAAGCAAGTTAAAGGATCTTCTAATATGCCTTGGAATGTGGAACAAGTCCAAAACATCACAACACTTAGGAGTGGAAAGATTGTAGATAAAAGCATCGCTCCTAGGAAGGATGAAATTAGTGAAGAATTGTAACCTAAGTGTATGGTGGATGATAGCAAAAAGGTGGCGAAATAACCAGTTATAGTTGAGGAGTCCACTAAAGAAGATAGAAAGGAAGAGCAAGAGGGAAAAAAGGAAGAAAAGGAGGAGGAGCCAATGATAGTGCCTAGGGAATATGTTCCTAAAGCACCCTTTCCCCAAAGATTCTTGAAAGCTAGTAAAGAAGCCTAAGCAGCTAAGATGCTAGAGGTATTCAAACAAGTGAAAATTAACATACCTTTTGTTGATGCAATTAAGCAAATCCCTTCTTATGCTAAATTCCTTAAGGAACTATACACTGTACAAAGGGGATTGAATGTGAAGGAGAAGGCATTTCTCACTGAGCAGGCAAGTGCTATAGTACAAAGTTGTACTCCCCCTAAATATAAGGACCCTGGATGTCCTACTATA
Organism: Vitellaria paradoxa; assembly: GCA_019916065.1. Taxonomy (NCBI): domain Eukaryota; kingdom Viridiplantae; phylum Streptophyta; class Magnoliopsida; order Ericales; family Sapotaceae; genus Vitellaria; species Vitellaria paradoxa. Next base: position 36,401,307 of record CM034233.1, on the reverse strand, counting down.
TCTTACTATATAAGGAAGTACTATATTAGTAGAGCACTGCTTGACTTAAAAGCAAATGTGAATTTGCTTCCTTGCTCAGTGTATGAGCAATTGGGCTTAGGTGAAATAAAACCTACCCGTGTGACTTTGCAACTTGCAGATAGATCAATTAAAGTCCCATGAGGTATAGTTGAAGATGTACTGGTGCAAGTGAAAAATTTCTATTTCCCAGTGGATTTCACAATCCTAAATACTCAACTACTTACTAGTATATCTGCACCTAAGCAGACACCAATGATTCTAGGACAACCATTCTTAGCAACATCAAATGCTTTAATCAACTGTAGGAATGGCTCCATAAAAATGACTTTTGGTAATATTGAGTTTGAAAAATATCTTTCATATTACCAAACAACTAAAAGAAGTGCCTGATATACAAGAAGTGGACTTAGTGGAAGCTATAGTCTAGGATTACGTGGATCGTGAATTTGTTGAGGATCCTCTAGAGAAAGCCATTTGCTTTAGTGAGGAGAATTTGAATTCCACGATGTCAAACTAGGAATTAGGAGTAGTGGTTGATTGGTTGGAAATATACCCAATCATGTCAGTAGGGAATTGGATACCAGCCTTTGAAAGCCTAGGACCACTTTTAAATAAAGCAGAGTCCTCAGAGGTAAAAGCTCATAATCTTAATAGAAAACCTTTACCTCATAATCTAAAATATGCTTTTCTAGGTGAGAGAGAGACCTAACCTGTAGTTATTTCTTCAGAACTGACTATCCATCAAGAGCATATGTTAATTGAACTTTTGAAAAGTCATAAGAAAGTTCTGGGATGGTCAGTAGCTGACCTAACAAGTATAAGTCTTGTCCTTTGTACACATTGTATACATTTAGAAGAGGATGCCAAACCAGTTCGTCAAATGCCAGGATGACTCAATCCGAACATGAAGGAAGTAGTTAGAGCTGAAGTTCTAAAACTACTAGATGTAAGAATAATTTATCCTATCTTTGATTCTAAGTGGGTAAGTCCTACACAGTTAGTTCCTAAGAAATCAGGGGTTACAATAGTTCAGAATGAGAATAATGAGTTGGTTCCAACTAGAATACAAACTGGTTGGCGAGTATGCATTGACTACAGAAAGCTTAATGCAGTTACACGAAAAAATCACTTTCCTCTTCCATTCTTAGATCAAGTTCTATGATGAGTATCTTTAGTGAGATAGTAGAAGAAATCGTCGAGGTATTCATGGATGATTTCTCTGTTTATGGAGATTCATTTGAGCAGTGCCTAAAGAACCTTGATCTAGTTTTGACACGATGTGAGGAAAAGAACCTAGTGCTAAATTGGGAAAAGTGCCATTTTATCAGGGCATTGTATCAGGGCACATAGCATCTAAAGAAGGCATCCAAGTAGATCAAACTAAGGTAGAACTAATTCAAAAACTTCTCAATCCTCAATTTGTAAGGGATATTAGATCATTTTTAGGGCACGCTGGGTTTTATAGAAGGTTCATTCAATCTTTTAGTGAAATTTCAAAGCCCTTGTGTCAATTATTGATGCAAGATACCCCATTCGAATGGACTCCCTAGTGTCAAAACACTTTTGATAAGCTCAAGGGTTGTCTAACCTCAGCTCCTATTCTTCAACCTCCGGATTGAACTTATGTGTGATGCAAGTGACCATGCTATTGGAGCTGTGTTAGGACAAAGGAGGGATAAAAAGGCTCATATTATTTACTATGCAAGTAAAACCTTAAATGATGCACAGAAAAATTACATGACAACTGAAAAAGAGTTGCTAGCAATTGTCTTTGCCCTTGAGAAGTTTCGTTCTTATCTCATTAGTTCAACAGTTATAGTAATCACTGATCATTCGGCTCTTAAATACCTATTGACCAAACAACAGGCCAAACAAAGGTTAATTTGTTGGATTTTACTTTTGCAAGAGTTTGACCTTGAAAAAAGAGATAAGAAAGGCGTAGAGAATGTGGTAGCAGATCATTTGTCATGTTTACCGGTAGAAGCTTACCCCCATGATGAAACTCACATATGGTAGTTCCCGGAGGAACAATTGTTTAACATAAAAGCAATAATAGCCTCTAACCCTCCTTGGTATGCTGATATTGCTAACTATTTAGTAACAGGACAAATTCCAAAAGAATTGACTTATAAGGATAGAAAGAAATTCTTACGGAATGTTAAAGTTTTCTTTTGGGATGATCCCTACTTATTCAAGTATTGCCCTGACCAAGTAATTAGACGTTGTATCCCTGAGTGGGAAGTTCCCAGTATACTTGAGGTTTGCCACACCCAAGCTTGTGGAGGTCATTTTTCCACAAACAAAATAACTGTAAAAATCCTTCAATGCGGATTTTACTGGCCTTCATCGTTTAAAGACTTGCATCATTTTTGCACTACATGTGATAGGTGCCAACGCTTGGGGAGTTTAACACGTAGAAACATGATGCCCCTATCCCCTATTCTTGTTTTAGAAGTCTTTGATTGTTGGGGAATAGATTTCATGGGTCCTTTCCTAAGTTCACAAGGATATGAATACATCTTAGTTAGGGTTGATTATGTTTCTAAATGGGTTGAAGCAATTACTGCTAGAAATAATGATCATAAAGTCATGCTTAAGTTCCTCCACGAGAACATATTCTCGCATTTTGGAGTGCCTAGAGCAATTATTAGCGATGGAGGAAAACACTTCTACAATTGTCACACCACGGATCTCGTGACCCGAGGGGTGAGTGATAAACACACACAACATGCATTAACATAACCAACCCATCATCAGAGCAACGCAACGTAAACCAGTGAACCCAAGACATAGTTAAGATAACATAAATTTAACGATGGCTATAATCAAGTCACAAACTTCCAACAATCCTCTCATTAATACCTAACTCAGGCCTTAGGGCCCATACAACCAAATCGAATAAATCCTCAATGTACAATATTACAATTCCAAAGAAATTTAAACTAAATAACCAAGAGCTTAGCTAAGCTTGGTAGGGCTCATGCACACCCTTCTAGTCCAACCCCATTAGTTCATCTGAATGTTATAGCCTGTACCTGGGTTAAAAAAATCTGTAGGGACGTGAGCACGGATCCACTTGTGCCCACGATGCCGCAAACAAACATATATGGTATGTATTCCAAATGTGCATACTATTCATGGTGCATACTATTCATGGTGCTTCAAGTTGTCTCAATATGTTCTAGTGCCACAACAATTTGTCAACATAACTACATAACTGACATGGAATATATATATATATATATTTACGCAACAATATCATAAGAAGGATTAAGTTTCCAATTTATAATTAATCTTTGAAAATCCATACATGTGTTCATATCACATTCCAATTATCTCTTTGATGTTTAAACATAGCCGACCACATAACCATATTTACAATATTTATCTTTATTCAATAACATCATAGTGTAGCATTCAAGTCCAATTATTCTCCATTATTAAATTTCCCAACTGTGCATCCAACCATATTCCATATCACATTATCACATATTCAACATTCAATCACGTATGCACATCCATATTACATTTGTTCATCATTCAATCATCAAATCACATCCATAGTACTATCATTTCATTAATCAATCACATAGCCATAACCATACAATCCTTGGGGGTTAGGTACATACACATTATCGTCTTTTATGGGCCAATACCCAACGGAAACGATAAACTGACGTCATCGTTTAGGATCGCTATCCAGGGCCACGAGAAGCCAAAACACACATAATGTTGTGGGCTATTAACCCACTGGCATTGATACCAAACCCTGCGCAGGTTCCGGGTCTTTCAACCCAAGGGTAATCTCATGACCCTTCCTATTTTCGCACCCCACCACGGCCCCCAGCACAACTAATCATTCATCACTTTCAATACTCATCAATCACAATTCACATTCATCACCATCACTCTCCAATACGCACAACCATATTCCATTTCATCATGTAGCACAACTCATTTCATCTATTCATTTTATTTAATCGAAGCCTCATTTAATTTCCATTATTTGTTAGCAAAAGTTCACTTTTCGGTTCATCCCAAGATTCATCACATATCAACATTGATCAACCTTATTAAACATTTAACATTTATCAACATGTACCATTCAACACACATGTCAATGTTACGGTTCATTCCATAGCTCATTACATATAGCATTGATCAAACCATATTAAGCACTCCACATTTACCAAAAATTTTAAACATATGTCTCTTTGTCAAGTTACCTTTCACTTAATCAATCATAAGTTCATATACCTCAACATTTAGTTTACATCAAGACATATGTACAATTCAACTCGATTAAGACCCTTATCTCAAAATAAGCTTCCAATTCATTTCATTCAAGATAGCATTCATTCACCCTTATAAGTTAAATCCCATAGGTTTAAGATAATCACCCCTTAATCACTTTTTAAAGCTCATTTCCCTTTTTAAATCAATGAAATTAATCAAGTAAAAGTTTCATGTGAAAACAAGTTACCAACTCTTCCATATGCCCTAAGTAGAAGGCTAAACTAAACAGTGTCAGAAAATGACCTAGGCTCGGTGGGCGCCCAGGCTGACACTCAGCCGTGCACCCAAGGGGCTTGGGCACCCATACCTTAATTTCTTGGGCGCCCGACTATGTCCCTCTCTTGCGCCCACAGCCTGGGCCAAGTTTCGGGTTTCATGCCATGTTTTCTGGTTTTATAGTTTTTCACCCTTAGGACCTCAAATTGACCATGTTAATGTAAAAATACTTAAAGTTTCAAGTTTCTAGCATCAACACAAGGATCTTAGGCACCCAACAAAATAAAAAATTTGAGTTTTCATTTGCTACAAGCCAAGTTATGGGTTAAAACACTACTTTCACTCTCTCAACCTATACATATATATGTATGTGTATAACTCTCATTTTTCTTCCATAAATGTAACCAACATTTGAAAAGGGTTTTCTAATAGTATTCTACTCCTTGTTACACAACACATATGTAAGAATGAGGCATTAAATCCCTACCTCAAGTGGTAAGAAGATAGATCAACATGAAGGTGTCTTGAGCTTCCAAACCCTCAAACTTTGATGGACTCAATCTCTTCCCTCCTTGATCAAAACTACAAATAAATTACATAGGAAGGTTTCTTAGGGTTCTAATCACCATCTTGCAAAAGGAATTTGGTTTTCATGAAGGGTAGAAAGACCTACCTTGAAAACCCTACCCGGTTGTCTTCTTTGCTCTTCTTTGCTTCTCCACCCGATTCTCTTTTCTTCCAAGCAACTTCTCTCTCTCTCTCTCTTGCATCAAATCAACAATATATATATATATATATAACAATATTTTAAACCCTTCAACAGTGCTTTCTAGAATTTTCCACCCCCTAGCCTAAATATAGGTTCATAGGAGAGAGGGGCTGACTGACAAATGCAGAGCAATACTTATCTATCAAAACCACTGTGCCTTGGGCGCCCAAGACCTTGGGCGCACAAGCTCCTTTCAGGTGGGCGCCCAAGGTTCCCCTATTTTCTGGCACTTGGCTAGAATGTGTCCTTTTGACTGCTTAACCCATTTCCTTCAAAGTTCTCAACTCTAAACACCAATAATGATCCATACCATTAAATTAACATATCTTAACTTCCAAAACACGTCAAAGACCATATACTTATACTAATACAAAGTCCGGGGTATTACAACAATCATCCTGTGGGAACACTACTACTCAAATATAGAGTGGTTCATAAAGTTGGTACCTCTTACTGCCCACGGATGAGTGGCCAAGTCGAACTTGCTAATAGGGAGATAAAATAAATACTCAAGAAAACAACTAACCTTAATCACAAGGATTGGTCACTACGATTGGTTGACTCTCTATGGGCTTATTGAACAGCTTATGAAACAAATCTAGGGATGTCACCATATAGATTAGTTTATGGGAAGCCATGCCACTTACCTGTTGAGTTAGAACATAAGGCATATTGGGCCATTAAACAATTCAACGCTAATATTGATGAGGCTGGGCTTCACTGTAAACTTCAGATTGCAATAATGGAGGAATTAAGAAATGATGCGTATGAGAATGCTCGAATTTACAAGAAAAAGATGAAGAAAGTACGTGACCAACATATTTCAAGATGTTCTTTTCATGAGGATCAAAAAGTACTTCTTTATCAATCACGACTTCATCTGTTTCCTGGCAAATTACAATCTAAGTGGTCTGGCCCATTTATTGTGAAATGTGTTTATGAACATGGAGCGGTTGGAATAAAAAATCTAAAAAATAGAAATAGGTTCAAAGTTAATGGGCATAGACTTAAACTTTATTTAGACAATTTCGTTGGTTTGATTGAAACGTGGGATCTTCTAGATCCTACACCTTACGAGTAATCTGGGATTAGCACGTTGTTGTAATTAATTGTACCATATTTAGGGTTAGGATAGATTTTAATTTTTACCTTGTTTCAAGATTTTAATTTTGAGTTTAGGTCTTTTTTAATTTTTCAAAACAAAGCAAAAATAGTGTTTGGGTATCCAATTCTGTGGTCCAAACCCCCAGACCAAATGGTTCGAACCACAATGTGCTTGATGAGGATAAATTCTAGAAGTGACCATGCTGTGGTCAGGACCGTCCACGGGTGGTCTGGACCCTATAACTTGTTAAAAGGGCTTTTTGGCCATTCGAAAACTAAACCTTTCTCATTCAACTCCACTCTCTCTCAATCTCTTTTTACATATTTGTGAATTTTTTCAAGATTAGAGCTCCCCAAAGCTTGTTTAGCAACATTCCACTCCAATCTTCTCATCTAAGCGATTTAAGGTAAGCTTCTTTATTTCAAGCCCTAGGTTGCCATTTCTCAACTTTTCTTTGAACTCAAGCTTAATAGCCTCAAGGGTTCCCAATTTCTTGCAAGTTTGAATCCCATTTTGAATTTCAAACAATGGGTAGAAGGAAATTACTCATTTTGAGTGAATTTCTTCACACCCCAACATCTTCTTCACCATGGGTCAACAATTGGGTCTGAGGGTTCACTAAACCCCAAGGCTTTGGGTTGTTTTTGAATTATTAATTTTAAAAAGTCTTCTTTTACAACTTGTGTTTAGAATTTTTGTTCAATTTGTTGTTTTGTGCAAAGGGACCCATCTATGGTGGATGTTGTATGGCCACCACGACTAACAAATAGACCCATCTATGGTGGATGTTGTATAGCCACCTGGATTATTTCCATTAAACACATTCACTTTGGTTTCAATTTACATTTTTATCAATAGAATTGGGCCACTGAACTTGTGTGGCTTAGTTGATTAATTAAATATTCTCTTTGTATTTTGGTAGCTACCATAGCCCCATGAGTCAAAAGAACTACAAATAGACAACTAGGGTCCAGCTCATTTGATTGAAGTAGATTCCCGGGAGAAAATGCTGAGAGACAGTATGGTGAGACTTGGGGAAATAAACTGGTGGTAATAGAACATTTTTGGCCAATTGACCAATTTAGGCGTGAAGAGTTGATGTTAGAGTAGAACTTTGAGGGGCGACAGGGGCTCCATATTGTGAGGTTCCACGCTTATTGCATAGTTGATGTAGTTAAGGAGTTCTTTGCTAACTTTAGAGAAGGGTCCATCATCAGGAGAAAGGGTAGAGAAAGACTCATTAGCTGGGTCAGGGGGGTTGAGATTACAATTACACCTAAGGATTTTGCTTAAGTATTTCAGTTACCTCGAGTTCAAAACCCAGAATTCACCTATCCTGCTGCGGGCACTCCACCGTTTCCCATTGTAGTTTCAAAAGTTCTATTAGCAGACCAAGAGTGGACTGAGGAATATAGAAAGCCGGTGTCAGTACTTAAAGATAAATATTGGGCACTTCATGTGTTTTCGTGCACAAACCTATTGCCACAGAATAGGAACTCAGATTGTACTCCCCTTAGAGCTCGTTTGATTTATGCTATTGGGATAGGGATGTCGATTGATTTGCCCTCGTATATCTGGCACCAAGTGGCCTATACCTGTGAGCATCCTAGAGCCCTAACTGCCCTACCCTTTGGAGGAGCTCTCACAATAATATTTAGGAGAAAGAGGGCCCACATCACAGATGATATACCCATAGCCTCAGGATTACAACCCTTTAACATCACATCTTACGTCAAATCCCGAGGTTTAATATCAAAGAAGAAGAGGAAGACGAAGGAGTTAGAAGAGGAGGATGAACCATCCCAAGCCTCAGAGGAGCCAGAGGAGGATGAGCAGGAGGTCACTACTATAGAGTTAACTACTCAGATTAGAGCTTTAGCTGAGCGTCTTAGTCACATGGAGCAAAACTAGGAAGATGATCACCAACTCCTATTGCGCATTCATCAAACCTAACAGACTCAAGGTCACCTCCTACAGAGCATTCTGGATTACACCAGAGAGTCCCATCCACCTCCACCTCCTCAGTGATTAGATACATACTTATTTCTTTTCTTTTTGAGAGTTTAGGCTAGAGTTTCATTGTTCCATTTGTTAGTCCTAAAACTCTATACCTAATTTTAGTAGTTTGGATTGATGTATAAAGATTTTGACTATTTTAATTTGATATTTTAGTGTTTCTTAATTGCTTTTGCTTTTTATTTTGTGTATTATTCTTCTTAACTTCTTTCTATTTCTATTTGTGTGTATGCTGCTATTACTTTATGTTGGGATGCATTGTCAGTTATGTTCTTAAGCTTTATTTTTATATTCTTTGTAAAGAACAGGTACATCATGTCTGGTCCTAACAAAGATAACCATAATTAGGAGGAAAATATTAACGCTTTAATTGCTAGAAAATGTAAGTGGGAAGGCACATCTTATATGTCCAATGAGGAGGTTTATTGGGAAGTGTGGCCTGATGAGTCTTTTCTAAAGAGTAATTCATTACCCTTGCCACTAGTTTATCCCCCACTCATTCACATAACACTTGACCAATTACTCAAAGGGCAGTGGTAGAATAAAGTTGACCTTGAAATCCTTTTAGAGATGGAGTAGACTGAGATAACTGTATCTACTGAGTGGTCTGACGCACCCTCTTAGGACACGAACACTGACACTATAATCGGATCTGAAATGAGTTACCCTTCTAATTATCATGATATGCCACCTTTGGAAGACATCTCTGACACTGAGAGTACTGACATTGTGTTTAAGGAGAGTGCTGACAATTCCAATGAGTCAAACCAGGACGATGATTTTGGTATTTCATGGCAATCTTTTTTTAAGTTTCATCACGCATTAGCTCCATTTGAAGACAACATAAGGTAATTCTTAATCCTTCTTTTATTATTTTTATGCTACTTTTATTATTTTGTTTTTATTTATGTTATTCATTTATATCATTAGTCACCTGCACCTAAGTTGGGGGGGAATCATGACATATGCGCACCACACCTTTACTTTATTTTCCTTTCACCATTGTTCCTTTTCACACATTGGGGACAATGTGCATCTTAAGTTGGGGGGGTGGTCATGTGTTTTTGTTATCCATGGAACATTAGTGACTAGTGATGCTTTAGGATTCAAACCAAGGATGGTATAATTCATGTAAACAACAAATGATTTGATTTCAATTTTGAATGAGGAACTTAATTTAAAAATTGATTATAAAATTTTCTAATGTGTTGCAAACTTGTCACTTAAAATCATTGAGTTGAAAACATGTCAAGGATTAGAATGTATGAGATTTAGTCACTCAAATATGCGAAGACATAGGTGGAGACTTAAAACCCTACATTATGTGAGCTTTGAGCCTAATCTTTTGTTCTTGAGGGTTTTATATTAATCTTTTTACATTCCTTTGTCTCACTTCCTTTGAATAGCTTCATTTCATTAATTTGCTTTGGTATTAAATGCACAAGACACTATTTGTTGATTTACATGCGTATATTAGTGCTTCTAATAGGGTGTAATTAACCTAGAGAGTGATATTAGGACCTCATTCTTATATTTGAAGGTCTGAAACTTTCCTTTGATTGACATAACCCTTGGAGCCATTTTGAAGCCTATAAATAAATGGAATAAGAAATAAATTTTTTCTTTCTTGTTTAGCCCATATATGACCCTTTTAACCTTAGAGTTGTAGGTAAACCAACCCTAGCATATCTTGGGAGTTTGGTGCAATTTTATAACGGTTAGTAAGAGGGAAAGTTGTGATGGAAGTTAAAAAAAAAAAAAAAAAAAAAAAGAAAGGATCTATTAGCTCAAAGTTTATTATTGATCCCATTTAAATATATATATATATATTGGATTGGGCTTCAGTGTTGGGTTCTCAAGAGATATAGAAAGGAAAGTTAGGGGGAGGGCAATATTGCACTACACTATCCTTAGACATGTGCTTTGTTTTTTTTTTTTTTTTCCCCTATCCTTTATTTGTCTAACCAATACCCCTTTGGCCAAGTTACAACCTAGTAAAGACCTAATGGACTTTAGGTGAAAGACACTTAGAAGGGCGTTAATTTGTTTCATGTGATTAATGGTAGTTATCTTCTAAAGCATTAATACATTCCTTTCATGAAGCTATACCACACTCTGTATAAATTCATTCAGTCACTTTTGATTGGGTTCATTGCATTTACTTGATATTGCAATCCTACATGAACCATGAGAGTAACCCTTCTTGAGTGATTTTATTCTAATTGAGTGAATAACCTCTTGAGATTTGAAGTCGAAACCGCAGTCTTTTGAGTGTGTTTCATGACTATTTTGATTGAATGATATGAATTGAAATATTTGAGATGAGATGATTGAAAGGTAGCCAAGTTAAATACACATTGGGAGATTTTATATGACATTTGAAAATTTTGTTACTTAATTCATATTGAACTTAAATCAAGAGTTGTTAAAATGATGTTTACCATCCATTGGAGTAGTTTTAGGAATTTTGTGGGTAGATTCACTGCAAGCCCTCACGAGACCTTACTCGTCCACTAAGGGGAACCTAGGGGCTTAAAGGGCTTGCTGCACGTAGCTAAGTGTAGCCGTGTTTCCAATTAAAAGAGAAATAGGATGGTAGTTGCATTTCATTTTAATAAAGGGCATTGCTAGGGACTAGCAATGCTTAAGTTGGGGGGTTTGATTACACTTGAAAAGTGTAATTACAAACTCCATATTTTGATATTCATTGTGGCATTTAAGTAGTTAATTTTGAAGTTTTATCATTATTTTATTACTTATAGTTTTTATGTTCTTAATTACGGGGAAAAGGGCGAGGTAATTGAGATTTATAGCGATGAAAATGGCCTAGAAGATGAAAGAAAAGCTATGGTTTGGACCCCACCTAGGATGGTCTAGACTAACCCAAAGACCCAGCATGGATGAGGAAGCAAAAGTTGAAGAACCATGATTCTGTGGTCTAGACCCCTACCCAGATGGTTCGGACCACAATGTGCCGGACGCGTGATTTTAAATCTTATCTTCTAGGGTTTCCTTGTAACCTTTTTATAAACCCTGATGTATGGCCGAACTAGGGAGAGCCTACTTTTACTTTTCTACATATTCTTGAGTGTTTTAGAGTAGTTTTGAGAGTTTTTCATTGTTCATGAGATGCTTTTACAGATTTTCGAAGCTGGTTTATTCGTTGTAGTAGTTGTAGTTCATTATTCGATTTCATAGTTAATTTCAGAGTACGTTTACTTTCATTTTTCCTTTTAATAATATTGTGTCGTTGTTTTATTCATTAGATCCATTAAATATGTGTTCATTGATTGTTTTTGTTCGTTTAAAGCCATGTTAGCGTAAAACCCTAGTTCTTGATTCAATGAATCAAGGAAGGGTTGTTTACGATGATCTATGGGAAGTGCGTAGACTCTTCGCATGGTTTGCGAAAACCTATGCATAGGGATCTACGATTTCCAAATCTATTTTAATTTGTTTCAAAAGTTTTCGAAAATGAAAACCTTTGACTACATTCTCTGTAATCACTGGTAAAAGTTTTTGATTATAACTTTCTTAATATTTTTGAACAAACCCTAAATCACATTTGAACCCAAGTGTTTTCATTGAAGATCTTTCCGATTTTATAATCCTAAATGAGATTTTAAAACTGGGTATTGGGAGATTTGTAAACCCTAATGATGACGTCTTTCCAATCTATCGTTCCTTTCACGTGAACTTTAGATTGTTGTTTAAACACATCCCATTGTAAAGTAGTAAACTACCCGGAATTGAGAGTTGGATGAAAAATCACTTTAATATTGTGACTGCTCTTTGATTTAATTTCTGAGTTGATTTAATTGTTTAATTTGAAATTTTTGAGTAGATTGTTCGCTTGCAATTTAAGATTAAAATTGAATTTATTTGGTTATTGCTTTAATTTCACTAAAACCCAAAAACAAAATTTCATTTGCTGAATTTATTTAAGTAGTTGTTAATTTATTCTTTAGTCTTAATTTTAAACTTGCAAAAATGCTAGGACTTAGTTCTGAATAAACATCAAACTTTGCTTGTATTTAAATTTAGAATTCCCATTATAACCTAGAAACTGAAAAACATAGGCTCCCTGTGAATTCGACCTCGGACTCACTGAGTTAAAACTACATCGCACACCCTTACACTTAGGGGTTAATTAGACGCACTATTTAGAAGTGGTCAGTATTTGCCCTAGCAACCTTTATGATGTTCTCATTGTTAGGACAAGATCCCTGGTAAAACTTTGCCATTTAGGTTTGGGAGTAATATTCCATCCTATTGCTAGTATAGACATTGGAGGATATACTACCTTCTCTCTTTCTTCTTTACAAAAATACAAGGGGAAAGTGGTGAAAATTCCCCAATACATACGTTTATGTTTTGAGCCTCTCTTTCTACTCTTTCAATCCATTTGTGTTGTGTTCCTCCTAGTGGTTGAGCTTTACTCTAAGGCCTAAACCTGGATTCCTTTTTTAAATTTAGGAGGCTACGTCATACCCTGTTGGTTCTTGCCTAACCTTGTATCTAGGTTGAACCTCATTCTTTTGTAGACCCTTTCAAGTTGAGGAAATTCTGCTTATCTTTTTTTGTACTAAGCAAGATAGCCTCCTGTGTTCAATTCTTTAATGTTTCCATCAGATATTAACTTGTGGACGAAGCTATTGATCTCTAATGTGGATTGTGAAGCATGAACTGGATTGATCAGAGGCAAATTCCTAAAAATAAGGTACAGGTGCTTCCCTATAAAGACTCAATGGCTAAAAAGTTGTATTCTTCCCAAACTTTTGTAGAAGATGGCAAGATGATATTAGTTCCACAATTTATTTGATGAAGGGTGATGAGGATCTGATCATGGCTTGAAAAGCTTTTCTAGAATGGTCAGGGAATATCTTCCTAAGAAATAGGGTATTTTGGGCTTAGAGGAGGATCCATAGAAGGTGGATCCAAGTATTCAAGCTTTACCCAAAATCCTCATTATTTTTGAGTAGTCGAATAGAGAGATTGGTTGGTGTGGCATGAGGCTTGCTAGTTGTGCTAATTTTTGCGAGGCCTAAGGTATATCAGTCCTTTACTTAATGGGTGAAAGAGTATAGTGGTATAGATGAGTAGTAGGGTTAGTAAAGCGGGTACTACAAGAGGCTACTTTAAGTTGGCTTGAGATTAGGCGAGTAGGTATAGGAAATGTATGCTCTTAAATTGGTAATTGAGGTGCAAGGCTAGCGTGCTGTTGGTTAAGGTTTCTTAGTTGATAGTGGCAATGGAATTCCTTATTAAGTTTTGACAATGGTCATTTCTTACCAAATTAGGCAGGATAAGTCGAACACTTCCTCTGGCAAGCTCATGTCAACTACAGTGTAATCTAAACAGTGGGTCAGCAATAATATTCAGAGCTGTTGGAACTTGTAATGCTATCACCCCATCGATATATATACTAAATGTTCCTGACCCTTTGAGCTAGCATTAGCTCTGTTGATGTATTTGACATAGATAGAGGTGTTTGTTACTGAGGCGGGACATGGCTAGGCTAGATTTGCAGAGGTTGGGAATTTACAATAGAGGGCACAAGTGGCATGCTGAAGCTAGATATTTGATAGTTTGGATGTTGTGGCAATCGTTGAGTTAAGAAAGTAAAAGATTGGAACAATACTAGAAGTTTGGGCTGTTGGTGTGCCTTGAACTTAGTGTAAGGGTCTTTTTGGGGTTAGAAGTTTGAGATACTTGAAAATGAGCGGGCAGTTTCTTGATGTGTTAAGATATAGGAATAAGGGTTAGTACCCATTTGAGAGCTAAAGTCAGGTTGGCGATGTATTGGTCTTTTGGAAGAAAGGTTTGAGGATTTAGTAGAGATTTTGTCATTCTAGGAATGATAATAGGTAGGGTCCCAAAGAAGGATGGGACAGGTGTGTTTGGCAGACTATTAGTAGTAAAAGCGGTCATAGTTGAAGGGATGTCAATAGTAGTATTAAAGCTAAGGCTAGCATTGAGATTTGGAAAAGATTGTAGCTGATTAGTTTCCTCTGATGTAGCTATGATAGGAGCTTGAGTTCTAAAGGTAATAGTTGTGAATGCTTCAAATGATGATGTCATATTTTTGGCTTTGCATCTGAAGATGATGAGCGGAGCAACTGGTAGTGATGGTACCTATTATGGAAATAAAAGTTTGTTTATCAAAAATGATTTTGAATGAAAAATTGTTTGATTTTATTTCAGGGTCATCCTAATTGGGGGAAAAAGAATGATGAGGTGATTTGAATTATATGCAACAAGATTGTCATTGGAATCCTGATTTTATTATCTTGTCCTATTCAAATTTGTCATTGGAAGAAATACTACGAATATTGAATTTGAATGAATAGAATTAAGTATTCACTTTATAAAATGCAATGAATACTTGGACATTACGAATTGATTTACACTGAAGAATAAATTTACATTGAAGAATAAAATGAATGATTAAAAATCCTATCCATTGTTCGAGCTTTTGGAACTTCATTCTTGATCTTCGATTGTCTAGCTGGATAGAGCTTCCTCTTTATTTGAATGAGTGCCCCTTATTAACCTAACTGAGTTTTTGTCATGGTATATTCTAGTTTATTTTATCACAATTTCAAGTTAAACTTTGATGAATTTCTACTGTGAGATTTTCTTGAAAATCCTACCTTAAATCCAGTAGAGTTTCAAGTTGAAAATATTGCAGATTTTTGGATAAGACTTTAATAGTACCTTAAATCTGGACAAAAATTTTAGAGAAACTCTAGATTGGGATTTCTATCCCAAATCTGGCAAAGTATCAGTTTGATACTATTACTGTATTTGAAGATTTGAACTAGGAATCTATATTGAATAAAGTATGTGGACTTATGTAATCCGTATGCATAAGTGTGTGTGTTGGGAATGAAATGTGTATTAAAATATGATCTATAAAGACCAAAATGACCATACTCAAGCTATTTGCTCGAGCTGCGTACATACACTGTGATAGGGATTAGGTTAACATAGTTGAGACCTATGATCGAAACTACATGTATTTGTAATGATACAATTGTGTGGGAGCCTCACTCAAAGTTTAGGGAGCGCCTTGTGTAGATGGTCTATGAAGACTATGGTGATCGGATGCAAGCTATGTGCTCTAGCTACCTACATAACCAATTAAAAGATCAGGTCAATGTTGCTCTAAAACAGCGTCTCACACAAATATGATGTACAAATGTGCATATGAGTGGATGCAAGTGTGAGCAAAATGTTGTGGATGACAAACTGATTGACCTTAGGCATAGTGAGCCTCATTATTAGCCAAGGTAAGTTAATTAAGTCTATGAGTGTTAGTGAACAATTGATGAGGTTGGTATTGTGTAGTTTAGTGTAAGGAGCCTCGCTCCTAAAATGAGATGAGTTAGAGTCTAACTCTCTAGGTCAATATTAAGAGTAATTATTTTTGTATTCACCAAAGTATAGGAGCCTAGTTCTGATACTAAAATGAAAGTTAATGCCTTGTGTGTAACTTAGGAATAGAGCTTCGGTCCAAATGATAAAAGACAACTAGCACCTTGTACTTACTAGAAAATGAGCCTTACTCCATAGTAAAAGAGAAGTTAGCACTTTATGTATAATTGTGGAAAAAGAACCTTGCTCTAAGGGTAAATAGAACAGTTAGCACCTTGCATGTAACTGGAGAAATGAGCCTTACTCTAAATGATAAAGAACAGTTAGTGCCTAGCATGTAACTAGGGAAAAGGAGCCTTGCTCCAAATGAAATAAGGGCAGTTAGCACCTTGCGCATAACTGGAGGAAGGAGTTTTGCTTTGTTAAGGAACTCAAATCTAAGAGTGCACCTTACACAAATGAGTGTTTATTATTTGGGAAAGGAACTTACCTCTGACAAGGAGCTCAGTTCTTGGTGATGATGATCAGGTTTGTGTGAAAATGGCCTAGGAGCCATATGTGATGCATGTGGCCTAGGTATGTCATGGGCATGTTGAATGTAATGACAATTTATATTCTATCATTGATGACAATTTAAATGGTGCATGTCAGATATATCTAAGGGAGTTACGAGTCAAAAATCACTAATTTAAACAATCCTAAGTCATTTCCAATCTTTGGAACCTTACTCGCTCAAGCGAATGCTCTGGATTGGTAAGTTTTTGATTTCTATATTTGTGTCAACCCAAGTGGGTGTGTGTTTGTATATTTGAATGTGTTCTAGCATGTCATACCATGTGTAGGCATGTCAAAACATGGTGTATGGCATGTCATAGCATGTGCTAGCATGGTATATGATGTCTAGGCATGTTATACCATGATATATGATGATGAGACATATTGGCTGGCTTAGCATGATGATATGGAACGGAAGATGGTGTAGCATGATAATGACATGGTATAACATGGCATTGGCATGGTATAACATGACATAGCATCATGATACCATGGTATGACATGTTAAGTGAACATAACATAACAAGGTAGAGATGATATGGCACGGTAGATATGATGTCCAGCATGATAGTACGATGTTATGGCATGGTAGACATAGTGTTATGACAAGTATGGCATGGTATTATGATGTTATGACATGATAGTATGATGTAGGCATGTCATATGTATGATGTCTAGAATTTTACTAATTATTTCGGGTAATCTATCCAATATCATACATTGGGCTCAATCAAGACTTGATTTGGATATCTTTTGTTGACAAAGGGTTTTTATTTACATAATTAAAATTATTTTTCTCCTAATCATGTAAGTAAATTGAATTGAAAAATAAAAATTTAAAAATTTTTTAAAGAGAATTTTTACCAATGCGGACTTTTTATAGAGAGAAAGTTTGGAGCGTTGACCTCGCCTTGAGAGCTCTTACTACCAAGTGTTGAATGAAAAATGAGAATGGGAAAGGTCTTATTTATAAGCTTTTTTTTCCACTAAATAAAAAATCCGCCAAAACTGTACAGGTAGATTTGCCTACCTAAGCTTACGGGTGAAAACTTCCACCTAACTTTACGGGCAAAAAATCTTACACAAATTCAAGGTGCAGAAAATTTTTCCTAGCTTTGCAAGTGAAAAAGCCTGCCTGGCTTTACAGGTGAAAATGTTCGCTCGATAACGTAAGCGAATGCTTTCACTTGACCTCACTGGCAAAATAACTCACCAAGGACTTGTGACAAGCCAATTTGGTGGCTAAAAAAGGGGAAATAAGCTATTTGGCCTACAGCCCATGACTCAGGCCATATTTTGCCAGGTTCGAGTTTCACCCTGATAGGTTTGGGCCGTTTTAGAAGGTTCTAGGCAGATTTTAGGAGCTTTAGAGATCTTATAGATAATTTTTGGAGAGAATAAAACCAATTTGGTTTAATTTGGATTTTCTAGGATCACGTTAGCTTCGTTTGGAAAATGCCGCTTTGAAACGGGCTGAAACGAAGGGGGGCCAGCCAAGTTTTTTGGCTGACCCTTGGAGGCACCACTAGGATGGCTCCTCCTACCATTTTTTGGGTATGAGGAATCCAAAAATGCCATCAATATGTCTCCCATACATTTTTATGATTTCATAAATTATTAGTGATTTTTCAAGTCCTAACCCCGGAGGGACCTCTTAAGATTTGATTTGACCAAACTTGGTTATGTCATTACTTCAGGAAATATATCCTTGATATTTTGTGTAATTTGGAGGTCTTCTAATTTAATTTGAGGGTTCAGATTATGTCTATTGCATCAGTAGCTTCCTTCACATTAGTAAGAGCCATTTTGAGCCGACTGGACCCGAATGACCTCTAGAGTGGTATTTTGGCTACTTTGAGCTATGTTTTATATCATCTAGCATGTTTTGGGAACTCCCATGTATTTTTTGTACTTTTTTGGCTTTATTTGAGTATTTCAATCGATATTGCCCTTTAGATGATCAATAAAGGCTATTCTTAACTTTTGGACCGAATTAACCCTTAACTCTGAGCTTGGGATGCTCTGTTAATGTAGGAGTCCTTAATTTGATGGCTTGGATACGTCTATGTAGTCTGGTGGTGTTTTGCCTTGATCTGAGCCTTCAGTTTGATTCTTCATTTTCTAGGGGTTCAATCGTGATTTTGCTGATTGTTTATTATTTGTTAAATTTTGGTGCATTGACATATCCTACAATTAAGGGAACTTAATTAGTAAAGCACCATTCAAGGTAGTAAATGAGGTAAATTTGGGTTGCCTACAAAATGTTTACCACCATCACTGATAATGGTGCGTGATACTCTAAAGCAAGAGAAGATGTTTTCATGTAGGAATTTAGGCACTACTTTATGATCATTGATTCATGTTGCTTGAATCGATTTGGAGACAAGGTCAACACCCACAAGGATGTACTCGTATCTAGAAGAGATAGGAAAAGGTCCAATGAAATTGATGCCCTAATAATTAATGACCTCGAGTACTAAAATAGAGGACAATAGCATCATGTTATGATGCATTAGACTCCTTAGTCTTTGACATCTATCACTGAATGTGCAAAGGTTTTACACATCTTTAAACAGAATGGGCCAGTAAAACCCACACTGTAGAATTTTGGTAGATGTCTTTGATTCAGAGAAGTGGCCACCACAAGCATGGTAATGGCAAAACTGTGAGATGGGAGTACCTTCCAATCAGAGATGCATTGTCTTACTACTTGATCAGGGTAATACTTGAAAAGGCACGGATTGTCCAAAAAAAACTTGAACATTTCTTAAGAATTTTTTCAATTTGTTGAGCTCTATTTAGTGGGAAATTGTCCAGTCACCAAGTAATTTGCAATGGCAACATACCATGGAGGTGTAGTAGCTATAATAGCAGTTAAATTGAATGGTTGCTTATCTAGGAATCTATCATTTGAAAATTCTTAATTTGCTGATAAGGATCTCAAACAATCAAACACACTTATAGAAAAATGGAAGGCGAGATAAAGAAAATGAGGAAACCAACGAAAGGAAACCTTAAACAAAACTTTCACTAAAATCAAACGTTGGTTACAAACTCAATCTCCCGATAGATCGACTCCTTGACTCTATACTACGTTGACATTTTCTCGACTCCTCGATTCACCAACACCTTTAGCAAAAGCCCTTCGACTCCTCGAAGGCATGCATAACACTGAATCCTCGACAAACTTATGTGCTGAATCCTCAGCTTTTCAAAGATTCGAACTCCTTCGATCATACAAATGCAAAAATGCTTGGCTAAGCAATTTAAAGAACGTTCTGACTTTTTTGGCTCACAATCTTGATGTATATTCTCTCTGTTTGTCACTAGAGTCGTTCAGAAGATATATATAGAAAAACCTAGGATGATTAGGATTTGAAAGTAATCGAAATAAGCCTCAATAGTGCGACCACGAGAAGGGCGCACCTGTGGTCATCCCACAGCCTTCCCATGAATCAGTGCAGTGATCCTGCACGGCCAAATCTTCGATCACTCCTCTCGACTTTATCCTGTACCTTCCTGCAGCCATCCCGCGGGCTTCCTGCATAATTGAGTTATGGCTCTGTTTGGCTTCTTTAAGACTTCCAAGCTTATGGAAACAGCTTTTCTGAGGCTTTTTAAAATTTTATATGACTTAAGACTCTAGTGCCTTAGCCTACACTAAATCTAAAGTACAAACACTTTTCTTTGATCATGGATTGGCCAATTTACAATATTTGGTCTTAACAATCTCCTCTTTTGGAAATTCCATGTAAAAACAAAGAAAAAAAAACTGCACAAATAAATTTATCCTAGATTAAGGCCTCAGTAAACTTGTTATCATGATCCAAAGCATGTTCCAATTGTCATCCATCAATATGTTCCAATTGTATTCCATCATGTTCCAATCAATCCTTTCCTGTATAGCTGCACACTTAACAAACTAATTATGGCATCATGTGGCAACAGTGAATAATAATCAACAACCAATCATTTAGCTCATGACCCATACATCAACTCCAGAAATTGATATCCAAAAGAGTTCACAAACATAAACTAGATAACAACAAAGTAATAGCATAATCAAAATAGTTCAATCAACAAGATAATCTAGAGATAAGAAAAGAATCATCATCCAAGTCCACCGTAAGTACAATCATCCAAATCCATAACATAAGTACAATCATCCAATCATCCAAATTCATAACATATGCTTCTCCCCTTTTTTGACTTGGAATTGATAATAAGGAACATCACTAAACAGCACCACCATGGTCATCATCATCACCATCACCAGCATTCTGAGCTCCCCCTGTATGATGAATGCTAGCTCCATCACCTTGGTCGCCCATGTGCGGAAAGAAGTTGCTACCAAATGGGTCTCCAAAGGTGCAGGCATACGTGTTCAAATTCTGTTGGACCTGATTTAGAGTTAGGTACATCTCATTCTGTTGTGTCTACATGGCTCGCAACCTAGTGTCCATATCCATCTGAAATGCATAAAGCTCGGCCTGTCTAGAATCCATAGCATCAAATCACTATTAGACACGAAAGTGAAAAGCCTGACTCTCCCCCTAAATAGATGCTAACATAGCACCCAGCATATTCATTTCATAAGCTGGTGGGGTGCTAGAAGAAAGGGCAAATGGATCAAAAGGAGGTGGAGTAGGCTGAGGAGGAATAGGTGGAAGGGTAGCATGAGAAGCTGGAGTAGGCCTAGAGTGGGTCCTACTGCGACGTGCTAACACATGATTAATCGTATTGGGCATCTTAATCAACTCATAATTAGGAGGTAACTCGACACTAAGAGACAGAATGTAGTGAGTAACAAACAAACCAAAAAGCATAGAATCAGACCTAGATGGTTGAAACATGAATAAGGGCAAATCAAAGATGCGATCAGCAACAATGGAATGCAATATGCGTCCTCGATGCTCAAACACTGCAGTGATATGAAAAGTCAGATCAATAGAATTTACTAGATATAGATATAGTATCCTATTAATCCCGGACAACTGTCAGTGAGGCATAGTCTCTCTGACCTAGTCAACACGTCCCTTAGTAAGTAAACGAGAGATGGTCTGAACAAAGGGCCCACCCGTATCAAGAATGGGCTCAAAATCAACATGCTCAGGACGTGGAATACTCAGAAACTCAGAAATGACATCAACTGTCAACTCAACATCGACAAAACGAACATAAGAATGTAAGACACCAGCCATAAAATCAATGGCATGCATATTCACATAAAACTCACCAACAAGTTCTCCTATCGCATACTCATAAAAAGGACCCTCAAAACCAGAATAGGAAGCATAAACAGACCAACCTAACTGATCAAAAAAATGCTCAACAATGGGAAAATCACGCAGCAAAATGCCACGCTCAACAACAATGGGACGATACATGAACATGTCATCATAAAGAGACTGTTCACGATCTCCCCTAAAACGATGAGAGTCATAAGAAGGACGGTGGCGTCTCCTAGGGGCCATAGGAATGACAAACAGACAAACCAAGAGTGTAAAACATAAAAGATATCGTACCTTGAAAGAAAGAGGACAGAACTGCTGGACAGAAGGAGATAGATACGTCAGGCTGATGTCAGAACGAATGAGGACAGAATGAAGGCTCAGGGGGCTTTTAAAAAGCCAGACCGCAAGAAGACCGCACCCATGTTGATCCCGCGCCCATCCCGCGGGGATCCAGTTGCTTTCCCGCGAAGACCAGTTCCCCACCAAATCACTCTTTGTATTTTCCCGCAACTCAGAGCGCCCTAACCGTGGTCATCCTATGAATTTTTGGTTTTTTTTATTGAAAACAACAAAATAAAAATAAAAATCTAAGGGAAAAACATGAGGATTGTCAGAGAATTTTAAGTCATATTCCCTTAAATACTAATTAAAACACAAGTTCAAGCTTGTAATAAACATAAATAAGAATGAAAGAGAATTCCAAAACATACTCTACTTATTATGTCATGAGATGTTCACACATGTCATACTAGTAGTCAATGCTTGTGCAGTGTGTGAAACAAGGTTTTGAAAGATCATGAGCTATACTTTCCACATACTTACAAGATATGCAGAAAAGCTCCTTTTGGATTTTTAATTGAGTCAAGTAAGAAGTGCAGTGAAAGCTCTTCAACTAAATACGCGTCAATTCATTGTTTTCAATTAGACACCAAGATATAATCACCATTTTTCTTTTTCTTTTCCTCCCCCCCTTTTTTTTTATTTTTCTTGGCAGCTTTCACACACTTATGGGTAAGTAGCCTTCTTCCTATATCATCAAACCCAGCGGGTCGTTATTTTGATAACGCACACGTCAACAGGCTAGCTGTACTCTATTCCATTGGCAGCCCTTTCCAAGTTTTTTTTTTTTTTTTTTTGTCACGCCCCGGATCTCGGGACCTGAGGGGTGAGTGATAAACACACATAACATGCACTAATATAACCAATCCCATAATCAGAGCAACGCAACATAAGCTAGTAAGCCCAAGACATAAGATAGAATAACATAAGTTTAACCTTGACCATTGCCATGTCACCAACCACAATACACCATTCCCAAATTACATAACTTAGGCCTTATGGCCATTACAACCAAATTGACAGAGTTCATAAATGTACAACGTTACCATTCCCAAAAGAAATTTAAACTAGATGACCAAGAGCTTTGATAAGCTTGGTAGGGCTCATGCATAACCTCCTAGTCCCAACACATCAACCCACTTGATTGTTATTGCTTGTACCTGCATCAAAGTCTGTAGGGATGTGAGCACGGGTCCACTTGTGCCCACAAGTCTCAAACAAACATATATGATATGTATTCCACACATGCAAGCATTTTATGATGTATCTAGTTACCGCCTATACTCTAGAATCAAAATCATTCATTGACATCACCAATTTAGACTATGCACCTTTATACACAACAATATTGTAAAAAGGAATTCAATTCCAACCAATACTTAATCTTTAGATTCTCATTCTTAAGTTTGAATCCACGCTTCAATCCTCTTTTTAATGTTTAATCAAAGTTGACCACACAACCATATTTACAATACCTATTGACACTTAATGACATCACAATATGGCATCCAATTCCAAACAACCTCCATTATTGAATTTCCTAATATTACATCTAGTCACATTCCCAACCACATTATCACAAATTCAACATTTAATCATGTATTCACATCCATATTATCACATTCCAATAATCCATCACACAACCATAGTCACACAATTCATCGAGGGTTGGGTGTATACACAACACCGTCTTTTATGGGTCCAGACCCAACGGAAACGGAAAACCAAACACCATCGTTCAGGATCACAATCCAAGGTTATGGGTAACCCATAAACTCACAATGTTGTGGGCTACTAACCCACTGGCTTTGACACCAAACCCTGCGCAGGTTCCGGGACTCTCAACCCGAGGGTACCTCAAACCCTTCCTGTTTACCACACCCCACCATGGCCCCCGTCACAGAAACAATCATTCATCATATTACATCTCATCATTCACAAGTCCACATTCAACATCATATATTTTTCCACATCATAAATCCACATTCCGGTTTATTCTAGGATTCATTACATAACAACATTTATTAAGCATCATTAAACATTTAACCTCTTTCAATGTTATGAACATGAGCTCCCTTTTGCCAAATCACAATTCATTAATGCAATCACAAGTTCACACACTTTAACATTTAGTTTACATTAAGGCATATTCACAATTCTATTTGATTAAAACGCTTATCTCAAAGTAGGCTTCCAATTCATTTCATTCATGGTAGCAAGCATTCCCCTTTACAAGCTTAATCCCATAGATTTAATATAATCAACCTTTAATCACTTTTAAGAGCTCATACCCATTTTAAAATCCATACAATTAATCAAATAAAAGTCTCACATACAAACATATGCCTTACCCCTTCAAAATCCTAAGGTAGGAAGTCAAGTTAAGAAAAATTAGAAAAGGTGTTCTGGTCTCTGTGGGCGCCCCTCCTAAAGTTCATGGGTGCCCCTGAGGAGGCATGGGTGCCCCACCTAAGAGCATGGGCGCCCCTGAGGGGGCATGGGCGGCCCACCTCTGAGCATGGGCGCCCCTCTGATGCCCAGAAGGTCACTTTGCTCCGGTTTAAGCTTTAAGCCATGTTTTTAGGTTCCAAACTTTACCCAATCCAATATCTAACCTAATACATTGATTTCTTGGGTTGTCTAGGACCTAGAAGACTCCAAAAAGTCCATCAAAACAAATTTTAATCTATCCCTTTCTTCAATACAAAAATCTAGCTCCAACCTATACATATATATACACACAACCATTCATCCACACAAACTCCACTTCCAAGGGTTCCAAATCTTAAATAAAATTCATAAAAGTGTTACTAGCTCAAATACATCTCATATATGTCAAAATGAGACTAGAAATCCCTACCTTGAGTGGTAAAAAAAATAGATCAACAAAGGGGTGTCTTGAGCTTCCAAACCCTCAAACTTTGATGAGGTTAATCTCCTCCCTCCTTAATCAAAACTAAAAAGAACAACATAGGAAGGTTTCTTAAGGTCTTAATTTCAATCTTGTAAAAGGAATTTGAATTCCATGAAGGTTTGGAAAACCTACCTTTGAAAACCCAACTGGTGGTCTTCTTCTCCTCCTTTTCTCTTCTCTTGGTCTCCTTTTGCTTCCCTAGCCGATTCTCTCTCTCTCTCTTGCATCAAATCCATCATATATATATATATATATATCAATATTTTTAATCCCCAAATAGTATCTTCAAGAGTTTTCCACCCCCTAGCCTAAATATAGGTGTATAGGGTTAAGTCTCGGCTGGAAAATGCAGAGGTCAACTTACTGTTGATTTTCTGCACAAGTGGGGCGCCCATCATGGACCATGGGTGCCCATCCTAGACCCATGGGCGCCCATCCTCTACCTTGGGCGCCCCTCTGCACGCCCCCGAGTCAAAATATTGATTTTTGAGCTATTTTGCCCATTTCTTCCAAAATTCACACCCCTAAGTCATCTTTAATGACTAAACTCACTGAATTAACATACTAACATGCCCAAAACATGTTAAAACCATCAAATTATATTAACATGAAAATTCAGGGTATTACATTCTCCCCCCCCTTAAAAAAAATTTCGTCCTCGAAATTTAGTACACAACATTACCTTAAGAAAACAAATGTGGATAGCGTTCCCGCATCTCGAGCTCACGTTCCCAAGTTGATTCTTCCACTCCATGATGTTTCCATAACAGTCGAACCAAAGGAATTGTTTTACCCCGTAACACTTGGTCTCGAGCATCCAAAATTTGAACCGGTTGCACTTCATACTTCACATCTGAGTCTATTTCCAATTCAGTCCAATTCAGCGCATGAGTAGGGTCTGGAATGTACTTACGCAACATAGAAACATGAAAAACTTCGTGCACTCCTGACATTTGGGGTGGCAATGCCAATCGGTAAGCAACCTCTCCAACTCGTGCTAGTATTTCAAATGGGCCAATGTATCTGGGAGACAACTTCCCTCGCTTGCTAAATCTGTACTGCCCCTTCCGTGGTGACACTTTTAGAAATACGTGATCTTCCACCTAAAACTCCAAGGGTCTCCTTCTTTGATCTGCATAATGCTTTTGGCGACTACGTGCTGTCTCCAGTCTTTGCCTAATTACCTTGATCTTTTCATTAGTCTCATGAACTAATTCTGGCCCAATCATGGCCGCTTCTCCTACTTGTGTCCAACACACCGGTGATCTACACGGTCTTCCATACAATGCCTCAAATGGTGCCATTTCAATGCTAGCTTGGTAACTGTTATTATAAGCAAATTCCACCAGTGGCAAATGATCTTCCTAACTACCTTTAAAGTCCAGCACACAAGCTCGAAGCATATCTTCTAAAATTTGAATTGTTCTTTCTGACTGTCCATCAGTTTGGGGATGATAAGCCGTACTAAAATATAACTCTGCCCCCATGGCTACTTGAAAACTCTGCCAAAATCGAGAAACGAAATGAGAGTCCCAGTCTGAGACAATAGAGACTGGCGTTCCATGCAACCTCACAATTTTCCTAATGTATAACCGGGCTAAAGAGTCCATCGAATCCGTCATTCACATTGGCAAGAAATGAGCCGACTTGGTCAATCGATCAACAATCACCCATATGGCATCACAACCTCTTTTTGTCCTTGGCAACCCTGACACAAAATCCATAGTCACATTTTCCCACTTCCACTTGGATATTGGCAAAGGCTGTAACAATCCAGCCGATCTTTGATGCTCTGCCTTCACTTGCTGACAAGTTAGACACTTGCTAACAAACTCCGCCACACCCTTCTTCATTCCTGCCCAATAAAACTGCCTCTTTAAGTCATGATAAATTTTTGTACACCCCGGATGCACTGTTAACCGGGAATGATGAAATTCCCTCAAGACTTCCTCTCTAACAGAGGAGGGCACAAAGATTCTCCCTTGGTATTTGACCACTCCATCATCACCCACTATCCAGCCGGGAATATCCACCTGATCCTTTATTTTATTACAAACATCATTAGGTTTCTCATCTAACTTCTGAGCTTCAATTACTCTATTAATTAAGACTGGCTGGGTGACCACAGTATGCAACATCCCTTGTTCCTCTCCCTCTTTTAGTTCCAATTCAAACTCATTCAATGTCCCCATCATTTCCCATTCTTTAACGGCTATACAAGCCATAGTTCTTCTACTCTTCCTGCTTAAGGCATCTGCAACTACATTAGCTTTGCCTGGATGATAATGCAATTCAAAGTTATAGTCCTCCATATATTTCATCCACCGCCGTTGCCTCAAATTCAGGTCTCTCTGAGTAAAAATATATTTCAAACTTTTATGATCCGAGAATACTTCAAATTTCTCACCATACAAGTAATGTCTCCAACTCTTTAGGGCAAAAATGACTGCTGCCAGCTCCAAATCATGTACCGGATAATTCTTTTCATGATTCTTCAACTGTCTTGACCCATAGGCCACCACTCGCCCATTCTGCATAAGAACACACCCAAGTCCTTCTCGTGACGCATCACAATATACCAAATAATCAGCTCCCCTCTCTGGGATAACCAACACCGGTGCAGTAGTCAATCTTCTTTTTATCTCTTGAAATGATCTTTCACATACATCACTCCATTCAAATTTGATCCCCTTTCGGGTTAATCTAGTTAGCGGGGCCGCTAATCTAGAAAAATCCGAGACAAACCTTCTGTAGTATCCTGCCAACCCAAGGAAACTACGGATCTCAAATACGAACTTCGGTTGAGACCATTCCAAAATAGCTTCAATTTTGGATGGGTCCACTGCTACCCCTTCCTCGAGACCACATGTCCTAGAAATTTAACCTTTCTAAGCCAGAACTCACATTTGCTCAGCTTGGCATATAACTGATGATCTTTCAACCTTTGTAGTACAAGCCTCAAATGTTGTTCATGTTCTTCTTTTGACTTAGAATACACCAAGACATCATCTATGAATACCACTACAAACTCATCCAAGTAATCTCTAAAGACTCGATTCATTAAGTCCATAAAGACTGCCGGTGCATTTGTCAAACCAAAAGGCATAACCAGAAACTCATAATGACTATACCGAGTCCTGAATGCTGTCTTTGGAATGTCTTCTTTCCTTATCCTCACTTGATGGTACCCGGATCGTAGATCAATCTTTGAAAACACCATTGATCCCTTCAACTGATCAAATAAATCGTCGATTCTTGGCAATGGGTATCTATTCTTAATAGTCACCCTATTCAATTTCTTGTAATCAATACACATTCTCAAAGTCCCATCTTTCTTAATTGCAAATAGTGCCGGCGCACCCCAGGGGGAAGTACTGGGTCAGATGAATCCCTTGGCCAACAATTCCTCTACCTGTGTCTTCAATTCTGCTAACTCTGCCAGTGCCAACCTGTAGGGTGGAATCGAGATGGGTTCGGTGCCCGGAACCAAATCAATACAAAACTCCACTTCCCTTTCAGGTGGCAACCCAAATATCTCTTCAGGAAACACCTCAGGAAATTCACTCACAACTCTAGGCAATTCAACTCTCTATACCCCGTCCTCTTCTTCTATAACCATGCAAGCAAGCAGACTACACAATTCATCTTTTCTCTGATTTTTCAAAGGAGACGCTTCTCTTATTTCGCACCGGTCTGTAAAGAAGCGAATTTGATCCCCCTCTGGCGTAGTTAAGGTCACCTTACGCTTATTACAGTCAATCATAGCTTGGTAGGACATAAGCCAATCCATTCCAAGTATGACATCAAAACCCTTCATTTCTAATACAATTAAGTCAAAAGTTGAGATGAACTCTCGCCCATCAAACACATCAGTTACCCTTAGTTCACATCCCTTACACACTTGAGTCAAAGAAGAAAATCCCGCTATGGGGGTCTCAACACACAAAAACAATTCCAAGGGGCTAACATCCAATCCCAATGCATACACAAATGACGCGGCGACAAATGAATGGGATGCTCCCGTGTCTAAGAGTATAATGGCATTTGATGAATAGACACGAAAAATACCTCTTGTCACCAATGGCTCAGCTAGCGCCTCCTGTTGTGCCACTGCAAACACTATACCCTGTGGCTGAATATTCTGTGGCCGACCAAACCTTTGTCCTGGCGGGTTCACCCTTGACTGTTGCGATGTTCCAGCTTGCATCGTCTTTTGTGGGACACTTCTCTGCTGATACTGCTGCTGTACTGATTGGGAGGCCGATGGGCGGGCTCCCTATAACCACTGTCTAGGTTGTGTCATCCTTCTTCCTACACCCTGCTGATTCTGAGGGCAAAACTTCTGAATATGCCCTGTCTTTCCACACCCATAACACACTATCTCATCTCCACCCTGTCTGCTTCTCATCTGCCTTATGGATTCATTTTGTCCTTTAGCTTTAGGGCATTCAGTGCTCTTATACCCTGGTTGCTTGCAATTAAAACATATGATCAACCTTTGAGAAGTGCTTTCAAATTTCCTTGATGGTCTAGGTGTTGTACTCTCCTGGTAGGATAATTGCATCTGTGAAGTGGATGAGTTACCCTTGGCTCTTTTTCTGCTAACTCCTTCTTGTTGAGTCCCCATGGTCTTGCCTCGTCGACTTTCATAGATAACTTTGGTCTCATTCAAGTCCCTTTCCACTGCCATGGCCCGATTTACCAAAGTCTTATAATCCTCTAGCCCCAACATTACCATTTTGTTCCTCAGAGTTGGTCTCAATCCCCTCTCAAACCTCCTGCATTTCAAATGAGTAATGGAGACCAACTCAGCTGCATACTTTGATAGATCTAAGAATTTCCTCTCATACTCCAACACTGACATTGTCCCTTGTATCAACCTAGCAAATTCCTCCCTCTTAGCATCCCTTAAAGATTGAGGGAAGAAGTGATCCCTGAACTTCTCCTTGAACCTTTCCCAAGTGAGATCTGCTGATCCTCCTGTGTCTTTTAAACTAGACCACCAAGCTGACACCCTTCCCACCAATTGAAAAGCTGTCAGCATGATGCGAGTAGATGGATTATTAATCTCCATTGCTACTAGTATCTTCTCGCATTCCTCTAAGAACTGCTCTGCCACATCTATGTCAGCCACACCATCATAAGTTGGAGGCTTCATCCTCCTGAATTTCTCCAAAGCAGTTGGGCCTGCTTGCACTTGTGTTTGGGGTCCAACTCGAGCCCCTCCTACTATTGCGGCCATAGCTACCGCCAATTGCTGTAATACCGCTCCAGCATCCATAGATGCTGGTTGTTGAGCCTCTGGTGTCCTAGACTGTACCTCTTCTTCTCTTAAGTCATCCTGTTGTGCAATAGGTGGTGCCTCAGCCACTGCACTATGATGTGTTTCCTGTTCTTGCTGAATAGGAACATGTCCCCTTCCTCTACCCCCACCTTGGCCATTACCTCGGCCTCGGCCTCTAACTCTCATTGCCACGCGGCGGCATTATATCTAAAGTATATCAAAGCACAAAATAACAATATTAGATCGACATCTAAGCTTATGGTGGAGCATAACTTCATCTCATAATAACAATACCACAGTTTAATACATTCATAACGGTTCAACATAACAACAACATCTTACTTCCATTAGTACTACCATAGAAGTTCCAACATTACAAGTTCCCAAGTTACTCTACTGACTGAAATTAAAAGTGTTCATAACATAGCATAAGTCCTTAGACTATCAACCATTCTGATTACCACTAAGGGAATTGCCTTTCCAAAATTTTCCCTTTACATTCTTACATCTCAATTCCTACGATACGGACAAGAGCTACGAGAGTGCCCCCTCCTACCACAATAAGTACAACACTTGATACATTGCTGAGGGCACCGGTAGCGTATCATTCCACGCCTACGACAATCAGCACACACTCCCCTCAAACGATCTTCCTCACTATTAGAGCTTCCATCCATCTCCCCAACATTAGTACTAACCTCATGTGGATTAACATTCTGACTGCTTGGGTTGGGTTCTATCACGACGCTTGGGGTCATGGTTAGATTTGCTGAAAGAGTAGGTACAATCACAGTCACATTCTGTACTAGCATCACCGGGTAAGCAGACTGGTACTAAATAGGCATCTGATAAGGCATCACACTCTGATATGGATAAGGTGTTGGATATGGAACTGGATATGACACCCCATAGTAGGGTACCATTTGAGGACCTAAAGTTGTTGGCACCCTGCTTATCTCTTCTACATTCCCTGTCACATTCTGGGTTTGAACTTCGGTTAAACCTTCAGTTGCCACTTGGGTAAAGATATCATCACTAGGCCATACTATCTCTTCTTCCACTGACTGGGCTTTAGTACCACTGCTCTCCCCTTTTTCTAACCCCATCTAAAATTTGAGACAAGACAAGTTAGATTCCAAGGTCAAATTACAGTTATAATGCATTCAAGCATGCAATATGAGATGCAAGACTTCCCATGTCCCTAGGTATTCTGACCTAGTGCTCTGATACCAACCTGTCACGCCGCGGATCTCGGGACCCGAGGGGTGAGTGATAAACACACATAACATGCACTAATATAACCAATCCCATAATCAGAGCAACGCAACATAAGCTAGTGAGCCCAAGACATAAGATAGAATAACATAAGTTTAACTTTGACCATTGCCATGTCACCAACCACAATACACCATTCCCAAATTACATAACTTAGGCCTTATGGCCATTACAACCAAATTGACAGAGTTCATAAATGTACAACGTTACCATTCCCAAAAGAAATTTAAACTAGATGACCAAGAGCTTTGATAAGCTTGGTAGGGCTCATGCATAACCTCCTAGTCCCAACACATCAACCCACTTGATTGTTATTGCTTGTACCTGCATCAAAGTCTGTAGGGATGTGAGCACGGGTCCACTTGTG
This sequence comes from Vitellaria paradoxa, assembly GCA_019916065.1. NCBI lineage: Eukaryota > Viridiplantae > Streptophyta > Magnoliopsida > Ericales > Sapotaceae > Vitellaria > Vitellaria paradoxa. The sequence goes on along the minus strand of CM034233.1, from coordinate 36,369,539 downwards.
CCCACAAGTCTCAAATAAACATATATGATATGTATTCAACAAATGCAAGCATTTTATAATGTATTTAGTTACCACCGATACTCTAGAATCAAAATCATTCAGACATCACCATTTTAGACTATGTACCTTTATACACAACAATATTGTGAAAAGAAATTCAATTCCAACCAATACTTAATCTTTAGATTCTCATTGTTAAGTCTCAAATCATATTTCAATTCACTTTTTAATGTTTAATCAAAATTGATCACATATCCATATTTACAATACCTATTGACACTTAATGACATCACAATATGGCATCCAATTCCAAACAATCTCCATTATTGAATTTCCTAATATTACATCTTGTCACATTCCCAACCACATTATCACAAATTTAACATTTAATCATGTATTCACATCCATATTATCACATTCCAATAATCCATCACACAACCATAGTCACACAATTCATCGGGGGTTGGGTGTATACACAACACCGTCTTTTGTGGGTCCAGACCCAACGGAAACGGCAAACCAAACACCATCGTTTAGGATCACAATCCAAGGTCACGGGTAACCCATAAACTCACAATGTTGTGGGCTACTAACCCACTGGCATTGACACCAAACCCTGCGCAGGTTCCGGGACTCTCAACCCGAGGGTGCCTCAAACCCTTCCTGTTTACCACACCCCACCACGGCCCCCGTCACAGAAACAATCATTCATCATATTACATCTCATCATTCACAAGTCCACATTCAACATGATATATTTTTCCACATCATAAATCCACATTCCGGTTTATTCTAGGATTCATTACATAACAACATTTATTAAGCATCATTAAACATTTAACCTCTTTTAATGTTATGAACATGAGCTCCCTTTTGCCAAATCACAATTCATTAATGCAATCACAAGTTCGCACACTTTAACATTTAGTTTACATTAAGGCATATTCACAATTCTATTTGATTAAAACGCTTATCTCAAAGTAGGCTTCCAATTCATTTCATTCATGGTAGCAAGCATTCCCCTTTACAAACTTAATCCCATAGGTTTAATATAATCAACCTTTAATCACTTTTAAGAGCTCATTCCCATTTTAAAATCCATACAATTAATCAAATAAAAGTCTCACATACAAACATATGCCTAGCCCCTTCATAATCCTAAGGTAGGAAGTCAAGTTAAGAAAAATCAGAAAAGGTGTTCTGGTCTCTGTGGGCGCCCCTCCTAAAGTTCATGGGCACCCCTGAGGAGGCATGGGCGCCCCACCTAAGAGCATGGGCGCCCCTGAGGTGGCATGGGCGCCCCTCTGATGCCCAGAAGGTCACTTTGCTCCGGTTTAAGCTTTAAGCCATGTTTTTAGGTTCCAAACTTTACCCAATCCAATATCTAACCTAATACCTTGATTTCTTGGGTTTTCTAGGACCTAGAAGACTCCAAAAAGTCCATCAAAACAAATTTTAATCCATCCATTTCTTCAATACAAAAATCTAGCTCCAACCTATACATATATATACACACAACCATTCATCCACACAAACTCCACTTCCAAGGGTTCCAAATCTTAAATAAAATTCATAAAGTGTTACTAGCTCAAATACATCTCATATATGTCAAAATGAGACTAGAAATCCCTACCTTGAGTGGTAAAAAAATAGATCAACAAAGGGGTGTCTTGAGCTTCCAAACCCTCAAACTTTGACGAGGTCAATCTCCTCCCTCCTTGATCAAAACTAAAAATGAACAACATAGGAAGGTTTCTTAAGGTCTTAATTTCAATCTTGTAAAAGGAATTTGAATTCCGTGGAGGTTTGGAAAACCTACCTTTGAAAACCCAATCGGTGGTCTTCTTCTCCTCCTTTTCTCTTCTCTTGGTCTCCTTTTGCTTCCCTAGCCGATTCTCTCTCTCTCTCTTGTATCAAATCCATCATATATATATATATATATCAATATTTTTAATCCCCAAACAGTAGCTTCCAGAGTTTTCCACCCCCTAGCCTAAATATAGGTGTATAGGGTTAAGTCTCGGCTGGAAAATGCAGAGGTCAACTTACTGTTGATTTTCTGCACAAGTGGGGCGCCCATCATGGACCATGGGCTCCCATCCTAGACCTATAGGTGCCCATCCTCTACCTTGGGCGCCCATCCTCTACCCTGGGCGCCCCTCTGCACGCCCCCGAGTCAAAATGTTGATTTTTGAGCTATTTTGGCTCATTTCTTCCAAAATTCAAACCCCCAAGTCATCTTTAATGACTAAACTCACTTAATTAACATACTAACATGCCCATAACATGTTAAAACCATCAAATTATATTAACATGAAAATTTGGGGTATTACAATTTTGTACTCAAACACAATCAATAGTCCAAAAAGGAGGCTTTAATGAACACAAGTAAGTAAGGAGAAGTAAGTTCTTGACTCCTAACCTCAGTGATTTTTAATTAGGCACACCACTACCATGATAAGGAACATCAAAACATAAGTTTCAAGAACATTAAGGAAGTCAATGTCATAACTCTTATGTAAATTAAAAGCAATACTTCCAAGTTTTTGAATTGTATATGAAGGAATACTCCTTAGAATAATCATGAAATCATTATCCTTCTCCAAAAATAATATCTAACTCTACCTATATAAATATATATAAACAAAAATCAAAGAAAAAAATTAGGAGCGCTCTTTAGTCTAGGGAACACACACCCAGAGATAATCTGAGAGATTCAAACTTCAAGTGGTCCAACAGTTTGGTGAATATGTCAGCCAGTTGGTGTTGAGTTTCAATGTGCTCTAGAGTAATAACATGATGTTCAACTAGCTCACAAATAAAATGGTATCGAATGTCAATGTGTTTGGTGCGAGAATGTTGGATCGGATTCTTAGAGATATAGATGGCACTAAGATTATCACAACACACAGTCATGGTTTTCTAATCAACTCCATAATCTGCTAGCATTTGTTTCATCCAAAGAATTTGGGTGCAACAACTACCAGCGGCTATGTACTCAGATTAAGCAGTGGACAAGGACATGGAGTTTTATTTCTTACTATGCCAGGAAACTAGGTTAGTACCAACATAAAAACATCCCCCAGCAGTACTCTTCCTATCATCCACACACCCAGCCCATTCAGTATCCGATACCCTGCTAGGTTGGCATTGGTGTCATGAGAGAACCAAATGCCAAAGTCAAAGGTCCCATTAACATATTTGGTTAGCCTCTTAACTGTATGTAAGTGGGATTCCTTGGGGTTGGACTGAAATCTAGCACAAATTCCTACACTGAAAGAGATATCAGGATGACTGGCAGTGAGATACAACAAACTACCTATCATGCTTCTATACAATGTAGGATCCACTGATCTACCAGATTCGTCTTTTGAAAGCTTAGTGGAAGTGCTTATGGGGGTCCTAGCATGTTTACAATTTTCAAGCCCAAATTTCTTAACTAGGTCTTTTGCATACTTGGATTGAGAGACAAAGATTCCATTCTCTAGTTGTCTAACTTGATGACCTAAAAAGAAATTCAATTCCCCCAACTTACTCATCTCAAAGTTATCTTTCATGTGTTCATTAAATTCATGAGCAAATTTAGGAGAGGTAGACCCAAACACAATATCATCAACATAAACTTGTGTAATCAAAATGTGTTTTGAATCTCTACGAATGAATAAGGTTTTGTCAGCATTACCTCTCATGAATCCAGAGCCTATCAAGAAAGTGGTGAGTCTTTCAAACCAAGCTCAAGGAGCTTGTTTCAGCCCATAAAGAGCCTCTTTCAGTTTAAACACATGATTTAGAAAGTGAGGATTAACAAACTCCTTAGGTTGCTCTACATAAACTTCCTCATTTAAAAAACCATTTAAAAAGGCACCTTTCACATCCATTTGAAATAGTTTAAACTTTAAATAACATGCCATGGCAAACAAAATTCTTATGGATTCTAATCTAGCCACAGGAGCAAAGGTTTCATCAAAGTCAACACCCTCAACTTGAGTATATCCTTGTGCAACTAACCTAGCTTTGTTTCTAATGACTGTTCCAAATTCATCAGTTTTGTTTTTGAAAATCCACTTTGTGCCTATAACATTCACATGTGAGGGGCGAGGTACAAGAGTCCATCATTTCTTACAAATTGACCTAACTCTTCTTGCATAGCATTCAACCAAAAGTCATCATTAAGTACTTCATTCACATTTTTAGGTTCTAAAGAAGAGACATAACAAAGGTGTGATACCTTATTCTGAAGTTGTCTCCTCGTCTTAACTTGGGCTTTTACATCTCCAATCACTTGTGAAGGTGGATGGTGGAGCTTGAGTCTTGAAGATGGTTCTAATTCTGTACTTTTCTTATCGTCTCTTTTTGATACGTCACTCACATCTATTGAGGCTTCAGAATGTTCAACTGGAGTCGTTAGGGGTATCACCTCATCAAGATCATCCTGTTGAACAGAAGAGCAGGAGTTAGTATCATCAATTATTACATTTATTGATTCCATAATAGTGTTAGTTTTTACGTTAAAAACTATGAAAGCACAACTGTTAGTGGAATAGCCTAGGAATATTCTTTCATCGCTTCGGGAGTCAAACTTACCAAGTTATTCTCTATCCCTAAGGATAAAGTACTTACTCCCAAAAACTTAGAAATACTTCACACTAGGCCTCTTACTATTCCATAGTTCATAGAGGGTCTGTTTTGTTCCAGGTCAGAGATACACCCTACTTACTATGTAGCAAGTAGTGTTAACTGCTTCTGCCCAAAATTTCCTTAGCAGTAATCTTCCATGACGCAGTACTCGAGCCATCTCTTGAAGTACTCTATTCTTTCTTTCTACGAAGCCATTTTGTTGTGGACTTTTTGGTGCAGAGAACTTATGTTTTATTTCATTTGCCTCACAGAAATAGCTATATAATGAATTCTCAAACTCCTTCCCATGATCTATCCTGATTCTTGTGATGCATCCAATTCTTCTTTGTTTTTCCTGTTGCAGTCTCAAACACAAGTTTCTAAAAGAGTCAAAAGTATCAGATTTTTCAACAAGAAAGTCAACCCATGTGAAGCAAATGTAATCATCAACAGCAACAAATATGTATTTGTTTTCGCCTAAACTTTTAGTGAGTGTGGGTCCCATTAAATCTATGTGAACTAAGTCAAGAGGCTTCTTAGTTTCAAACTTTGACCCTTTGTTATGAGCAGTTCTAATCTGTTTGCCCATTTGACAAGGCCCACACACACCCTTGTGGTCCTCTCCTAATTTAGGTAGACCTCTAACTAACTCAGACAATTGATTGAGTGCCCTAAAATTGATGTGTCCAAGTCTTTGGTGCCAGAGGTCTAACTCAATCAAGCTTGTAAAATTGCACATCAGACCTTTAGAATTGGATACACCATAACAGTTATCAGTAGTGCGAATGCCAGTTAAAATAGTATTTCCATGAGAATCAACAATTTTGCAATCAAATTTTGAAAAATGAACAATAAGTTAGGCATCACACAACTAACTTATGCTAATCAAATTAGCCTGTAAACCTTCAACATTTAGTACATCCTTTAAACATTCTAACCATGGGGTTTTTATGTTTCCCTTGCCCAAAACAATAGATGTACTGCCATCACCAAAAGTTACTACACCTCCCTCAAAATTTTGAAAATCAAAAGACAAACTTTTATTTCCACTCATATGCCGAAAGTAGCCACTGTCAAGATACCACATGTTTGAGTTCAAAGCTTTTTAAGGCTATGTAAACTAAAAAATAATTTAAATAAGATTTTCGTACCTAAGTAGTTCTGGTTTTCAATGTTTTTCTCACAGGCTTATTTTTTGAAAATTAATTCTTGAAAGATTGTTTTTGAGTTTTAGGACCAACTTTTTGAAATCGAGGTGTTTTTGAATAAAAGGAGTTTGTAGTTGTCCTATTCAAATGAAACTTTAAATTAGAAGAAGGATCAAAGTTGCTCAAAACATTAAACTTGTTGTAAAAATGGTTAGTATGATTTTGGTGATTTAGATTTACAGGTCTTCTTTGATTTACATAAGTTATGGGTAATCCATGAAGCTTATGACAGTAAGGTCATATGTGTCCAAGAATAGCAAAATGATGACAGATAGGGACAAATTTTCTTTGAGGTGTGAAAGGCATACCTCAGAATTTTTGAGACTTTTGTGTAGGCTATTTACCTTTCAAGTGCTTGAATGGTTGAGCAGGTGATTTCCCATCTTTGAATGTAGCAGACTTTGGAGGTTGAATCTTGATTACCTTGATCTTTGGATTGCTTGTAGATGCATCTTCTATGGTTTGCTTCTCTCCAATATATCCAAGTCCACTTTTATCTTTTGGACTTCTTTGAATTGCCAGTATGTCATTTAGTTTGGAGGAAGCAAAATTCATCTTGGACTGCAAAGATTGCATCTTCCCATGTGCCTCTTTCACTTCTTTTTCTCTTTGTTCCAACTTGTTCTAAGTGCTGCTATCAACTCCTCTGGAGAATTTTTGCTTGCTTCAAGTGCTTCAAACTTTGTTTGTAATTCCTCTAGGGTAACCTTTAGAGTGTCTCTTTCCCTCTTTAACATATTGTTCTTCACTGTCAACTTCTAGTTTTGCTTGTGGAACCTTCGATAGTCTTGGTACAACTGTTCATAGGCATCATAAATGTCCACTTCTTCATTGTCATCCTCATGTTCTGATTCCACTTTTGAAGAGTCTTCCTTTGAATTCTTGGAACCAGATAAGTGTTTAGAACTTACAGATCCCGTGCTCCTTGCCATGAAAGCTGTGAAGTTTTCTGGATAATCTTCTAAAAATGATGTGGTGCTCGATTCATCTGTATCATCTAGACTAGCTTTCAGAACCTTTTTCTTGTTCTTCTTATTCCCGTAGTCTTGAGCTATATGTTCGTACCCTTGGCATTCATAGCACTTCACGCCCTTTAAACTTATTCTCCTTCTTTTTGGGTTTAGAAGACTTCTCACCCTTGGACTTTTCATTCTGCTTGATCTTTTTCGGTTTCCCACCTTTCTTCTTGAAGAACTTCCTAATCTTTTTCGTATACAGTGCTACTTCTTCAATGGAAGGAATTGAATCATCACTAGAAGAGGAGTCATCTTCTTTAATCGATTTTAGGGCAATACCTTTCATCTTCTTCAGTTTTATCATGTTGGCCTCAAATGTCTGTAGAGAGCCAACCAAGTCTTCTACTCTCATGTAATCCACATCCCTAGCTTCCTCTATAGCTATAACCTTAGCTTGAAAGGATATAGGAAGGGATCGAAGAATCTTACTCACAATTTTTTAATTTGGAATAGGTTCTCCAAGATTGAAGCTTGTATTGACAATGTCACTTAGCTTTGCATAAAAGCTATCAAAATTTTCATCTTCAAACATTTTTAGGTTTTCAAATTCTGAGGTTATTTTTTGGAGCTTAGACTTTTTGACTGTAGAGTTTCCTTCATGAGTTAATTCGAGAATTTTTCAAGCTTCTTTCACAATCTCACAACTTGAAATTCGCCTAAACTCATCGGCAGAGACTGCACAAAAAATAGAACTCAAAGCTTTGTAGTTCCATTCTTCCTTTTCCTGCTCAACTCTGGTCCACAAATCCATAGGCTTTTCAACTGTTATGTTATCAACAGAATGCGTTGGCTTTACCCAGCCGTTTTCAATAGCTAGCCAAACATTGACATTCAATGAGATTAGATGAGCTCTCATTCGAACCTTTCAATACGTATAATTGGTGCCATCGAACCACGGGGGTCTAGTACTCGAACCACTTTCTCTAGGAGGGTCCATCAGCAAATACCAAGATCACGTTTTGTTTTCAAAAATGCACCGACTCTGATACGAATTGAAAGTTTGTAATTTGCTAATAAGGATCTCAAATAATCAACCACACTCACAGAAAAATGGAAGGAGAGATAAATAAAACGAGGAAACCCATGAAGGGAAACCTCAAACAAAACTTTCACTAAAATCAAACGTTGGTTACAAACTCAACCACTCGATAGATCGACTCCTTGACTTTATACTACGTTGATGTTTGCTTGACTCCTCGATTCAACAACAACTTTAGCAAAAGCCCTTCAACTCCTCAAAGGCACAACACCGAATCCTCGGCAAACTTACGTTCTGAATCCTCAGCTCTTCAAAGATTCGAACTTCTTTGAATCATGCAAATGCAAGAATGCTTGGCTAAGTAATTTAGAGAACATTTTGATGTATATTCTCTCTGTCTATCACTAGAGTCGTCCAGAAGATATATATAGAAAAACTTGGGATGATTAGGATTTGAAAGTAATCAAAATAAGCTTGAATAGTGCTACCGCAGGAAGAGCGCACCCGCAATCATCCCGCGGCCTTCCCACGAATTAGTGCGGTGATCCCACATGGCCAAATCCTCAATCACAGCTCTCGACTTTATCCCGCACCTTCCTGCGGCCATCCCACGGGCTTCCTGCGTAATTGAGTTCTGGCTCTGTTTGGCTTCTTTAAGACTTCCAGGCTTATGGAAACAACTTTTCTGAGGCCTATTAAAGTTTTATATAACTTAAGACTCTAGTGCCTTAGCCTACACTAAGTCTAAAGTACAAACACTTTTCTTTGATCATGGAATTGCCAATTTACAATATTTGGTCTTAACATCATTGATTTGTGTCTCATCTTTGATATGAACTTCCTCTAGCAGCCAAGATAGGTGAACTGTAACAATATTTTTCACACCTTACTTATCCTTAATTTTGAGATTAAACTTTTACAAAAGTAAAATCCAACGGATCAGTCATGGTTTAGCCTCTGGTTTGGTCAATAGGTACTTTAGAGCAAAATGACCAGTGTACACAATGATTTTTGATCCTATCATATAAGAACAAAATTTTTTGAGTACAAAGATGTTGGCTAAAATTTCCTTTTTCGTTGTTGAGTAATTCCTCTGGGCGCTAATTACGCTCATCATGTGTAAATTATATAGGTAGTAATATAATAAAGTTAAATAAAAAATATGGTTAAAATAGTAATTTTAGTGTAAAATTTAAATAATTTAGTAAATAAAAATATTTTAATAAATTTATTAATAAAATAAATAATTTAGTTAAGGTAAATAAATAAAACAAATAAATAATATATATTCTATTATATTATATTATATTTTAATTAACTAAACTTTGTTTTGCAAGAGCAAACCAAAGTAGTGACCAAACAAAGAAGACCTAAGCCAGCACTCAGCTTCATGACGCCAATACAGATAATTGCTGCTACTAGATAATCCTCTGTTAACGCAACAATCAGAAGATGAGGACTATTACCTATAGGTCAAGACTAATATATCAGTTTGGTAAAATAAAAGTTTGAAGCCATCAGACTATTCATCTCTCCTCTCACAAGTTGCCTTGAATCGCCTATAAATACGCTTCAACCGATGCAAAAGAGACACACAGTTCTACAGAGTCTTAACCTTTCTGCAACTTTAGTTTTAGGGTCTTTTTTTCTAGTTTTCCAGTTCTTTAGTTAGGTTTTAGATTTTAATTGCTGCTTTAAGTCAGTTCTTTATTTGTTCCTTGAGTAGCAGTAGTAGTAGCAGTAGAGTAGCATTTCGATTTCAAGTTTGTTTCTAACTCAATTCGATTTCCCCAGAATGAAGTAAGTTTTATTATTTAGTTTTAATTTTTGTTCTATTTATTATTTTAATTCTTTTAATTCTGCCATGAATGCTAGCTTTCTGATTATATTTCTTGCTTTGATTTTCATTATGTTGCGCTAGATCTATCATGTTTCTATTAAGATGAAAAATTAGGGTTATATATTTAATTAGGGTTATGCAATTTCAATAAATTAATTAAATAGTTTTGGACATTTGAAAGTCATCAAATTTGGTCACATTTCTTTGAAAATTTATAATAAATTTAATGGAGAACTTAAATTGTTAGAAATCAAAACATTTGAATATTAGAAATTTTTAGTTTCGACCATACTCTTTGAAATTTTTGGTGTTTCAAAAGTGAACTCAAATTCTTCAAAATCAAACATTTTAACTAATTAAAAAAGTTTTAAGTTGAAAATCCTCTGGTTGTTTTGATCCTTTAAGGTGATCACTGCAACTGAGATAATTAAGAATTACCTGAATAAATATTAATTCTAATATGGATTCTGAGGAGCAGCCTTTTAATATTTAATTTGAATAATCTTTATTCCATTTAATTGTGGTAATATTCCTTTACTTATAGTAAGTCTTAGTTAATTTTGATTTTCCCCTACCACAATTCCTTACTTATTTAATTATTTTTAATTTTTATTTAAAATTAATATTTTTTATTTTAGAACCTATATTTTTGCAAAATTTAAGAAATCTATGTGGACTCGTCCTTGTACTCACTAAGTTTTTAACTTTTAACTATAACTATACACTCTTATACTTGAAAGTTAACTTTTAGCTATAAAAGTAGAGAGTAGTCAAGTTTTTGGTTTCGTTGCCGATGATTCTCTTTCAAATTTTGTTAAAATGTTTTTTTTAAATTAAAATTATAACAAAAAATTTGTTTTTTCTTTCTGCCTTCATTTTATGCTAGTGCATGAGTGAGTGGACTAGAGATACTTGCAGAAGACTTATTAGACGTGATAACTCAAACTCAAACACAAGGACAGATACACCTACATAAAACTCACTATCTTCATTTTCCACAAGTTCATCTTCAACTGAGGAGATGGAAAATGTTGGAAATCAAGTTGTTTCTCGTAGAGAACTATCTCGTAGAAATTGATTACATCCAGCAAGAAATACACCTCAGTCATGTATTAATTAGCCTGAAAATCATGCTTCATTCAAATTCAAACCTGGAATGATCTAACTCCTTCCCACATTCCATGGGATAGATTCTAAATGTCCTTCTCACTATATTAGAAGATTTGATGATATCTATTCTATCTTCCAAGATTAAAATTGCAACTATCAATTAGTTTGTTTAAAATATTTCTCATTCTCACTCAAAGATAAAGCCACTACTTGGTTTGATACCCTTAGACATGGTTTTATCACTACTTGGGATGAACTACAAGCCCAATTTCTAAATAAATTCTTTCTTACAAATTTCACAAACACTATCCAACAACTATTTTCAAACTTTTCCCCTATCCCTAATGAAACTTTCTACCAATGCTAGGAAAGATTGAAAACTCTTTTGAATTCTTGTCTACACCATAGATTAAAAATATAACGATTAACACCTCAACTTGAACAGTTTGTAGAGATGATGTGCAATGGAGGATTCTATGATAAGACACTATAAGAATCCTATGATTTTTTTTACTTCTTAGTCGAAAATGCTCAAAATTGGGACACTACTGGCATAAATAACATAGAGATTAGGAATAGTCAACCTAAAATGCAATGGTATCTACCAACATAGTGAGACTGAAAGTTTAAATGCCAAATTAGCTACCTTCACTAGAGAAATTGAGACCCTTATGATAGATAAACATCCACCTAAACCTATCAAGCAAGTTTTCTACTTAGCTTGCGATAGTCAATCCCATGACACCAACGATTGCCCATCTATCCCTACGATTAGAGATACAATCCAAGTCAATGCCATAAACGAATACCAAAAACCATATCTTGGACCCAATCAAGGAGGAAGCTAATTTCTTAACCAAGGATGGAGAAACCAACCCAACCCTAACTCGAGCAATGCACTTCAATCTCAAATGGTACCTCAACCACAAATTCTAATTCAACTATTATTAGAATCAGGAACACAGCTGAATAGGTTTTCAAAAATTTTGTGGATTGATCATCCATGAAATAATATAAACCTCTTATACTATTATACTTGAAATACAAAAATGAGTACAAGTCAATAAACAAAACTGACCTTTCGTCATTTCTTGATTTGATCTTGGTTTCTCAAACTTTTCTTCCCTGATGGTTAAGACTCTTAAGTCTTTTACTATTTTTTCTATCGGGATACTCTTAAAACGTTTCTGATATCTAAGGTTGTATGGGCAACTGAAAAGACTATCTTTTTATATAGGCAAGAGTAACCTAGGTGTAAATAAACTTAAGTTGGCTAATTAGAAAATTACCATAATTATCTCATAATTATGAATACATCATCTAATAATTATACCTTACTCCACTAAAAAGGTATAACTGAACTCCAACCCCAGTCTACTAAAATAATCTTATAAAACACCTTGTTCACTCTTTAATTTCACAATTAAGTCCCTTCAGCAGATATTAAGACAATTAGAATTAAGAAACTATCCAATTCTAATTGATACCTCCCTCCATATTCTAAGAACTATTATTCTAATCATCTTGTGTTGGTCACTATCTCAATAACATATTATTAAGATGACTGGATCTAGATTTAATGATCAGTTAATATTCATAATATGGATAATATCCCTATCTCAAATAAGATTGTAGATTCTTTCTTGATAGTGTATTTTCCCTAGTTTTATGCAATGACTTCCCAAAACACTGAGGTGTTAGCTTAATGGTAATTAGCCTCACTTCCAATAAATGAAAGTCATCATTATATAAAATAGCGTCTATCACTATCTCAGGATTTAGAGTAACTACCTAGAGTGAACACAAGAATTACATAAATACTAATAGCATAACTTAGATGTGTTTCTTGTCATTTCCATTTGGTGTCTTTCACACCAACAATTTAGATTCAAAGTCTAATACTCTAATGATTGAGATAAATCAACCTATCAAATAGAAATCTAAAATGTTACAGTCTTTTAGTTGAGATGTCCCCGTCTCATTACTGACTGCAAACAAATTTAGATTGATTAATACTCATATTCATATCTCCTGTGTATGAAACACTTTCATACACACAAATCAAGTTCCTTAATCAATCAAAGATTACTATCATCACATGAAATACAAGCATCCATACAAAATAAAGAAATCTTAAATACACTAAATAAAGATTCTTTATTAAAATAAAATCAGCGCATCATCAAATAAATGACTTCAGGGCTTACATTCCACCAACCACAACCTCCAGTAATACCCAAACCTCTACCTCAACAACTTATTCAATTCCAAGGACCTATGTAACCTTTTAGGAGATCCTGTGAAAACCAATTAAACCAGTTTGTTCATGCTCAAAACAACCTTTGGGTCTAGAATAACCAAACCTAAATTGATATCAAAACCCAATTAACCATTATAACCCAGGCATTGAACACCCAAGAAAAGGCAAATTTCTTGTCCAACCAAAACACAATCCTCAAGTCCAAGCCCAATAACTTGAGAACCAAGCCTTAGAAAAAATTGAACAAGTCCAAGCAGTGACTACATTTCAAAGTGGGAAAGAAGTTGACAAGACTGTGTTTTATAAGAAGCCAATAACCCAACCTAAAAAAGAACAAAAGGAAAAAGAGAAGGACAAAGAAAAAGAACATGAGCAAAACCCGGAACCTATCTATTCTGAGAAAGAGAAAATGGATGATAAGGTAGAAAAAAATAGAAGACATCCCTAAAGCACCATTTCCCTAGAGATTGATGCAAAAGAAGGAAGATGGTAAACAAGCTGAGATATTGGAAGTGTTTAAACGAGTAAAGATCAATATTCTACTTTTAGATGCTGTTAAACAGATCTGATCTTATGCAAAGGTTTTAAACGAACTTTGTATAGTTAATAGAGGATTACATGTAAAAAAGAAAGCCTTCTTAACTAAACAAATCAGTGCCATCGTACAATCTAAAACCTTACCAAAAATTAAAGATCCAGGTTGTTTAATAATATCTTGTTATATTAGCAGACACTACATAGATAAGGCATTATTTGATTAAAGGGCCACTATAAACCTTTTACCTTACTCTGTTTATCAAACAATAGAGTTAAGAGAATTAAAACCCATGCGAATCACCTTACAACTAGATGATCATTCTATGAAATTCCCCAAGGAATAATCAAGGACGTGTTAGTAAAAGTTAACAGTTTTCACTTTCCTGTAGATTTCGTTATACTAGGCACCCCACTGATCTCAAATTTAAGTGCCCCTAATCGAATTCCTATCATACTTAGCCACCTATTTTCAGCAACATCTAATGCCCTAATCAATTGTAGGAATGGAATTATGAAAATGACCTTTGGTAATATTATAGTAAAGACGAATATTTTCAATGTGAGTAAGCAACCAGTAGAAGTAGAAGAAGTTCATGAGATTAATTTGATTGAAGATATTGTTTAAAATTATGTAGATAGTGAATTCATCAAAGACCCTTTAGAAATTCTTTAGCCTTTAGTGAACATGTCCCAATGTTGGGAGAATTAGAAAATAATACATATATTTCATGCCTAGAGATGAACATTATAATAACCATAAGACAATGGGTTCTCAAATTTGAAGCATTGGAACCTCTGACTAAAAGAGCAAAGTCTTCTAAGAAGAAAGCTCCATGTCCCAATCATAAACATTTTCCTGATATTTTGGAATATGTTTTTCTTGGTAGTAATGAAACCTTTCCTGTTATAATTTCTTTAAAGTTAAATTCAAAACAAGAATCCAAACTTATCACAGTACTTGGTAGACATCAAAACGCAGTAGGATGGACAATAGCTGAGAAGCATTTGTCCTTTAGTTTGTACCCATCATATTTATCTTAAGGAGAATGCTAAAGTTATTAGACAAATGTAGAGACATTTAAATCCTAATATGAAAGAGGTAGTTCATAACTCTTGGCCCAAGGTTTATAAACTTAGTTTTATAATTGATTTTGATGATAGCAAACATTAAATTAAATTTTCACAATTAATTTTCAAATAGAAATTGTACGAAATGTTACAATTCATTTTAATTTGATAAATTCAAGATAATATAGGTGGAAGAGATTGATATTATTTTTTAGATATTTTCACATAATTTAGATAAAGAAATAAAGGAATTTCAAAGTTGGGAGTAATAGAAATCAAAGTAAGACGAAGACTTGAACTAGAAGTTAACTCGGATGAATGGAGAAATCAGACACATGTCAGTATATAGATAATATCTTAAGATCTAATGGTTCAATTTTCATAAATTTTAATATAGTAAACTACACTTCCATATCTATAACTTTACCAAGGGAGATTTTTGTGGATCTGAAGTTAAGATGTCTAAAAATGAGTTGGAAGATTAGTTATTATAGAAGAGATTTTAATTCTAAATTTTGGAGTTAGTGGTTTTTTAGATATAACTCATATTCTATAGCTTTAAAAATTCTGATTTTTGGTGTGTGAAAAAAAAAACTTATAAATCTACAATTTTCGTAGTTTAAGTTTCTTCAAACTCCAAAAGCATCATAGTGAAACAATAGCCTTAACTGGAAACACAGATTCAGATTGTTAGAAAAAGTTATCTAGAGCTAGTCATAATTTGGAGGCTATATCTGAAGATCTAACCATTGAATAAAACTCAAATTTGGCCAGAATATCTACAAAGTCATTACTCCGAGGCAATGTCAGATATAATGTTACGAGGGTGAAAAAGGGTCACAAATGTATCTCAGAACATCTAAAACTGAAAGGCAGCATTAGAAGCAGGGAAATTCAATTTCTTTCAAGGGAAAAAGTTATTTTTCACTTAGTAATGGCCATTTGGAGATTTTTGCCTATAAATAAAGCCTTTAACTCAGATTCAAGAAGTAGATAAAAGCAAGAAAGAAGTGCTTACAAACAGAAACAAAAAAAGTTCATCATTTTGCAAAGATAGAGCGGCATCTTCCTACACTTATGCTTCATCTTTCACATTTAACTTGTGAGAGTTTCTTTTTTGATTTGATTGAGTTTTAAACTCATCATTGTTGTTGTAAGAAAGGAAAATTTATAACCCTTTTAATTTGTGGGAGTTGGGTGAGCTCTTGTTGGTTTTGATTCAAGTGTTAGAACTAAAACAAGAGACCTTCTTTGAGAGAGACTTGTGAAGTGATTTGCGAATAAAATCACTTGGTGTGAGTGATTTGGGGATAAAATCACTTGAAAAAGATTTCTATTACCCTAGAAAGCTAGTGTGTAACAAGCTTTTCAAGGAATAGTGGAGAAATCTCAAGGAAGGCCTTCGGGA
The DNA here is from genome assembly GCA_019916065.1 of Vitellaria paradoxa. Classification (NCBI taxonomy): domain Eukaryota; kingdom Viridiplantae; phylum Streptophyta; class Magnoliopsida; order Ericales; family Sapotaceae; genus Vitellaria; species Vitellaria paradoxa. The sequence continues at coordinate 36,353,496 of CM034233.1, read as the reverse complement.
GTGGATGTAGGCAACATTGAAGCCAAACCACTATAAATCGATTGTGTTTGCTTTTCTTTCTTTCTCTTTATATTTATTAAAAGCACTAGCACTCACTCTTCATCAACAAATATTGAATACTTTTTAAGTGCATTCCATATTTGATTATCCTTTTCATCTTGACATATTTGTTTTAGGGGTTAAAATTTTCATTTGCAATTTTTTGTAAGCAAACCTATTCACCCCCCTCTAGTGTTGCTATTTGAGATAACAATTGGTATCAAAGTAAGGGCTCTTATTTTTTACTTAACTGTCTATACAATAAGTTCCTGCCAAAGATGTTACCTGTTTTCTCTATTATTATAGCCATATACAAAAGTGGCATTGAAGTCTAGTGAAATTGAGTTGTGAGAGATTCTGCAAAATACACACTGGTCTGTATAGGAGATCACATCAGGTTTAAGTGTTGTAGCATCCCACAAAAGAATAATTCTAGCAACATTAGTGCTTTCAAAGTAAGCAAAAGAAGGTTGTATTTTCCTGCACACTTTGTCAAAATTAAAGTTGCGCATCTTGGCTTCTACTATGCACAAAAGGTTTAAAGAGTGATCCAAGATAAGCTTCCTAGCTTCAGATTGTTTTAGAGGTCTATTTATCCCTCTAGTATTCTAAGTTGCAAAATTCATTTGGAGGAAGAAGGATGTTTAGTTGAACCCTCCCTGCCTTGGTTTTGTTTATCTTTACTTTTCCTCTTAAATATTTGGGAACTTTTATCATTTGAAATTTGATTCACATAAAGCATACTAGGAGTAGGAGAACTCAATTCCTTACTTTGCTTCTTCATTTCCTAATTCCCAGTAGTAGTCGAATAAGATATTACTTTGGATGAGAAGCTACATCTGATTGGGAGGAAGCATTTGGATATAAGAGTTCTGTATTCGAATGGGCCAACTATAGAGTATCATCTATTTCATCTAATTCTACTCTATCAGTCTCACCATTGGAAGTCACTTGCATAGCTTGAGATGAGATAGCAGGAACTGATGAGTTTGCCTTTTCATGTTCAATTTTCAGAACAGCTAGTTTAATCTTTCCATCATTAGTAACTTTGATTTCTCCATCTTTGCCATTAATTCCTTCGCATGATTTTCCTTTCTATGACTTATAAACAGTGATAGCTAATGGGAAATTGCATCAGTATAATTTTGCATGTCAGACTAATTCTACTCTATCTTATCTTTCCAAGTGTCTTGATTCACAGCATCTTCGTTGATCAACATTTTTTCATCATTGATAATTTCCATGGGCATAGGATCCTTGCATTCCAAAGCATTATATTTATTAAACACTACAATCGCATTTCTTGGTTAAGAATTCTGAACAAAGCTAGTATTTTGTATCTCACTATGGTTATTTAGTTCCACTTCTAATTTGTCTTCTTTCATTGGTTGATTTTGCTTGGGCCTCCATTCTCTCTTTACGGATTTGGGGCATGAAGTGATTCTGTGTCCAAAAGCTTTACAAAAATCACATTTGGTAGGTAACCGTTCATATTCAATAGCTTGCTCATAAATTTAATCACCAGGGCTGGCTATCCTAATAACATTAGGAAGAGGTTTATTTGGGGAAATTTCTACACTAATCCTTGCAAACGATAACCTCTATTGGAATGCAGTTAATTTATCAATAAACAATGGTTTCCCAATACTTCCTTGGGCTTTTCTTCCTTGATTGTCGAGTCTAATTTAGCCACTGTGATTTCTTGGGCTACCTCTAATGGAACTGGTTGCTAGGAGTATGTTTATCTTCTAGTTAGGATTCACCAACTTTCCTCTTCTTCATTGATCTAGCTCCACCATGTCTATAGGAAAGCAAATCAGGCAGCTGATTTTATGTCCACTTGGGTATTTACTCACCAGCGGGTTCGGAGATTTTTTGAGCAGCAGTACCTTGCTCGAGCTATTTATGGTATCCTTCCTTTGATGCAAATGGTGTGCCTCATCTTAAGACTTAATTTCTTTATTTTACTTTTGCTTGGGAGGTCAGGTCTATGCCCCCTCCCTACTTTGGTACTGTAGTGAGTCACCAGAATCTTCTTTCTTTTGTTTTTTATAGCCATTTTTTTTGTCATTGTAAAGTGGTGAGTCACCGCTCTCTTAAATACTTTTGTTATTGCTTTCCTTTACTTTTATTGGAGGTAAGGTTTAAGTCCCCCTTTATCATGTACTCCTTTTGTTATAATTAATAAACTGATAGGTGTCCGAGGTTTAAAAAAAAAAAAAAAAGAAAAACAATGGTTTCCCAATAGAGCTAGCTATTTTGCTAAGTGATTTTGTAGACCATAGATGGAGCTTTAATTGAGACAATCTAATCCATATAGGAACAATGGTTATAGTCTCCCTCTCATAATTACATTCAGGTGCCCATGGTTTAAGGAGTAATGGCTTATTAAAAATTGACCAAGGGCCTATTTCAAGAGCCTTTTGTTTCACGTTATAATCATAGAAGTTAAATATGAACAGCCCTAGTTTGAGAATATAGACATCTATAGCTCCTAGTATTTCTAGTTGTTATGAACCAAATTCTTCATAGCATTAAGGGAAGGTTTGTTACCAAGCACATAGCCGACGAGAGCAGCATCCTACTTAGCAATATCTTCTGATATTTCATCATTTACGAATGATACAACTGGGCCCATATCATTCTAAACAGGAGGAATAAATTCAAGAGGGAGGCCATTTTCTTTAAGTCTATTGGCTGAGAATAGCCCAACCCAATTGTTTTTAGGCCCGTTTGTAGATTTTAAAGTCTTACGCTGCCCAGGGGGCGAGGGAAATTCTAAATCCTTTGGCTGCAAGTTTGAACCAGTTGGATCATGCTTATTACGTAATAACTGCCTCCAATTTTGTTTAGAGTGGAATTGAGTGTGGAGGATCTATAGGCTTACCGTGGAGACTACCATGGCTTTCAGAGTGCTCTCCTCTGTTCTCCATTACCGACAGACTTGAATAAAAGTCATCAAGTCCAGAACTTTCCTTTGATTGTTGTGACTTGCTTGCAGTTGCATTGTTTTCATTCTGTTGCAGCACATGGAGCTACTGTCTAACTCTTGCATTGACCAATGCACGTGCTTTTAAGTGCTTGGTTGTCTCTTTAGCCACAACATTAATTTGTGAGGCACTTACTTGATGAGTTGTACGGTGGACTTTTGGTATTGCTTCCTCAGTTGTAGATATTAGCTTCATGAAACCATAGAAAGGCCTTATGCACTCCTTAGCCTGAGTAATGCTTGCATTAGCTATAATACCATCTTCTTTCCTCTTCAAAAGAAGAATTTCTGATTTGAGTTCTTCTAGACTATGCCGAGAAACATTATCATTCTTTGAAGGAAATGAGGGATAGGAATGAGGACGTTGATTAAATGGTATAACTACAGATGAGACTTTAAAGCAAGAATCATACAAAACCATACCATTAATCTTCGATTTAACAGGTGAGAATTGTTAGTAGGAACAAATAGGCTTGAATTTGAGAAGCAGAGATTGATTAATCGATGAGTTCTAGCCATCAAATGGATGCATTTCATAAATTTCCCGAGGTGCTTGCATATAGAAGAGATTTTGACCATTGGCTAGGAGGGATCGATAGTAATTTTTTAGTTTAAGTTAGTAGACGAAGAATGAACGACTTAGTTAAGAGAAATCCAAAACTCATTGGATTCGTAACTAAAACAAGTCTTCATAGTCTCTACTTACAGAACCCAACCTTTCACCTCTATGTAAGAGTTGGTGTCAAATAGGCCATGCAAGCAATCACCCACATCCATGTTCATGATTAAGATTTTAAAACAAAATAATGGATGTGTAGGTCGCCATAAAAATTCCATCACCTTTTACTTCTACTTCCACAATAGGTAAGTTAGCCTTAGACGTGGATGAAAAAGAAATGATGATGTTTGAAATTTTTTTTTTCTTTTAAAACTTATTTTTTATTTTTTTTAGGAAAATACTCAAAATTAACCTAATTACAAAAAATAATCCAGGTCCTACACAATTAACCTACTAATTCTCTGACAACTGCGCCAAAATTAACCTTGATCCGAAGTGTACAAGTCGTTATAGGTAGTAACAGTGGAATACTGGTCATTCTTTCCAACGAGAGTGATGATTTAAAACACTAGTAGGTGATCCTAAACTAACCTAAACTAAATTTGGATTAAGGGATTACTTGGATATGATTTTGATTGAGGATGGAGGAGTGAAGGAATTAAAACACTAAATTAAAACCAAAAATGCAAGATAAGAAAAGGTTGGTCCTAAATGAACTTCCATGGTGGCATATTGATGGAATTCTCAAGGCATTGCAAATTAACTTAACCCAATGGAAAACATAGGCACCAGTGAATCAGAAGATGCGGCTGAATTACAAAATATGAGAATTCAATTCTGGTTGGGCATTTAGAAGAGGATTTCTACCCAAAGGAGTTATAAGATAAAGTAACCCACATACATGGCATATGAACTCTAAATCTTAACAACCTAAGTGTGATTTTTATGGTTTCCTAGTAAAACTAAACACACACATTGAAGGGAAGTTAAATTTGGCTAAAGAATTGTGAGAAATTAATTTCTACTTGTATAAGACATTTAATCAAACATTTGGTGGGCATAGCTTGAGATTGTGCATGAACACTAACTAAAGCAATATTTGTACATAATCTGAAGCCAATCACACACCAAGGGAGTGATTATAACATCACCAAGTGAGATTTTATGAAAGCTTAAGGTAAATCCAATAACTTAACGTATGAAATAATAATTCAACAAGATAAACCGATAATACAAAGAGAAACATCTCATCCAGCCATGTCATCCATTTGGAACCAGCAACACTCTACCAACATTAGAATGAATAAAAAGAACATTACATTAATAAAATTAAAAGAGTTCTTACAAGAAAATTAAAGAAAAGTAGAATAAGACTTACATTGAATAAAAATCTAACTCAGAAATGAAGAAAAATGGAAACAGAAAAAGGAGAGGGAGAGAGAATCATAGGAGGGTCTCTAAGTATGTAAATATCTGATACAAAATGTATCCAAGTCGTGCTTTTATAACAGATTGCAAGTAAGATGTAAAAAGACCAAAAGTGTAGTAAAAAATGCAACAAGAAGTGCCTAGGGAGTGCACCGTGTGTACTCTAATTGATCAAGTGTGCATACACAAGAGGAAGAACTTGTGGGTTAGTTGCTGCTTGGACAAATTTTATTATTTTGCCGAAGCCTGAATCCATCGTATTAAAGATCAAAATCACATCAAAAGTCTAGGGACTCTTCGGCAAAATAATAAAATTTTTATCCCTTCAAGTCTTCTTTATGACCCAAAGAGAGTTGCATCAATATAAAATTTGAGTAAAAAGACATGGTCAAGACACTAACAGGTTGTCAAAATAAACTTTGTGAAAAATTTTTCTAATTGTGTAACATTGCTTTCATTCTCTTTTAGATCATCCATCTTACTTCTTTGACACCCAAATAATGTAATTATCCCATGGAGTTGCCCTTGAAGTGTTGGGATTAGGCTTGTCAATTGGTAAATTTGGACCAGATCTATCAAATTCGAATAAATTCAAATTCAATAATAATAGATCTGATCTAGATCCAAAAGTAATCGGGTTTGATTTTACAAGATCCAGATTCAATCTTAGATATGCAAATTCGACCAATTTTAAAAAATTATTTTTTATCTTTTATACTCAGATTCAACCTCATTTGAGAAATAATTTTTTAAACTATCATTTTGTAAAGTAAAAATAAAAATTTTATTCAAAAAATATAAATATATATATACACTAGCAATTGATGTGCAGTGATCAATAATTGATGCATGTATGTATGAATCCACATACACCCTTAGCGTCATTTGGACCTAAAGTGCCAAATTTTATCACTTGAAAACACACAACCACCAAGAGTATATAGAAATGAGATAATTTAGCTAAAATTGAACCATTAACAAGCATAGATACATAAGTAGCATGCTCAAAGGATATAGAATTATACGATATTGCATACTAATCACCCAACAAAACCTACGTCCACGCATTTCTCCAGCGGAGCATCCGTAACATCCCCCACGAGTTTCTAGTGGCACATCCTAAGCACACTTAAAATATATAGTAGTTTTAGCTTGCATCATATACTTTGATCAATAGATAGAACCTCCTAAGCACTAACATTAATAGACACTTCTTAACATTAATAGGCATATGTCACACTATGTTTGCATAGCACAAACTACGTTTTTGCCTGATTCTCTCCTAATTCCGTAAGCAGGCTGTGAAAACTCAACTATTGCACTACCTAGTTGCTACATCATTTGCATCATATTCATTTTAGATATGAATTGTGACAATCATTTACATACAGAAGATTTGTTGTGATATTTGACTACAAAGAGCAAAAGGACTCTAAACATCCTCAAGTGTCTAGGCACAAAAAGTGCTCAACATATTTCATGTACATTGCTCAACCCCAAGAACCATAACTTCTAATGATGCACATCGGTTACTTCACTAAAAGAAAAGCCTTTTACCACATTTTGAAGTGTAGTCATAAAAATAAAAATTTTAGCTAGAAGAACCACATTTAAGTTTCTCAACGTACCCTTTTTTGAAGTTGCTAGTGACAACTCCAAGAAGTATTTCATGATCACTAAAAATACCCAAAGCACGAAGGCCGAGAGAAAGGGCAATAGCTCATCACATTACAACCCAATTCCCAATGTATCGCTTGCCAAAATTTACGATGCAACAATGGCTTTTTTACACCCCTGATCATAGACACTCATATTTGAAATTCTATCAATAATAATTACTACCTCATGTTTTTTCTTTTCTTTTTTTGAGTACCAAAATTTAAAAATCAATATTTTTGATTTGACTAGATTTTTTCTCTACCAACTTGATCCTTTAAATGCAAGTTATATTTACTCCTAATTAAAATATTTATTAATTCTCTTAATTTTTTTTTTTATCAAGTGGATATATATTTCCTTAGTTTTGAAATATGTATATATATATAGAATAAATATTATTTAGTAAACATATTTAAAAAAAAAAACATTTAATAAATACTCCACTAAAATATGCTAAGCCTATATCAGCAATAGAAATCGTATAATTGGTGTAAGGAGATAATATAACTCACACAAAGCGTTATGACATTTAAAAACATTGCACACCAAAAATAATAAATATCGACAATACAAATTTCTCATCCATTAAGAATTTAAAGTTTATTATTATTATTATTGTTGTTGTTGTTTTACTTGTTGGATTTGGAAATTGCTACTAGAGTTGTTTCCTTTTTACTTTGCCACAAGAGTTTCCGCCTTCCTTTCTTTTAAGATTTAGTTTATCATTATATTGTAATTGCTAACAATTTGCCCCTCTACATTTTTCTTAACCCACTCATGCTAAGCAACACTTCAATCAATAAAATCAATGATGTTAGAATGTACAAGTATTGCATCAACTAATCATTGTACTAAAAAAATTCTTCATGCATAACTAGGAGTCTTGACGTAGATTACTCTTACGACAAATCCCATAATCGAACATTTAGAGCTTAAAAATCAGTGTACGTACGCTTACATAATTTACAATCTAAATCAACACCACCACAAAACCGGGTAGAGAAAAGAAAAAGAAAAAAAATTAGCCATCCTGGCAGCTTGCTTTCTGGACAAAGGGGAGAAAAAAAAAAAAAAAAGATTTTTTTTTCTCTTCACGTATGCATGATTGCCTGGGAAGAGGATATCTTTAAGCAAAACAAAAACCAAAAACCAACAGAACAAAAAACAGCCTACAAAAGAAAATAAATGATAAATTAAATACAATACACCCCCCCTCCCAAAAAAAAAAAAAAAAGGATGCAAGAATATACTTTGGCACCTAAATTTACAGAACAGTGTTTATATGTAGTGCTTTAAGGAGTGAAGTTGCCATCTGTTTCACCAAAACTTGGCCTCCAGAGCGCTGCCCATCTCTGCGCTCCTCAATCAAACTCTGAAGTTTCTGAGGAAGATCATTTTCCACAATCAGTTGCTTTGGACGGGGGTGGTGCTCATACACAGCCTGACACAATAAGCTCAGAGTGAGCAATTCATAAGCATTAAAAAAGTAGTTTCTTTAATGGCTTTTAATGAAAGTCTAATAGTAATAACAACACTTTCCACAAGGAATCTTCGTAAAGCCAACATTAACGTACTTGCTACCAAGTACCTTGGTCAAATCCAACTGCATTTTTAACAAACTAAAATACAGACTAACATGCTAAAATGAAATTTTGACCCTTAGAAATTTTATTTATGTTTACAACTTATGTTTACAAGTGTCAAGTTCGTCCAAACATCATGTCCGAGGATAGACAGCTACTTTTCCTATTTTTTAAATATTTCTGTTACTTTTTAGAGAGAAGATATTTATAAACAAATATATTATGTACAAAATGGAAGTTTGTATACAAAGTTATATAGTCTGCTTGACTATCTATACGTACTTTTTTGGTGCACATCCAATTAACGTGTCTTACACATCTCATACCCATATCCACGTGCTGGGTATCTGGCATTTAACAAATTTAGAGGAGTTTATGTACACATGGCATGTCATCCTTACCAAAGGAGCAAATGTTTAACAAGGTTCACAAAAACTTGCAGATGGTTGACCACAAAAAATTATACAGCATGCAGAATATACACTAACATGAAAAAAGTGCAGTTCACAACCTTTATCAGTTTGAGCAGATTGAGACGAGCAATAGCATCCTGGTGGTCAAGCCGTGAAATGAGCAATGGTGTCAAACCATTGACAGCTAAAGTTGTATTTATCCGGGATGATTTCCTGCAGAGTAAAATGCAATAGTTTTCAAGCACAAGAGTGATAGACTTGAAAGGAAATGATGTTTGACATGGATAACCTACAGCTGTCAATTTTGAGAAGCTTTGCAAGGTCTTCGACATGTATAATAGAACACATTCAATAAACTTGGAGAGGTTGATATTAAGGCTGTTAAAATCAATATTCTATCTAAAATCAATGAAGGGTCCAAAAGATCAAATCGTATAATTGAATCAAAAAATTGTTAAGATTTAACTTACAACCTATCACACAAAAACATAGCCTATTATATTACAATTTCCTCATTTAAAGTTTTCATTTTTTTATAAATAAAAAATTTTATTAATAAGAGAAGATAACAGAAACAAGCATCAAGCAAATGCAATGCATAAAAAACCACCACATGAAAACATAGCCTATTATACTACAATTTCTTCATTTAGAGATTTCATTTTATTTTACTTTTTTGATAAATAAACAATTTAATTAACAAGAGAAAATAACAAAAACAAGACTTAAGAAAATTCCATGCATAAAAACTCACTCGTATCAACAAAACGAAACCTTAACAAAACTCAAAAAAGATTCTATGTTCAATTTTATACCCCTTCTACCCAACTATAACGTCAAGTGTAAGGGCCTAAACCCTAACTAGGTTGATTGGATAATGAATAAGAGTTCATTGGCCAACTTGGGCCTAAAAGACCAAAACTAGTTATTAGACAATATGGGCCAAAATGCTATTAAGGACCCTATGCAAAAGGAGAGCCTGTGCATCTCATATTTAGAACAAAGGAGGTCATTTGGGCCGGCCAAGCTGGCCTAGTTTCTTGAAAAGAATGGCCTAGCCAAGTATGAGATAAGAAAAACAAGGTCGAAAGGTTCGGATTAATTCAATAGAAAAATGGATTGCTAGCTCTTAGGGGATTAACTACAAAAGGGACCAATTCAGGTGAATTTTCATCCTTATCTAAGGAGGGTGACCCAATTTGTTACTTGCAAAATGTTAATGTTAGAATAGGAAATATTTTTATTTCTATATTCGTTGTCAATCAGAATATTTTATTATTAGAAACATATTGTGTAACAGTTGGCATCCAATGTTATAAATACAAGGTTAATGGTCTAGTAATAGATTAATTAGCCCTTCTCGATATTTTCTGGTTTTGCATTTCAACTTGGCATTAGAGCCTTCCCCCTCCCCCCCCCAAAAAAAAAGCCCCAATTACTGTTCATAGTAGATGCCGACCGCCACTCATCGTTGATGCCGACCACCACAAAGCACAAGGTTGGTGTCTTCCGATTAGTTACACGAGCCCTGGCTGACCTCACTGCTCCTTGATCTCATCACTCGCTGCTCGTTGTATCGTGCTCATCGAGTGTCGTTGGTCCTTGTCACTTGTCACTCGCCACATAAAAAATTATCTGACTTACCTTATATTGTGACTCGCTTTTAAAATGAGATTTTACCAAAATTGGGAAACACATCCAAATTTTTCACTTCGATAATGCTTTGGAATACATGCAATTTGTTATGGTTTCTTTTTTGCACTGATCGGGAGATTATTCACCAGATCACTTGTATTCATACCCTACAATAAAATGATATTGCCGAGCATAAACATCGTCATTTATTTGATGTTGTTTGTATTATGATGTTCAAAATGCAAGTACCAAAACCTTTTTGGAGGGATGTTGTCCTTACTACCTGTTCTCTTATTAATCGTATGTCATCTGTCGTACTGGGTAACAAGTCTCCATTTTTCATTTTGTATCATGCTGGCAACCCCTTTCCTCTTACTCTCCGAGTTTTTGGTTGTGTTGCCTTTATTCATACTCTTAATCCTAGTTTAGATAAGTTAGTCTCCTCGCTCTCGAAAATGCAATTTTTTGGATATTCTCGTAAACAGAAAGGGTACCATTGTTATCGCCTATCTTCTCGTTAGTATTTTGTGACTGTTGATATCACCTTTCTTGAGTCCACTGCATTCTCCACTTCTGAGACTCAATTATCTCATGATCTTATTTCTAGTACTCTGGGGGAATCATATCCTCATTCTCGTGAGAGGGAGACTCGTCAAGAGGAAACTAGTCCTCCTTTATCTCTTTCTCAACCTTCTTTGCAGGAATATTAGAAAAATCAAAACAATTACTTTGTTCCCTTGCAAGTGCACTAGTGGACTCAAGAGAGACCAATTGTTTCTTATGACCCATCCAATTCATCCAATTTGTCTGAGGATCCAACCCCTACTCCTCCTACCTCTGACGATGATCTACCCATTGCTTTACATAGAGATAGGTGTACTTGCACCCAACATCCCACTGCCAAATTTGTGTCCTATCATTGTACTTCTCCTTGTTTCTGTTTTGCCCTCTGTTTCTCTTCCAGTCTCATTCCAAGCCGCATTATCTTCTCCTAGATGGAAGCATGATATGGATGAGGAGAAGAAGACACTTTATTAGAATCATACGGAAGCTGGCACCATTACCTTCTGGAAAGCAAACAGCGGGATATTACTGGATTTATAATGTGAAGCATCTTCGAGATGGTTCTATCGAGAGACTCATAGCACGCCTTGTTGCTAAAAGCTATACTCAGACTTATGGAGTTGATTATTTAGAGACCATTTTACCAGTTGTTCATTTGAACTCTGTTCATATACTTCTTATTGTAGCTGCACTCGTGGCCTCTTTACTAGTTGGACATTATAAAAACATCTCTCCATAGCGAGCTTCAAAAGGAGGTTTACATGGAGCAACCTCTTGACTATGTTGTTTCCGTGAGTGAACACTTAATTTGCAGATTACGTCGTGAATGGCCTGAAGCAATCTCCCTATGCCTGGTTTGATCGCTTTAGAAAGGGGGAACAATATTAGAAAGGGATTAAGGGTAGGAAGCAATAGAGAATTGAGATTTTTGGAGTGCTCTATAAATTTCAATAGAAGACGGGCAGGTGAGATCAGAGGAGGAAAAGGGGATCGCTTTCCATGCAATATGTCTAGTGGGTTACAAGATCCTAAGTTGTTAGAGTTGGGGAGAAGAGGGCTTCAGTCAAATCAATCCTAAAGAGATGGAAACCAGAAGTGATTAGTCAATAGGAAACCAAGTTATATTAGGTTGAGGACGATATGGTGAGAAGTATTTGGGGTGGTAGGTGGGTCAGATGGTTGGAGTTGAAGGCTCAAGGGGCTGCAGGGATTTTACTACTTTGGGATGAGATGATGGAAATTTTGGAAGGGTCGAAAATTGGAAGTTTCTACATTTTTGGACAGTGCAGAGATTCTTTTGATAACTTTAGATGCGTATTCATAGTCGTTTATCAACTCATGACCAGTGCAGAGGAAGGGTACTTTTGTAAGGAGTTGGCAGATGTTGCTTACATATAGGATTTTTCTTGGTGTATTGGCAGTGACTTTAGTGAGATTTATTCATGGAAGAGAGGATGAATTATATTGCTATATCTAGGTCGATGATATTATTCAACGATCTAGTAGAGGAAATGGGTTTGTTGGACTCAAGAGTTGTCTAGGATTGGCAGATTCTTTGTTTCTCAGAGATGGGAAGAGCAATTTCCATTAGTCACCCCAGGTTTATTGCCAAGGAATTTTTTTGATCACTTCCCCATCCTGCGGGATTACAGAGGTAACAGGTGGGGGCCACCAGTATTTAGATTCAAGAATATATGGTTGAAGGCGGAGGATTTTAAATATGAGCATTATAGCGGTGGTTGAGCGACTAGATTAGGGGCACAAGGCATGTTTTATGGCCAAGTTGAAATTACTAAAGAGGACTTAATTCACTGGAATAAGGAAGCGTCTGGGAGGTTGGATTCTAGAAAATTAGCATTAATGCATGAGAATTCTAGGTTTAAAGGAAGAGTTGGTCAACTGATGGAGGAGGTGGCCACTCACAGCATTCAAAAAGCTAGAATATGCTCAACTGGCACAAATGGAAGAGACTAGCTAGAGGCATAAGTCTAGGATTTTATGGCTCAAGGAAGGATAAAGGAATACTAAGTTCTTTCATTGGGCGGCCAATATGCATCGCTAGAAGAATCCCATGGAGAAAATCAAGATTGACAAAGCTCTTCTAGAGAACCAAGTATAGTTGAAACAAGGAATTGTTTAATTCTATGCTAGTTTGTTTGAAGAGAAAGAACTGGAGACCGCCCCTGGATGGCTCGAATTTGCTTCTATTCCTTCGAAGTAGGCTCACAATATGGAAGAGTTTTTGAATGAGGAAGTTTGGATGGTCTTGAAGTGGCTTAATGGAGCAAAGGGTCTAGGGTCGGACAAGAGGACTATAGCCTTCTTTCACAAGTCCTGGAATGTGCTAAAGTAGGATACAATATAGGTGTTCAAGGAGTTTGCAGACTAAAGTGTTGTTCATAAAAGCCAGAATGCCTCTTTCATAGCTTCGATTTCCAAGAAAGAAGGTGTGGAAGATATTAGAGATTATAGACCTGACAATTTGGTTGGGGATCAGTACAAACTCTTGGCAAAGGTATTAGTTTTGAGATTAAAAAAGGTTTTGGGAAGCATAGTTTTAGAATCTTAGAATGCCTTTTGTGGAGAGTTTGTTAAATCTTGGATTCGATTCTTATAGGCAATGAGGCTGTGGATAAGAGAAGCAAAAGTGGAAGGCTGGGTGTGATAATCAAATTGGATACCAAGAAGGTTTATGATGACATTAATTGGCCTTTTTTTGTTGTATTTGCTGGGAAGGATGGATTTTGGGGAAAGTGGAGAAGGTGGATTCAGTAATGTATATCGACTGTTTGATTTTCTATTCTAATCAACGGAGCTCCGCTTTGTTTCTTTGACTCTTCTAGGGGATTGACACAAGATGATCCTCTATTCGCACTCTTATTCCTATTAATCATGGAGGCCCTAAGTTGACTCATCAATACAACAATGCTAGGGGGCTTCAAAGAAGGCTCTAAGGTCAGGGCTTCAAACATCCCTTCCATAGATATATCTAGTTTGTTTGTTTGCAGACAATTCTATCATTTTTTGTGAGGCGGATCTTCTTAACTTGGTCATTTGAGATGCATTCAGTTTTGTTTTGGAAGAGTTAAAGGTGAATTTAGGCAAATCAAAATTGATCCTTATAAGGGTTGTTAGTGAAGTGGACATGCTAGCAGCAATTATGGGGTGCAACATGAGCAAGCTGTCGTCTTTTGACTTGGTGCAATGTGTATCGTTGATAAGCTTTAGAAGAAGTTGGTAGCGTGGAAGCGAGGATACCTTACCAAGAGAGGAGAATTACTTTCATCAAGAGTTCTGTCTCAAGCATGTGAATTTATTTCCTGTCTCTTTTTAAAATTCAGTGTTGGTGGCTAGAGGATGGAAAAACTTCAACAGGGTTTCCTGTGGGGCGGAGTGGGAGTGGGAGATACCACTAAATTTCATTTGTTGAGTTGGAATACAGTTTCCAAGCTAACCAATTAGGAAGGAGCTAGCATTACAAGTTTATCCCTCATGAATGAGGCCCTTTTGGGGAAGCGGCATTGGATATTTGGCATCGGAAGACCACACCTCCAGAGGAAGGTGATTGTAGCTGAGTAGAAAGAGGTGAGTGGACCACCTACACAGTTAAGGGAATAATGGTTCATGTCTTTGGAAGTCATTAGGGGGTTGTGGGAGGTTTTTGCTTGATTCATCTACTTCGAGGTCAGAAGGGGCGATGGAATTAGGTTTTGGAGGGATCCTTACTGCAGGGAGAGGAGGTTGGGTGATCTATTCTTAGAGTTGTTTAATTTGTCACAAAACTGAGACGGACTACTGGACGAGTTTTTTGAGTCCACTGATGGGGTAGTGTATGTTATCCTTACGAGGACTTTGCATGACTAGAAGATGGATAACATCTTAGACCTAGACACTAGATTGTACTCTCAAATTTGGAAGGGAGATAGATCAAATCAGGTGGAGCCCCTCCAAATTGGGGAAGTTTGAGGTAAGATCCTTCCATTAGCCTTGGTAGGAGAGGAAGGTTTGGGGAGCTCCAGGTTGGCTTTCTTTGTAAACCTGATAAGAATAAAATGATCTTGGTGAATCGGTGTAAGCAAGAGTGGGAGGAGTCGATTGACCACCTTTTTATTCACAGCCCATGGGTCCTAGGGAACATGGGGCTGTCTTGTTTTGGCATGTCATAGGTCTTCTCTAAGGAGGCGAAGCACGTCTTCCAAATATAGTGGGAAGCGAGAGTTGGGAGAAGTAAAAGAGAGGCCTGGAATCTTATCCCTTTTGTGTTTGTCCTGGTTGATTTGGTGGGAGAGGAGCAACAGATGATTTAGGACAAAGAGACATCTCTCATCAGTCTGAAAAGCAACATACTTCCATTGTTATCCAGTTGATATCCGGAGGCATTGAGCTAGATACAAGCAACTTTTTACACTCTGTTGACAAAATGGGATGTTGGTCATAGAGTTCTGGTATGTTCATAGAGTTTTCCTTGGCTTAGTTTTTTAGGGTTTTTTTAAAAAGGTGGCATCCCCTTGATAGTTAATGTAATACAATCTTTCTTATTCGTCCCCCCCCCCCAAAAAAAAAGGAAGAAAAGAAAAAGAAAAAAAAAAGTGTTTAGTGTGACCTATATAATTAACCTTAATTTATTTTAGCTTAATTTTCTAGGAGTAGAAATGTATTTGTAACATTTTATTATTGGTCTCATAGTTTCCATCCTATCAATGATATTTAATTTATGATAGTAAAATTAATGGAATAATGTACATGATTCTCAACTAGTAATAATATGGGAAAGAGTATCGTTACACAAAAAGTAACATAACAAGGTAAAACACTTGTGGCCTAACCATTCAAAATAAAAAGAATCCATAAAAGTCTATTTTGTTTGATAAAATTAAGCAGAAACCCCTCAAATTTTAAAATCACTTATAAAATCAAGATTTTACCAATTTATACCACAAAATCGAGATTTTACCTATTTTGCCAAATTAATATTTTTGATCCAATTTAACAAGTTTCTCACTCTAACATGGTAAAATCATAAGATTTACCGATTAAATTGAGATTTTAACAACCTTAGTTGATAGGCATGTATGGGTCCATTCCTTAACCTTTTTGAGGCAACAGGTCACCTAATGGCAGCAACTGAGATGTAAACAATCACTTCTTCCAATTAGTTTCCTCCCTTAGTATTGACGGCTCTATTGAGTTGTCCTACATCTGTAATTTCTTTATTATCTTATTTCATTATAAACTCTTATTATAAATAAATTTACAGGAGAAGGAAGAAGACATTTTAATTCTCTCTCTCTCTTTTCTTTTAACTTGGCATCAAAGCAGAGTATTAGTTTTAGGGGAAAAAAAAGGACAAAAACCCTAAGATGATCGTCGCTATTGCTCTTCGCCGCGGGCAGGCTCTTCGGCCATTAGAGTTGATCTCGAACTACACTAAAGGCATTGCCAGCCGTTGACAATCACGACTTACTTGATCTCGTCACTGGAGCTTGTCAAACGCGCCCTCATGCACTGATCACCACCGTAGCTCTAGATCTTATGTGCTTAAGCTCCTCAGCAAGTGGCTTCCCAGACGCCTTTTCGCAATTCATGACGACGATTGCCCAATGTAATTGACACCGTCTCTCTCCGTTGCTTGATGATTTTCTAAGTGCACTTGATTTTTTTTTTTTTTTTTTTTTGAGATTTCCATGCGGCTGTGATTTCCGTTGCTTTCGTTTGTTGGGCTACTAAAATCTAAAATCTCCTTGTAAAGGTGATGTTTTTGGTTTATGAGACCTCGCATCTCGCTTGATGTTCTTTTTTGAACTTGGTTTTCCTATGATGGCTCTCTGTTAAGCACAGTCATCTACAGTTGCCGATTTCTAGCCATTGTTGATTCTATTTTTTCTTCTTCTTTTTCTTTTATGGCTTCTTGCAAGCTCTGCTTCTTAGCCTTGGTATTGAATATTTATTATTACAATTGTTGTTGGCAACCGTATTGGTTATTGTTCACTATGCCAAAGCCCAAAAACAGACGTGAATCTTCAACTACTCAAATCATGCCTCAATTTGTATTCATAAAGTCCGATGATGTCCCTCATTCTATCATACCTAAGAAATTGCATGGCACAAATTATTTAAGTTAGGCATATGCAATGAAAACCTTTCTTAAGAAGAAAGACAAACTACAATATATTACTAACGAGCCGCCTTCTTTTACTAATCTTCATTACTGTGTTTGAATATGTGAGGATGCTATGGTTATGGGGTTACTATGGCATCATCTGGAAGATTCAGTTGCCACCACCGTTGAGTTCTATGGTCATCTAAAAAGACATGGAATTATCTTGCAAAATCTTACTCCTAGAAGAGCAATATTTCTCGAGTCTATGAGTTGTATGAGCAAGTTTTCTGCAAAACAAGGCAAGAAATTATTGTCTGAATATTTCAGTTATTTGAAGGGCTTATGGGAGCAGTTGTCACAATATTGACCATTTAGTGAGGGCTACATGGCAGAAAAAGTATTAGTAAAAATTTATGATTGTAAACTTTTTATCTGGCGTTAATCTTGCCCTTCAAGGATTTAAGGCTTAGATTTTAGCAAATGAACCTTGCCTACTGCTGCTAGTTCCTATGCCCACATACAATGATCGTCTTTGGGCAATCACTCGACCACGGCTAATGATCATTCAATTTCATCTACTAATTCTTCTACTCTTGTTAATCATCATCATAGTCATGGATGTTCTTCCTAGGGTCCTTGTGGCACTCGTGGTGGACACAATTCTCGCAGTGGTTCTAGAGATGGAGGATGTTCCTCGAGTGGTAAAGGTAACCGCAAATGTGACTTTTGTGGTGAGACCAATCATACTGAGCCTTTTTGCTAGAAAGTATGGAAAACCTAAGCAGGCACACCATGTTTTTGATCATGCATCTTCGCCACTTTAATTGTTTAATATGGGAGCTACCACATCTGATTTTCAAGAGACATGTACTTTAAGCTCATCATAGCTTTAGAGGCACATTCAGTCCTTACGCGTTTATACCTCTTCTGCCTCTACTACTACCTTGGCCAACTTAGATAATCCAGCTCTTGTGGACTCATTTTCTCTCTTCTAGATCATTGATTTGGGAGCCAGTTCACATATATCTCATAATTCCTCTTTATTCTCTAACCTTAGTCGTATTCATCATAATATTATGTTAGTTGATAGTTCTTCTTCTCCTGTGTCTGGTAAAAGGACTATTCGCCTCTCATCATCTCTTAATCTCCCTTCTAATCTTCATATATCTCAATTTCCTTTTAATTTACTATCTATTAGCTAGCTAATCAAGTTATTAAATTGTTCCATAACCTTCTTTCATACTTCTTGTATCTTTTAGGATCTCACGATAGAGAGAATGATTGATTCGGAGCATGAGAAGGATAGCCTTTATTATCTTGATCGTGATCGTCCTCCATAGCCTATACCCATTACAGCTCTTCGTATTTCTGTCTCCCCTCTTCAGTGGTATCTTCGCCTGGGTCATCCGTGTTCAGTTAAGTTGAAGTTAGTTGCTCCAAATTTGACTCCAGTGTCTAGTCTAGAATGTGAAATGTCAGGTTGGCAAGTATCACCGCAGTTCTTTTCCTAGTCATGGTGTTAGTTGTGAGTCAGAACCTTTTGCTATAGTTCATACAGATGTTTGGGGTCTCTCCTACTTTAAGAGTTTTAATGGTTTCTCCTATTTTGTAATATATGTTGATGCTTCACTTTGACCCGTATGGACATAGGCAGCGTAGACTATAATAAGGCTCAATTGAAAACTCGCTTTGGTACTATGCCATGAAGCCCAATAACACATAAGAAGAGAAGACTCAACCTTAAAATCTATGCGCCAAGGTGAGGGAAGTTCATATCTCATGCAGGGAAAATAACTTTCCTCATGGACCAATGTGGGACAATTTCTAACACCATCATTTGATACACAACTATTATGAGCAGCTTGAGGTTTTTGAGAAAAAAATAGGCTCTAAATTGCACGAATGATCATCCATATGATTGACTTCGTAATCCAGACAATATTTTGCACACATGACCAATATGCCAGAGTGAATTAAACCATCCACTTAGTAGATGTGCCATTATGACAGCTCCCTATTGATCAATTATTGTTGCAGAAACAAATGCATCATTCATGATTGAAATATACAAAATTTTATTAATACATACGACAAAAAAATAAAATAATAAATGAAGCTTAAAAACTACATACGTGATAATCTTCAAGAACGGCTCCAATATGTGCACAAAATGTTGTTCTGGACAGCATTGGAAGAAATTGACCAATTTTTGAACTGCATCCTTTTTCAGTAAAGCTTGTTCTACTTTTCGGTTGTCATTATCATGTGCCAAGCAAACAGCAATAGAATCTAATGCTGTCACAGACCACAGGTCATCTTCAAGTAGGCTTAGGTACACATCCAGCCCACCATGAGCCCTTAACTGCTCCCTAGAGTTGCGTGATGCATGGGCCATATCGCATAGTAGAGGCAAAGCATGTTGTTTCAAGGGTGAATTTGACATGATGAAATGCATCAAGTGTGGAATGATTCCATTCTCCGCTGCTTGCTCTTGTCTTCTCTTATTTATCTTGCAGAGGTTGAATAGTGCATTGAGGACCTTGAGTGCAAATAAAATGAATTTAGTGAGGACGCATCCGAATGTGATTCAATTGTATAAACTTAAACCAACAACATAACAATGCAAGGAAGAAGTAGGCATCCATGTTTAGACATGTGAAACATTTTGCAATTGGATCCCATTGACTCAACAGAAAGAAAAGAGGCAGTCTCTTAATTCAAATACGAACTAATATTAAAAAAATTATTAAAATGACAACTAGATCCAAGAGGATAGGAAAAACAGAAAACTTTACAGCATTGATTTTGTTTCATTCAATAATTTTTTGAAGTAAAATTTGATGAGGACATCTCTAGAAAATTGCTCTGTTTTTATTGGGCTTTAATTTTATTATGCTTTTGTTGAATTCTTATATCGGGGGAGAGCGCGTAGCTTGTAAAGATTGTAAAGTTATACCAGGGGAGAGCTTGACTGCCCAACATAGGTTGTTGGTCATAGATGTGTAGCTTCAAAGGTGGACTAGAAAAAAGAAGTCGTATAGATGCTCAAAGACTAAATAGTGGAACTTGAAAGGTGATAAGTAACCAGCATTCAGGGAAAGAGTACTAGAGGAAGACATTTGGACGGTAAATAAGAGTGCAAATATTATGTGGAATAAGGTAGCAACGTGTATTAGGAGGGTAGGGAAAAAAGTCTTAGGAGAACTCAAAGGGAGTGCTCCGGCACAAAAACAGACATGGTGGTGGAATGTGGCCGTCCAAGACAAGATAAGAGTTAAAAAAGAGCGTTTTAAATCTTGGCAAAACGACCGAAATGAAGCGAACTTAGAAAGGTATAGAGAAGCTAGAAAAGAAACCAAAAAGGCAGTTAGTGAAGCTAAAGTAAAGGCATTTGAGGATTTATATAGGCGACTTGACACTAAGGAGGGCGAAAGAGAGATATTTAAGCAGGCTAAATTCAGAGATAGATGGACTAAGGATTTAAATCAAGTTAAATGCATTAAAGATGAGGATGAAAAGGTATTAGTAAAGGAAGAGGAGATAAAGGAGCGTTGGAAGAGCTACTTCTACAAGTTATTTAACGAAAGCAGTAGTAGTGACATACAATTGGAGCAGTTTACCACTTTTAGGGAAGAATTAAATCTTATATTTTATAGGAGAATCAGTAGGGAAGAAGTAAAAGAAGTATTAAAAAGGATGAAAAATGAGAAATCGATTGGGCCAGATGGTATCCCTATTGAGGTTTGGAGGTGCTTAGGAGAGGATGGCATAAGTTGGTTGACAAAACTTTTTAATGTAGTGCTAAAGAGCAAGAAGATGCCTGATGCATGGAGGAAAAGTATCCTTACACCCATATACAAGAACAAAGGAGATATTCAGAACTGTGCGAACTACTACGGGATTAAATTGATGAGCCACACGATGAAATTATGGAAGAGAGTTATTGAGAGAAGACTAAGAAGGATAACAAACGTTTCAGAGAATCAATTTGGTTTCATACCTAGAAAATCAACCATGGAGGCTATCTCTCTTGAGGAGATTAATGGAACAGTATAAAGAAGGTCAAAAAGATTTACATATGGTGTTCATTGATTTAGAGAAGGCATATGACCGGGTTCCTAGGGAGATTCTATGGAGAGTATTGGAAAAGATTGTAAGTTTAGGCACACAAAAGATTGTAGAGAGAGATAAATTTAGGTACCTTGGATCTATGGTGCAACAAGATGGAGGGATTGATACTGACGTCAGTCATAGGATTCAAGCCAGGTGGACCAAATGGAGGAGTGCTTCGGGGGTCTTGTGCGACCGAAAAGTCCCCCTTAAGGTGAAAGGAAAGTATTATAAAGTGACGGTTAGACTAGCGTTGCTATATAGATCAGAGTGTTAGACAGTAAAGCATAATCATGGTCAGAAGATGGCAGTTGCGGAGATGAAGATGATAAGGTGGATGTACGGGATTACAAGGAAAGATAGGATTAGTAACAAGGAGATTAAGGGCAAAGTAGGAATAGCACTGATTGAAAATAAAATGAGAGAAAACTGATTAAGATGGTTTGGCCATGTTAGAAGGCGGCCAACAGAGGCACCTATTAGAACATGTGAAAGTATGGAGATTGCCAGTAGTAGGAGAGGTAGAGAAAGACCCAAGAGAAATTGGAAAGAAACTATTAAACATGACCTGGCCTACCTATATCTATCGGAGGACATGGCCCTAAACAGATATAATTGGCGTCGTCAAATCCATATAGCTGACCCCACCTAGTGAGAAAAGGTTTGGTTTGGTTTGTTTAATTCTTATGACATTTTGGATTACAGGCTTGTGTTCATGGGCTTAATCCATGGACCGTACTCATAAGTTTTATTATTTTATTTTATTTATTTGTTTGTTTGAGGACTGATTACCAAATTGATTATTGAAGATTAATGATATTAACGACTTGCATGCTTTGTTTTCTCTTATTCCTAATCTCTTTCTTCTCCCTTGCTTGATTTATGCTCTTTCATGAGTTTGATTTTTCTTGTTTCGCATCAAAAGGTCCTCATAAACCAATAATCCACATGCATGGAAAAAATTGAGAGCAGACACGAGATTTTGGGCATATCAAGTTTCAACAATCCATCACTGCAAGAACATTTATGAATGTAGAACCTTGGAGAGATAAATAATGTTAAAGTAATTACTAAGTACTAAGGGACCGTTTGGTAACGCTATCATTTTTCTGTTTACATTTATATGTTTAAATTTTCAGTTTTTTGCTTTCTATTGTCGTTTTTTTTTTTTTTTTTTTCTAAAATGAAAACTAAAATTGCATTTGGAAATACAATTTTGTTTACAATTATTAATTTTTTATTTTTATAAAATATTTAATTTTATTAGTTTTTTTAAAAAATTTATTGAATTTAATAAATATATTTTATATTAATTTAATTTAATTATATTATTTATTAAAAGCAATTGAATAAAATATAAATATTATATCATTTAATCCAGTAAATATAAAATATATTAATTATAATTTAATTATATTACTTACTAAAAATAATAGAATAGAATATATTTCATAGTAATTTAAATAATTTACGGTATTTATTAAAAATAATTTAATAAAATATCATTCATAATAAATAAATTAATTATGATATTTATTAAAAATAATTTAATAAAATGTATTTAATATTAGTTAAATTAATTATTAAATTAAATTAAGTTAAATTAATTATTAAATTAAATTAAATTAAATAATTTAATTATAATATTTATTAAAAATAATTTTATAAAATATATTAAATTATTTATTAAATTAAATTAATATATTTTATTTTATTATTTAATAAAAATAATTTACTAATATATATTTCCTATTAATTAAATTAACTAATATAATTTAATTATTTATTAGAAATAAAATAATATATATTACATATTATTTTAATTAATTTAATTTAATTATATTATTTATTAAAAATAATTTTAGTTTAATAAATTATTAGAATAAAATGATTTATTTTAATATGATGTAATAAAAATGGACAAAATATTAGAATTGATAAAATGTTTGCACCAAAAAAAAAAAAAAAAAAAAAAAAACAGAGTGAACATTTTTTTTTTCAAAGTGAAAACATATATATATATATATATTTTACGTTTTTTTGTTTAAGTTTTCATATTTTTGGAAACAAAAAAACATAAATGAATTTAACAAACATGTTTCTGTTGCCAATTTACAAAATTTTAAAAACATTAACAGAAAAACAAAAAATAAAAACGTTATCAAAGGAGGCCTAAGTATACCATTCCAGTTCATTTTTTCAAAGTAAAGAAATGTGGATATGTTAGATGCATCTAAAGGATAAGCCTAGTACGGATGTCATATTATAATTGACGCCATAAGGGAAAGAAGAGGGGAGAAGAAAAATGACCAAGAGAAGGGGAGAAGAAGACAGAGGTATGCAAATCTTTGGGGTATTGAATTCCTTCAGCAATCCATTTCATGACACAATGTAAATTTAGAATGACAAAGAGAAAGATTAGCCTAACCCCTGTGCAAGGATATCAGACATAAATCAAGAAATGATTCAATTTTTTTGTTGATTTTTAAATAAAAAAAATTATATACTTGCCCCATATTAGGAAAACAAAATCCAAACCATAACAAAATTAAAATTTGTAAAATTTTAAGCTTCTTTACAATCCCCTTCAACAAGTGTTCAGCAAAGAATGCTTAAAACGAGAAAATTATCCCGTAAAGATAGGAACAGTTTTTTGTACATCATTAGGAAAAAGTTTCCCTGTAAGCATCCAAACCCACCGAATGTTTTTGCTTTTCTTTCTCACCTTCTAACAAGTGAATAAAATTAAATTATTCGCTGAATCAAAACAATAAAAAAGCAATAGTATTTGAGAATTATCCATAGGAAATTATACCTGAAATGCTTATGCTAACAATAAGGCGGTACTTTAGTAACATGAAGTGATATGACATTCAAATCCTTCAGAAGTACTTCATTAGAGTTCCAAAGATCAAGTAACAGCTTTACAATCCTTTAGTTATTTATTTAACCCAAAACTTAAATGTCAACAGAAGTATTTTAGATTACTGTTTGTCAAAATGTGAGAATGAATGCAATTGCTTGATTCCTTTTGGGTCTTAGCTCATATATTTATATTCACACTATCATGTACAAGCTAGGAAAGTAGAATAATCTAAACATGGAAAGAAAATAAATCAGTCCTAGTCCTAGCTCTAATCCTATTTCTATATTTACAATAATTTTTTTACACTCTCCCTTATGTTTCAGTCTTGTACAAATGTATCGAACCCGAGACCCTCCTAGAGCTTTAGTGCAAATCAGCAAGTTGATCTTCGGATTTAACATGACTGGCCTTGATAGTGTTCTGCAAGATCTTTTCATTGACAAAATGACAATCTATCTCAATATATTCAGTCTTTTTATGAAATACTGGATTAGAAGCAATATGAACAATAGTTTGGTTATCACATAAACGCTCCATAAGTTGTAGGTTAGAACTCCCAATTCTATCATCATATGTTGTATCCAGAGTAACTCGCATGATGTATGAGCCATGGCTTTATATTCTGATTCAATACTTGACCTTGTTATTACCATTTGCTTCTTGCTCTTCAGAGATACTAGATTACCTCCAACAACAATACAATAACGAATAGTAGATCGTCACCCCTTTCTGCATTTGTATACCCCTGTACTGAAGTACATCCATTATTGTGATACAACAAGTCTTTTCCCAATGTTCCCTTCAGGTACCTTAGGATTTAGACAATTGCATCCTAATGATTAGTATGAAGAGATTCCAAAAACTAACTAATTACACTCAAAGGAAACAAAATATCTAGTCCTGTCACGGTTAAGTAGTTTAGTTTTCCAACCAACCTTTTGAACTAATTAGAATTCTCCAATAAGTCACCTTTTCTGCCACTAGCTTCGCATTGGGATCCTTTGGAGTCTCTATAGGTTTAGAGCAAAGCATACATATTTCATATAATAAGACTTGGTTTAGGAAGTAAAAAAGCTAACTTTTTAGTAGTTAGCTTTTTAGCGTTTTGTTAATTTGACATTTTTGGCCTTAAGGGTTCAAAAGAAGATTAAAATGTACGAGGACAAATTTAGTCATTTTAGAAAAAACCAAATAGCTAGTAGCTGTTAGCTTAGCTACCAGCTACTTCTTGCGAAACGAAGCCTAAGTATAGAACATATTTCCTTTGGAAAGAACAACACCTTTTCATGATCGAGCTATCTCAATGCCCAAAAAATATTTCAGCAGTCCCAAATCTTTATTGCTAAATTTACTTTGAAAGAATAACTTCAAATCAATGATACCTTGGATATCATCACTTGATATAATAATGTCATTGACATATACTAAAAGCCATATTCTTCCATGAGTTGAATGTCAATAGTAGACAAAATGATCAAGATCACACTGAGTCAATCCAAATTCTATAGCCATAGTACAAAACCTACCAAGCTATGCACGAGGGAACTGTTTGAGGCCAAATAAAGATTTTTGAAATTTACAAGCTAACTTTGACTCCCCCTGAGCAACAAACCCTGGACGTTGCTTCATATAGACTTCTTTGAGGTCACCATGCAAGATGGCACAACGAACCAATGAACTTTTCACCATAAGGGACAAAATCTTAGTGAAATCCAAGCCATAGATCTGCATATACCCCTTTAGCAACCAAGCCGACTTTCAATATGTCAAGAACCATCGGGATGGACCTTCACTGCATGTACCCATCTATAGCCAACCACAGACTTTCCGGAGGAGAGAGATACTAGGTCACATGTATCATTTGCTCTCAAATTAGATATCTCGTCTTCCATGGCAATATGCCAATCAAAAATGATAAATGGCTTCATGCACAAATTTAAGAATAGATATAGAAGATAAAGAGGAACAGGGGCATGATAAGGCATGATAGGGGAAAAGTTGGAAATTGGATGAACAGTACACGTGCGTTTACCATTTAGAGAGCAATGAGCAAAGCTAAGTCATCAACAGGTTTTGTAGACGCAGGAGAAGATACAGGAGTGACAAAAGCTTCTGGAGGTGTAACTATCTATTGCTGTGTGTAAACCTACAAATCAAGATAAGAAAGACTGCTGGAAGGATATTGGGAAAGTGGCTGGGAAGGTAGACTTGTATTGGTAGGAAGAAACAGTAAAGAGAGACCCTCATCAAGAGAAGACAAAGATTGAGAATGAGAGAAGAACAAGGTGGATTTGAAAAATGTAACATCAGCATAAACAAAGTATCAATTAAGGGATGGAATGTAACACCAATATCTTTATTGTAAATTAGAATATCCCAGAAAGACACACTTGTTAGAATGAGGATCAGGTTTATCAACCCAATTAAAAAGAAAGAGAATGGGAGAAATTGAAGTGCATTGTTCCTTCTCCTGTAATTATATTTATAACAAGAGTTTACAATCAATAAGGAAAGACAATATCGCTGTATTAGAACAACAGTCAACTCTAAGTAGGGAAACTAGAAAACGAAAGATCGCTCATATATTCTAACAAACCCCATGGTGAAGCTAATGAACAGATGCAATACATCCGAATATACGAGGAGAAATAACAAACAAGATGGAATGAGGGGACATGTTAAGTACACTCGAAGAATGCATCCTATTAATCAAGTGACAAGCATTGAATATTACATCACCCCATTAGATTTTAGGGACATGCATTTGAAACAATAAACATTGGGCAGTTTCAATAATATGAAAATGCTCTCTTAGCAACCCCATTTTGTTATGAAGAGCGAGGACAAGATGATTGCTGAGTCATACCAAGGGACGAAATGAAATCAATTAAAGGTTTTAAAAAATATCCTTGGCATCATCACCATGAAGAATTTTCATAGGTTTGCCAAACTGAGTTTGCATTCCAATACAAAAGGATTTCAATAGAGAATAATTCAGAATGATGTTTCATTAAATACAAACAACTAATTCTGTAAAAATCATCCACAAAAGTCACAAAGTACCTGACAGAAATATCTGAATTCTTATATATTTGCAAAAGAACTTACATGGCTATTTATACATGAAGTTAGAAGCTATTCTAAGGAAAAATAATAAAAATCCCTATAAATTAGGAGCTGATTGATTGTAACAAAATCAGCCTAATTATCAGCCTAATCAAATCAACCCAATCAAATTAATTACAATTGATTCTAATTGACAAAAATATATAATTTCTGACACTCCCCCTCAAGCTGGTGAATGGATATCCTCCATGCCAAGCTTGACCATTAAGTTATGAAAGATACCACTGGGCAACCCTTTTGTAAGCACATCTGCTAATTGATCTCCTGTAGGGACAAATGAAGTACAAATTAATCAGCTATCCAATTTTTCTTTGATGAAGTGCCGATCAACCTCAACATGTTTTGTACGATCATGTTGTACCAGATTGTGAGCAATATTAATAACGGACTTGTTATCGCAGTAAAGGTTCATTGGGCCATCCCATTTGATCTTCATGTCTTCCAAGATTATCTTTAGCCATAATAATTCACATATCCCTAGTGCCATTGCTCTGAACTCTGCTTCTGCACTAGATCTTACAACTACATTTTGCTTTTTGCTTCTCCAAGTGACGAGATTTCCTCCTAGGATAGTACAATAACCTGAGGTTGCTCTCCTGTCAACTAAAGATCCCGCATAGTCTGTATCTGTATAAGCTTCAAGACTCAATCCTTCTCCCTTTTTAAATAGAATCCCTTTCCCTGGCGTACCCTTCAAGTATTGCAGAATTCTATGTACTGCCCTGAGATGTGATTCTTTGGGATTGTGCATAAACTGACTCACAACACCTACAGCATAGGCTATATCAGGTCTAGTATGGGATAAATAGATCAATTTTCCCACAAGTCTTTGATAAGATCCTTTATCAACAACAGTATCTTCTGGAGCCTCACAAGTCTATGGTTTGACTCCATGGGTGTCTCTGCTGGTTTACAACCCAATTTACCAACATCGGCTAATAGATCCAAGACATACTTTTGCTGTGATATGAAGATCCCTTATCGTGAGTGAGCTACTTCAATGCCAAGAAAATATTTTAGCTTGCCCAAGTCCTTGATCTCAAACCCCTTCACCAATTGCCTCTTCAACAATGCTATTCCTCCCAGGTCATCTCTTGTAATAATGATGTCATTTACATAAACTAGTAGTATGGACACTCCCCCTGAGACTGAATGCTTCACAAACAAAGTATGATTACCTTGGCTTTGCCTATATCCCATACCATTCATGGCTTTGGTAAATCTCCCAAACCATGCTCCTGGAGATTATTTTAACCCATACAATGCCTTTTTTAATTTACACACTGTACCTCTTGTAGCATGTGAGTCAGATCCTGATGGAATCTCCATATAGACCTCTTCCTCTAGATCTCCATGTAAGAATGCATTCTTGACATCAAACTATTGTAATGTCCAACCAAGGTTAGCTGCCACAGATAATAAAACTCTGACTGTATTCATGTTAGCAACCGGGGCAAAAGTCTCCATGTAATCTATGCCATAGGTTTGAGCGTATCCTTTAGCAACTAGTCGAGCTTTATATCTCTCCAAAGTGCCATTTGAATTATACTTGGTTGTGAACAGCCATCTGCACCCGATTGGTTTCTTTCCCTTTAGTAACTCTACAAGGTCCCAAGTTTTGTTTTTCTCTAGTGCTTCCATCTCAATTTTCATAGCACTTACCCAATTCCCATTTTTTAATGCCTCGGAAAAAGTTTTGGGAATAGGAATGATATGTAAGTTGGTGACAAAGGTCCTGTGGCTAGATGACAAGTTTTCATATGAAAGGAAAGAATACAAAGGATGTTTGGTGCAACTTCTAGTACCCTTTCGCGAGGCAATAGGAAGATCATAATCATGAGTATCAAAAGTATTATCAGTAGAAGAAGTGGTTACCTCAATGCTTTCAGGAGTAGAAGTGGATGATTGGACAAGCTCTGACGGAGCAGTTGATGCTACTCTCCGGGAATAAACTTGCAATGGACGAGTAGAGTCTTGAGTTTGCTTTTGCTGGAAATTTAGCTCAGGTTGAATGATGGATTGGGAGGTGGGCTTCGGTTGTATGTTGGGCTGTAAGGTAGGTTCAAGTTCAGTGTTCTGCTGCAATGTTGGCTTGGAAGATTTAGTGACATTTGCTGGTAACTCTGGAAATTCAAGAAGATTTATTTCCTTACTGCTGAGAAAGGAATCCTCCCCCTAGCTATGAAAGTAGGACTTTTGCTCAACAAATGTAACATCAGCAGACACATAGTATTTCTTTGTAGGTGGATGATAACACTTGTAACCTTTTTGAGTAGAAGAATAGCCAATAAATACACATCTAAGAGCTCGAGGATCAAGTTTGGTCCGATTTTGAGAATGAATATGAACAAACGCAACACATCCAAATATTTTTGGGACAAGATTATTAGATGCATTGAAATGTGGAAAACGTTGTGTGAGGACCTGCATTGGACTATTAGAATCAAGAACTCGAGTAGGAAGCCTATTAATGATATGGACAGCAGTTAAAAGAGCTTCCCCCCAATATTGTTTAGGAACACCTTTTTGAAATAGAAGGGCTCGTGTACTAGCAGGAAGATGACTATTTTTCCGTTCAGCTACTCCGTTTTGTTGAGGAGTATTAATGCAAGAAGACTCATGTATTATGCCTTGGGTTTGAAAAAAAGTCGATAGAGATTGATTGGAAAAATCCCTTGCATTATCAGAACGGAATCGCCGTATATTCATCCCAAATTGAGTTTTGATCATATGATCAAAGATGGGAAATATTGAGCTCACATCAGATTTGTGTTTTAACAAATAAATCCAGGTCACACGAGTGCAATCATCAATAAATGAAACAAACCATCTAGCTCCAGAAATATTAGAAACAGTGGAAGGACCCCAAATATCACTGTGAATAACAGCAAAAGGAACAGATGTTCTGTTATTACTAATTGGGAAAGAAGCACGCTTATGTTTAGCTAGCTCACAAACTTCACAATGAAAAGTCTCAATGGCAAGTCCCTTAAACAAGGAGGGAAACATTCTTTTGATAACATTAAATGATGGATGACAAAGACTGAAATGATGAAGCCAAATCCTATCTTTATTGGATTGAAATGAACTGGAATGAAAGGAAAGCGGTGACAAACTCTGAACTCTACTTTGTCCATTATGTGCTTTAAGATAATATAAGCCAGCTTTCCCCTTAGCATGTCCAATCATCCTCTTCGCATCCTGTTCCTGAAAAATACAGTGATCAGGGTAAAAAATTGCATTACAATGAGAATCACTTGTGAGCTTCTAGATGGAAATAAGATTGGAGCAAAGTTTTGGGACATGAAGAACATTTTTAAGTGTAAGGAAATCAGTTAGACACACATCTCCTTGGCCAGCAACAGTGGTAACTAACCCATCTGCTATGGTGATTTTCTTATTGCTAGGGCAGGGACTATATGTGATGAATTTATGTGAGAAATGGGTCATATGGTCAGTAGCTCCTGAATCAATAATCCAAGAATCTGATGAAACTTTTTCCGATGCATTAAAAACTGATGAAGATTGAGAAAGAATAGTTGAAGATTGAGAGGAAGTACCTGGGAACACCAAAGAACAAGTACCTTGTGTGGGGTTCTTCTCCAATGTCTCCAACAGATTCCTTATCTTTTCAATCTCCTCTTTGTTGAAATCAGCAACAGTTGAGCTTTCCTCATTATTGGTTATTATATGAGCCTGTCCTTGCCACTTTTTCATGATTTGAGGCTTGCCATGAAGCTTCCAACATTTTTACCTGGTATGATGAGGCTTCTTGTAGTGGGTACACAATAAGGAATCACTATTAGATTGTTTTGGCTGATAAGTTTTCTTATTGACTTTGTCGGGATGCTGCATAACACTTTTGGATACAAGTGCAGAGCTTTCAACTAACTTGGCTTCAAGCATGACACCCCTTCTTCCTTCCTCAGCCAGCACGATGGCAATTGCCTCATTTAAAGATGGCAATTCTTCTCTTCCAAGAATTTGCACTCTTACAGCATCAAACTCAGCATGTAGTCCTGCAAGAAATTCATAGATTCGATCCTTCTCAATCAACTTCTTTAGAATAACTGTATCGTCGTTGCACTTCATCTGAATGCACTGATAATGGTCCATCTCCTGCCACAGACCTTTCAATAAATTAGAGTACTCCGTAACTGACCGATTTCCCTGTTTAGTGTTGGAAATTTTAGTCTTGCTTTCATAGATTTGTGCAGCATCCCGTACTTTGGAGTAGGTTTATTGGACAGCTTCCCATATTTCTTTGGTTGAGCCGAGGAACATGCAAGTATCACTAATCTCTGGAGACAGAGAATTCCATAACCAGGACATTACCATCGAGTCTTATTCATCCCAAGCATCGAATTTAGGATCTCCTGGTTTAGGACCAGTACCAAGCAAATGGCTCAACTTGCCTCGTCCCTTGAGAAACGTACGAACCAGTTGAGACCATTTCAAATAATTTTTTCCATCTAACCTGTACACTGCTGGAGTATTCT
Organism: Vitellaria paradoxa; assembly: GCA_019916065.1. Lineage (NCBI taxonomy): Eukaryota > Viridiplantae > Streptophyta > Magnoliopsida > Ericales > Sapotaceae > Vitellaria > Vitellaria paradoxa. The sequence goes on along the minus strand of CM034233.1, from coordinate 36,321,926 downwards.
GTAATTCACCAGCTGCCATATTTTTCAATTCACCCATTGGAGTAGAATTGCTGGTTACCTCAGACATTATTTAGAGTAGAGAAACAATGAAAGGAACAGAAAAATACAGCAACAGAGAAGAAAAAATATTGTGTACAGATCAAGGAAAAATGAGTTCACCACTGTTAAGGCCCATTCAACCCAAAAGAAATTCTGGGCTAGTGTCTATGAAGGCTGGCGATCAGATCTGGGTTGACGACTGCCGGAGATTGAGAGTCGCGCGCTCTCACGCGCCGACGCGTGGGAGTCGCAGCAGCTTTTCACGATAGCACGTGAAGGCGCGTGGGGCTTTCAGTGAAGTTCCGATCAACGTCGGGATGATCACCGGCGACTTCTGAGGCAGATCCAGGAATGTCTTGAACAAATCGGATGACCGAAAGGTACTCCAATGGCAATGAAGGCCACCGAAAGATGTTCCAATGGCAATGAAGGCCACGGACTGAAAAAATGAGGCAAGCAGAATTGAAAGAAGAGCCTAAAGCTCTGATACCATGACAGAAATGTTTGAATTCTTATATATTTGCAAAAGAACTTACATGGCTATTTATACATGAAATTAGAAGCTATTCTAAGGAGAAACAATAAAAATCCCTATAAATTAGGAGCTGATTGATTGTAACAAAATCAACCTAATTATCAGCCTAATCAAATCAACCCAATCAAATTAATTACAAAAATATATAATTTCTAATAGTACCGACACCCTAATTTAGAAATTACATGACTTGGTCTCCAAATATCTGAATAAACCAACTAACATGACTCACAACCTAAAAATTTCAAATGATACAAACTAGGAATTATTATCTTTAACCGAGCAAGAGAGAGATGGCCAAGGTGGCAGAGGATATCAAGAGGAAAAGTAATGGCTAAATATGCTGTGGAGGTTAGGGCAGATGGCATGTCCAAGTAGTCGATTCCTTTAGCTTCATGACCTCCACCAATCTTCTCCTTTGTCTTCATATCCTAAATGATAACATAATCAGAGGAAAAGATTACTGAACAGTTTAATTACGGAGCAAGTTTGCTTATAGATAGAAGATTAAAAGAAAATGATAGTACATATAAGACCGAAGATAAAAGTAAAGCAGGAAAAGGATGAATTGTACCAATTCCCCCAACTGGATTACTTGATCCATTAGTTGTAGGAGAGATACAAGACATTTTGAAGATCAGTAAACAAATAAGATGTTCCAAACATATGGTTTGAAGCACCAGAATCAAGAATCTAGGATGCAGGAGGGCGTGTGGAAAGGAAAGTAACAGGATCACCTCTTTGCGTACGAGAGCTAGTGGAAAGAGATGCTTGATGAGCTGTCTGATATTTGAGGAACTTAAGAATACTCCTCACCAGAAACAGTCAACTGTGGACGAACTAACCTCATTGCAAATAGGTCCATCAATAGTCTTTGAGGTTACCACTTTGTACCATATGGGCTGGCTTACCATGCAGTTTCCAACACCTTTTGCAGAGATGTCCAATCCTCCCATAATAAGTGCACTTGGGATGAGGTCCCTTGCCTTTATTGTTGCAATTGCCACTACGATTACTGCAAGGACAATGTCCATTAAAAGGATTATAAGCAATTGATTGGCTGCCAAGTGGACTTGAATTCAATTAAAAGTAGAATATTAGGAAACAACCATTAAAATTCGAGAGTATGTCTCAGAAAAAGATAGAAGAGAGACTCCTCCAAGTATTTGTGCTCGCACTTGTTCAAATTTTAGATCAAGTCGTGCAAGGAACTTGAGGACAACCATCTGTTTGCATTGTTTTGTATCTCATTAATATTAGCAGACAATGGTTGAAGAGAGCTGAGTTCTTCACACATCTTCTTTAGAGACGCAAACTATTGAGTGATGCTTTTGCTAGATTGTTGAAGTTTGAAGAAGTCGCTAGATACATTATGAAGTCGACTAAGATCACTGCAATACAATAGTTGAATATAATCCCACTCCTTGCAGGCATCTAGATGAGTGCATAGGTCTGCAATTTCAACCACCATAGAGTCCCATAACAAGTTGACAACATTAGCATCATCTTGAATCCAAAATTCAAAGGAGGATTCAGAAGATGCTGGTGCAGAGTTAATGCGATGTTTTTGTTTGCCAAGTTTAGTCAAAGCAATTTTGACTGCCTTGAACCATGGAGGTAATTATTTCCATTCAACTTTAGGGCAATGAAACGATTAGGCCAATTGGTGGAACTAGTTGACTTTGATGCCATCGGAACAACACTAGTAACAATGCTTGATTCAAAATTCAAAAGTGAAGGAAGGATTTAGGGTTTTCAATGGCTAGAGAGGGCTATGTCAGTTAGGGCTTAGTCGATGACTTCAATTGACTACAAAAAGTCCATGATGGAGAGTTGTCGACCATGACAACTAAGGAAATTCAATTTTGGTGAAATCGATGTGACCAACAATGGTCACCAAGACCAATGGCCATGGCCAATGATGATTGGTGCTAATGAGATCAATGTTAATTGATGATGGTCGTTGATGGCATATTGATGAGGTTTGAAGCTTGAAATCACCGTGGTTGATTGATGATAGCAATCAATGATGGCTAGTGCGAGCAAGGAGGCTGATGCGATCGACGATGGCGATTGACGAGGATCAATGAGGCTGATGTGATCGACGATGACGACCGTCAACAACAACTCCAACAATGGCGAGATGACATCTGAGTCTTGATATAGACACAAGAACCAAATATATATACAAAACAGAGAATTAGGATCTCTGCTTTGATACCATGTCAAATATGAGAATGAATGAAATTGCTTAATTCATTTTGGTCTCAGCTCATATACTTATATTCATACTATCATGTACAAGTTAGGAAAATAAATTAACCTGAACTAGGAAAGAGAATAACACTGTCCTACCCTAATTCTATTTTATATTTACAATATTTTCTAACACTGTCAATAGAAGCTGTCCCCACCTCCTCTCCTAGATGAACAAATAGAAGAGATACACACACCTCAAAAGAAGAAGGCGGAGAAAAGCACAGAAAGAGTGCAGGACAAGTCTTATGAATGAAAATCAGATTTAATATGTAGGCATAGTTTACAAAATCATGCATAAGATCAGATGATGCTTGAAGAATAACTATTTGATAAACGGGGAAAAAAGATATAAAGTTAGGAAGGTGCACCTCATGATGTATTTGAGATATAAGAGGCCCTTCTTTGAGGTCAAGGTTTGGGATCAAATATTTAATTGCATCTGCCCGCTGAAGACTCTCTAAACAATGGGGGTCCGTTGACAGATGATTAATACACTTCAGCAACTGTATATGACAAAGATCACACCAAGATAAGAATGCAGCCATAATTAAACAAAGCTAAAAATTAATGCTACCAATTTTCTAATATACCTTTAAAAGAATAGGTGGCTCTATCCTGTTGAACATCTGAAAAAGACGACTAAGCAAACTTAGGATACACATGTAGGATTTCACAGTTGTGTCCGCTGCAGCAAACTCGAGTAGGAGGTCTGCAACCTTTTCTAAATATTCCTTGGCAACATCAGCATTAAATGTTGATACCATGTGGGAGAGTAAACCAGATGATGTTGTACTCCCTGGTCTAGCATTTAGAACCCCAGAACCAGAAAGTACACCAGATGCCGTCTGAGATGCAAGTCCGGATGTAGAAGCAGCTCCTTCGCTAGATGCCGCTGGTCCAGCCTTCTTATTTACTGTTTTCTGGGAAAATCTCGGCATCGTGTCAAGGTTTGCATTGTCTCTTCCACGTCCAGAGACCTCTGTGCAAGCATCAATAAAAGACATATCCTTTAGCAGAGAAATATTCAACAAGTTCCAAACAAAAATAAATAAGCCGAGAGCAAACAAAGTCAATATAGAATAAGGGATGCCACAAAACAGAAATAAATAACAGTATCTCTCTGCAAGCATGAATAAAAGACATACCCTTTAGCAGAGAAATATTTAACTCGTTCCAAACAAAAATAATAAGCCAAGAGCAAACAAAGTCAATATAGAATAAGAGATGCAACAAAACAGAAATAAAAAACAATAAAAACCAATGCTAATCAAGGATGTCTGCTACAAATTGTAGGTCAGTCATCAGCTAATAACCCAAAATAGAGTAATGCTATACAAGAAGAATTTTTCACAAGAATGATGTGGTTACATTGTGTGCCAATCACTTTAAAAACAATAACCCACTAAAGTCAACTTTTATTATAAAGAATGACATTTCACATCTTTAGTACAAAAAAGAGCATTTCACATCTTTTGGTACTAACTGCTAGGTAAACAATAGTCGGATATCATTTTTCATCCAAATATTATGTTTAATTGGGCATGTAGTTGTTCTTTTTCCCACTCGCCCCCTGGGGGGATGATGTTAATCAGTAAAAAGAAAGCAGAGAATAAGGTTGATGAATATGATTATTTACCAGCAAACTCCGCCATTAAGAAATCTAGTCCATTTGCTTTCTTGTCGTTGGAAGCATGCAAAAGAGGAAGTATACTTTCATGCCTTTCCAATCCAGAGAGATGGCAAACATACTCAAGCTGACCAGAGAAATGACGTGAAGGGGGTTCCTTATCCAACAAGCTAAGAAGAGGCCGAATGTTCTCCTGCTGAGTTGCTACGGTAGTAGGAAATCCATTTGATGCACCTTCTGTCAATTTTGGAGCTCTGTCTGTGGAAGTTCTATTAGTTGAATTAGTGACTCGCTGCTGTCTAAAATCAACTTCCACTCGAGAAGGATCAATCCTCCATCGTTCTAAATTTTCTCTCTCTTTAGAAGAAGTTGTTAAAGGATCCTTCATTGTTAGATTAGCAACTTTGTCCAGAGACGTTGGATCTGGCAGTCTTGAAGAAGCTGAAGCTTCCACTGGGGCATTGCCTGAATGAAGTCTAACATGGTCTATGGGGAAGAATCGGGAATCTGGTGAAAGTGAAACAGAAGAACGTGAAGGTTCTTGTGTTCCAGTCAACAAGGGGTGATCTATTGTTCCATGCTTAATCTTGAGGGGATCAGGCAGATCAATTCCATGGACTGTTGTTTCACTCTTAGCAAATGAAGGATTGCTAGGGTCCAATGGACCAGAACGTGGTCGCTGAGCCAATCCATCTACTGGAATCCCACTTCCACCAGACATTGAGGCCAGTCGAGTTGCCTCATTTAAGCTGTATAGAGTATTGATAAGCCTTGGCAAAATCCCATTCTTTGCAGCTATGCGACAAAAATCATTTCTAGGAGTTGATCGCTGAAGCTTAAAGACCTGCCACATGCCATCAATGGCTAGATGAACCATTTCCCTGGACATAGAGAAACTAATTAATACATCCCGTAAGAGAGAGCTCAAGTCTCTAGTAAAAGATAGATTGGTACGAGGAACTATGTAATTCTTGAAGCATTGGCATTTAAAAAGTCCAATTATCTTGAAATTGAAAATGTATTGTCAACAAATGTTTATGTCAAATTTGGATATAGAATCAAACAACGTAAATTATTCCAACTAGCTTCCAAAAATTCAAGAAAAAATTCTTGCATTCTGCACATTCTTTTCATGAGTTTGATTTGACAGCACTTAAATTCATAAAAAAATTCTTGAAATTGTAGACTTAAAAACCAAAATATGCATTTCAAACTTATATGACATTGACCTTTTAAGTGGAAGCATGTGTTAGCCAGTTGGACATTCATGATCTTAGACTCTTATTTATGATTAATAAGATGTAGCCCTTGCTTTCTGGAAATGGAGTGATGCTGAATTGTTTGTACTTTGAGAGTTTCCTTACATGAATGATAAGATATTATCATTATAAGCCACATTATCTAGCACTTCTAATACTTTATTATGTACTTTCCAATCCTTTTGAGTTGTATATATACTCATAGGAAAAAATACCAATTCATGCGACTTAACCTCCTTACCTAGTCCACTCCATTGTTTTCAAATGCCTCATAAGCTTTTGATCAGCTACAGATGTAAGGAGGCCATCAAAGCCTCCAGTAAGTTAGATTCAATCCCTCTGGTATGTGTTAAGGTCAGCCTTCACATCCATGTATTTTGTTAATGCAAACAAGAAACCAAATTTAGATAATTTTCACTACATATTTGACAAGTTTTTTTTATCTAGATTGACCTAAACCACAATTAAACTCTACATCAACATAATTGTTTCAAATGAGAAGGGCTAAATAAAGTGGACAAGGCACCCCACCTAAATAAAGTTCCTAGTATCAAGTCATCCCAAGCCTCATCCACTAAAGAATAACATTAATCAAAAAAATTAAAAAAAAAAAAAAAAAAGGTTGCTTCACTTGTAGCCCATGGAACTACAAACCTGTACTTCGCGTAATCTGCCTCTAGAAAGCCCACCAAAATAGGTATTCCACGACAAGCAATAAACATTTGTAACGTCAAAGAACTGCAAAAAAAGTTTCCGAAGTAAACCTACAATCCTAAACTCTGAAAAAGGACAATAAGATGAACCAGAAATTAACTTATACCTGGACTGACAAAGCTGCTGCAAGAAATAAGCTGCTTCCATGCGAACTTCACGGGGACTATCAATGTTAGCAAAGCTCATGACAAGAGGGATCTGTCATGTAACTTAGCATAAATCAACTGCAAAATAATACTCCAGTGCCAATCTCAATAAATTTGACATTGCTATATATTGATTCCCAATTAGCATGTTCTTTTAGATTCTTGGAAGGATTAAGGAAAAAACTCAATATAATAAAGGAATTGTAGTGATCAACTTTTATCTGGTAAGCCTCCTTATGGCATGCATGCTACCAAGAGTTTGTGCTGTAGTTATGGTGTTATTCACATGATTATAATCCAACATAAGAAAATAAAACCTGAATATATCCAAGTACTTACAAGGCCAACAAGACATGCATTTTCCTGAAAATCAGTGTTGTCTTTGATTATTTGATTTAGAACCTGAAGCACCGAACATATAACCTGCAACTGAAGAAAACTTTCAACTAACAAGTTAACAATAATGTTGAAAAAATTAGATATTCCAGAATGCCTTGCAAGAGATGACATACACGAGTTCGTGGACCCTCCAGTAATTCCATTAAAGGGAGCAAACCATACTGCGTAACAAAAACAATTTTCTGCTCTGGACGCTGATGAAAGAAAACGATCAATTTCTGACAGGCAGAAACAATCACATCTTCTGATTCATCTGGTCTTAATGACCCAGCCAATTTGCTAAACTCAACAGCCTGACATAGAGTACAAGAGGAGTTTTCAATTAACAATAGCCAAAAGCAGGAAGAAAATAGATACTCATTAACTCTGCTTCAAAAATTCAAACAGAATAATGGCAATAAGATAAACAATTTAAGACAAGGTATGTGTAATCTTGCAAACTAAGAGATATGCCATTAAACTATAAACAGATGTTAAACAAAATGCACACTATAAAATTGTATGGAATCAGAGAAAAAAAGCACTTCCACACCCCCAAGCACCATGAAAACTTAGGTAATATATGGTCAAGGAAAACATGGCTAAAAACTAAAAAATCAATTTTTTGTGAAAAAAAAAGTCATATAAGACAAATATATACATATATATATATATATATATTAAATTGGAAAACGTGGAGCTAATGGTTTTCAAACCAAGCCTCAACCTACCACAAGTGGGTTAAACCCAAACTGCCCTCTTGTCATCACAGGGGTGAGGAGGGACTACATCCAAACCCACCAAGGAGTCTAAGTCCAAGTCCACCAAGGAGTACTTTTCATCCTACTTAATTTAGGATTCCTATTCAATTTAATTTTTTTTTTCAGATTTAGTTAGGATTCCTATTCAATTTAGATTTCTTTTCAGATTTAGTTTAGGATTCTCTTATTTGTTTCCTACTTAATTTAGGATTAGCTTATTATTTTCCTACTTAAATTAGGACTACTTTGTTAGCTTATATAAGGAAGGTCGAGGAACGGTTTTTTTTTTTTTTTTTAGTTTTTATCACTTCATAAATCAAAATTTCTCTGTGAAGATCTTATTTTTTCAGATTTCGTATTCTAATTTTTTTTTTTTTTTTTTTTTTTTGTGTTAAATCAAACATCCTTTCGTCTATGTGAATGATATCACAGCCCATTCGTCACTTTTTCTGCGTTAGGTGGTATCAAAGCTCTGTCTTGAGATGACTGGGCAAGAAGAAAATCAAGAAGAATGACGTGACCGTATGGAGCAGCACATTGAAACCCTAGCACGAAACGTGGAAAACATGATTGAAGTATTAAGGGGGTTAAAAATCAACGTCCTAGCACCTCTTGCACCAAAAGCAGCCCCTTATCCACAACGAGCAGCCCCTATTATCCCTAGGTATGCACAAAACAAAGGAGATGAAAGTGTCGTATAGCCCTTTCATGAATTTGACGAAGAGTATGAAGAGGACTATGATCAAGAGTTGCAGCTAAGAGGTAGACGTGTAATCCCACTCCTTGATTCTTACAAAATTAAAGATGATCTTCCAAATTTCAGCAAGGTTATGGACATAAAACAATTTCTTGATTGGTTGAATGAAGTAGAACAATTATTTGACATCATGCAAGTAGAACCCAAATGAAAAGTAGATTTTGTGGCTTATAAATTGAAGGGCGGAGCTGGCGCATGGTGGTAGCGATAACAAGAACAAAGTTGCATGATAGGACAACCTATTGTTAGGAGATGGGAACAAATGAAAGCACTTCTAAAAGGGTGATTCTTGCCTCATGATTACGAGCAAACCTTATTCCAACAATTTCAGAATTGCTATCAAGGTAATCGCTCAGTTGCTCTTTATACTAAAGAAATTTTACATTTGCAACCTCGATGCAACTTGATTAAAACTAAGGACCAACAAGTAGCTTGTTATGTGAATGGGTTGAATTATAACATTCAAGACTATTTTGCCATGCAAAGCATCTGGCCTATTAATTAGCACAAAATTTGGCTTTAAAGGCAGAACGGGTGATGAAGAATGGGCGGTTTCCAAAGGGGAACATGAGTAAGTGACTTGACATAAACAACAAGGAACCAGCTCCTAAAATTAATTGTTCCACCTTGAGAACAAAGGGATGAGAAATTGAGCCAAAGAAGACCGAACAAAGGGAAAAGAAGAGGCTAAGCCAAGCAAGGGAAATCGGCGTTTCAAGTGCATTGAGTTAGGGCATCGATCTAGTGATTATTTGAGATGAAGGTTTGCTAATGTCACTCAACAAGAGGAAGAATGGAACCTTGAAGAAGCAGAGATCGAAGAAGAAGGTGATTATGAGATAGCAAAAGAAGAAGGGGAGGAGATAGTGTGCATGGTGAAGAGGCTGCTATGCATGTCCACACAACTAGACGAGTCACAACGCAAGCGGATCTTTGAGTGTAAGTGTTCTGTTAATGCTAGAGTCTGTAAGCTTGTAATTGACAGTTGCAGCTGTGAAAATTTAGTGTCCAAGAGCCTAGTTGAGCATCTCAAGCTCAAAACAGAACAACACCTAGCCCCATACAATATTGGCTGGATAAACAAAGGACCAAGCATGAGGATTACAGAATAAAGCAAGCTGCCCCTATCACTGGGCAAGACTTACAAAACTAAAGTTCTCTGTGATGTGGTGGAGATGGATGCATGCCACGTTCTTCTAGGGTGTCCTCGGCAATTCGATGTGAATGCAACACATAAGGGTCAATAATACCTATAGCTTTAAATGAAATAAAAAACGAATTGTGGTAGTTCCAACCAAAATTGAGGGCAGCATTCCCAAAAAGAAGGAGAAGGCCTTGGTAACTGTATCTTTAGACGAGGCTGAATTTGCTAGGGTTATGAAAGAGTCTAAAGCAGCTGTGGTTTTAGTGGTGAAGGGCCAAGTGCAAGAAGAGCAAGCTATACCATTGGAGGTCCGTGGGATATTAGACGAATTTGAAGATATATTGGTTGAACCAATGGAATTAGCACCTTTGTGAGGATTACAGCACTGCATTGACCTTGTTCCAGGCGCAAACTTGCCAAATCTACCCCATTATCAAATGAGTCCCAAGGAGAATGATATTTTGAGAGATCAAGTAAAGGAGTGGCTAAAGAAAAGGCACATTCAACAGAGCATCAGCCCTTGCGCAGTTCCTGCCTTATTAACTCCAAAGAAGGATGGAAATTGAAGAATGTGTGTAGATAGCTGAGCAATCAACAGAATCACTGCAAGGTATAAATTCCTTATTCTTAGACTTGATGATATGCTAGATCAGTTGCATGGTGCCAAATTCTTTTCTATGATTGATTTGAAAAGTGGGTATCATCAAATCTGCGTCCACATTGGGGACGAGTGGAAGACAGCTTTCAAAACGAAGGACAAGCTATATGAGTGGCTAGTCATGCCATTTGGATTGTCAAACGCTCCAAGTACACTCATGAGGGTTATGAATCAGGTGCTGAAACCATTTTTATCCAGCTTTATAATTGTCTATTTTGATAATATTTTGTTTTATAGTAATCGTAAAGAAAAACGCCTATCTCATATTAGACAAGTTCTATTAGTTTTAAAAGAGAACAAACTGTTTGTAAACTTAAAAAAGTGTGTTTTCTTAACAAATAGATTAGTGTTTTTAGGCTTTGTTATTAACAATGAAGGAGTGCAGATGATGAAAAGGGGAAAGCAATCCAAGATTAGCCTACGCCTAAGACAATAAATGAAGTGAGGAGTTTCCATGCGCTAGATACCTTCTATAGAAGATTCATCTGCAATTTTAGTAGTATTGTGGCACTCATTACCGATTGCATGAAAAAAGGGCAAATTTCAATGGGGAGAGGCCGCAGAAAGAAGTTTTGAGGTGATCAAAGAAATTTATCTACTGCCACTATTCTATTTTTGCTAGATTTCACCAAACCTTTTGAGCTAAAACATGATGCTAGTGGGGTTGGCATTAGGGGGTTCTTTCACAAGAGAGGCAACCCATCGCTCTCTTAAGCAAGAAATTGAGCGAAGCAAGACAGAAGTGGTCTACATATCAACAAGAACTCTATGCTATGTTTCGTTGCTCGAAAACAAGGGAGGCTTATTTACTCCCTAAAGAGTTTATTATCTATTCAGACCATCAAGCACTACAACACTTTAGGAGGCAAAAAGATGTTAACCGTATGCTTGCAGCGTGGGCATCCCATCTTGAACGATTTAATTATGTTATTATGCATAAATCTGGTGTGATTAATAGGGTGGCAGATGCATTGAGTAAACGTGCTATATTGCTAGTGACAGTTGCTCTTGAGATTCTAGGTTTTGATTAACTCAAAGAGTTGTATAAGTCAAATGAAGATTTTGGGCAGATTTGGACCAAGTATTTACTCCATCAGCCTATGGGTGAGTTCTTAGTCCATGATGAGTATCTATTCAAGGGAAGCAGATTATGTATTCCAAGGAGTTCTCTATGTGACAAGTTGATTGGACAGCTGCATTCTAGTGATTTGAGTGGCCATATGGGTAGGGACAAAACCATTGTTGGTTTGGAGGAACGTTACTATTGGTCGCAATTAAAGAGAGATGCCGGAAAATTTGTGCAACGGTGTCCCATTTATCAAATCAACAAGGGGCAACAGCAAAACACAGGTGTATATATGCCACTCTCTATTCCTAATGCACCTTGGGATGATATTTCTATGGATTTTGTGTTGGGTTTACCTAGGACACCACGTGGGAATGATTCGGTGTTCGTTGTGGTGGATCGATTCTCAAAGATGTCACATTTTATTCCTTGCCAAAAGACAACTGATGCTCATTATGTGGCCAAGATTTTCTTCAAGGAGGTTGTCCGTTTGCATAGGGTACCATTATCTATTTCTTCGGATAGGAATAGCAAGTTCTTGGCAGCATTTTGTTAACTTTGTGGAAGAGATTTGGGATTGAATTGAAGTTTAGTAGTACCGCTCATCCACAAACCGATGGCCCAACTAAAATGGTGAACCGTTCTTTGGGAAATCTAACTCGTTGCATTTGTAGCGAAAAGAAGGGTCAATGAGACTTTGCATTAGCTCAGGCTAACTTTGCTTACCATAGCTCCGTTAGCCGCTTGACTGGGAGGAGACCTTTTGCTATTGTTTACACCAAAATTCCACAGCATGTTGTAGATCTTGTCAAGCTTCCTCCTAATGCAAGTTCAAGTGCCACTGCTTTTGCCTTAGCTGAGAGTTACAAAGATTTGTTCCAAGAAATTCAACAATCTATCGAAAAGCGCAATTTGATCTATAAAGCCGCAGCTAATAAGTATAGAAGGCGTCAAGTATTCGAGGTTAGAGACCAAGTCATGGTATACTTGCATAAAGAGAGGCTGCCAATGGGTGCTCATGGCAAATTGAAGCAAAGGAAATATGGTCCTTACACCCTTTTGAGGAGGATAAATGACAATGCCTATGTGGTAGACTTGTCACCTGATATGGGAGTCTCTAAGACATTCAATATGGCAAATCTTCCAAGTTTTATCCTGTGAGTGATTTGTATGCAGATAACTCGAGGGTGAGCTCCTCTTTAGCAGGGGAGACTGATGAGAGACCACGTCCAAGCCCACCAAAGAGTCCAAGTCCACCAAAGAGTACTTTTAATCCTACTTAATTTAGGATTCTTATTCAATTTAAATTTTTTTTAGATTTAGTTAGGATCCCTATTCAATTTAGATTGCTTTTCAAATTTAGTTTTGGGACTTTCTTATTTGTTTCTTGCTTAATTTAGGATTAGCTTATTAGTTTCCTACTTAAATTAGGACTACTTTGTTAGCTTATATAAGGAAGGTAGGGGAGCAGTTTTTTTTTAGTTTTTATTACTTAATAAATCAAAATTTCTCTATGGAGAGTTTATTTTTTCAGATTTTGTATTTTGAATTTTTTTTTCTTCGTGTTGAAGCAAACACCCTTTCGTCTACATAAACGATATCATGGCCCATTTGTCGCTTGTTCTGCGTCAAGGGGTTAGACTATGTTCATGTTGTCAAGCCGCCCTAAGTTGCGGGAGTAATTCATTTCACTACTAGTTTGCATGCAAACCCCGCCCCCCCCCCCCCAGCCGACGCAAAAAAACTCAAGCAGCACTATGATTTTATAATAAGTTTATGTCTCCACGTCTTTAATGCTGGGTAACACTAATACGCTGTTAACAATGTAGCATCCTTTAGCCTGCTTGATATACATTTTGAGCCCATTTCCTACAGGTTTTTAGGATCAATGATTTATTATGGTATTGGAATCTAGCCCTCAGAAATCTAGAGTTAAAAGTCTCGTAATAAGTTTTTTCCATGGACTCTATTCGCATGTCTTGGTGGATTCTATTTGGTTTAGTATGTTTACATATCAAGTTCACCTACAAGATGGGACCACATGTAAGGACAAGTGTTAGCTAGCTTCATATATATGTGTGTGCGTGTGTGTGATGATTGGCAAACAATATTGTATAATTCTATATCCCTTAAGCATTCTAATTGCGACTATACTTGTTAAATGCCTGAATTTAGCTTATCTTATTCCTATGCATGTTTTGGCATCTATGTATTTTTAGGCAGTCAAATCCCACACGTGAGGCCTAAAAGACACCGAATAGGCAAAAGGAGGTGAGCTGAAGCACGTAGAGACAAGGAAATTGCAAGAAGATGGGCTATGGATGCAATGGGGCATTTTACCGAACACTTGTAGTACAGACAAGAAATTGAGCTTTGGCCCAATCCTGAGGCTCCCTAGTCATTCCCAAGCATGCCCATGGCCATTTGAGGTCGAGCCATAGCCAAACAAACCCAAAGGTATGTCACAAATACAAAGCCAATACCAAGGGGGCTTTGAAGTTATGTCATGCTAGCCTAGAAGGAAACCAAGCCAAGTGAACTAGCTCATGATGATCAAAATTAGAGGGAAAAGTCATCTATAACATGTAAAAGGTAGCCAAGGTATTGTAGCATGATTGCAAAGTCCATAAACAAAACCGCAACTCATTTGGGGATTTTTTCGAACCTTCTGTGCGCAATCTCATAGAGCAGCCATCACAATTAAGCCCGAGTGGTGCCTACACAACCAAAGGGTAAATTAAGATAGCCTAAAGTTATTTGAGGCCAATTCATATCCATTTAAGACCTTAACAAAGCAAAACCCAGTAGCTGGCACAAGGAAACACTACCAGACCAAGACAATCTGGATGATTGGAAACGACAGATGGAGATCGAACGACAAGCACCGATAGTTTGGTAGCGACAAGCGACAATCATGAATCGCAATGGCGATCGCAATTTGAGTCGACAACAATGATGTGTTTGTTGATGATGATTTGTACTGGAACGGAGCTTCAAGATGACTGGACCGGATCGACGATGAAGAGGATTTTCTAGTCTGAACACCTCAGGAAGCTGTGTGACAACTGGATTGGTTTTCGTAATGAAGGTAGTCAACAAGAGTGACAACTGATGGCCATTGAGTTCTTGAAGATTGGAAATACGATGACAACAGCTAGGAATTTCTAGAATCCCTACTATGATACCATGTCAAATAACAATTTATCAATTGAATGCTTGACATGCCGAAAAATATCTTCCTGTATTTTATATATAGTGATAAAATCTTGTACAATATAGAATGTCCATAAAAGAAAGGAAAAGAGAATAAACTCAAAAACCTAGATAATAATATCCTTGATCCTATACCCTACTTCGACAATACAGAAGGTCTGTACAAGAAAGAAAAAGAGAATAAACTCAAAAACCTAGAGAATAATATCCTTGATCTTATTGCACTATCATCATAAGTAAACTACCAGAGGAAAATAAAATTAATATTCTAATCGCTGGTTACTTGCGTAGACTGTAAATATAATATTTTAACATTATTTGTGCGATCATTATAGAAATGGAATTAAAAGAAAAAGATGTGATTTGAAAAATGTTAGATATATAGAATAGAATAGCAACAACTTTGATTTTATTTTTCCTTCCTTTCTTGTAGAGTATCCTAATTCCTTTTCTAGTTTGTAAATATCTCATACAAGTATATATAATTGCTAGCCTAAGATAACTCCAAGGGTGTGTCTGGGTTAGGATTTGGTGAGGGAAAAGGAAAGAGAAGACGAGTACAATAAAAAGGTAAAGAAAAGGAGAAGGAAAACATAATATCCCAAATACATGTTCTTATTTGAATGAATCAAAAAATATAATAAAATAAAAGGCATTTATGAATTAATTGGTTTTCTAAATTGATTATTTTTAACTTCTCAAAGCCCATGCCTTTTTTTTTTTTTTCCATTTTCCATTACAAACCAAATATGAGAAGTGATTTCGAATCTCTATCCCTTCCATTTTCTCTTGACAAATCATTAATTCAAACACAGCCTAACAATGTCAAGCCATTCATTCAATCCTTGTTTCTTGCATGGTAACAAAATATCTCTCTTTTTTCTTTCTTCCAATTTATTTTTTATTTTTTTTCGAGCGGTGGGGGAGGGGGTATTCTTTTCTCAAAATCGAAAAACCCCAATCCTTTATTTTTTAAATTTTTATCAAAAATCCTAGCCATTATTATTTGCAACAGTTCTTGTTACTATCCCAATCACTCTCCGTCTCCGAAAACTAGTCTTACCATCCCCTCCAGTCACCAACAACATACCTAAGCTAAGTCTTGTCACCAAAGAACACCACAATAGACAAGAGATCACAAGCTAGAGAAGATAATCTTCATCCTATTGCCATCGCTAAAGACATCTTCGAGCGCCCACATGTTCCCCAGAACAACAGTGCATGAGATCTATGTGAAGGATCCTAATCGGCGCAACAGCACGTCTCCCCTCCAATTGCCTTTGTGTTTTTTCTGATGACATCACCTACCTCCAACAACTTTATTCCAATCATTCTGTCTCTGATCAATTTCAAGCAGCTTCAGCAGCCCCTTAGTGACATTCTGTGACCCATTTTCTCAATCAAGTTTTAAATTTCCAGAATTGAGTTACTCTATTCCAAGTTAGGGTTATTTTATTCAAGTTCCAAAATATAATATTCTAACCCATATTATCATATTCTAGCCCCGATTATTACATTTCAACCCAGATTCTCATATTCCGGGCTAGATTAAACTATTCCAGCATTGCCTTGATTCCCAAATGGCATATGATTCTAGTGCTCTTCAAGTGAAAAATTCAACCCAATTAGCCCCCCCCCCCCCCCCCCCAAAGGGGGCCTATCCTTCCCACTTGACTAACCGAAAGTTGAATGAGAAAGGAACTATCTTCAATGGTCTAAAGCTATTAAAGCTGCCATGACTAGTCATGGAAAGTAGAAGCATCTCCTTGAAACTACTCCACACCCCCTAAGAAGACTTATGATTCTTGGATTCAAGATGATGCTAATATAGTGAGTTTGGTGTCGAACCCTATGCATACCGAGATTGTAGATATGTAAACCCATCTTATTACACCCGCAACGAGATTTGGGATTATGTTCGCCTATTGTATCCAACAACCTATAAACCGAAGCAACTACGATTATGTTCACCTACTGTAAACCCAAGTGACTACTTTAAATAACAACAATCTGCTAAATCTATCATTGAATACCTTTGCTACACTGAAGAGGATGTATGAGGAGTTGAGAATTCCTTCGGCCACTTTCTAATAATAATAATGAGATGCAAAAATAACAAGTAGATTATTGTACTCAAATTCCTTGGTAGTCTTGATCTTGAATTTGAACCAATTGTGGCCCAGATCCTTGGAGGAGCTTCTTTCCGTTACTTTGTTGAGACATACTCTCGAGCCCTAACGGTTGTTTTACCAAAATCTCAGTTGAGTCTGAGTCTTAGACTTTAAGTTTGGGCATAACTTGGGCATGCTAAAGGTAGTTTTAATTTTTTACCTAGGAAATCTTATTTTAGTTAGAAGTTTCCTACTCCGATAAGGAAATCTCGTTAGAAATTTGGGGAACCAAATATGATTCCGAATATGATAGTATCAATTTGCTAGTATTTATTGAGTCTGTAATATCATATTTTATATATTCAGTTAATAATATCCATTGAAATTTTTAGAACTCGGGTTCATATAGATTCAAAAACATATCTTTGTAATACTCGAGAACAAAATCCCGCCAACTGCCCTGCTGTTGCGTCAAGTGGCATCAAAGCATGTTTGTTTTACCTGGTTTTCCAGCATCCCATTGATTAAATACAATACATCTCCTTATGCTCTCTTATCAATGACGAACCCAAACAATGAATATTGTAGTTTGAAGAATTATATGCTTCATACCCAAAGATTGGAGCAACACATAGATGATCAATTTGTTAAGCTTTTAGAGATGTTTCTTGCACTAGCGACTTCTAAAGGTATAACTCTTCTAGTTCAGAAAACTCTAGCTTTATATATTAAATTGAATGTTAGACTATTGTAATGTTGAACATCTACCACAACAATCAAATCTGGACCAACACAAAACCTAACAAGCCTAATAATGAAAAGACAATTATAGAGTCTTATCAAAATCCAATACAGCGTAGAACCTCTTGCAAGAGATAAAACGGACAGTTGGAGAACCTTCAGTAACATACAAAGAGTCCTAATAGCACAAAAAGATGGGGAAAAGAAAACTTTTGCCTTTGCGGATAGTATCTTTCTTGACAATTGTAATTTGAAAAACTATCTGGAGCGATAAATTATAATTAGTCTAGCATAAGATGAAAAATTTCAAGCGATTGAAATTTATTGATTTTCTTGGTGATAATAGTATGGACTCACTTTTTGCCGAAGAACAAGGTGAAATTATCAATTCTCAAAAAGTAGAGAGTGAATATTCATGTAGATTGACATTAATTGATTTCATTGGGATCCAAGCAACACAATAAGATCGAGTTCATCCAAAAAATTTTAGAAGTCAAGATTGTGTTAATTTCCCAACTTCATTGACTCACATGACTTAGATCTTAAATTTGAGGATGAGTTTTTCTCAAATGTGGGAGTCTAATGTAAAACACATGATAAAGATGAGTGGTAAAGGGTAAAGTTTAATTTGTCGAAATATTCCAATTAGTTTTTAGTATGTATTTTATTTAAGTTTGCTTTCTAGAATTTAATTTTTGGTTACCTCAAGCATATTAAATGTAGTTTCCTATTTTAGCCAGGAAATCCTATTTTGGTTAGCAGTTTCCCGTTCAAATTGGGAAACCTTAGTAGAGATTTAGGAAACCGAAATTGCTAAAGGTTCCCTCCTTAAATCACTCAACTCAGACTATCAAGTTACTTTTAGGTTGAACCTACTATGGTATTCCAGCCACCAAGGTCTTGCTCCGATTTGCTTATGAAAAAGAATTCTCAGATCCCCCAAAACCCCTCTTGGTCTTCTCAATCGGCGAAGCCTTGCTCAGTCCCCCCCCCCAAAAAAAAAAAGAAGCAGAAATCTAGCTAGCTGCAGGGCAAAGGGATTAGGGGGAATGGGGAATATAGAGACTTCCTCTTCTTCGCATTTCTTTTTTGTCCTTTAGGTCTTTTGAAGGTAATAGGAATGAACGGCAGAGGGGGAGAGGCGAAGAGCTAAACTCAGAATATGTTAGTATTAATTCGCTATTATATATTGGGCTTGTATATATAATTCATTTCATTAATAATATTCATTGAAATTTTTAGAATTCTTCTGTTAATTGTGTTCTCTTCTTATTATGAATAAACAAATTTTATTATTGTATTCTTGTAGATTCAAGAAAGTATCCTCTCGTACTTGAGAACAAGATCCCACCAAATGCCCCGCCACTTACTTCAAGTGGCAGCAGCGCAAGTTTTGCTTGTTTGGTTTTCTATCTTCTCATTGATTAAACACAAAATGTCTCCTTGTGCTCCCTTATCAATGGAGAACCCAAACAACAAATATCAAAGTATAAAGAATCTTTGTGCTTCATAGCCAAAGTTGGAGCAATGCATAGACCATCGATTTGCTGAAGTTTGCAAGATGTTTATTGCACCAGGGACTTGTAAAACGCTTCCTGTCGGTAAAACTCGAGCTTAATACATTAAATTAAATGTTAAATGTTAAAAAGCTGTAAAGTTTATCAACAACAACAGTCAGCTCTTGGTTCAATACAAAACCTAACTGGCCTTAATAAAGAAAAGACAGTTTTAGATTCTTCTCAAAATTCAATTTAATCTTGGACTTCATGCAATAGATAAAACAAACAGTTGACGAACCTTAAATATCATATAAGGAGTCTCAAGAGCAAAAGAAGACCAAGGTAAAAATACTTTTGCCTTTGAGAATAACATCTTTGTAGACAGTTATAATTTGGAACAATTGTTTGGCGCAATAAATTATAATTGGTGTTAAGGGTAGGAGAAAATTTTCATGAGATTGGAATTTAATAATTTTCTTGGTGAGAATTATAATATCAACCTGCCTTGCTGCGATCTAGAAGAACAACCAAGTTGCTAGAAATTTTGGCAGAAGTTTTTACTCTTACAATGAAAATTAACATGAGATGCACAATACTGACAGTAAGCAAGGATATCCCCATACAGTTTCGGTGTATGAACAAAATGGACATTCTGAAGAAGTACACCACTGGTAAATTTTCCTTAAGGGAAAAACCAGTTCAGCTCCTTAATAAAAGCCAAAGAAGCTTCCCTAGGTTTGAGTACATTAGCAGTCCCAGAAGTATCTCAGCATCACTTTACAAGACCTCTTTATTTATTTGTTTATTTTTGGATGAGATGTTTTTTCAAAGTTCAAAAGGAAAATATTGCATGATTTATTCACGCATCACAACAAACAGGAAAGATGATGCACAGAATGCCCTAAAACTACTATTTAACACCAGCACTAAAAAAAACACAATCCACAAAACCACATAGATAATCAAAATGCTCAAGTGCAAATGTGCAATATATCATCATGAAAAGAATACTGAATACCTGTACAGGAAAAAGGCTCTCTGCAGGCAGTTTATCATCAAAACCCTGATAGAAAAGAGAAAAAAGAAAGGTCAAGGACAAAAACTGTCGGCATCAACCAAGTCAACAAATTACATCAAACATACCAAACCGTCAATGTCAATTACATCATCCTTTAAAGCCATCATAAGCCGCAAAAGGTCTCCACCATTTGTCTTCCCTGTATCATTCTCTGATTGTTTTTGAAGAATTGTAGCCCTCAACTTTGTTGCCAGGTCATTTTTTTCGGCATCAGTTATAAATGCATTGTCTTGATTCACATGTGATGAGGATGCAGAAGTTGAAGCTTGAGCTGTCCTTTCCATCAGCCTCTTTTCCACCGGATGGAACAAATCATCCAAAGAGGCATCACCAGGGGTGTCACTAAATCTACTAAGCTCATTTGCCCCCAAAGTATCCGATGTCTTTGCAATCTTCTAAAGATATTGTACAGCACATCCACAGGAGTTACATGGTTTGGAAAAAAAAAATACAAAAAGTAGATTAGATAATAAAATCAAAAAATGATAGAAAAATAATGCTCATACATTAAAGATATAAAAAATATTAAATAATGAATATTATAGCTTGAAAACTAACAATTTAATATTATCACGACATCTAAATGGAAAAAAACTAGCCTTATGGCCACAACAGTGTATGCATAAATCATGTTTAGCAAGAGCAAAGACCATATTTATGGAGGGACCTTAATGAAAAGCATAAAAATTTAAGGGAGTCAATTCTTAATAATATAAAACTGTGTGGACAAACTTAAACTATATTAAAGTTAATTTTGGTAACCTCCCCCCGTAAGTCCACCAATATATGACTAGAATTATAATTTTAAATCTTACATTTAAGACGATTCAATGAGGCAGCGTTTAATCATTTATGAATTCTTCAAACAATATGGGATAATAAAAGTTCAAAAGATTATAAGTGAAGCTCATTTGCCAGTATTGTACAATTCTTGGTCTATTATGACCCGCTTTAACTTAATTTTTCAAAAAACAAATAAAAAAATAGATTTATTGTAAATTGGGTTCGAATGAACCGACCCTGATCGGAGGCTACTTCCATGCTTCCTGAATTGCACGAATAGAAATAATCATAAGATTCTCTATGAATTGGATAGATTCGGTTTGATTCATCATGATTTCTCACTCCGTTTAATTCAGGGGTAAAAATTGCATTGATTATATGGCGTATCGACTCGATTTGTAAGATTCAAATTGGGAATCATAAAAGTTTGACAACTATGATGACAATGAGAAAACGAATACAACTATAAAAGTGAATCACAAATAAAATTATAATGTAGAAATTTCATTTTTTTTTTCACTAAATCCATTTAATTTCAATTACATTCCTAGATAATAATATATTGCATCAATATATTATTCAATATACAATGTACTTAAATGTTCATGACATGTCCACGTATTTATATCCAATTTTGGATTCGTGTATAAACCTCATATCCTAAGATTAGAGGTACAAGGAAGTCCTTGGATAAACACCCGCACCTTATACACCTAGCCATGTTTTACAATGATTTTCAAAGCACGTTAGAAGAACCCATGTTTTTACTTAGACTACCGCCATATTGATGAAGCAGTTTATCTATAATCATCTTCCATTTTGCATAACCACCAAAGCCAATGATTTTAGCTCATCAGCAAAGGGCAGGATAAACTTACAGAAGTCTTTGTATTCCAATGATTGCCTCTTCCTTAATTAAATGAAGAGTGAATAAAAAAATGAACAAGATACAACAACAATACACTTCTCTATCTCCTGTTCATAGCAACCTCGTTAAACCCTTTTACAGTTCAGGATAAATTTTCCATTCAACAACATCAATGAAATCCTTTTCCTGGCAAATATTGTTAAGAAACTAGAGTAGGGTTACCTTTGAAGGGCTATAATCCTGGTTGTTTGTCCCAAAACCAAATGAAATGTGCTCAACATGTATTGAACTTCCATTTCCTTCAAGGTTTGTAGGTGTGACATTTTTTCTTCGTGAATCAGTAATTCCCATTTTGCCATTTATCAGCACTTCGCCCTCATTACCAATGTGGGAGGGTTCATGAAACTCCTGTGAATGAGAGGGACCCACTTCATTATCAGCTGACAATGTACAAGAGCTAGCAAGCAGTGGCGACTTCTCATGGATGGCTAAGGTGAGAACTTGATCAGACAAAGCATCATCCACAGCATTATCTGTTCTTTCTTCAACAGAATTACTGGTAAAGCCATTATCTTTACCAGATTTTCGGATGTCAACTATGTCTGCTGATAACAAGTCATTTCCCGAGACCTGAAATGCAGAAGGTCAGTCACTGTTGTGAACACAGATAATTCAACAGCAAAATTCTTTATTCTGAGGCAATTACTTGAACTTTCTCCACAGAAGTGCTTTCACGAGTGCCCTGATCATCTTCAGTTGAAATCCCTCCTTCCAATGAACCATCTACCTCTATATTTCTGCATGAAAATGGCTATTTAGATGTCCACATATAGCATTTACAAGAGAAGGCATGTGATTTTACTAGAGTGCTTTAATAGGAGCCAA
Organism: Vitellaria paradoxa; assembly: GCA_019916065.1. Taxonomy (NCBI): domain Eukaryota; kingdom Viridiplantae; phylum Streptophyta; class Magnoliopsida; order Ericales; family Sapotaceae; genus Vitellaria; species Vitellaria paradoxa. Next base: position 36,299,405 of record CM034233.1, on the reverse strand, counting down.
ATTATAGACAAATGCCCACAAATAGAAGAAAGAATTCCTGATATTATAACCAAATATAACCGAGGAAGCTCAATTTACAATACAAAACCTGGAATAGGGATTTCCTGCACTGTTATTTCTGTGCCACTTAGAGTTAATATGATTAGTGCTTCTTATATTTACAACCATTCTCTCAGCAAATTAAACCATTTGTTAAATCATCCTATAACAAGTGCATGGATTGCAGCTTTTAGTTGATCCATTAACAAGAAGTTATGATATCAGGCACAATCCATGCTTCAGTTCTTATATATCCAACACCGTATGAACCAAACCTAAGAGCCACTTCTCCAGCAAAACAATCTGCAAAATCTACAAGAAACTTTTTTTTCAGGACTTCCTTTTCTTTTTCTTTGGGTACAAAAAGAAAAGTCAGAAACCGCTCAAATGAGAGCAGCTCTTGCAGCATGCAAGATTAGATCTAAAGACTTTAAAGTTCAAAATAAGAAAACTCAGAAACATGTGAAATGCCTGAATGTGTGATAAGATCGCCTAGTATCACCTTTATATTCCATGTGGAACTACAACAACATTTAACAACATTTATTTACTTCACTGCAACTGCAAAGCCTAAGAAAAAAGGGATCACTACAAGTTAACAACATCACTACCAGTTATGTCAAGCAAGGAGGCTGAGACGAACACAATTACATTATTCCACTCAGACGTGCTGCTAGGAAGTATAGATACAGACACGGGACACAAATACAACATGACACAAACACGTCGACACGACAATTATAAAGAGTATCGAGACAAGACCATGAAGGACAGAGATGCCTTACAAATACATATATATTTATATATTTCTATTTATATGCATGAAAAAACAAGTATATATATTATAAATAAACTATATAATATTAGAAAATTTGAATCTTAAAACTCCTATTAAAAAATTTAATGGAGAAGGAATTAATAGAAATAAATTCTTAATTTTTAAATCCTATTATATAATTCCAATTTTTTAATTTAAAAGCTCATAACAATCTCCTCCTAGTTTGATCTTTGTGGTTACCAAGACAGGCTTTTGGCTGGTAAGACTATCCCTACCATGTCCAATGCTTATTATCGACTGTAGCGTTCTTCTTTGGGTCATTATTCTTGAGCAACACCTTCTCCATCAATGTTTCTTATTCTACAGACATTCGTAGTGGTTTATTGGCGGTCGTGATAACTCTCATAGTAAATCTTGAGGTGATGCATTTAGTGGTGGCCATGCCTCCTGTAGTGGCTCTCATAGGGGTAGTTGTAACTCTAGGCGTAGTATCAACAAGTGTGATTATTGTGGTGGCAAAAATCATACTGAGCCATATTATTAGGAGAAGTATAGTGCCGTAATCAGGCTCCCCATGTTGCTACTGAGCTAGCATAAATTTTTTTTGAACCAACTACTCCTAATTCGAATACGCCATCTACACCGAGTGTTGCTTCCTAGAATCCCTTCACTTCTACTGAGTTAAATGCTATCCTGCAAGCTGTTCGTATCTCTCGCTCTTCTAGTTCAACTACATGCTAACCCATTCAGGTAGTACTACTCGCTTAGAAGAGTTATTGTCACCCTCCTTATCAACAATTTTTTGTTAGTGTTGATGTCACCTTTGACTCTACACCTTACTTTGTTTCTCAAGGAGTTTGCGTCTCATGAGGGAGAGCTTTCTTCTCCCTCTCGAGGGAGGAATTATTTCAGAAACATTTTCCCTTTTCTACCCTATCCTTCCTATTCCTGGTTCTCCCTAACAAGTTTATCAGTGTTGCGCTCATCCCACTCCAATCACCTATGAATTCATAGATCCTGCACCACTTGAAACACCTATTGATGAAATCACTCTCTTTGAGCCCCTTTAGGCTCCTACAACTATTTCTCTCGAGCCTAACCCTTCTACCACTAATGACCTTCATGTTGCCCTACGACGAGGTAAAAGTAAACTTGCATATAGCATTCTATTGCTAAGTTTGTCTCTTATCAGCGCACATCACCTCGTCTTCAATCCTCATATAGTGCACTATTTTTTGTTTTCATTCAAGCATCTTATAAGCAGACATTATTATCGCCAAGCTCAAAGGGGGCAATGCATTACACCAAAACTAAACATGGGAGCTCACTTCTTGATGCACTCACGTATGAACAAAACTAAAATCAAGAAGTAAAATCAGAGAGCTAGATTAAACTAGAACATTTGTTTAATCTCCCACATTCAACCCAATAGAAAAGGAGAGATAACTAATAGAAACTTTTATTCTTCAAATTCTGCTTTCAAATGCTTACAAAAGCTGCATATTTATAAGTTCTCAGTAGCTCTAGACTTAAAAACAAACGACTCTTAGACATCAAAAACAGTCAATTGAAACTTCCAAACAAAAGACTCTTAGACTTCAAAAACAATCAATTAAAACTTCCAGAACAGTCTCTTAAATGCAGCTGTGCAGACAGACTTTTAGACTTCCAAAACAGACTCCTAAAACCTCCAAAACAAACTCTTAAAAGCAGCCGTAACACTTAAAACCTGCTGCAATTACACTCTTAATATCTGCTGTAACAGCTGTAACATACTCTTAAAAACCTGCTGTAATTATTCTTAAAAAACAAACCCTTCACCTACTTTTTGCGATCTAATTCTTTCAAGAATGCAAGAGCAACCTGGTCTGTATCAGCCCCTTCAGCTGACAGAAAACTTGACATCAAGTTGGTGTCATCTTTGCTGGAAGAATCCCCATAATATGGCACCGAATGGTGGATGTTAAACACATCTGAAGTCTTGATATGGCTGGGAAGTTTCAGCTTATATGCACTGTCATTAATCCTTTCCAAGACTTCAAATGGTTCAATTTTTCTTGCACTCAACTTGTTATATTAACCTGCTAAATAGCAATCTCTTGTTAGAATAGCCCAAACATAGTCCCCGACCTCAAATATTACTCGCCTGTGGCCCTTATCAACATGTCTTTTATACTTTTGATTGTTTCTTTAATTTGTTGTCACAACTTCTCATGAATTTTTTTGAATTGTTCCACCAAATCTTTGGCTTTTGCATTTACTCGGGTGGTGATAGGAAGAGGAACAAGATCCAAAACATTATTTGGATTACATCCATAAACGGCACCACTCTCTTCAAATTCCTCCACAAGCTTGGCCATAGAAAGCAAATTAACTCCTTCCCCTTGCTTAGGTTTATGTGTAACTTCCTCTTTAGATGGCACGAGAATTATGTTCTTTTTAGCTTTATAAAAAGAGTGCATGTAGTACCTTATTATCTTACTGCCATGGTGTTGGAAACCGAGATTGTGTTGGTTAAGATTGTAGGTGAGATTTAGGGGATTTGATTATTGTAAATGTTAGAAAATAGACAGATAATTAAGCTCTAGTTTAGGCTGTTTATAGGCGTGATTTAATTGCTGTACATTATGGGCCCTTGAAACTGATCTTGTAACAGGTGCTGGTGATTAAAGAAAGGGTGGGGGTGAAGGTTTAATGGCTTTTTTCTTCCCGATCTTGACTTAACTAGGAAAGGAAAGAAAAGAGTTGGGGTAATTTGCTGATAGACTTGCTTCGAGGGAAGCCTAACCTCCAAAGAGAAATAAGAGATTAGAAGAAGCTAACTGTATTCATGCCCTCATCCACTGGATTGAGTACAATTTATAGTTTGTAAAATCTAAAATTCTGTAGCAAATAATTGAGGATAATATCTGTTATAACAAACTAAGATATCCCTCAAGAATTTGAATTGAAAACAAACTAGCTAAGACTTATTCAAACCCAACGACTCTCAAATAAAAATCAACCTAAAAAAATAGCAACAACTCCTACTGACCACTAGACACCCATCAAACACTAGCACATAACATTCTACCCTCTCTGCCTTGTCCTCAAGGCTTAGATTAGGATACCTGAGTTGCAAGTCCTCAAAATTTTCCATGTAGCATCAGCTGGAGAAAATCCTTGCCAGTGGACAAAAACTTCAACTTGCTTTCTCCTAGTTCGACAATCAATAAGAGCCAGCGGGAACGGAGTAATTGAATCTCCATTTTACGGAACAAGAGGTAATGAGGGTTGAATCTCTACATTGGTTCCAACACACTTTTTGAGCAAAGAGACATGAAACACCAGATGAATCTTGGAATCTTCAGGCAACCCAAGTTCATATGCAACAGCTCCAATTTTTTCCAAAACCTCAGACAGACCATAATATTTTAGCGCAAGTTTGAGATTTCTCCGTAATGATATAGATACTTGCTGATATGGTTGAAGCCTGAGATAGACAAAATCCCCAACATCAAAACTTTTTTCAGTTCTATGGGCATCATAAAACTTCTTCATTCGCTATTGCGCATCACTTAACTGGGCACGCAGCTTCTTGATCACCAATTCTCTCTCCTATAATTCTTGGTCTATAGCTTCAACTGCTAAGGTGCCCGAAGCATATGACAAAAGTGTTGGTGGAGGTCATCCATACACAATCTCATAAGGAGTTTTTTTTAGTTGAGGCATGAGTACTTGTGTTATAACAGTATTCCACCCAAGGAACCCAGCGCACCCATTGCTTTGGCCAATGACTTGTGAAGCAACGAAGGTACATCTCCAGCATTCTATTGACGGCTTCAATTTGTCCGTCAGATTGTGGACGGTAGGAGAAACTACAGTTGAAATTGGTCCCTTGCAAACGGAAGAGCTCTCTCTAAAACAAGCTGGTGAAGGTGGCATCCCTATAGTTAACGATGCTGTTCGGCATTCCATAGAACTTAAATACATGCTCAAAAAATAGTTGAGCTACAGAGGCAGCTAAATACGGGTGAGCAAGAGGAATAAAATGCGCAAATTTTGATAGACGATCAACAATCACAAGGACTACAGACTTGCCTTTATAAGAAGGAAGGCCTTCCACGAAATCCATTGAAACATCAGTCCATATTTGAGTAGGAATTGGGAAAGGTTGAAGTAGTTTAGCAGGCTTGAGATTTTCCTCTTTATTTCATTGACATATCTCACAATTGCAGATGAATTCACGAATGGATTTCCACACATCCTGCTAGTAAAAAACTGCGTGCACCATTTGCAACGTCTTATGGACTCCTTCATGTGTGCTAAGATGCATATCCTTTACTATAAGAGGAACCAATAAAGAGTCAGTACACAAATAAATTTTATTTTTGAAGTAAAGGATACCTTCTCTATAATCCCAAGGTCCAATAGCTTCCCCTTGCTGGCATAGTTTCACAAATATTTGCATTTTTGGGTTGCTCTCAACCGCTTCTTTAATTAATTCCAGCCAAGTAGGTACAGGAGAAGATATGGCAACCAATTCAGCTTCTTCCTGACTTCGCGATAATGCATCGGCAACACAATTCTCCTTGCCCTTCTTATACTCAATGGTGAAATCGTATCCCATGAGTTTTGCCAATCATTTTTCTTGAGTTGGCATAGTGATTTTTTTATCCCATATATGTTTGAGACTACGTTAATCAGTTTTAACTATGAACCTTCTCCCTTACAAATAAGGCCTCCATTTCTAAACTGCAGTGATTAGAGCCAACATCTCCTTGCCATAAGTAGATAAAAACAAATTTTTACCTCACAAAGCATGACTAAAAAATGTAATTGGCTTTTGGTTCGGCATCAGCACCCCTCCAATGCCGGTACCCGGCGCATCACATTCAACAACAAAAGGTTGGTTAAAATCTAGAAGAGCCAACACAAAAGCTTGAGTCATTGCCTTCTTTAACAATTCAAATGCTTCATTCGTTTTTGGAGTCCAACAGAAATTTCCTTTCTTCAACATTTGTGTTAATGGTGCCGCAATTCTCCCATAATCTTGAATGAACATCCGGTAATATCCTGTTAATCCCAAGAATCTCCGTAAGGCATTGATTGTTTTTGGTTTGGGCCATTCTTGCACAGCAGCAATTTTTTCTGGGTCCACCGCCACTCTTTCATGAGATATTATAGTCCCAAGTATTTGATTTCCTGTTAGAAAAAAACTGCACTTCTCTTTTTTCACATGCAGTTGGTGAGTTCTCAAGGTTTCAAAAGTAGGCTCTAAATGTTTCATATGTTCATCCCAAGACTTACTATAAATTAATATATCGTCGAAAAACACCAAAATGAATTTTTGAAGGTAAAGCTTGAATACCTCATTCATCAAGGATTAAAAAGTCGATGGAGCATTTGTAAGCCCAAAAGGCATCACCATAAATTCATAATGCTCGTGATGAGTTCGAAAGGCTGTCTTTGGGATGTCGCCCTCATACATCTGTATTTGATGATACCCGAATCGCAAGTCCAATTTTGTGAAAAATTGGGCACCATTCAATTCATCTAATAACTTGTCGATAACCGGGATACGAAATTTATCTCTAATTGTGATCTGGTTCAAGGATCGATAATCTACGCAAAACCTCCAGTACTCATCCTACTTCTTCACCAACAATACTGGGGATGAATAAGGGCTTTGGCTAGGCCCAACTATACCCGAGTTTAACATGTCTGCTACCATCTTCTCAATCTCATTCTTCTGGTAGTGAGGATACCGATATGGCTTCACTGACACAGGTCTACTTCCTGGCTTAAGGGGAATTTTGTGGTCATGCATCCTTGGCGGAGGTAACTCCCGAGACTCTTAAAATAAATCTTCATACTGCTGCAAAATTTTCACCAATTTTGGATTAGATAATCCTGAATTAGAGTTAAGTAAGACTTACCTTTAGTGAGCATAGAGATGGCATTGATTTGCAAAATGATGCCTTCTTTTCGCCTTCACAACTCTTTAGCTATCTCCAAATCAATAACCAGTTTATCCATAGGAGGTGCCAACCCTTTTAGGATAACTCTCTTATCACCCAAGTTGAACTGCATACTCAATTTAGAAAAATCCCAAACTATTGGCCCTACGGTGCTCAGTCATTGGGCCCCAAATACTGTATCACAACCCACCAATGAGAGCAAATATAAATTAACAATTATTAGAGTTCCTTGAACCATTATACGTTCCGCTTTACAAATTTCGGAACATGGAACCTTATCAACATTTGCTACAACAACCACCATTGTCCCCTTTGATTGTGGTTTTAAGGCCAACTTCTTTGCAAGTCTTTTGTTTAGAAAATTATGTGTACTCCTCGAATCTATTAAGATCATAATCTAATGTTGAGCAACCTTCCCAGAAACCTTCATAGTTTGAGGAGATTGAACTCTAGAGATGACATGTAGAGAGATTTGTGGTTGTTCCCCATCTGTTGTGCCTCCAACATCCTCTACCTCCATTTCAACATTGTTATCTTCACCATTAGGCCAACATCCTTCAATCAAGAACAAATTTTTGCATCGATGTCCCAGGCCGAACTTCTCATTACAATTGAAGCATAGCCCCTTTTCTTGTCTCTCCTTAAGTTCCGCTGGGTTGAGTCTCTTGATGGGCATAGGACTGAGCCTCGTTGGGGAGGGCTGGTTGAAAACTAGTTTTTTGGCATCGAATTGCAAGGTTCTTCGAGAAGATTGGTTACGAGCTTATTAAAGTCTAGCCAATCCAATGGCAGAGGAGAGGGTGGTGGGTCTTGCACGTTTGAACATCAGTCTTGATATTCTCCTTAAGGCCACTAACAAAACAACTAAGCTGTTGAGCTACTATTAATCTCCATACACGAATCAATTACTTCTCAAATTCAATTTGGTAGTCTCTCACATAACCCCTTTGTTGTAGCTTGGCTGAATCTCCCAAAAAAATCTTCAAATTGAGATTCTTAAAAAAATAGAGGAAGCAAAACCTAGTCAAGATGATACAGATCAACCCCCTCTTCTTGCGCCAAATATCTTACCATTTCCGAAGGAACTGAAATTACATCTCTTTTCCATTTCCATTCAAGAGTTCTTATGTGTTTCATCTATCTGGTTGATAGGTTATAAAAAGACAATTCATAGTTTCGATGCTTATTCTTAATAAGAATAAGAAGGAATAATCGAATTGAGTTCATGATTTACCTAGGTCAGGTTATAGACCAATAAAGGATTTTTAGCTTCGAAACCAAGACTTTCTTTAAATTCTTCCCATGTAATTACCGGGGTCTTAGATTTTTTTTAACTGGTACCATAATTGTGCAACTTTGTCTAGGTTGATTGACGCCAAGGATACCTTCTCCTCCTCCGGAGTCTTGCGGTATTCAAAGAATTGTTCAGCCCTGCAAATCCAGCCAATGGGATCATCAACTCCAGTATGATGTGAAATTCAAGCTTCACGAACTTTGGAAAATAAGTGCTTGAAGAGCCTTCATGATTTATTCCTCCAACTCCATTAGTTTGACTCGACATGCTGCGACTTTGAGAACTTTCTGGCACTTCATGCACTGGACTTGACGAAACAGAGTCAAATTTAATTTCAGAGCAGCAAACATTTCGTGCACCTCCTTGAGTATTCTCTCCTGCTCAGCTAAGAGCGAATTGACCTCCTATTCAAGACAGCTCATCTGTTGCTCGTCCATACTTGGCTCTGATACCAAGTTGTTATGGGCCCTTGAAACTGATCTTGTAACACGTGCTGGTGATTGAGGAAAGGGTGGTGGTGAAGGTTTAATGGCTTTTTTCTTCCCTATCTTGACTTTACTAAGAAAGGAAATAAAAGAGTTGGGGTAATTTGCTGATAGACTTGCTTCGAGGGAAGCCTAACCTCCAAAGAGAAATAAGAGATTAGAAGAAGCTACCTTTATTCATGCCCTCATCCATTGGATTGAGTACAATTTATAGTTTGTAAAAGCTAAAATTCTGCAGCAAATAATTGAGGATAATATCTCTTATAACAAACTAAGATATTCCTTAAGAATTTGAATTGAAAACAAACTAGCTAAGACTTGTTCAAACCCAGTGACTCTCAAATAAGAATCAACCTAAAAAAATAGCAACAACTCCTACTGACCACTAGATACTTGTCAAACGCCCGCACATAACACTGTAACTAGGGTAAGTATAGCAGCTGTAATTAAGGTAATCAATGCCTTTAATTACTGCCTTATATGGGTACAACTTCTAAATAGAGGACTAGGAAGCGTATATATATTTTGCCATATTGGCCTTGTAATAATGAGAGAGAAATTATTCTTTCCTTCACATGGTCTACCAAATAAGTTATGACAAGCGTCTATTCCTACTACGTCACACCACACATTATCAAAATACCTATTACCAATAGATAAATTAACTAGACATTGTTTAGTAACAGGTACCTCATTTCTTTTCTTAAACCAAGAAAGTTTGTAGGAATGTGGGTACTTTTCCACTGGTAGATTTAATTTTGTGGTCGCCTCTTGGGAAATGATGTTCTCACAACTTCCACCATCTATGATCAGCTTGCAAACACGTCCAGCAACAGTGCATGTTGTCTAAAACACATTATTGCACAACCAATCCTCAAGATCTTCGTGTGCTATTAAGACTTTTCTCATCACGGGACATGGCCCCACATCACCCGTAACCATTACTTCATCATCTTCCTCATCATACACAGGTTTTCCTCTTCTAAGTTATATTCATCTTCCCCAACTTCTCCTATAAAGAGTTGCTTTCCTTCATGGCTATTCGCCTTTCTATATTCAGCAGATTTGCGTCCAAGTGCTCCACATTTAAAGCATTTAACTGCTGCGCAACAAAACAGTGATGCATCATTGGAAGTTCCAGCACTTTGCTGCGAATGAGCAGCCGTACTGCTGCCCTTCCGTGGTGCCACTACAGCTGTAGGGTGGTTGTTATTAGACCCTTGTAAATCGGCCCTAGAAGTGGCTGCAAGGTTGGAAGAAAACTGGTTGTTTGCAGCTCTATTTGAACCTCTTGTCTGCTGAATTTCAGCAGCTTTAGCATGCTGATAAGCTTGTGCAACACTCCATATATCTTGTTGGTTAAGTATAACTTGCAAGTTTACTCGCAACCTTCGATGTATCTTGCCACTTTTTGCTCTTCATTCTCATTTAACTCATTCCCGAGAACAAGTTCAAAAAATTCTTCTGTATAATCATCAACCCTCCTACTTCCTTGATGACAATTTTGCAGCTTTTGATAAACCAATTGGGTGTAATTGCAAGAAAGAAAAGGCTACCCCAACTTTATGCATCTTTTCCCAATCACCAATCTCAGGTTTTCCTTGTCTTTGGCTTGCCATGATGAGTTGATCCCACCAAGCAAAAGCTATTCCTCTCAACTTCACAGCAACTACTTTCTCCTTGTCTTTGGCTTGCCATGATGAGTTGATCCCACTAAGCCAAAGCTCTTCATCTCAACTTCACAGCAACTACTTCCACTTTTTTATCTTCCGGCACACCTTTTTAGTCAAAAACCCTTTCTACTGTTGATAGCCAATCAACAAAACCTTCACAAATTAAATCTCCTACAAAATCTGGAATTTCCACCTTGAATCCACTATCCCAACGTCTCTCATTAACAAAATTAGCTACTAGTCGGGGTGGGTTATTTGCATAAAAAGGATTTATATCCTCTTCGTGATAATCTTCCTCCTGAGATTCAACACCATCTTGAGAAGGAAGTTGATATCACACATCGTGCAGGGTTACAGCCTCAACCTGCCTTTTTAGACCTTTTATCATAGCAAGCAAACGTTGTTAATCAACTGCTGCGTTTTGATCATGTTGAATAGCTGGACTCGGGTGGATTTCTTCTTCTTGGTAGCATATTGCAACTCCAAAAAGAACAATCAAGTCTCCAAATAAACCCAAAAGGATCAGAACCTGGCTTTTATACCAATTGTTGGGTGGTCTTGGGCCTATCTCATCCCCAAAAGCTTGCTTATTGAGGGAAGCTTTTCTCGTGCTTATATACTGACCACCAGCCCTTTTCACAACCGATGTGGGACACCCCAACAATCTCTCCTTTCACACATCGGGTCTTGGGTCGGAGGCAGCGACACCGACTGCGCATTCCTCCCGATGGGCAAAGATTGGTGGCAAACCTGGGCGGGCTCTGATACCAATTGATGCACTCACGGATGAACAAAAGTAAAATCAAGAAGGAAAATCATAGAGCCAGATTAAAATAGAACATTAGTTTAATCTCCTTTACTCAATCCCAACAGAAAATGAGAGAGAAATAACAGAAACTTTTCTTCTTCAAATTCTGTTTTCAAATGCTTGCAAAAGCTGCATATTTATACGATCTAAGCAGCTATAGACTTAAAAACAGAAGACTCTTAGACTTCAAAAACAGTCAATTAAAACTTCCAAAACATGCTCTTAAATGCAGCTGTGCAGACAGACTTTTAGACTTCCAAAACAGACTTCTAAATCCTCCAAAACAGACTCTTAAAAGTAGTCGTAACACTCTTAAAACTTGTTGCAATTTTACTCTTAAATCTGTTGTAACAGCTCTAACACACTTTTAAAAACCTGCTATAATTATTCTTAAAAACAGACCCTTTGACTACTTTTTGCAATCTAATTCTTCCAAGAATGCAAGAGCAACCTGGTCTGCATCACTTCTCTACCTCCATACAAGAAGACAATTGGTTGTCATTGGATATACACAGTGAAGTACCTTCCTGATGGATTAGTTCAGCATCTCAAGGCTCACTTGGTTGCAAAGGGTTATACCCGAACATATTTTGTTGATTGCTTGGAGACTTTCTCACTAGTGCCTCACCTTAGCTCACTCTACATTAACTTTCCAGTAGATGAGCTGCTCCTAGCCCTTTATTAGCTTGACATTAAGAATACGTTTTACATAGAGAACCTTAGGAGGACATCAATATGGACCAGCCACCTGGATAGGTTTTTCCAACAGTGAGCGGCTTGTTAGTCGTTTGCGCTGAGCTCTATATGGTCTTAAGCTATCTCTGTGTGCTTAGTTTGATCGATTCAGTACAGTTCTTCTTGGTTATGGCTTCTGGCATTTTACTTTTGACAATTCAACATTTACACATCACTCTTCTACTGGCATTATCATTGTGGTTTTCTACATTGATGACGTCATTGTTTCTGGTGATAATTTTGCCCTTTCCTCTCAAGGCATCTCTATTTCCCAGAGAAAGATACTCTTCATCTATTGACGAGTATTATTGGTTCTCAACCTGCAGATACTTAAATAGATTCTTCAGTATGCCTTAACTCCGAGAGTCGGGATCATTTTCCTGATATTAGTCAGTATCCATTTCAAGTGGGGAATCTTATTTCTCTTACCGCAACATGACTAGATTTTACTTACGCCGTGGGCATAGTCAATCAGTTCAAGCATGAACCTTGACAACCCAACTTTGAAATTCTCTACCGTATTTTACGTTATTTGAGCAAGTCTCCTAACGGTGGCTTGTTCTATAGACCATCAGTGACTTTGGTTGTAATTGATTAAATGATACCAATTGGGCTAGCAGTTGCTTCGTTCAACAGTCTACATCTAGATATTGTACATTTGTTATGAATAGCCTTCTAACTTAGCGTAGTAATAAGCACATTGTGGCTGCTTGGTTCTAATCTAGGGGCAGATATTATGCTATAACTCAAGCTGCTTCAGAGATACTCTATGTTTGCTCTCTCCTTGTGATTTTGGCCTTGAAGTCCTAGTTCCATGTCTATCTATTGTGACCACCAGTCTACAATCGTCATTGCCAATAATCCAGTCTTTCATGAGGTACCAAGCACACTGCCACTTTATTCAAGACCTTTCGCTTAAGCTTGATCTCACTATTCCATTTGTGTGCTCAGATTCATATTTAGATGACACACTCACCAAAACATTGGCTCGACATTCTTTTCAACAATTATTTACCAAGTTGGGCATGTTTAATTTTCATGCTACAACTTGAAGGGGAGTGATGGAATTGAAAGAATGTTTTAGAATATATGCTAGGTTAGTTAGCATTGCGATTGAGTACTTTGTGACGGATTTCTTTCCTTCCTTATTTTGATTAGGTTGATGATTAGGTTGATTGATTGTATCACCATAATCGGTGAAAACCATCATTATAGACTATTATTTATATTACTATTTTAACTCTCAACACGCCTCCTCAGATGTGAACAAACTAATTTTTTTAACAAGATCGAACACATTCAACTGTTGACTTTTTTGGGGAGTTGACGAGATTTGAGCACAAGATATTTGCCTATTCTTAATCCATTTTAAATTATTAGCTGTGGTATTAAGCTTTAGGTGAGATGGTGGCTAATAATCTAACACTTACAAAATCTTTATACAATTTTGATAATGGATAGGTGGGGGTATTAAAGGAAGTTAAAATAATTTAAAGGTAAAATTACCAAAATAAATCGTAGTTTTGAAAAATTCCTTGAATAGTTGTGCTTAGTTATGCCATCAAGAGGTACTAAAGAGAACACAAACCGCTTCAACATGCATCACCGAATTTAACAATTTACCAAATGCTGCTAGTGTTCCATTTTATAATAGTATAGATGCATATATGCATGTAAACTCAGAATTAAACTAAAACAAGACAATTGAGCATATAATTCAACTTATAGTCTGAAGTTAAATCAGCTTACAGAACTCATTGAACTAACAAGGGAGGTTGTAGGAAGCAATGTGATGATTCATAAAGCTATTATTCTATACTATTGTAAGATAAGAAAAGAAAAAGAAAAAAAAAAAAACACAGGGGCCATTTGGCTAAGCAGTACCTGGTGACGCTATGACACATTTCAGTGTTCCTTTACTACCTCTCAACTACCCACTAAATGATCTATAGCCAAAGTTGTCTTAAGAATATGATAATTTACAAGGTATTTCAAAAGCTACAAATCTAATCACCATTTTTAACTGTCACGAGTGATTACCATGGTGGGTCCTGCATTTACTGCACTAATGATGTAAGCCTGCCAGGATCCCACCCCCCCCCCCAAAAAAAAGAAAATAATAAATAACATAAGATAAAAATAAATAAATAAATAAAATAACAATAATAAGTAAAAAATAACTGGGAGGCAGCTACTAATAAAAATAATAAACAATGGAACCCTAAGATTCATACTATCTACTATCTACCTCATCGTTCCACTATGACGAAGAGAAGACTGCAGAACACGCCTTGAGTTCTGTATCCAAGGATGCGAAAGCAGTGTCTTAGCATCAGGCCTCAACCTAGCATCCTGAAACAGGCTATCCAAAGTCAAATGAAGCAACTGACGAGACAAATACAACTTAACATGCAGAATTACCAAAGTTGACAAAAGAACATAAATAGAGTTAACTAATATACCCATACTATGTTAAAGATACAGCCAAATTCCTGCAGCCACAAACAAAAATAAAGAATCTTCCATTATCCATATCATTCATGGCATCGGAATTTTCACTACTACTTGAGTGTCCACTAGGAAAACCCATTGGACCCTCATAGCCGCCCACAAACCACACAAACCTGTAAAACACAGAAAATTCATGTGTGGGCTTACACTTAAGAGAAGCTCCTAGGCTTCGAACTCCTGACCTCCCTAAAGAAGGCAACAGACCTAGCCAACCGCTTGGTTATGATACCAGATTGTATAATGTAGGTAATTATTAAATAAAGGGGGTGTTTGGTTGAAAAAAAAAAGTACAACAAAAGTACAAAGATTTGATGTACAAGTGATATGCGGCAAAATTTGATTGGAAGAAATTGATGGTTTTGATGGGTTTTGGTGAGTTTTGGTTTTTTTTCTTTTGGTATACCAAACAGGGCCAAAACAATTCATATAACAAATCCTTTAAAAAAAAAAAACCTAGTTAGGACAAGTAAGGAGCCTAGTCATATCATCCCATACATCCATTGGGCAATGTGCTAGATGGCTAGTCTACCTTCAAAATTATGATATCCACAAGCACCCACCAAAACATCACTTATGCCTAATGATTATGAGACGGATTAGATATCCTCAATGAACAAAACATCATTCTTTTCCATGTGTTAATGTATATTAATAATAATATTAATGCATAGAATGTATTTAGACCATATAGAACCCGGGTAGCCACCCTAGAATGTGTATAGTCACTTTTAAATACGTATAAATTAACACACATGAACCCTGTTGGGTTCATGGTGTTCACTTCAATTTTATTCAAAGTTATCACATGGTATCAAAGCATCAATCCTAAATTTCCAAGTGTCTCATTTGTTTTCTGTGTGGCAAAGCACTGTGCAACTATGTGAAGCAAGAGAGTCACAACCAAAAAGTCACGTTCGTTGGTCTCATCGCCTATCAACCATGGACCACCCCATCTGGTTACCATTTCAATGAGTGAGATAGCTCAAAAGAGTCGTCCGTGTAAGGCAACCATAGTCGGACCACCATCGTCGTCAGAAACCACCACACACGCTCTCACGTGCCTCTCGTTCCCCTATGCACAAGCCTTACGCGCCTTCTTTGTGCCACGCGTTTGAGCGTGTGTGTCAACGGTAGACCACTGGACTTCTAGAAGTGTACTCTTCCCACTCCGGCGAGCCTCTAGTTATCTTCATTTGCTGGTTTGTTGAACTTTTTCTCTTTATCTTCGCTCCACAGTCCATCTTCTCTACTTGTAAGTACTGTTCCCTGTTTCCATGGATTTAGAAAGTCTTGTTGAACTAAAAGTAATTGGTATTTCAGCCCCTATACCACAACAATTAACAACTTGAAAATTGGATAGACATTCAATGGTCCAAAACAATTAACATTGCGTTGACCGGATATGGCAAACAGAAGCATTTGACTAAATCTAGGCCTTCAGAAATAGATCCTAAATTTGATACTTGGGTTCAAGAGGATGCTCATTTGGTTAGCTTGTTGTGGAATTCCATGGAACCTCCCATAGCTGATGTGTGTACTCATCTTGACACATGTAAAGAAATATGAGAATACGTTCGTTTATTGCTTTCCAGCGATCTCACCCGCATGTATGATTTGTCATTGGAGTTCTTTCAGCTGCAACAGTCCAGTAGACCAATTACTGAATACTTTGCTCCCCCTAAACGTGTTCATGATGAGCTGAATTCTCTTCAGCTGTTATCCACAGATATTAATGTGATGTAGAAACAAAGGGAACAAATGGTTGTACTTCAATTCCTTGCGGGATTGGATCCAGAATTTGAGCCAGTTAAGGCCCAAATACTGAGTGGAGCTTTCCTTCCTTCATTTGCAGAAACCTACTCTTGAGTTATGCACGCTGCCTCTTGTGACTCATTCGCTACTACAGATGCTACACAATCTACTTTCATTAGTCAAACATTCTCAAATAATAAGAACTCTGTTTCTTAAATTTCTTACCCATTTGGTGATCGTGGGACTCGTGGGGGTCATGATCGTGGTCGTGGAGGACGTACTACGAGACCTAAATGCTCTAATTGTGGTCGTGCTGGACATGTTCCGAAAAATTGCAAAGACCTTCACGGAAGGCCGCCTCATATGGCTCAGGCAACGTCATCTGATGTGCCAGTGCTATGGAAAAGTCGAGTAACAGTAAGAATGCTACATTATCTACAGTGAGTTAATGCTACATCATCTACAGTGACCATTTCAGGAAATGAATATGCCAAATTCCTTCAGTATCAAATGGCTTATCAAGCATCTCTTCCAACAGCTTCTTTGGCTCATCGAGATAATTCTACTACTTGTGTATCTACCTCTTCACGTCTCTTAGCTTATTGATTCTGATCCTTCAGACCATATGTCGGGTGCTTATTCATTATTCTCCGATATTTAGTGCTCTCCTACCTCTAATGTTACGACAACTAATGGTTTGTCTAATCCAGTGAAAGGTATCGATAAAACTTGTCCATCTTCTGATTTGACCTTGTCTTCTATTTTATATGTTTCATCCTTGTCCTTTAAATCTTTTATCTGTCAGTAAACTCACCAGACAACTAAATTGCTCATTGACTTTCTTTCCTAATTCTGCAATCATTCAGGATTTGAAAAAAAAGAAGAAGATTGGAGAAAGGCATGAAGTTCAGGGACTCTACTATTTGGCTGGCTCGTCTTCCTCTTCATCTATCACCTATTCTGCAGTAGCCTCTCCACTTAAGATTTATTATCGTCTCAGTCATCCATCTTTTGACAGGTTGAAAGTTATGGTTCCTGCTTTGAGCCAACTTCAGTATTTGGATTGCGAGTCTTGTCAATTAGGAAAGCATCACCGTGCTTCCTTCAATCCTAGAGTCAATAATAGGTCCTTAAGTCCTTTTCATTTGGTCCATTCAGATGTATAGGAAGCGACTCGTGTTATTTCAAAGTTTGGATTTCAATATTTTGTTACTTTTATTGATAATTTCTCCAGACTTACATTGGTTTATTTAATGAAAGATCATTCTGAGTTATTGTCTATCTTTCAATCTTTTGTGTTGAAATTAAAACCCAATTTGATGTGACTATCAAAATACTTCACAGTGACAATGCCAAAGAATATTTTTCTAGACCATTTACTTATTTTATGACCTCATTTGACATGCTTCATCAGTCTTGTTGCTCTCGCACTCCTCGACAAAATGGAGCTATTGAAAGAAAAACTTATATCTTGTTGAAACAGCCCGTTGTTTACTATTTCACATGAAAGTTCCTAAATGTTTTGGGGGGGATGCTATTCTCACTGCTTGTTACGTAATCAAGAGGCTGCCTTCTTCTGTTTTACAGGGTCGTTCCCCTTATTGTGTGTTGTTTCCCTAGACACCATTATTTTCCCTTCCTCCACTTATTTTTTGGTGTGTTGTTTTCGTCCATCAACTTGATAGTGGGACTAACAAGCTTGCACCTCGTGCTCTTAAATGTATATTTTTGGGATATTCTCAGTTACAGAAAGGATATCGATGTTACAACGCTACCCTCCATCGGTATTTTGTTTGTACTGATGTCTCCTTTTTTGAGAATACTCCTTTCTTTCTGATACTTTGTCTTTGTTTGATTTGAACGAGAGTCTTCCTTTACTTGTGATTTCTCTTGTTCGTCTTTCTCATCCTGACCTGCAGATTTATACCAAACGGAGGCCCACTTCTAAGTCTTTCCCTGATGCTTTAACCACTCCATTTTCTCCCATTTTGTCTTTAGATCCTGCTCCTGAGCTTGACATTAGTGACCTTGATCTTCCTATTGCGCTTTGATAAGGTACACGAAGCTGCACTTCTCATCTTATTTCTAATTTTATTTCCTATGCCACCTTGTCTCCTCCTTATCATGCCTTTATTACTTCTCCGTCCACTGTTTCCACACCTAATTCTCTATCTGAAGCATTACCTCATTCTAGATAGTGTGTTGCCATGAAGAAAGAAATGTCTACTCTTCAAACCAGAGATACTTGGGATTTGCTTTTCTTTCCCCTAGAAAATCAACTATTGGTTGTCGATGGGTGTATAATGTCCAAGTATCCGGATGGTTCTATTGATCAGTTGAAAGCACGGCTTGTTGCCAAAGGATAAACTCAGATCTATGGATTGGATTTTTCAAGGCTTTCTCTCCTATGGCTAAGATCACCTCTGTTTGGCTTCTCATTTCACTTGTTGCTATGTTTCCTAGCCACTATATCAGCTGGATATTAAAAATGCCTTTTTTCATGGTGATCTCACTGAGGAAATGTATATGGAGCAATCTCCTGGGTTAGTTACTCAGGGGGAGTCTAACTTTGTCTACAAATTAAAGAGAGCATTATATGGCGTAAAACAATCTCCTCGGGTATGGTTTGGAAGATTTAGTACTGTGGTAATGGATTTTGGATTGACACGATGTTGTGTTGATCATTATGTATTTTCCCATCATTCCTCTTAGGGAAAAATCTGGTTGCTAGTTTCTGTGGATGACATTGTGATCATAGGAGATGATACACAAGGTATACATGATCTAAAGCTGTTTCTCCAATCTAAGTTCAATACCAAAGACTTGTTCTCATTGGAGTGTTTTCTAGGAATTGAAATTGCAAGATCACATAAAGAGATAGCTCTTTCTCAAAGAAAGTATATACTTGATTTGCTGTCCAAAACTAGGATGTTGGGCGCCAAACCAATTGATACTCCAATGGATCCCAATACAAAACTTCTGGTAGATAGAGAAGAGGCATTGAATAATCCTAGGAGATATTGCAGATTAGTCTGGAAACTTAATTATCTCTCAATGGCATGGCCAGATATCTCATTTACTACAAGTGTATTTAGTCAATTCCTTGATACACCTCGTACTACTCATCAGGATGTAGTTATTCGCATTTTGAGGTATTTAAAAGGTGCACAATGATTTCATTTGCTATACAAAGATAATGGCCATACTCTTGTCCAATGTTATACAGATGTAGATTGGGCTAGCTTTCCATTAGATGGATGATCCACTATAGGATATTGTGTCTTTGTGAGAGGAAATCTGATTTCTTGAAAAAGTAGAAGGCAAATTATGGTGGACAAATCTAGTGCAAAGTCGGAATATCGAATTATGGCACATACATCTTGTGAATTTATTTGGATATTTCATATGTTGACAGAATTGGGAGTCTTTGGATTACAGACTATGAAACTATTTTGTGATAATCAAGTTGCTATCCACATAACCTCTAAACCGGACCAAGCATATTGAAGTTGATTGTCACTTTGTCATAGAAAAAATCTTACAAAATGTCATCAAGACGAGTCATGTCAAAACTGAAGATCAATTGGCCAATTTATTTACTAAAGCTCTAGGGGAAACTAGAGTAAGACACATTTGTAACAAGTTTCAAACATATGATGTATATGCTTCAGCTTGAGGGGGAGTGTTAATATATATTAATAGTAGTTTTAATGTATGGGATATATCTAGACCATATAAAACCTGTATAATCACCCTAAAATGTGTATGGTTACTTCTAAATGTGCGTAAATTAACATACATGAACCCTGTTGGGTGTATGTTGTTCACTACAATTTTATTCAGAGTTGTCACACTATGAAATGGCTGAAATGTTATCATTTCCTGAGAGACAAAAATGATATCAAGACAATAATTTTAATGCCACCCTTAAAGCAGATTAAATATACCAAAAGATAATGCACTCAGCTTAGCTCAAGTTAGGTTTTTTTTTTTTTAATCGTATATCAGAGAACCAATTTGGATTTATGTCAGGAAGATCAACAACGGAGGCTATATACCTTTTGTGAGGTTTGATGGAAAGGTACCGAAGTAGAGAGACAAACCTGCACATGGTTTTCATTGATTTAGAAAAGGCTTATGATTGGGTGTCACGAGAAGTTTTATGGAAGGCATTGGAAAAGCAAGGTGTTCGTATAGCTTATATTTGTGCCATAAAGGATATGCATGAGGGAGCAACAACAAGTGTTAGAACTCTTGGAGGTATGACTGAAGATTTTCCCATAAAGATAGGCTTGCATCAAGGGTCATCCTTAAGCCCATACCTTTTCACGTTAGTTTTGGACGTACTTACTAGACATATCCAAGAGGTAGTGCCTAAATGTATGTTTTTTGCGGATGATATAGTTTTAATAGAGGAGTTGAGAGAGGAAGTTAATGCTAAACTTGAGATGTGGAGAGAAATCTTAGAATCAAAGGGTTTCCGTTTAAGTAGGAGCAAGACAGAGTATATAGAATGTAAGCTTAACAAGAGACGAGCTAGTAATAATTTAGAGGTAAAAATCGGAGAGCACAGCATACCTAAAGTGTAAAGGTTTCGATATCTTAAATCGATTTTACAAAGTGACGGAGAAATTGATGGGGATATCGTACATAAGATACAAGCTGGGTGGTTAAAATGGAGAAATGCATCGGGAGTCATTTGTGACCGCAAGGTATCTAATAAACTTAAGGGAAAGTTTTACCAAACTGCTATAAGACCAGCTATGCTTTATGGAAGTGAATGCTGGGCACTAAAGGGACAACAAGAGCAAAGAATTGGTGTAGCAGAATTGAAAATGTTGAGATGGATGAGTGAACATACAAGAAAAGATAAGAGTCAAAATGATTATATTAAGGAGAAAGTTGGAGTTGCACCTATTGAGAAGAAAATAATAGAAACTCGGTTAAGGTGGTTTGGTCATGTGCAAAAAAGACTGCTAGAGGCTCTAGTGAGGAGAGTTGATCAAATGATTTTTAGTCTAATAAGAAGAAGTAGAGGAAAATCTAAAAGAACACTTGGAGAAGTTATCAGAAGAGACCTTATTATAAATGATTTACATCAAGATATAGTTTTTGATAAAACAAAGTGGCGCCGTGTGATCCATATAGCCGACCCCACCTAGTAGGATAAGGCTTATGTTGTTATTGTTATTGTTAATTATCAAAATAATTGGCCAAGTACATCTCGAAAAAAGCAAATTGGCAAAGTATTGTTAATGGAAACGCAATCTCACATTGCATTTTCAAAAAGGGTAAAAATGCAATATCATTTTTCCCCAAATCAGCAACTCCCCAAAATAGCAAATTAACCAAACCAAATCACATTTTTCCCAAAATCAGCAAACTAACCAAATCATCGAATAACAAAAAGAGGATGAATATATATAGATATATATACACACACAAATAGATAGATATATATAGAGAGAGAGAGAGACTGGCTTAAACAAGGAATTATATATATACACATATATATATACCTATCTCATAAACAAAAACCAATGAGTCGAACTGCCTTGATCCTCACCGTGGAGAGCAGACTTTAATTGCGCGCGAGAGAGAGAGAAAGCGACGCATAGAGAGAGATTGAAGCTGAAAGTTTTCAAAGTAAATAAGGAAAGAAAGATTGGAAGTGGGAATGGGGGGAGGTGAAAACGCAATCTGAAGGCCGAAGAGAGAAAGATTAGGCACTAGGGGAATAAATTAATATAATAGTATAAGTATATATTTTTAATTATTTGTCGTTTGCCCTTTCGTATCCTTATGTAATTTTTAATTATTTTATAAATTAATATTATAAGTATACATTTTTAATTATTTGTCGTTTGTCCTTTCATCTATTGACTCTCTCTCTCTCGCTATACATAATACACAAAATGGAAGAGAAAAAAGTCTATATACATAAATGGAAGAGCAGAAGTCTCACATGGGACTGTTTCTGTTAGTGTTATTAATGTTAATGTAATTAATAGCTTGCTTGGGACATGTGACTTCTATGTAATATACATAAAGATTGTAAAACTTAATTATCTTTATGTAATCAACACAAAGAAGACAAAAGGTTAAAGCCATCCAAAGAACCTTTTGGATGAAGAACACCATGGCCAGAAAATGCCATTGCCGGAGAAGTCTAAAATGGATGATTCCTTCAACTAATCATCACAGTCGTATCTGGATTGAAAGTGTTGTACCCGATTCCGTACCCACACCCACAGCCGCACCCGCACCCCACCCGCACCCGAGTGGGTACTCCATAGTTTTGGGGGGTCCGCACAACTTAGCCACTAGGGATTCACACGCCTAACGAGTAGATTCTCAACACTCTCTCAATACAATTGAACACTCCCTATCAGTTTCATCTTAGCGACCAACACTCTCTCTTCAAAAAATTGGTACCACTCAAAGAAATGGTCCATGTCTTCCCACCCAAGGGTCTAGGAGGCCATCAAAAGTTGGGGCTTCTATATTGACTTGCTTCATTAACTTATCATCATTACATTCAGGTGACACGTCATTCCTACGGTGTTGCGCTAGTTCTCTATCTAGGTTTCTAGGCCTATTGCGATCCTCAATTGCATCCATCCTAGCACTTGATTGAGCATGAGAATTATGCAAATCGGCGGCACGGCCTTGAATTGCTTTTGTGAAGGCTACAAACTAGGTTGGCACTTGGTTATCTGCCATTGTTCTAGTGGATATAAGTGTGCAACCACTACGCAAATGCATGCAATGGTTCTATGACTAAACTTGTTGAGATTAATAATAACTCACATAAATTACTGCTAATATAAACCTTATCCGATATACCTGTGCATATATATACTATTGATTTGATTATTAAATAATTCGAACAAAGTGCAAACAATAATGCTGTCTACCTTTTTTTTTTATCTTTTTGTTAATGGGGGATCAAAACACCAAAGAAATAAAATATCACTAGTTTAACCGTACATCCAGTGAAGGTATATCTCTTTTGCTTTTCAAGAATTTCAATAAATAAAAGAAAATAATAATAAGGAACAATAAAGTAGAAGGCAACAAGTGTGGGGCAGCAGTTGAGATTAACTCAAGGGAGAAGTAGGGTTAGTAAGGCTAGGGTCCAATGCACACAATAATGCAATTAAATGCTAAAATAAAGAGCTATTAAAAACACCAAAAATTGTTATGGAACGAGGTTACCATCCGAATGATATTTGGCAGTGTATTATCGGCTTGGAATCTACAAAAATGGACTGGAGGGTGTTCTGGATAGGTTCCAGAGCTTCCTGAAGGGTCACCAGAGAGTTGCTGGCCAGTCATCGAAGCTTCACCAGTGTGCTGTTTCAGGTCACGAAGGGAGGCAATGCCGGTAGTGATCACCGATGGTCGTGGGTCCAAAGCATGTGCTCACACGCACTGGAAGAAGCTACCACGAGTGGATCTTACTCGCTTGAAGAGGGGCGGGGCGTGTAAGCGCATCAGGTCTCGATTGGCCTCCTCCGTTTGGTAGGTTGGTGTCCTCGATGTTGGAATCAAGAACACAGTGGAAGAGGTTTTCAAAATTTTTTCGAATTGATCATGCATGAATAATATAAACTTCTTATACTATCATATTTGAAATGTAAAAACGAATTCAAATCAATAAACAAAACTAACTTTTCGTCGTTTCTTAATTTGATCTTGGTTTTTCGAACTTTTCTTCCCTGACGATTAAGACTCCAAGTCTTCCACTATTTTTCCTGTTAGGATACTCACAAAACTTTTTTGATGCCTGGGGCTGTATGGGCAACTAAAAAGACAATCCTTTTATACAAGCAAGAGTAGAGACTTAGGTGTAAATAAACTTAAGTTGGCTAATTAGGCAATTACTCATAATTATCTCATAATTACGAATACATCCCTAATCGTTATACCTTATTCCACTGAAAAGGTATAACTGAACTCCAACCCTAGTCTACTGAAATAATCTCATAAAACACCTTGTTCACTCTTTAATTCTGCAATTAAGGCCCCCACCAGATATTGAGACAAATACAATTAAGAAGCTATCCAATTCTAATTCATTCCTCCCTTCATATCCTAAGAACTATTATTTTAATCATCTTGTCTTGGTCACTATGTCAATAACATATTGTTAAGACAACCGATCCAAATTTAATAATTAGCTAATATTCTTAATATCGATAATATTTCTATCTCAAATGAGATTATGAATTTCTTCTTGATAGTGTATGTTCCCAAATTTTGTGCAATCACTTCGCAACACTGAGATGTTGGTTTAATAGTAATCAACCTCACTCCTAATGAATTAAAATCATTATTATATAAAATAGTGTCCATCACGATTTAGAGCAATTACTTGGAGCGAACACAAGAATTACATCAATGTGGATAGCAAAACTTAGATATATTTCTTGTCATTGTCCAATTCAGTGTCTTTCACGCCAACATTTTAAATTCAAAATCCGCAAATCTAATGATTGACATAAATCATTTTCTCAAACAGAAATCTAAAATGATATAGTCTTTCAGTTGAGATGTCCCCATCTCATCAGAGACTGTGAAAAAGTCTAGATTGATTAATACTTATATTCATATCTCCTGCGTATGAAACACTTTCATACACATGAATCAAGTTCCACAATCAATTAAGGATTACATTCTTCACATGAAATACATGCATCCATTAAAAAATAAGGGAACCTTAAATAAACTAAATAAAGATTCTTTATTAAAAAAAATCAGCACATCATCTAATAAATGACTTCAAGGCATACATCCTATCTGTCAATACCCGACGAAGCTTTCAATGGTAGTTCGACAGTGGTAGGGGTCTTCAATTTGGGGTTTACTTCGACCAATCAAATTTGCTACTTCGATCACAGCAAGTTTCGATCATAATAATTCGAGATGAACAGTAGGGTTTGGGGCTCTCAACAGTAAATAAAATATTAATTTGAATAAGGTTTAGAGATCGAAGTTTTGCTCTAATACCAAAATTGACGTAAGATTGCAATATTGAAAGAAGAAGAAGAAGAAGAAGAAGAATTAGCCGCAACCGAGGAGGAAGAAATAGACAATCAACTCATATTCATTTAATAACAATAATCCCTATCAACCCTAATTAGGGTTTAAATACCGATCATCTAAAATTCATGGGCCAAACATAAAAAGCCTCAAATAAAATAAACTCAATATTACTCTAGCCCAAAACAAATGGGTCCAAATAATAATAAAACAAACCACAATTAAGCTAAACTAACTACAAATAATCAATCCATAATGCCAATGGTGGGGCCTCTTTGGCCCGACGTCCATATACACGCCCATATCGACCTGCTCTACTGGTGTCTGCACCAGTAAGAGCCCACTTTGGACCCCAATGATGATTGCATACTCTGAATGTCTTAAACATTTCCTAATGGGATTAATTCACCATTACCCATATCAGCGATCACTTTGAAAATAGCCTCAAAGCAAACTAAAACGCGTTCAAAGTATCTTATTAGCATAGTTTGGCTTCAAAACAAGAAAATATCATCTGCAAATAGAAATTGAGATACCTCCACTACTTCC
Organism: Vitellaria paradoxa; assembly: GCA_019916065.1. Classification (NCBI taxonomy): domain Eukaryota; kingdom Viridiplantae; phylum Streptophyta; class Magnoliopsida; order Ericales; family Sapotaceae; genus Vitellaria; species Vitellaria paradoxa. Next base: position 36,273,776 of record CM034233.1, on the reverse strand, counting down.
CCACCTCTCCCAACAACGTCAAACCCTTCCATCATACCTTCTTACACTACTCACTGCAACATTTTGCTGTAAGTGTCCATCACAAAAATGTAGAAAAAAGGGGATAGAGGTTCCCTTTCTGAATCTCTCAAACTAGGAAACAAGCCTAATGGAGAAGCCCACTTGATGGAGAATATCACCGTGGAAATGCACCAATTAATCTAGTTCCTCTATTCCTCCCCAAACCCCATTCTATCCATAACATCAATCAAGAAATCCTGACACACATCACTTTTTTGATGTTCAATTTGCAAAACATAACTGAGATCCCTAACTTAATTCTAGCATCCCTAGTTTCATTTGCCACCAATACTATATCTAAAAATGTGCCTTCCATGAAGACATTTACGCACTCCGAAATAATGATTCTCATAACCTTCATTTAGATAAGAGTAGACTAATTTTTACATGAAAGGGTAAAAATTGAAACAGAAGAAGTAAAAATCAAAATAGGCCCAAGATTCAATATAAAAAAATCCATTGTATGGTTAAAATATTTCCCTTACCTATTAAAATAAATAAATAAAATATTTTTTTAATTCTCCCTATTAATCATAGTCATTCTGTTAAACCCATTAATTTCTCATTCTTTATAAAGAATCCACCAAAAAATCATTAATTAATTTCTTGATGAATGTTTGGTAAAACCATATATTAGATAAGTTAAGCTATGCATCCCATCTTTCATGTTTTGTTGATTCATGTGCTCTTGGAGCAACCCTACCAGATCAACTATTTAGAAAGATTATGCAAATCAGCAAATTGGGAAGGAAAAAAAAAAAAGAAAATAGAATGAACTGAGTTTTTCAATTATATAAAACATTGTTTCAAATAGTGTTTATATTGAATATCTTTTAAACAAACATTGTTTCAAACAGCCCTTTAGCATCAACACTATTTGCTACACTCCCTATCTAAGACAAACTCTTAAATTATATATAATCTGGAATTATATACCAACAAATAAATTAGGAAAATAAATATTTAAAATTTGTAGCAACACAAACAAATAAAAAAAATAAGAAAACAAATATTTAAAATTTATAGTAACACAAATTCTTGCTTGTTCACTCCGATTTTATTTTTTGTTTAATTTGTTAAATTTTAATTTTTTGGTATGTATTTTCTTATTTTAATTTTTTTTAAGAGTTGGATTTTCATAGGACTATGGAATAGAGTTTTAGAGTTTTAACATTGAATAGGAGTCAGGCTCCCAGTGGAAGACTATGGAGTTTAAAAGTATGAAATAGAGTTTAAGAGTTCGACATTGAATAGGAGTCTAGAATTAGTGGAAGATTATGGAGCTTAAGAATTCAAGATGTGAATGGGACTTTTACGAGTTTAACATTAAATAAGAATCTAGAAGGACTTTGATTCCCATGGACGACAAGGGAGTTTTAAGAGTCTAAGGAGTGTGGAATGGAGTTTGATTACTGGATTTACGACAGTAAAAAAATGCTGTTTAAAATACCATCTTTTAAATGCATTATTTCAAATAGCATCTTTAACTTTGAAAAAAAAAATGTGTTTTCTCAACTTATGAAAACATTGTTTCAAATGGCGTATTTTAACAAAAAGTATTTTTCGAAATACTTCAAAATTGACAGCACTTCCCTAAAAATTAAACTTCAAAAAAAAAAAAATAAATAAAGTGTTTTCTCAACTTATGAAAACATTGTTTCAAATGGCATATTTTAACAAAAAGTATTTTTCGAAATACTTCAAAATTGTCAGCACTTCCCTAAAAATTAAACTTCAAAAAAAAAAAAAAAAAAAACTTGAGATTAATTTATGTTAAAAAAAAAAAAACAATGGAATAAATTTAAGGGTGATTGTGTGACAGCAAGTTTGCCAAAAAGTTAGTGGAGCCAATACCAGTGCAGGTTTGGGTAAGGGTGGTTGTGTAACAGCAAGTCTGCCAAAAAGTTAGTGGAGAAAATACCAGTGCAGGTATGGGTAGGAAATAATTTCCACAAGCAGCAGTACTTATCTACAGGCTAAATAGAAATCCTGCATATTGAATTATTCATTCATTTGAAATGGAAACTCCAAAGCCACTAACCAGAAAAAAGCTTTTTCCGTATTACCACAACTGGAACACTTGAAAATTCTAGCAAAGACACTATGTTGGTTCACCAAATGAGCATTCCCACTACGGTCTGAAACATGCAAATGATAAGTCATATCAACCTTACCTACTCACCTACTTCAACAGTAAATATTAAAAAAGGAGCTCAGCTCAACTCAACTCAATCTTGCCTTTTTCCCACTGAGGGCCATTAGAAATCTTAAAAAAGGAAAGAAAGTAAATCAAGATAATAGCACAGTGCAAGAGGAATACTGTCCGCCAAAACCTCTTTCCTTGATGCCAAACTATTTCCAAGAACACAACTCGTTGAGACTCAACATACTGAATAACTTCTTGGTACCTAAAGGGCTAACTGGAACACCCAAAAACTCCATACAGGAACTCCACACTGCCTTCAAACAAATGCATACATCTTAAATACTACATTATGGCTGACCGATAAGTCCCCCCTATCAATGGAAAATCGTTAAGTCACATCTCTTCTATAAAAGAGTCAAAAATCTGCATAGTTGTTGTTTTGGTTCTCCTTCCCGTCCTTTCTGAGGTCTAGCAAATCATATTAAAGCCATCTCCTACACACCATGAAACCTCCCATCTATAAGCTGCAGCTCCCACTTCTTCCAAAAAGGGACCTTTTCATTACATTCTAATGGCCAATATACCCTAGTGAATGCCCATCTGGTATTGTCATCCATTCCCCTGAAGCAACAACTAATTGAGTAGCTCCCTACCACACAATCTTCCAGAAAAATGGCTCTGCTATCCCACATCATCACCCTTAGAGCCACCTGCTGCTTCCAAGCACACCCACTTCACCCCTCTTTCACCATGGTAGTTAACTTAGAAAATCAAAAGAATTTATTCCATTGTCTCTAAATGTAGGCCTATCAATGGGTTGGATTTGGTCCAGATCCGACCCAAACCAGATCCAATTATGTTAGACCAGATCCGCTCAATTAAATCTGTGACCCAATGAATCCAAATCGCTTGGATCCAGATCCATTGAGTTCAAGAACTAATGGATCTGGATCTAAATGATCCGCCAGACCCATTAGTTTTAAAAATAAAATATTTAAAAATAAAAATAAAAATTTTAAAAATATTTAAAAATAAAAAAATTACATGGAATTAAATCAATCATTTTAACTATTTTTACTGTACTATATTATATAAATTATACACACACATACATATATATTGAAGTGGCTACAAATACCCTTCTACATCTCTCTCTCTCTCTCTCTCTCTCTCTCTCTGAAACTGTATGAAAGAGGCTGTGCTCATAAATTGATTAATTGTCTCTTGTTGCTTCTCAACTAAATCCAACATCTCACAGAGATACATCGCACCACCATCGCTCCAATGAGTCTCAAACGACTGATTGGAGAGACTTCCACATCCGATGATGCCATTTTCTAGTGGAAAATGAGCAGTGCCAAAGTCCTAGTGAACGTTGGAAAGGTTAGAAAGAAGAAAGGGTAATTGATCAAAATGAGCACTGGGGAATTCGGGCATTTGAGTTGTTATTTGGGTGGCTCTAGCCGTTGATTCAAGAAATTGGCATAACTTGTGCAAGGTAAATGGTGGAACTGCCATGATCAGGCACCATAGTCGACGAGCTAGCGGGCTTCACAAAGCTGAGAGCCCTAGAGGGGAAACGAGTATATATATTTTATATATATATAATGTGTTTCGAATAGAATATATTTTGTATTTCTATGAAATTATAAACTAAAATAAAATTATTTTTTAAAATAGGTCGGATTCACCGAATATATGGATTTGGACTTAATCTTACAAATCGGATCTGATTACTTTTGGATCCAAATCAGATCCATTATAATTGGATCTGGATCCGATGGATTTGGTTCAAATCAAATCCAGATCCGCCCCATTGATATGCCTTTCTAAATGCATACCCGATCAACCAAGAACACACATTTCAAAATTAACCTACTTTTTCATCAAAATGATGAGTCAAATAGGGGAGTACTTTTACATCATCAAAGAGGGGAGTACTTTTTGATCAAAATGACAGATCAAAGAGGGGAGTACTCAAAAAGCATTTGCTTAAAATAAAAAAATTCAACATGCATAAAATCATAAAGAATATCTAAGAATAATTATGTCAACTTGTTTGAGCTTGATTTTCTGTTGTACACTGATTTCTTTCTGCTGAAAGAGATCCAACCATCAATGAGCATAAAATCCCATTGAATGTAAAATAATAATGACCTTAATTTGTTTGGGCATGTTTTTCTGTTGTGCACTGATTTCTTTATGACTCATGATATCAACATTTCTTTTTTCTTTGAACAAAATATCTCCATTTCGTTATATGCCTCTTCTTATAAAGTTTTTTCCCTCATTTTTGCAAAAAAAGCAACAGGATAAGAACTCCAAAGAATTTTCGTAACGTAGAAGTAAGAAGACCAATGTTTAAATAAGTAATTTAAAAGTGATATCAAGATGATAAAGCAGAATTTGATACTTCTTCCGCCAGACCTTCTTAAAGCATTGACGCAAAAAATCAGTAATGTCAGGAGATAAACCATCGGGTATTGGAGGATGCTCGTCCTGCAAGAGCACAAGGAAAACAATAGTTAGGCCCCGTTTGATAACGTTTATGCTTACAGTTTTTCTATTTATGTTTATAGATTTTTGAAAACTGCCAACAAAAACGTGTTTATTAAACCTATTTTTATTTTTTTTCCAAAAAAATGAAAACTTAAACAAAAAAAGTAAACAAAAAAAAAAGTGCTTACGCTCTGTTCTTCCCCTCCCCCAAAAAAAAAAATTACAAACATGTTGTCAATTTTTTTTGCATCATATCAAAACGAATAATTTTATTGAAATATTTTATTAAACTAAAATTATTTTCAAAAAATAACACAATTAGTTTAATTTAATTTAATTATCTAAATTAATATGCAATATATTTTATTAATTTTTAATAAATAATATAATTAAATTAATTAATTTCATTAGTTAATTTAATTGAGTTAATTAATATGAAAAATATTTTATTAAACAATTTATTATAGTTAATAAAAATAAATTAATCAAATTAATAAATGTTAAAAATATTTTATTGAATTATTTTAATAAATATCATAATTAAAAATATTTTCTTAAATTATTTTAATAAATATCATAATTAAATTATCTAAATTACCATGAAATATGCTTTATTCAATTGTTTTAATAAATAATATAATTAAATTATAATTAATATATTTTATATTTATTGAATTAGATTATATAATAATTATATTTTATTCAATTGTTTTTAATAAATAATATAATTAAATTATAATTTAATATATTTTATATTTATTGAATTAAATGATTTTTAATAAATAACTAATTAAATTAATTAATTTGATTAATTTATTTTAATTAATTATTAATTATTATTAAATAAATTAAATTAATATGAAATATATTTATTAAATTCAATTAATTTTTTAAAAATTAATAAAATTAAATATTTATTAAAATGAAAAATTAGTATTTGTAAACAGAATTATATTTCTAAAAGTAATTTCAGTTTTTATTTCAGAATTAAAAAAAAAAAAAAAAACATCCACAGAAAACAAAAAACAAACGGTTAAACATCGACAGAAAAACGACAATGTTACCAAATGAGTACTTATTATTTCTATTTGAAAGGTTATATAATTTAATCAGGAATCTTAAAGTACTCTAGTGAATTCCAAAAGTAGCAAGGAATACTTCTAGATATTGTCCATCAAAAAAAAAAACCCAAATTATACAAGGGGGATGTTTAACCTTTAACCAGTAAAAGGACAAAATCGATCATCAAATCACTGTGAAAGCGAGTTACTTGGATGTGGAACTACTTGTCATGACAACTTGACAAAGAACTGTTTAAAAAGAATGGTAACCTGCACAATCCGGAATAGAGCTGGCATGGGCTGGAGATCATAGTATGGAGGAACACAAGTAAGAAGTTCAATCACGGTGCAGCCAACACTCCATATGTCAGATGCAGCACAAACACCCGACATCTCAATGACCTGAAGCAGTTCCAATTGCAGTGATATTAGGACTGTTGATCTGATCATCATTATTTCACCGCAAAAATTAACAACTTTGTCACGTTATTAGATGATTTGATGATTTTATCGATGATTTTTTCATATTATTTTATCCTGGTAGGAAAATATGTTGCGAAGAAAAATATTAAACTAATCAAACTATGCCATCAATTCAACCAAAAAGAAAAAGAGTCCCAAAACATACCAAGTTCATTTTTTGAAAATGAAATTCTTCTGGCAAAATAAGTACAGAAAGCAAATTATACATAGACCTAAAACAATGAGCTTGAGAGAGATACCAACAAATTTAGCTACATAGTTTATGCACACACGCATGAAAGAGGATTCTAGAGTGCAAGTCTAACAAGTCCTCAGTAAACAAAAGATAGCATGATTCATTTTCATTCAAAATAAGGAAGGAAAACCTGGTTGATGACAGCAATGCTTTTTATTAAAGAGAAGTTTAATACAAATATTTGCAGAATATTTATCAAGCAGAACTTTCCCTATTGATGAAACATTAAACATCACCAACCAAAAAATCCACATTGGAATGGAAGATTGGTTTTTACACACCTAGCAGGCTAGCACTAACCAGTAATGTTGTTTAGAATTTAGCTTCAAGTTACTTTTTTAATAATCTTTATTTAACTATTTATTTGTGGTAGTGATTAATTTAGTTGTTAGCATATGATGTGGGGGATTTTAACATCTAGTCACATGACTACTCAAGTGACTTGGTAAATGGCATTCTAGGATGAAGACACAAGCATACAGGTCCGACAGCATCTAACTCAAAACCAATTGGTAAAGAGTGCAAAAGCCCATTAGGATCTTATACTGGGTTAGGAGGCACTATTTTTATTAATTTGGATAAATCCTCACAATGCCCCCTCATATACGGTACCCACTCATGTGGAGAGCTAAACTACTGCAGTGAGTAAGAGAAGTACACAAACAAGAGATTAAGAAGCGAAAGAGGGAGGCAAGTCCTCCCAAACCTAGCTTTGATACCATGCTAAGTCACCAGATATCCCAAAAACTTAAGTTGTTAGGAAATGTACCAATAATGTAAATCAAGTTATTTCAACACTCCCTCTCACTTATCAACACTCCCTCTCACGTATGACTCTAACTCACACATGGAGTAGAGGCAAACAAACTAAATCAAATGCACCAAAACAAATTGACTACAGTACATATAAACAGACAGAGAATACCAAGGACATAGCTTCATACCATGGATGGCAATAAGGAAGAAGCTAAATACCAAGGACAAGCTATTCTGTTGGGGCTTAATTGAAGATGAAAGCTGCGAATTCTGCAAGCAAGATGATGAAACAATATGCCACATGTTCTTCGATTGTCCATATTCATATGAAGTGTGGATTGAAGTGAACAATTATGCTTGATTTCTAGAACAAAGCAAAACTGGAGACAAGAAATCGAATGGGCCATGGGGAGCTTCAGTCAGAAATGTATTATGAATATCATTAGAAAGCTAGCTTGGTCATCAATGATCTACAATCTTTGGATGGAGCGAAATGCAAGAATCTACAAGGAGACAGCAACTTCACCAAGGGGAATTCTAGCAAAGATAAAGCATGAGGTTCACACCAGTCATCCAAGTTATTAAGTTCAAGCCCACTAATGTAAACACCATAATATGTAAAAACTGGAGGACCCATCTTTTGTATAGTTTTCTTTTGTAATTACGAGGGTATACCCTCAAGACTCTGTATATTTTCTCCTTTAATCCAAATGAAATACTTACTTACCCCAAAAAAAAAAGAAAAAGACAGAGAATAAACATAGATAATGGAACTTGTACCCAAGACTTCCTCAAACGAGAGATCTGATCTCATGATAAAGCATCCAACTTAGAACAAATTGACAAAAAGTGGAAATTAACATTAGGATCTTATACTGGTTTGGAAGGCACTATTTATCGATTTGGGATAGATCACTAGAAACTAAAGCTAGACATGATGATATTCAAAACCATGAGGGAATTAAAAAGCCCAAATTTCCGGAGGACAAAAAATGAGAATTGGTCCAGCATTTTGTGGCTATTGCTGCCTCCCTCATGCAACCGTCCCTCTCTTCTCTTTCCTTCTCTTCATCTCTCAATTGATTTGCTGTTTTGCTGCTGCTTCTGCCGCAGTGTTTTTATTACACAAATTCTCTTCTATTTGACGCTGCAATTTCTGTTGTTGCTGTGATATCTACTCATTCTATGAAGGTATTCTTACTCGATTTGGGGTGTCTAACATAAATTTTTCTGACTTATTGTTGTAAATCTAGGGCAGACTCAATAGCTCTATCAAAAATTACATATCTAACCATCTAAACACTGGCCACACAATTTCAATGAATCTCATCTTAGGTTTTCAATTAGACAAAACAAGAAGAGTGACCACAGAAAGAAAGAATAATCTCAGAAAGAAGAATAATCACAGAAAGATGAATAATCTCATAATTTCAAGATCTCTCACATTTTACTCATCATTCAATGTGTGTCTATTTCGAACCTTCCAATTTCCATTATCCCTTTTTAGCACCAAGGTTATCCAGATATAAAGGTGGAAGGCATTTAGAGGTACAGGCCGAGTTTATGGAAAATTAATCACCATCCACCAAACATCAAATTGGACTGTCATTCTAAGCTACCATCCATTGTCCTTCCAAATAAATTTGTAGCACAAAGCACTTGAAACCATGTGGTTTTGATAATATACCCTTAAATCTATTAGGCTTTTCTATTTCATTATCACTAGCCAATATGCATGGAATAACCTTGCGCAAGGATATGGCTTAAGTGAAAAAATGCATGACTGGTTCTCTCTAGGGACAATAAGGGGCCATAGACAGAAACTTGGTGATGAGTCAGGCTCTGCCATCCACAAGATGTGGAGCACACTTGAGGATAATGGCACACATCAATTATTTGAGGCCTCATCCAAACAGTCAGCAATCCTTCACTAGCACAGCTCTTTTTCCTCCATTCTCTGCAATAGCCAGAAGCCTCCCCCCCCCCCCAAAAAAAAAGGGGCAGGGGGCTGTGCGCGGGTGCAGGGTGAAGGGGGATGAAACTCCCAATAGGGACACAGAGAACAAAAATAAAAAATTTCGTGTATGACATAATCCTCCCATCCCCCAAAATAAAAATAAAAATTAATAATTAATAAAGTTTTGAAATTTCCTTTGACGAAGAACAAACAGAGAAGAGAAAAAGCTAGAAAATGAGAAAAAGCAAGGTAGAGAAAAATTGAAACTATAGAGATGAAGAGCAAGAATAATGAAAAAGGTTAATTGGTCCTATATACAAACCATTAGCCTACACTATATATATAAAATGTTAAATGCCAGCTGACTATTCATAATTAAACATATGCTATCAAGAATAATAGATCCTAATTGAGAGCAAGATAAAGCAAATATAGAAATTATAAGAGGATCTAGTCAAAAGACTTGGCAAGAATACCACCCAATTGGGACTCTGAGCATATTTATGTATGCAAAGATCATCTTACACCAGAAGATCCCAAATAAAATAACAATCAAAGTTGATGTGTTTAGTGCACTTATGAAACACAAGGTTGCTTGCATTGAAGGTAGCAGCTTGGTTATCGCAAAACATTTGAAATTGGCCAAGGAACCTAACATGAATATCCTAAAGGTTGACAGAATAAACCACGACAAGGAGTACCTTTCAAGAAACATAAGATACGACACACTATCTCAAAGTGGTGGTGAATAAGGAGCATGCATAAATTAACAAACAACACCTAGCATATGTAATGTAAGGACAAGTTATTGTAAGATATATCAATTTGCAAACTAAGTGTCGATAACGACTAACATCAGAGAATGGTGCACTAGTATTAGCATCAAATTTGACAGAGACACCTGTGGGAGTCTCAGCAGGTCGAGAGCCTAATAGACCAGTCCTAGATAAAATATTTAAAACATACTTACGTTGTGAAAGAATGAATGATATAGAACAAGAAATAAAAACAGAGAATGAGAAAGAAAGAGAAGGAGCATCATTGGTTCATGATACAGTGGTGTAACAATTTTGTTGAAGACCTAGAATGCTCTCGGCGCATGATAAGATAACTTTGCTATCATGCACCACTTTAGGAACTCTAGTAGGTGGCTCCCCTCTTCTCAAAGGGGACGTATTAGGAAATCCTTCCAAGTAGATCATGTCACTATTGATGTTGCGAAGGATTTTAAGACTAAAGGAGGCATCAGAATAGTGGAAAGAGGAAGAGGTTATGTCCGAGTAATAGTTTTATACTTAGAGGAACTTCAATGGCTCCAAAAAATCTGTTGGAAATATCAAGGGAGAGAAGGAAGAAAGCAGCAGTTGGGCAGCAACAGAGGAGGAACCAAAACAGTGATATGCCCATTGATTTCAGATGGTTTTGGTAGAATGCTTGAACTCCATCTCTTTGCACCATTCGGGAGAAGACTGGTTATGATTCCAAAACTGACAAACGGGAAAGGTTGGGAATTCTTTGCCAAGCTTATAGAAACCTTCGCCCCAAGGAGTTCTTTGAAAATTCACCCTACTATACCTCATTCCCGTCTCATAAAGAAAACCTAAGTACAAATAAAACTCTAGATTTGGGTCTCTCCATCTATGAGTCTCTCCCATATACTTGCCACCAATAGAAGAACACTTAAAATCAGGGGGAGATACAGAAATACAAAAAATTAAAGAAATATTGGTTTATTCGCGAAGGCCAAGATCAAAGGAGTCAGAATCTCTCAAATTCCCTGCACTAAAAGAGTCAAAACCGATGATAGTTCCAAGTCATGAGCCCGTTTCTAATCCAGAACGGGTAACTGAACTTTCCTCTGATGATAATTTGCCAATAGCTCTTCGAAAGAAGCCCAGATCATGTTCTCTCCATCCTATATCACACTTTGTATCCTATAATGCCCTATCCACACAGTATCGTACCTTTATTTCCAAAATTGATCATACTACAATCCCAAAGAACATTCAGGAAGCTCTTGTTGTTCCACAACGAAGAGAAGCTGTCCTTGAAGAAATGAAGGCACTTGAAAAGAATGAAACCTGGGAATTGGCAGAATTACCCAAGGGAAAGAGACCAGTGGGCTGCAAATGGGTCTTTACTGTGAAATACAAGGCTAATGGAACAATTGAACGACATAAGGGACGACTAGTGGCAAAGGGCTTCACCCAAACATATGGAATTGACTATGCAGAGACATTTGCACCAGTGGCCAAACTTAACACTGTGAGAGTTCTTTTATCTTTGGCAACTAATCTGGACTGGCCACTTCAACAACTAGATATCAAGAATGCATTTTTAAATGGAGAACTGGAAGAAGAAGTATTCATGGAGTTACCTCCTAGATTCTGCAAGGAAGGAGATAGCAGAGTGTGTAAACTGAAGAAGTTCTTGTATGGACTCAAACAGTCCCCAAGAGCCTAGTTTGACAGATTCACAAGGGTAATTAAAGGACAAGGGTATAAACAAGGGCAATCAGAACATACTATGTTCATTCGGATAGCTGAAAATGGAAAAAGGACTATTTTTATAGTATATGTTGATGATATTATCTTGACAGGTGATGATTCAACAGAGATGGACAGATTAAAGAAAGTCCTGGCTAGTGAATTTGAAGTAAAGGACCTTGGTCAGCTACGTTATTTTCTGGGAATGGAAGTAGCCAGATCACAGAAAGGGATTAGTGTGTCTCAAAGGAAATACTTATTGGATCTCCTTTCTGAGACTGGGATGTTAGGTTGTAAACCTAGTGAAACTCCAATTGAACCGAAAAGGAAGACAGAAGAGGCAGGACAACCAGTTGACAATGATCTATATCAGAGATTGGTAGGGAAGTTGATCTATCTTTCACATATCAAACCAGACATTGCTTTTGCAGTAAGTACTGTGAGTCAACATATGCATTCACCAAAGGAGACACACCAGGAAGCAGTATACAGGATTCTAAGATACCTCAAAGGCCCTCCAGGGAGGAGTCTACTGTTTAAAAGGGGAGAAAATAGAGGAGTTGAAATATTTACTGATGCAGATTGGGCAGGTGCGATAGAAGACAGGAAATCTACCATAGGATATTTTGTACCTTTGTATGGGGTAACTTGGTGACTTGGAGAAGCAAAAAGCAGAATGTGGTAGCTAGAAGTAGTGCTGAAGCAAAATACAGGGCCATTGCTCAGGGAATGTGTGAAGGACTGTGGCTGAAAAGATTCTTGGAAGAATTACACCTTACAGTAGAGTTTCCCATTAAACTGTACTGTCATAATAAAGCTGCCATTAACATCTCACTCAATCCAGTTCAGCATGATCGAACCAAGCATGTGGAGATAGACAGGCATTTTATCAAAGAGAAGATTGAAGAAGGCATCATTTGCATGATATATGTGCCTACACGGAAGCAGGTGGCAGATATTCTAACTAAGGGAGTTCTCAAACCGGTATTTGAGAAGTTAATAAGCAAGTTAGATCTAATCAACATCTACGATCCAACTTGAGGGGAAGTATAGAAATATCGGAAATCAGGAAATTAGGAGATTATGTAAATATTCCCTCAGCAATTTTAGCAATCATCACAGGGAAACTTACCATGTACAAAGATATTCCCTCAGAAATCACAATATTCATCATAAGGAAACTTACCTTGTATAGATACTGGAGTAGGTTATAAGTAGGAGGATTTGTGTAACCTTTTTATTTTCATTCAAAGAACTACAAAAATAATAGAAAATTATTTCTTTCTTTGTCTTCATTGTGCCACTTCTATTCCAAGGAAATGGCAAAGAGCACCCAATATCTAAGAGATCATTTTCCAGAGATAATAATATTATCAACATAAACAATTAAAACAATAGTACCAGAGAAAGAATAAACCAAACCAAACCAAAACAAGCATTTTCCCACTAGGTGGGGTCGGCTATATGGATTTGTCGACGCCAATTAGATCTGTTTAGGGGCATGTCCTCCGATAAATCTAGGTAGGTCAGGTCATGTTTAATGGTTTCTTTCCAGCTTCTCTTGGGTCTTCCTCTACCTCTCCTACTCCTGGCAATCTCTATACTTTCACACCTTCTAACAGGTGCCTCTGCTGGACGCCTTCTAACATGGCCAAACCATCTTAATCGATTTTCTCTCATTTTATCTTCAATCAGTGCTATTGCTATTCCTACCAGAGAATGAATGACGAGTGAAAATGGAATGATCTAAAGTATGGCATTCAAAAGCATAGTCCAGCAAAACACCACAGAAGCAATCAAACCATGCACAAGGGGATTATTTCAGACCATACAAGACATAACACAATCTGCAAACTATGTCTGCAAACTAAGTGCGCACTCCCAAAAGCAACATATCCAGGTGGTTGATCCATGCAAACTTCCGCTTGAAGTTGGCCATGAAGAAATGCATTTTTAATGTCCGACTGATAAAAAGGCCAAGAACTACTAACAACCACAACAAGAAGTATGCAGACGGAGTTCAAACAAGCAACTAGAGAGAAGGTCTCCAAATAATCAATTTCATAAGTTTAGTATAGCCTTTAGCAACAAAGTGTGCTTTAAGTCACTCAACAGACCCATTAGGAAGATAATTCACATTATCAACCCAACAACATCCCACTCTTTTCTTCCCAGAAGGTAAAAGCGTCAGCTCTCAAGTATGATTTTGATAAAGTGCATGCATATGCTCATGCATAGGATGCTTCCATCCAAGGAAAGTAAGCCTCCTGGTATGAAACCAGAAGAAAAATAGAAGACAAAGCACAATGGAACGCAAATAAGGAGAAGCACTATGATAGAAAACAAATTTAGCAATGAAATGTTGGGTGCAAGCATGCTTATCTCGATTCAAAGCAATAGGTAAAATCATCATCAGAGATAAATGACAAAGAAGCTGGAGCCTATGACAAAGGAGCTGGAGCCTCAGACAAAGTGGATGAATTGGAGGGGCCAGAGGAAACAAGAAGTCTATCCTGAGTCCGCTAGTACACGTATAAAGGAACATCCAGCCTATCTTGATTCTATTGGTACACTTGCAAAGGAGATTGACTAGAATTCAAAGGAAGAGGCAGTGTAGGACTGGACTCACCCTCATGCAAATGAGGATAGGACTCCCCCTGAGTGCTAGAAATAAATTCTTAAGATAATTGAGTTCCAGAACTAGAGAATAAGGGAATGAAGGTAACAACACTCACAAATAACAGTCAAGAAAAATGGTGATAACAACTGTACCCTTCGTGTACGGGAATAACCAAGAAAATGAATTTTTGAGAACGATGAGATAACTTATCCAAACCAAAATGAAGAAGATGAATGAAAGCAACACAACCAAAAACCAAAGAAGGAAGAAATGAGTACCATGAGGATACAGAATGGAAAATGGAGACTTGTTACCCAACACAACAGATGGCATACGATTAATGAGATAACAGGCAGTGAGAATAATTTTACCCTAAAATGGCTTTGACACCTGCATGTTAAAGATCATAGTACAAGCAACATCAAGCAAAGGCGATGTTTACGTTCAATAACACCATTTTACTCTGATGTATGAGTACAAGTAATTTGGTGAAGAGTCCCATGATCAATGCAGAAAGCATGAATAATAGGTTGTAGATATTCCAAAGCATTATCTAAGTAGCAAATTTTGACACACATGCCTAATTGGAAAAAAATCTCATTATAAAAGTGAGTCACAATATAATGCTTGTTCATCAAAAATAACCAAGTCAAGCGAGAATGACATCAACAAAAATAACAAAGTACTGAAAACCATTGATATAAATGATTCGAGAAGGTCCCCATAAATCTGTAGGAACTAAATCAAAGAAATTTTTTGACGATTGACACCCTAACTAGAAAAAGAACTACAATAGTGCTTGCCAACTTGACAAACATCATCGTTTTTGCTTGATGTTGCTCGTACTATGATGTTTAACAAGCACATGTCAAAGCCATTTAAGGGTAAAGTTATTCTCACTACCTGTCATCTCATTGATCATATGCCATCTATTGTGTTGGGTACCAAGTCTCCATTTTCCATTCAGTATCCTCATGGTACTCAGTTCTCCCTTCTGAAAATGCCATTGAAGAGAAGATACTGTAGCACTCAGAATAGAAGAACTTGTAGTGGAGAAACTAGAAAGATTCAGATAGTAAATCTAGTCTTTCTCATGTCGTGAACCAATCGTCCTCTTAGTCTTAAGGCCCGAAAAACATACATGAAGTAGGAGAGAAGGTTATAGAACAATGTAAGGATTTAATCAACTGACTAACAGATAACAAATTACATGAAAAGTTAGGCACACAAAGATTGTAGCCAAACGGATTCAAGCATAGGGGCAAAGAACTCCTTACCCTACTACAAGACGAGATGATCCATCAACTAAAATACCATGATGATCAATAGAATCTAAATAGGAGAATAAGATTTACCAAAAATATGAGATCTTGCATCAAAATCAATGACCAGTAAGGTGGGGCAAAAACAATGCAAGCAATATTACCTGAATTTGCTAAAGTAACAATGGAATAGATCAATGAGCAGCACAGAGAGTTTGTAACAGTTCACTGAGCTAGGCGGTAAGATTGACCTAAATACTAGACAATGGAGACTCTGAAGCAACTACCATAGATTGAGGTGAAGCCATAGAAGCAGAACCATCCAACACATGGTGGACACGATTAGGTCGACCATACTTGGCCCAACAATAAGACTTGGTGTAATTAGCACGACCACAGTGAGCATTATCTATCTCCTCGCTCTTGAGAAAAGAGACCACCACAAGCTAAACCTTGAAAAAGCGACCACCACGTCCTCGAATACTACTACAAGAAGATCCTTGAGTAATATCAATAGAGATCGAGGCAAAAGATTTTGTAGCAGAACTGGTAGAGCTCTAAACAAAGGAATGATGGCCTAAGGAAGACCGTAAAAGACGAGTAGGCATTTACCAGTAGGCAAGGTTTTCCTTACAACAATTTGATCTTCAAAACTACACAAGTCTGAGTCAAGTCCAGAAAAGAGAGGGAATCATAAAATCCACCTAGTGCAACTTCTGCTGTGTAAGATCAACAGTAAAGGTTTTATGCTACAACAACTAGTCCCATAGGTTCTTAAGGACACTATAATATTCTAAAAGAAGACGACCATCTTGCTTGGTTGTGAATATCTACTCATGCAATTCAAATACCCGTGAAACATTATTTTGTTACGAGAACAAGTCCACAAGAGAGTCCCAAAGTTTCTTAGAAAAGTCAGAATTCCACAGTTATAGCAATTTAAGCATCAAGATTATCCCATAACCACCCAAAAACAATAGGGTCCTCACTAAGACAATCATCATACGTATTATCATCTGGTTTAGGAGGTAAATCAATAAGAAACTTCAGTTTTTGCTTCCCCAGCATACCTTCATTGCATAAGCCCAAACCAAATAGTTATGACCAATCAACCTTTTATTAGTAATAGAACAAGACACATCTTCATCTTTAACCATTATAGATTTCAGTTCAGGAACAACAACTTTTTCTTCAGCCATAAGAGCAATCGCAAGTGAAAAAAGTAGGGTTTTAAAGCAGCAAGAGAATCATATTCACTAGTGTCAAAGGAAATACTCAATAATCAAAACCAAGCATCAGTCGCGACAAGGAGCAGTGACAGTGGCAAGAGTGACGAAAGCAAGCACAATTGCGATGGCAGCAATCATAGCTACAATAAACATTAATAGTGACAATTGTCAATGCATGAATCAACCACCAGTGAATAGGAGGACCAACAACGAGGCGTCGCGATGATCATCAGCAACTAAGAGGGTTGACGATGAGGCTTTGCGGCACTCATTGATAGTCGTCAACATCCATTTCATGGTGGTCATCAGTCATCAATGAGGGTGATTTGAAGCAGAGAAAATGCCAATAAAGATGGAAGCAGCAGCAGCAGTAGTAAACTACAAGTTTTTTTCTTTTTCTTTTTTTTTTTTTTTAAAGAGCTTTTGGATTGTTGCTCCGATGCCAAGTTGAAACTTAGAGACGAAGAGCAAGAATAATGAAAAAAGTTAACTGGTTTTATATATAGACCATTAACCTACACTGTATATATAATGTTGGATGCCAACTGGTTAATCATAATTACACAATATGCTACCCAAAAAAAAAAAAACACAAATCCTAATTGATAGCAGAATAAAGCAAACATAGAAACTATAATGTGAATCTCCCTATTCCAACAAGAAGAAAGAGAGAGTGAAAAAACCAAAAAGGGAGAAGAAGCTCACAAACTATTCAGATTCAATATTTAGATAACAATGATCAACCAATATTCAGTCTTTCACATAAAGAAGAAAGGGGAGCAAGACTAACAATCCCCTAAGCAAACTAATAAACAGTGGCCCCCTTGGGTAACTATCAGATAATCCGAAAACACTAAAATTTAATAAACTAAGCTAAATCCCATAAAATAACTTCTGATGTCCTCACCAGGTTCCTTGTGTCCCTTCGGCAAAATTCTTCTTAATTCCTAAATCGGTCTCCTTCCCCATAGTCCACATAGGGGGAGACTTATGCATCAGGCTGCCCTTTAACTAGCACCATTGATTCTTTGCTAATTGTGCCATATTCTGCCTCAATAACCATACACACAATTTTCGATGTATCCCATTACACTCATATGGGAGTTCCCGGTTTCACATCCCTTGTTCAATTCTCTAGTTTATAGTATAACCCATCCAAAAAGCAACATTCAGTTTTCATCCAAATTGTATCAAAATTTAAGGTTCAACGACAAAAAGATTAAAATTATTTCTACTTGATGAAAATGAATCAAGGAAAATTTGAAAGATATACAGCTTGTTAGGATACATTTTTCTTTTTTGTTGATGAATAAGGAAAATTTGAAAGATATACTGCTTATTAGGATGCATTTTTCTTTTTAGTTAAGGAGTTCAATTGTCTATTTCTGCGAGTAGTTGCCTCAAAATGTGTATATAGACTAGTTTTTTTCTTTTTCTCAATTTTTTCTTATTTTGTCTTTTACTTGTTCTCTTTCCTTAATTTTTTTTTTTTTTTTGGGTCTTTCAGTTTTTGTTCTCTTTCCTTAATATATAATACCTATTGGAACATATAGTGCCTAAAACGATACAGAAACTAAATTATGTTTCTTAGATCTAATTGTAAATATAACATAGAGAGCTGGAGAAATTAAAAACAACAAACTTTGTGGACAAGAAACATTGAGAAATGATGCATGATTTCAATTTATTTTTGAAATTTTGCAGAAAAAAATTGGTTAAGAATTTTTTTTTTTTTTTTTTTAAATGGTAAGGAACCTCCCCAAGACAAGGCCAGATTGAACCCACCCCTAGAGATCAAACCCTGGGCTTGCAAACAAACCCCCAA
This sequence comes from Vitellaria paradoxa, assembly GCA_019916065.1. Lineage (NCBI taxonomy): Eukaryota > Viridiplantae > Streptophyta > Magnoliopsida > Ericales > Sapotaceae > Vitellaria > Vitellaria paradoxa. Next base: position 36,255,157 of record CM034233.1, on the reverse strand, counting down.
GATTCACGAACTAGGCAAGTACATGCTTATGCCTATGTGGGTGGCCCTCAAGGAATAATAGCACCCAGTGAGAATGGAATGCACATAACCACAGCCCTTTCACCATGTGGGAGAACTTTGTTAAGAATTTTCTTCTAGTAAACGGATACAAAATAGAAGTTTCCAAATGCAAACATGTAAATTGGGCCCCCAAAATTTTATTTTAGGAATTTCCATACAAGTCTTCCACCAGAAGAAAAAACTTTTTAATGCTTTCAGAAAATTAAGCATGCATACACAAGAAGCAAAAGATATTTAAAAACATCTGGCACAGAAGACAGAGAGAAATTCCCACAACATCATTAAAGAGGTGATCCATGAAGTACCTCGGGGGCCATCCAATATGGTGTTCCAACAACTGAATGTGTATTAACATCCGCCTCAGTTAGTTTTGTTGCAACCCCAAAATCTGCAAGTTTCACAAGACCCTGAAAGCATAAATTAGATTAACTAAATATCCAAAAACCCTGCAAAAAGATAAAAAGAAAAACCTTAAACCACCCTAAATGGTCCAATAGAGCAAAATAAATGATCAAACAAGACAAAGTAAGCAAAAGATCAGTCAGTTGCACTGCCCAAATAAGTGGAGATGCTGATTCAGGCATGATCTTAATCAGAAAATGACAGAAAGAAACAATAATCTTGAAATTTAAAGCATTAAAAGCCAATGCATGAGAGAATAATTAGGGCCTTAACCAGTCGAGTTAGCTCATCTAATTATTAATAAGCTGCTGGACAAACATATCCATTTAGTAATGCTACTGGGTGCTTATATGGGGTTTTCATGACGTTGTAGATTATGTTTACAGCCTTGCCTGAACCTAGCCAAAGCAAGGCCACCCATCTCCTTTCTTGTCCTTCATAAAAGAGCGAATATTGCTCTTCGTACCACTCAGCACCCCAAATAACCCACTCTTTCAATCCCAACACATCACCGTGTTCAGCCCTGGACATCCCAAATCATTCCTCTTATACCATGCATTTAACTCCAAACCTTAAGACGGTAGCTAACATGATAACTCCAATACCCTGTCTCCAAAGATATAGCAAGTTTAGCAACCACTTGGGAAACCAAGCAATTTCAACCCTGTTAGAGTCGGTAGAGTTTGTTATTTATTTTTCATTTGCACGTATTTTGCATTTTAGAGATTTGGGCATGTTATTGTAATTTTATTCTCACAAATATTTAATGATGGATGAAGAGCTAATTGATTCCCTTTAATCCTTTACCCTAATTCTTCTTCTCTTCTTTATTTTTTCTTATTCTCTCACTTGGCATCGGACCAATGTCATATAAACCCTAGACATCGGCTGCCATCCACAGAACCCTTAACACCTAAACATCATCATCATAAACCAAGCATACCAAGAGAATCACAACTCACCAACGAACTTTATCTAAAAGTTTCATCACCAAAACTTCGTCGATGCGACATCACGCCCGATTTATTCTACCTGCGCATGGGCCACACGCCGCCACTAGAGTGGCGTGTGAGAGGATTTCATTTCTCACAGCTTCTTCCATTCGACTCATCAGATTCTTCTAACACTTCCTGAGCCATCTGTCATCAGCCATTATAATAATGGCTCTTCTATTGCTGCACAATGCGATCTGAGTTGGTCTGGTGTTCCTGTTTTATGATCTCTATCTATTTCTTGCTAAAGATGCACTGAAGAATTTTTTCTTTTTTTTTTATTTAAAAAAAATTTTACACAGGCACCTTATTGGCACTTTTGGATCCTTTTTTGTTGAAGATTGAGTTGATTGGAGTATTGGACCAGCTAGATAGCCTTTGATTTGACGAAGAGTTTTTTCCCTAATTTTGATAACTTAGGGTGTCTGGGCTACTTACGTACACCTTAACTAATTCCTGAGACATTGAAATTAACGACCAACTAAGTCTCCAGTGGCCTTGAAAATATTCGAACTAGTGGCCTCAACCACAACTTCCAGCACTCTACAGTCTTCTCCCACACCTTCAGTAATGAATTAGACCCCCAATGTTGTCCAGAGAGGTAAACATGCTTACACCTCCCATCCCATTTCTTGTTTTGCGTCAATGCACCTTCCCTCATATCATTCTTTTTTTCTTTTTTTTTTTAAATAAAAGTATCCGGATCAACTTCCGCACACCTTAACTAATACCTTAGGCCCTAAATTTAACGACCAAATAAGCCTCTAGTGGCCCTCATATCATTCTTTTATTTCCTCTATATGTTGCATCTCTATCCTAACTCTATCATTGAAGTTTTATCCCATTTTTTTTGCTGCTCTACCATAGAAGTTGAGGTGTCCGCTCTTCGAGCCAATAAGACTTCGAAATTAGTCTCTCTTCCTCCTACAACATCTGTTGTTGGTTGTCCTTGGGTTCATACTATTAAAGTGCAACCAGATGGGGCTCCATTGATATTTTGAAGGCCATTTTAGTTGCCAATGTTTACAAACAAAATTATGATATCCATTTTTCTAAGACTTTCTCTCAAATTGCTAAGATTGCCTTTATTCATCTCATTATCTCTCTAGTAGTTATTTATCATTGGTCTTTTTTGTTTTTGGTAATTTATTTATCATTGGTCTCTTCACCAGCTTGATGTGAATAATGCATTTCTTCAAGATGATTTGTTTGAGAAAGTCAATTTGTTGCTCAAGGGAGTCTGAGTTGGTTTGTCAACTGAAAAAAATTACCATATGGCTTGAAAAAGTCTCCTCAAACATAGTTTGATAAGCTTAGTAATTAGAGATGTAAATAGGTCAGGTCGGACCTTACTTATCCCTTGACTCGACAATGGACTGGCCCGCCCTAACTCTTAGATCGAGCCAAGGCCAGCAAAATCTGCCCAATTGACCCTATGTATTTTTTTAATATTTTTTAATTTTTAAAAATATTTTCACATAAATTAGAAAAAATTATGGGGAGATAGAGAGAGAGAAAGAGGGAGGTAATGAAATGGAAGTCCGGAAACCAACTCGACCCAAGAAAAGGAAAAAAAAGAAATTTGCAGGCTTGCAACCCCAGGCAACCGATAGTCAGGTACGTAGCAGGAAAGGGAAAGGGGAAGGGGAAGGGGAAGGGGAAGGGGAAGGGGAGGAAGAGATAGAGGGTGGGATGGTGTGGGGTGGGGGCCACAAGGGACAAAAACAATAAAAATAAAAATAAACTTGCAGCTGCAACAAGGGGGAGAGAGGGGTGGGGCGAAGCCCACAAGGGAAAAAATCTCAGAGAGAGAGAGTGAATCAGGACATGAAAAGGGAGAGGAGTGGGGGGTAGGTCAGCCAACCTTGCGCGGGTCGAGCAGGGCCGGGACGTACAAACAACTTAGGCAGACGAAAAATGGGTTGAGTTGGGCTGGCCATTTACATCTCTATTAGTAATGCAATTACTAAATTTGGACTAACTTGCTGAGTTTATCATTCAATGTTCTATTGTAATTCCTCTCAAGGGAGGATATGGTCGCTAGTATATAATATTGTCACCACATGTGATGATACACAAGGCGTAATGATCTAAAGTTATTCCTTCGAAATAAGTTCAGTACTAAAGATTTGGGTCCATTAAGGTACATTTTAGGAATTGAAGTTGCTTGATCTCCTGTGCATTGTTAGAATATTTGGGGAATAATTGATAGAATGTGTCGTGGTTACTTTTTAATAATGTTTCGATTTATTCCAATTTCTTTTTTGTACTCAAGCCTTGATTATAATAGAGTATAAGGGAGAAGGAGAAATATTCTCCTCTGATCATTTATTATTCCCTAAACTTGGTATCAAAGCATTGACCCAAGACAAATTAAAAAAAAAAAAAAAGCTGCTACCAAGTTTTCGAACAAAACCCTTGCCACCTTTGGTTCTCCACAACCACAATACTCTCCGGCCACCACCATCTTGATTGTCTATACAGATGATATCATCATTTTTGGCGATGACAATAAGGGTATTTTAATATTGAAGAGCTATTTGAGGAAGCAGTTCCGCACAAAGGACCTTAAAGCATTACATTATCTCCTAGTGATTGAGATTTGCACATTCTTCCCTGGGTACCTCTTTATACCAAAGGACATATGTTTTGCATTTCCTATGGAGCCTTCTATTCATTTGAATTCTGAGAGTGGGGATCTTTTACTTGATGTTGGTTGGAATCGTCGACTTGTAGGTAAGCTAGTTTATCTTACTGTGACCCAACCTAACATTATACATACAGTTGGCATAGTTAGTCAGTTCATGCATACTCCCCATTCACCTCACTTTAATATTGTATGTCATATTATGAAGTATTTGAAGAGCTCTCCTAATCAAGGTTTACTCTATCAATTGTCCACTTTACTAGATGTTAAGATCAGATTGTAGTCAGTAAGTCAGATCATAGGTCAAATCCTATTAGGCGAGTCGTCAATTAGGCAGTAACCTAGTGACTTGGCATGGTATGAAGCAAATTGTTGTTGCTGTAAGTAGTACTAAGGCTGAGTATTGTGCCATAGCATATACCACTAAGAAGCTTTGGGTTCATTCTCTTTCTCTTTTTAAGAACTTGGGTATTGAGGTTCCAACTCCAATGCCTATATTTTGTGACAATCATATTGTGATATTTATTGCCAATAACCTTGTCTTTCATGAATGCACTAAGCATATTAAGGTTAACTATCACTTTATACGAGATCTCCTATTTAAGTGTGACATCACCATTTCATTTGTGCACTCTAACTCTCGTTTGGGCGATATTCTCACCAACTCCTTGGCTCAATTAATTAAGCATTAAGCAATTCAGTTAATTAAGCTTCACAACAATACACAAGAAAAATAAAATTAACTCGCATGCTATTTATACCAGAAGTAGTGAATAAAAAGAAGATCAATAGATTCTCCTTCCTTTTTGCACAAACAATGCCAATTCACTATGACTCTTCATCTAGCGATTAGATTATCAATTGTAAGAACCTTTCCAAGGAGGACATGTACATATTTAAGGTTCAAGTGAATTATCTCCATATATATAACCATATTCACATAGTATTTGCCATCATTTGCAATAAACTGTAATTCTCATTTATAAATCACACTCATCCCAATTGCCAGAACAACCTCCCACTTCCACAAAGTGATTAATCATACGTTGAACCTTCCATACAAATAGAACTGAAGCCCAAAATACATATGGATGGTCTAACATCTCATACAACTTTTCACAATACTAGATATAAAATGGAGATTAATTGGAAAATAATAATAATAATAATAATTTTTAACAAAAAAAAAACTGTTAGGTTGAATCTTTAAATGGTAAATGAGAGAGAAAATATGGCTTTGGAGGAACGGAGGGATCATGGGCAGGGTAAGTGTTACTCCCAGTAAATATGATGAAGACATTAATAAACAAATAACCAACTAAAAGCTTTAAGGAAAACTACGGGGACTCTACCTCTTTGGTTGTCAATATGTTTGCACCCTTGATATCCCGATGTATTACACCTTGTTCATGTAGATAAACCAAGCCCTCCAATACCTGGTAACAAGGATAAGGCCATCAAAATCAAACAAGGAATCAAGCCATTAAACTAAGAAATCATTAATATACCTGAGCAATATAAACAGCCACCAATGATTCTGGAAATGGTCCAAATTTATTCGGCTTAATAATGTTTGCGAGTGAACCATTCTCCACATACCTATGCAAACAACAATTCAAAACATGATTGCAGAAGTTTTTGACAGTTTGACTAAAAAACGTTCAGCAATAAATCTATTAAAAGAAAGGACAATTCAAGCAAACTTACTCAAGAATTATGTGAAGATGAGTCTTTGTTTTTAAGGATCCGAGATATTTCACAATGTTTTTATGGTTCAAATTCTGTCACAACCAAAAAAAAAAGACCTCAAGATCCATCAATATCATTCTGAGAATATATGTTACCATGCAACTCAAACACATAATCAGGTGCTTAAAATGGTTAAACAACACAAACATACACAGGTACAAAGAGGTCACAGGACCAGTATGTAATCTGCAAAAATTTTAGTAAAAATAACGCTAATAGCTTTCTTATATTGAAATCTAGAATCAATCACCTTAATTCTTTTGTAAATGAGTGGGAAAAATTTTAACAAGGAACTCTAATAGCTTTCATATATTGAAATCTAGAATCAATCATTGTAACTCTTTTATAAATGAAGGGGAAGAGTAACAAGGCAGAGACACCACAGAACCACAAATTTCAGCATATGTCAAAGCAGCAATACTGGCGATTTTAACTAATCAAAAAAAAAAAAGAAAAAGAAAAAAACTGGAGATTTTAACTAGTAACCCAAAAGCCTAGATATGCTGCACAGGCACAGGCACCATGGAACATGCATATTCCTCCAGCCAAAGCACATTATATTTCACAAAATGAATAACAAATATTAATTTAAGAGCAAAGTGAGATATAAAATTACCTTGAGCAAATCGATCTCTTGCTGTGACAGTAAATCATCCCACCCAGCAACAACAGATAATTCAAAAGGAAATCAACAATTTGTTAGACAAATTGAAAAAGATCAAACTAGAAGCATGTGTAAAAAATTTTTAAGCAATGAATTAAATCATCAGCTTTAACGGCACCACAGGAAATGCTTCCTGATGCGGAAGCCAAAAAAAATGAAATAATTATTATTAAGACTTTATTTTATTAAGATTAGATTTTATATTAGGATTTTACCTTATTTTATTAAAGATTTATTTTATTTTAGACAATTTTATTCAGATATATTTTAAGTAGGATTTGCTAAATATTTGATTTTGTTTTATTTTTAATAATCTTAAGAATGTATTATCCTATTTGGAGGTTTAAGATGATTAGGGTTAGGCACATTGATGAATATGAAAATTTGAGTTATTGAAGCCTCCGTGACTTGTTCTTTTTTTTTTTTTTTTTTGTTAGTTAAGCAAGGAAGGGGGAGGCTCGAACTCGAGCCGGGTGAGCGGGCAGGGATGATCTCAACCAACCGAGCTAAAACCACGCTCTCCGTGGCTTGTTCTCCCTCCCCCTCTTCTTCTTTCTTCCCTCTCTCCTAAGCTTCTTCTTCTCTCTCTACACTAAGGGAAATGGTTCTAAGACATCCCACTAAATTTTCCTCATACTCTTCATCCACATCTTCAAATTCCTCCATGTTGGGTTCGTATACTTGCTCCACTACTAACTTATCATCCTCGACTCTCTCATTCTCCCCAATAACTAGAGCTTAGGAGGGACAACTAGCAGATACGTGCCCAAAATCGTGACACTTAAAACATTGGACTCGAGAGTTATTTTTAGGACCCTTAAGCAAGTTACCATTATTCTTATTATCTTTCACAGCCTGAGCACTAGGAGGTGGTCCCAAAACAAATGTAGTGTTTGACAAGGAAGGGCAATTATTAGGGGGCGGCTGTCATTGCGCTTTACTTTGATACCAAAGTTGATGTAAGATTATAGAGAAGAAGAAAGAATCGAAGAAGAAGAAGAAGAAGAGAAGAGGAGAAGGAGAGGGAGAAGAACAGCAACTGTAAGGAAGAAGCAATCAAAATATCATTCAATCAATAATATTCTATTAACCCTAATTAGGGTTTAAACAGAATACTTCATGGGCTTAGCACAAAGACCTAAAATAAAATAAACTTAATACTAAAATAAAATAAAATCCTAATATAAAATCTAATCCTAATAAAATAAAATCCTAATAATAATTATTTCATTTTTTTTTTGGCTTCCGCATCATTAAGTTGATGCAGGACAGTTGAGAGATTAAAGTAAAGAGAGAGAAATAGAGAGAGAAAAAGAAGTTTAGGAGAGAGGGAAGAAAGAAGAAGAGGGGAGGGAGAACAAGCCACGGAGGCATCAATAACTCAAATTTTTATATTCATCAATGTGTCTAACCCTAATCATCTTAAGCCCAACACTACTAAAAATAAAGTAAAATCCAATATGCCAAAAAATCTTACTTAAAATAAATCTAAATAAATTCTTCCCTAAAATAAAATAGATCCTTAATAAAATAAAGTAAAATCCTAACATAAAATCTAATATTAATTAAAAAAAATCTAATATTAATAAAATAAAATCAGTAAGTCCTAATATAAAATCTAATATTAATAAAGTAAAAAAATCTAATATTAATAAAATAAAATCCTAATAATAATTATTTCATATTTTATTTTAAGAACGAATTTATTTAGATTTATTTTAAGTAAGATTTATTAGAATATTTGATTTTACTTTATTTTTAGTAATGTTAAGGATGTATTAGCCTATTTAAAGATTTAAGATGATTAGGGTTAGACATAATGATGAATATGAAAATTTGAGTTATTAAAGCTTCCGTGACTTGTTCTCCCTCCCCCTCTTCCTCTTTCTTCCCTCACACTTAGATTTCTTCTTCTCTCTCTATTTCTCTCTCTTTACTTTAATCTCTCTACCATCCCACATCAACTTTGGTATCAAAGCAAATCGATCCATAACCAACGAAAATCTACTATTCATCTCAAACCTTAGCCGCAGCCGCAGCCGCAGCCACAGCTACCGCACATGCCCTACGTGCACTCAATCCCTTCGAGTGTACTTTCGTACATTCACAGTGATACCCAGCTTCGACGAACCCCACCACTGAAATCGCCTTCTTCCGACAACCAAACCAGTGCTCCAGCGACGTCCAGTAAAGCTCCAGCGACTTTTTCGACAAATTCCAATAGGCTTCAGAATATCTCGTGGTTCATTTTTACAAATTCGAAATTTTCAGTACACTGCCGGCCACTCATTCAAATAATAACCAGATGCAAACCTACATAACAGCCCTTACTGAAGCCATTCAAAGACTAAATGTAAGGTTAGACATATTTGAGGAACGCTATTAGCCGAGCAACCTTATTCACCTCTATTCTAAACAAATATCGAATTCAAAATCGAATACAGCTTCAGCTCATCTATTTGGTACCTTTACCGATATTCCAAAAATCATTGATAAACCGAACAGAGAATCTGATGACAACCACTTTGAAGTGAAGAGAGAGCCTAATGATGATCAAATTAAAGAGTTGATTTATTAACCTAATCCTAACGACTTTTATTTTTCAGATGATGAGGATGATGACCTAATTGTGGGCAAGCCACTTGATGAAATTGTTGCAACTACCAAAATTGTTGCTGCTATTGAAGTCATTTCTCTTGATGAGGTATATATTTCCAATGATATTACTAAGGTTCTTGTTAGTATTATCAGGTTGAAGAGTATGCCTAAAACCTATTGTGCTTCTGTGGATTTTGTCTTTTCTACACCTAAACCTCTCTCACAAGTTGGTCCATTTTTTGTCTTCTTCCAACACTTACAAGTTCTATTTTCTGAATCACGGTACTTCTATCTCGGAAGACTTGCTGGAGACACTAGATTTCTACCACCTCTAACACGCATCCATGAATGTTGGGAACGATTTAAACATCCGCTTTGTTCGTGGCCTGGCGCTGAAGAAGTATGCAAATTTTCAACTCGACGAAGTCGAGTTTATCTAGGAGGTGGAGAATAATGTGGGAGGCTTAAAAAAATGAAATAATTATTATTAACATTTTATTTTATTAATATTAGATTTTATATTAGGATTTTATTTTATTTGATTAAAGATTTATTTTATTATAGGGAAGAATTTATTTAGATTTATTTTAAGAAAGATTTTTAGAATATTTGATTTTACTTTATTTTTAGTAATGTTAAGGAAGTATTAGCCTATTTAAAAGCTTAAAATAATTAGGGTTAGACACATTGATGAATATGAAAATTTGATTTATTAAAGCCTCCGTGACTTGTTCTCCCTCCCCCTCTTCTTCTTTCTTCCATCTCTTCCAAACTTCTTCTTCTCTCTCTATTTCTCTCTCTTTATTTTGATCTATCTACCGTCCTGCATCACCTCCATTTCAAAATATTGCACTAAATTAGTGTTTTGAATTGTTGTTTGCATAAATACATCACCATTCATCAACATCAATGAGTTATATATTTATAAAACTGAGGATGAATTGTTTAATAGTAAGATCTCTACCAATTGAAGTGGATGTCACTAGTCCAAACCTCCTTGGCATTATCTAGCTCCTAATTCTAGTGGAGAGGGTTAGGAGCTCTAAAGCATTAGTTTCACCAAATGTGAGAATATCTCTAGTATCAATAAAAATAAAAGTGAGGATGAATATATCAAGAAACATAGATTGAATGAGAAGACTTAACAATCAAGTAGGGTTGTCTATGCATGTATATATAAGCCAAACCAAATCAAGCCTTTTCCCACCAAGTGGGGTCGACTATATGGATTTGTCGACGCCAATTAGATCTGTTTAGGGGCATGTCCTCCGATAAATCTAGGTAGGTCAGGTCATGTATATGCATGTATATATACACAGTTAAAATTGAGTAGATGAATCAAAAAGAGCTTGATCAGCCCTTCCTCTTCAAATATATTTATAGTCTCAGATTACAATGTAAAAGGAAACTGGAATCAAACTAAAAAAGGAAAATTTAATCAATCAATAACAATCCCAATTAATCATGCTCAAATCATGCTCATAATATAATCTAGAATATTCTGACACTTCCCCTCAAGCTGAAGCACAGAGGTCAAATATGCCTAGCTTGGAGCAAAACTGCTGGAACTAAAAGCGAGGCAAAGGCTTAGTGAGTATGTCACCTAGTAGAGAATCTGAGCGTACAAATAGAATTGTGAGATTTTTCTTCATCAGGAGATCACGAATAAATAACAATCCACCTCTATATGTTTTGTTCGTTCATGAAACACTGGATTATTAGCAATGAAGATAGCAGCTTGATTATCACAATACGTCGACATTGGAGCTGAAATTTTAATACCAAAATCCTTAAGTAGGGAACGAATCCAAAGCATCTTTGAAGCAATGTGAGCCATGGCGCGATATTCGACTTCAATACTTGAACGAGCAACCACAGTTTGTTTCTTACTGCACCAAGTCACAAGATTACCACCAACAAAGGTACAATATCCAGAGATAGGTCTTCTATCAAAACGACTCCCAGCACAATCTGCTTCGTTGTATCCTACTACATCCACCGTGGTGGAGGACCGATGAAGTAAGTCTTGTCCTAGAGAACTCTTCAAATACCTCAATATTCGAGATACAGCATCAAAATGTTGTTGTTGAGGTGCATGCATAAACTAACTAACTACCCCAACAGCATATGTAATATCTGGTCATGTCACAGTGAGGTAAATCAATTTTCCCACCAGACGACAATAACGACCAACATCAACAAAGAGATCACCACTCTCAGAATCAAGTCAAGCAACAGAATCCATAGGAGTATCTGCAGGTCTAGAACCCAAGAGCCCAGTTTCAAAAAGCAAATTGAGGACATATTTCCTTTGAGATAGATATAAACCTTGGGAAGAACGAGCAACTTCAATCTCTAAGAAATAACGTAAAGCTGCCAGATCCTTTGTATGAAATTGTCTTCCCAGATGATGTTTCAATTCAACAATGCCCTTCTTATCATCCTCAGAAATAATAATGTCATCAACATAAACAATCAAAATAATAGTACCAGAGGATGCATGATGTATAAATACTGAGTGATCAGATGTGGATCAGTGGAAACCATAATCCAAAAGGACCTTACTAAATCAATCAAACCATGCACATGGAGACTGCTTAAGGCCATACAAAGCTCGACGAAGACGACACACAAGATGCTCACTGCCTGAAATAACATATTGAGGTGGCTGGTCCATATATACTTCTTCCTGAAGTTCTCCATGTAGAAAGGCATTTTTGATATCAAATTGAAATAAAGACCAGGATTTACTTACTGCCACTGCTAGGAGAATACGAACTGAATTAAGGAGAGAAACTGGGGAGAAAGTCTCCAAATAATCAACTCCGTAAGTCTGTGTATAGCTTTTAGCAACCAAACAAGCTTTAAATCGTTCAATAGATCCATCTGCCAAATATTTGATAGTATATACCCATCGACACCCCACTGTTTTCTTCCCAAGTGGAAGAGAAGTAAGCTCTCATGTATGATTATGATGCAATGCACGCATCTCCTTATCCATCGCTGCCTTCTAGTCCAGTAGTTGTAATGTCTGTTTGTAAGAGGTAGGAACAGAAATAGAGGATAGGGCACAAACAACAAACTGTAGACAAGGTAACACACGATGATAAGATACAAAATTAGCAATTAGATGTTGTGTACAAGTTCATCTACTTTGTTGTAGTGTAATGGGAAGATCATCACTAGAGGGTGTATGCTCAGAAGCTACAGTTGTATGTTCTTCAGAGGTCTCAAGAATATCAACGGCAGGTAACTCAAGTGGCTCAGGATTCCCAGGTGCAGAGCTGATTGGAGCTGGTGGAGCAGTAGGATTAGGACGAGAGCGACATTGGTATACCTATAAAGGAGGAGGCTCTTCCAAGGAAGGCAAACTAGGACTAGGATCGGGAACAAGAAGGACAGGATCAGTAAAGGGTATTGAAATTGACTCCCCCTCTCGAGAGGGAGGAGAGAGCTCCCTCTCACAAGGAAAATACGAAATAGAATCAAAAAAAGTAACATCAGCACTTACGAAAATTCGTCTAGAGGGAGGATGATAGCATCGATACCCCTTTTGAGTGTGAAAATAACCAAGAAAGATGCTTCGTCTAGCTCGAGGAGAGAGTTTGTCCAAACCAGGATCAAGGTTATGAACAAACGCGACACAGTCAAAGGTACAAGGAGGAGGAAGAAATGGGGAAGCTATGGGATAAAGAAGAGAAAAGGATGATTTATTACCAAGAATAACAGAGGGAACCCGATTAATGAGGTAACAAGCAGTCAAAACAGCATCTCCCCAATATTGTTTGGGAACATTCATATGGAATCTCAAGGTACAAGCAACGTCTAACAAATGACGATACTTGCGCTCAGCAACACCATTTTGTTGGGAGGTGTGAGCACAGGTAGCCTAATGAATAATCCCCCTTTCAACACAAAAACGATCCATAGTGGATTTAGTGTATTCTAAGGCATTGTCAAAGCGAAGAATTTTGATGTATTTGCCACACTGAGTAAGAATTTCATTATAAAAACGTAAGACAATAGTAGGCAGCTCAGAACGATTTTTCATTAAAAAAACCCAAGTCATACGAGAATAATCATCCACAAAGATAACCAAGTACCAATATCTATTATAAGTTGAAACTCGTGAAGGTCCCCAAATGTCCGTATGGACTACATCAAAAGGTTCAGACTGACGGGTATTATTATGACTAGGAAAAATACTACAGTGATGCTTCTCAAACTGACAAGCTTCACATTCTAGACTCGAAACAGACTCTAAATTGGGTACTGCCAACTTAAGCCGAGCCAAAGAAGGACAACCCAAGCGACAGTGCCATTAAAAAGGAGAAACAGACACACTAAAGACAAAATGAAAACTAGAAAAATTGGTAGGATCAAGATAATATAATCCATCCCACTCACATCCCGAACCAATCATCCTCTGCGTCCTGAGATCTTGAAAAACACAAGAAGAAGGAAAAAAGGTTATGGAACAATTTAAGGACTTAGTGAGCTGGCTAACAAATAATAAGTTAAAGGGAAACTCAGGAACATAGAGGCTTGAGGATAGAGATAGGGAAGGGGAAGGTCGAAGTAGACCTTTACCGGCAACAGACCGGCAAGATCCATCAACTAAGGTGATACGATGTGTAGTCGTAGTTAGGTCAGAAAATAAGGATGAGTTACCTGAAACATGGGCACTAGCTCCAGAGTCAATGACCTATCGTGGAGTAGAAGTCGTAAAACAAGCAGTACTACCTGAATGAGCCAAGGTGGCAATGGAACTAGAGGAGCGAGAGATGCGAAGTGCCTGCACAATAGCATCTAATTCAGCTGTAGAGAATGGACCCTATGAACCAAAATGAGAAGTGGAAGGTTCACTTGAACTGGCAACACCAATCCCAAAATCAGAGTTTGTCTGCTCCACCGCAACATGATGGGTTTGCTCGGGACATCCATACTTTTCCCAACAGTAGGGCTCCGTGTGACTAATACCACCACAATGATCACATTTCTTTGTACCTCGCCAGAACCTCTACCACCATTACAAGAACCACCACAGGAACTACGACTACCACGAGAACCACTACGAGAGGTGCCTCGAGAACTATCTCTTCCACCATCAACTAGAGCAACAGAATATGAACCACCAGAAGTGATAGGTGCTGTTCGAGAATGATGCCCTAAAGAGGAATGCTGCAATCGAGAATATGCAATAGCCATAGAGGGAATAGTCTCACCAGCTAGAAGTTGATTCCGATAGCCGCGAAGATCATCATCAAGACCAGCCAATAGTAAAACAGTCATAAGTTCCTCCCATTGCTTTATCATATCAACCTTAGTTTCTGGAAATGGACGAAGCTGTAATAGTTGGTCACCAAGACCCTTGAGAGTGTTGTAATATTCAGAGAGAGGTCGACCATTCTGTCGGAAAGAAAAGAGTCGTACATAAGCTTCAAAAATTTCAGAGCCATTACTCCGCTGAGAGAAGGAGTTAGCTAAAAGTCCCAAATTGCCTTCTAAGTTTCACACAGTGACAATTTGTGCAATACAGAGGGCTCTAAGCTATGCCATAACCAATTCATAACAATAGCATCTGCAGCACACCACTGTCGATGTGTAACAGATTGAGAGTCTGGAGGCATATCAGTGAGGAAGTGGTCCATCTGTCGGCTGATGAGAAAGATTTTTATAGCATACGACCATGTCAAATAGTTCACTCCATTTAATTTCTCACTAGAAATCGATTTAGGCAGACTATCTAGCGGAATAATAGGTACTGTGGAAATCGGAACCAGAGCCGAATCAGTCGAATCAGATTTATTTGGAGCAGCCATCCAAAAAAAACAAATAAACAAATCCTAAGCAGCTAGACACCAAATCAAGGTCTGCAAGAGATCACAATCGACAGAATCACGAAATCAAAAAAGCAGCAACTGATCCAAACAGCAACCAAACTGGACACTCACAACCCAGGTGAACATCGCACAAGTATCGGGAATCAACATCGACCAAGCATAGCCCGACAAGAAACATAAGGAATCGACTGCCTCCAGACGACATCCACTGGCCGGCGAGTACAACTGGACCTCCAAACGATATCCACTGACCGGCAACTATAGCCAGAGTTCAAGAACCAAAAAAACTAGGGCTAACGATCGCATCCAAGAGTCGAGACAGAGAAATCAAGGCTGCCGAGCTTCAATCAATCAAGATTCGACGGCGGCAAAGGCTTCTCCTACAGCAGGTGACCCCCGCCGACGGTCACCAGAGGGAGAAACCTGACTCACTTGTCAGGATTCAAGCCATAGACGCGGCGCGTGAGATCTACGCTCAAGCTTCCTTGCCGACACGTGTGTCTTTGTTAGAGAAGGGAAGGAGGGTGACAACCGACCACCTTAGTCGCCGGCGAGAGAAGATCCACTGGGGAGAAGACCGAACGACACCGGTGACTGGTGGATGGCCGGAATACCTCCGAAAGTAAGAACACACACCTTTTCTCTTCCTTTTTTTTTATTTAAGTGTAGAAAAAAAAGGCTTTGATGCCAAGTTAAAATTGAGTAGATGAATCAAAAAGAGCTTGATCAGCCAGCCTCTCTTCAAATATATTTATAGTCTCAGATTACAATGTAAAAGGAAACTGGAATCAAACTAATAAAGGAAAATTCAATCAATCAATAACAATCCCAATTAATCATGTTCAAATCACGCTCATAATATAATCTAGAATATTCTAACATACACTATATGTGTCCTATAGAACATATATAAGGATTAAAATCCTATATCAAGAAGGAAAAAGGATAAATCAAAGAAATCAAAGATCTTACGCTATTCTACTATAGTTCTAACACACCCTCTCAAGTTGAAGCGAATATATCATGCATTTCAAACTTTTCACAAATGTATCTAACTCAAGAATCCCCTAAAGCCTTGTGGAATAAGTTAGCAAGCTGGTTTTCAAACTTGAATGACCAACTTGATAACATTCTGTAGGATCTTCTCTCCAACAAATGACAATCCATTTTGATGTGATTTTTTATTTCATGGAATACTGGATTAGAAGTAATATGAATAGCAATCTAATTATCATAAAGCCATTTCACAGGAAATGAATTGTTAACTTTTAATTCTTTCAATAGAATTTGTATCTAACTCAACTCACATAAAGTGTGGATCATGACACTATACACTGACTCCGCACCTGACATTGCTACTACTGATTGTGTCATACTCTTTTAAAACACTAGATTACTTCCAACAAAAAATAATAACCAACAGTAGAATGTCTGTTTGATGGTGACCAACCCAATCTACATTCGTATACCCCTGAACTGAAATATATCCATTATTTTTTATAACAGGCCTCTTCGAGGTGCTCCCTTCAAATATCTTAGAATCCAGACAACTACATCCCAATGACTGATACAAGATGATTCCAAGAACTAAACAACCACACTCAAAGCAAATTTCCCCCAAGAAAGCCCAAAAAAAGGTATTTACCTCCACTGGTACTGACAAATTCTCCCATGCATGACCTAATAAAACTATATTTGGTATAGTGATGTAGGTTTCTCATGTCCAAATAAATCTCCCCATAGAATCGACTTACATAAAAAAATAAATAAATAAATAAAAACACAAATTTTAAGATAATAGCAATTTCAAATTTTGAATTTTATTGTTCACAGTATCGAAACATGTTTCACAATTCAACAAGAGCAAGAACAATAGTAAATTTGATTTTGAGAATGGATGGCAAAGAATTTTTCAATCCCTCGTTGAAAAAGGCATGGTCTTCAAGTAAAATCCACTTGAGAAAATATACATGCATACACAAATATAGTCATGGAACAAGGGACACAAAAAAATATAATAAGACTTAATGAGTAACATCTTCATTTAAATTATAAAAAGACTTAAAATAAGTTATGCATGCAAGCAAGAGGCAGTTTGACAAAGCTGAAAATTTAGTAACAAAAGCTTTTAACAATAATTTTCCAATGCTGAAATATCTGAAGTACTAAATTACCAAGGGGCAGTTCGATAAAGCTGAAAATTTAGTAACAAAAGCTTTTAATAATAATTTTCTAATCCTGAATTGTTTTAAGTATGACAAACATATTGGCCAAGAATGAAAATAAACATTCAACAAACATCTTGAAAATGACTCCTGAATTAGTGCGTAGTTGAGGGCATATTTGGGTAACACCAAATACGACACAACTTCACAAAAAGTTTCTCCACGTTGATAAGTCGCCTTACTATAGTATTACAGATAACATGTATTGAGCAAATAAATGGAATCAGATATTAGAATGTCCTATAATTCAATATTTTTAAAATATAACCAAATTTAAAAAAGAAAATAAAAGTAAAGAAAACAATAAAATGGAGGAGGGGAAAGAAAGAAAAGGGATTAATACTTAATACCCTACCATTATGATGTTGAGATCCTCCTGAGCAATATTTTCCAAAGACACCTGTTTGATTGCAACAAAGTCTCCGTTCTCCAGATCCAAACCCTTGTAAACTCGACCATATGCTCCTTTCCCAATCTCATCTCCAAGCATCTGCAAAAAAACACAATTTCCCAGTAAGATGGAAAACCAGATACATAGACTAATCAAAAGTAGTAAGTTCCATTTAGAAATGTTGTTTTAAAAATTATTAAAAAAAAAAAGAAGTTTAAGTGGAACCAGATTCAGAAAATAACTGGAAATTGATAATTTATTGGAAAGCGAATTTATCCCTCGATTAGGGTGCAGCTAAAATTTAGGACTGCCAAAAAGAAAAGGAAAAAAAAGAATAAAATAATTGTTCTGTTTTAGGTTGTTTTAGGATGCCAACACCGAAATACTGTTGTGTCAACAAGAGATATGCATGGGTAGGGTCCACAACAGACCCAAAACTGAAATGGTCATTATTGGTTCCAAATTTTTGGACCCACAACCAAACCAATCATCATATAAAACCAAATCAAATAGTTCCATGGCATATAGTTATTTTTCATGTAGAAATAAGCATGCAATATTGGGTCGGGTAGGTGTAGATATGACAACGAGGCGGTTTTGGGGCAAGTGTTCCTCAACCCTACACTAACCCTATTAGGAAAAACCTTCTTCATACCTATGATGGGCTGACATATTTGTCCCACTTAAATAATCAGACTTAGCAGGTTGAACCTACAATGACTTCAAAAATAAAAATTATTTCACAAAAAATAAAAATATTTCAAATTATATGAATTTAATAAATAATATAAACTAAACGCATGCAGCTAAATTAAAAGGCACTGTTTGGTTCAAAAATAGCACACTTCCTCCTCCCAATCGAACTTGTAATGATGAGCTAGCAATAAACGACTACTCTGACTAGCTATAAAAGAGAAGCGAAAAAGTACATGAAAGGCACGCTTTACAAAATACTCTCGAACTCACTTCTACATCCATTGTACTTGCTTTCTACTGTAATATAACTGACTTGATTGTCCGAGGCTCCTCGGCCGGCAACCCACTGCCTGTCATTAAGCACTTACTATCATGTTCCCTTATGGGTTTGAATGGGAGGAGGCAGAGTGCTATTCACAAACCAAACTGCATGGCTGATTTAACCTCGTGCACTGAATTAACATTCTATGACTCAGGTCTAACCCAAGAACTCACCCAAGTTGGTAAGGTTGACAAATTTTGGACTCAAAACCAACCGAAATCTCTCTGGTATTTTGTGCACTGCTAGTATCAACTAAAACACAACTCAAATTACTTTTAGTTGATCAAAAAATCAAAATTGTACTAGGCCAAAAGGCTAAATGTCTAATACTTGAGGTTTTCTGAAGCAAACAAATAGATCTTAAACAGAAGACAACATGAAATAACTCGCCAATTTGAAACAAGTAAGCTGTTGAAAGAAATGAATTCTACTATTATTGCCTTAGTTCCCAAGATTCCTAATCCTTCAATGGTATCAAATTATAGACCAATTTCTTGCTGTAGTACTATACATAAATGCATCTCGAAGATCTTGTCAAGCAGACTTAAAAAGGTGATTCATCACATTATTAAGCCTACTCAAGCTGTCTTTGTTGCTCGGAGATCAATTTCTGACCAGATTCTCCTCATGCAAGAAGAATTAGTAAGGAATTATCACAGAAGAAATATGTCACCTAGATGTGCCCTTAAAAATTGACTTAATGAAGGCCTTTGAGACTCAGTTTCTTGGCCATTAATCTTGGATATTCTCAAGGCACTACTACAACTTCCCAGCAAATTCATCAAATGGATTGAAGCATGCATTACTAGCCCACACTTCTCGGTTTCCATCAATGGAGCTCTAAAAGGCTACTTTCAAGGAGTTAAAGGTCTAAGGCAAGGTGATCCAATCTCCCCTTATCTTTTTATTCTAGTGATGGAATTCTTTTCCAGGATCTTTGACAGGAACATCCAAGAAGGGGAATTCTCTTATCATCCTAAATGTTCCCAAATGTAAAGATCCAACCATCAATCATATATGTTTTGCAGATGATTTGCTTATTTTATGCTACCTAAATGATGCCACTTTTCAGCTCACTGGTAAAACACTTATGGAATTTCACAAGTTCTTTGGAGGTTAGCCATACACTTCACATGTTTCTAGCGATTCACATGGCATCATCAAATGATACAAGTCTTGAATAAGAATCTACAACGCACTAGAACGCCCTTGTTGCCGATCCTTTTACAGCCCAACAATCAAAAAAGTAAGATATACATGGCAAGCATACAAGAGCAAGAACAAAGCCGCTTATGCTTTATATTGGGCTTCCAAATGGATCAATTGCCAGTCAGGTACCTTGGTGTTCCACTCATCTCCACAAAACTCAAAGTAGATGATTGTAATGAGCTTATCAACAAGATCACTACCCAAGTTAAAAGCTAGGCAAATAAAGCTCTTTCATATGCAAGGCGTCTTCAACTCATCAAGTCAGTGCTCTTTAGCATTCAAGTATATTGGAGCCTTCACTTTATCCTTCCAAAAACAATTTCTCAATCCATTGAGCAAATCTTAAGGAGATTTCTTTGGCCAAGTTCAAAGATGAAGAAGACTAATAGTAAAGTAGCCTAGGATGATGTTTGTTTGCCAAAGGAAGAGGGTGGCCTCGACTTGAGGAAGATTGGAGATTGGAATAAAGTAGCTATGCTACGTCACTTATGGTCCATATGCTCAAGGAAGCTAACTTTATGGGTGAAATGGTGCTATGCTCATATGCTAAAGGGCAAAAGCTTCTGGCAAGTCAAACCACCTACTGATTGCTCTTGGACATGGAGGAAAATTCTCAAGTTAAGGAATGAAGTCTCCACCATGTGCAAATACCAAATTGGTAATGGCGAAGACACCTCTCTATGGTATGATAATTGGCATCTATTGGGCCCTCTTGTGCCTAAATATGGAAGTCGGGTAGCTTATGATGTAAAAATTCCCTTAAACTCAAAAGTCCCCACGGTAATCTCCAATGGGAACTAGAAATGGCCATCTCCTACTACTTGGGAGATGCAAGAGATCACAAGGTGCATTCTCACTCCTCCCAATAGTAATGTTAAGGATAAATTTCTATGGCTAGCATCTAAGGACAACCATTATGCTGCTAGGCCAACTTGGGAAGCCATTAGAACCCATAAATCCAAATTTCCTTAGCGCAAGCTAATCTGATTTTCTAAAAACATACCAAGGTCCAGCTTTATCTCTTAGCTTGCAATCCAGGGTAAGCTTTCTACCAAAGATAAGTTGATCTCTTGGGGAATTAATGTAAATCCCACTTGTTTGCTTTGTGGAATTAAAGATGAAAGTATGGATCACCTTTTCTTCCGTTGTTCATTCTCTCATGGAGTCAAGAATACTATCTTCACTTTACGCCTCCTTTATAAGAATAGGCAGAATTGGAAAGGAGAGGTTGATTGGGCTATAGGTAAATTCAGTGCCAAGAATTTTGTCAACTTTATTTGCAAACTTGCTTGGACAATCCTCATTTACCATATTTGGATGGAAAGGAATGAAAGAATCTTCACAGGCCATGTTACAAGTCCTCAAGAGATAATTAACAAAATTAAGCGCAGTGTCTGACTAAAAGCTTCTCAAGTTAAGAATGTCACTCCTACAGCTAGTAATCTTGCTTTGTGCTTAAAATGGGAAATCCCCAACTTGTATAGACAAAAAGTAGAAATATAGTGTAATTGTAAAGGCTCGGCTGGTTCTTTTGTACATGAAGTTATTGTTGTACATCAAGGGTATGCCCTCTAAAAAGTGTACTCTTTTTCCCTATTAATCTAAAATTATCTTACTTACCAAAAAAAAAAAAAAGAATTAACTCACCAGTGGTATATTTTTTATCATCTGAGTTCACCTTCTGAATGTAGGAGTTGCCAAAACTAACCAATTTTCATCTTTCGTCCTAAATGAAAGATTAGACTGAGTCCTCCTTGTTAGTTACTTTTTCTCTTTTGAACTGTTTTTCAAATAGTAAGTGGAATCAAGCAATTGCACTATGCTCAGGCGAGCAGCTGATTTTGTCGCAAGGGAGGGAGACAACTATTCAAAATGTAACATAGAGAGAGATAGTTGACAAGACCAAAAACCCTAGGAAAATAGAGAGATCAAAAACCCTAGAGAGAGATAATTGAACAGAAAACAACAATTCCTTACATATTTATTGTCCAGAGTCTTGGATTTGTGGAAAGCGGACGTCCCAGACTGCCGTGACATGCCTCTTTCAAATTCTTCCTTCCCTTTTTTTTAAATTAAATATTTGTAGGCCACCAAGGAGAGAACTGGTTCTAATAATTGTTACAATTATCGGATTGTGCGCTGCTGTTTTCAGGGGAATGAAGGTTAGGACTTGATCGGAGAACCAAACACCAAGGATCGAGGAAGAAAGAGAGAGAGAGAGACAGAGCGTGTGCCTGCCCCTGGCTCTGAGCGGGGCCAACGGTCGGAGGCTCCGCTTGCTGCTGTCCTGGCGCTTGTCGTTAAACACTTGATGTAGCGTCTCGAGCTCAGACCCAGCCAAAAAAGTTACACAAGGGAATACGAATATGAAGTCTTCCTGTTGGAATTTTTTTTTTTTTCCCCCCTCAAATTTTCATTATTTAGGAGGATTATTTTATTTTTAAATTTTTTATTACTTACGGGCCTTGGGAGTTAAGAAAGAAATTATAAAACTTCATAAAATTTAAAATTTTTTTAATTTCTAACATTTTTCATCATTTCAAGACATCATTTCATAGAATTTTATGAATTTTTTGGACTCCAAAAGTTAGGTTTAGACAAATATATATATGATCTCATTTTAATTTAAAAAATAATAAATAATAGTTCATTATTTAGATTAAAATGTAAAATTATCAAAAAATAAAGACAAATGTTGTCTTTTGGAAAAAAAATAAAATAATTTGTTATTTTAATATAAAATAGGTAAAATGTAATTCTATCTATTTATTTGTGTGAAAATCATTTTTTTTCGATTAATTTTGACACACAAAGCATGAGTTCAATTAAATTTAATATATTCAGACAATTATACATTTTAATCTAAATCGCAAATGGATTACTTATTAATTTTTAAATTACAAAGAGTCATGTTATGTTGGTAAAACCCTAAAAGGGTAAAGTGTTACTACTGCTACTACTACTACATGTGTATATATGTGCACATATTGAATATGACTTTTTTTCTAATGCTAGTTAGGAACTTATTTGTCAAAATATTGTCCATTTCAACTTATTAAAAAAACTATTGATTATTGAAAAAAGTCATTCTCAAAAAGTGATTTTAAATAACAAAATTCTTGAAAGACACATTTTCATATTTCTAATTTTAAAGTTGCATTCAGGTTTTCAGGTTACAAAAAACATGAAAAGCAAATCAGAGTGGTCAATTTGGCTTTCCAAAGGTCATTCGAAAATTACAGCCCCAAAATAGCTTCTACCTGCTAAACAAGAGCAATCTGTGATTTAGACATCATAGGGACTTTCATTTCATTTAAAAATGACTTGAAATTTTACAATGCGATCAAGGACATATTTATCGTAGTAGCCATCAAGTCAAAGTAATCATATCCTATCGCCAGGTATTGCCTCAATTTGTGTGCCTAAAATTGTACGTTTTGACACAATTTCATAAGTCATTTAGATAGCACTATTAAATTTCTCGTGCCTAAAAATGATAACATATTCTGCATCCTCATTCAAGGGGTTAATTGAAGAAATTGCTGGGGAGCACCATTTTGTCCGTTTCTATGTAATATTTTTCAAATTGTCATAATTAAGTCATAAAAAGTCAAAATTTGACCAACTTTTGACCAGGTCGATCATAAAAAAACTCTAATTTTACTACTACGTCCCTAGTTGACTAGCAAGAGCTTCGAAAATGCCCCAAAACATTAAAGGCATGATTTAAAAAGACCTCAACTAGCACAGAATAAAGCAAATTAGTGCCCAAAGGCCTCCCCCCAATCAATAAATATATAAGAAATCCTGCAAATGGTGTACATTTGTGGGAAATTCTGTAAATAGATATTTTGTGAGATTTTTTGCATCTTAAATTGTGTCTATAAATAGAGGTATTGTCAAATAATTTTGACCATCAACATCACACATCACAATCAAGCATTTAAGACATTTAAGGAGCTCAAGCAATTGTCTATTATAACTGGCACATCGGTATAATTTCTCTATCTACTAATTTACATGATTATTAGTACTTAATATTTGCATAATTAGGATAGAAACTCTTCTACATGCAAATAGGACATTTGCCAATGAAAAGGCACCTAGGCATTCGATCACTTGAAATTTAATTTCACATTCGAGCCAATCTTAGCAGGTAATGGTGATGGGGATAATCTAAGACAATACAAGACATGACATCATACTAGGACATAATATGACACATCATGTAATACCATGAAATTCTTTCAATAAACCATACTAGTGTCACGATTGGACACCCACACGCAGCTAGGTAGATTGGATCTCCTTATGATGTGGGTGTCCGAGATAGCACTTTCATGCCTTGATATACCTCAACATTCGTTAACATGTTAAGGACTTGATATATGCAAATGTACACCCACTTGGGTTGATACAATTTTATAAGTCAAACGCTTACAAATTCAAAGCATTCACCTACGTAAGTAATACTCTAAAGACTCGACGTGACTTAGGATTGGCTAAGCCAATGATTCCTGAATCATGATCCCATAAATATATCTGACATACATTATATAATTGTCGTCCATGTTAGGAATGAATGTTAGAATATAAAACGTTATCACGTTCAACATGCCTATGACATATCTCATAGCTTCAATTTCATCACATAACACTCGATCCCTAGGCCTATAGCACACAGACCTAAGCATCGTAACTAAAATCTAGGCTTCCCCTTCACAAAGTTAAGTGCTAGGCACTGACCTAACCCAAAGCCCAAAGTGTTAGTCAACCACAAAGCTAGACTTCCTTTCACAAAGTCATGTGTAAGACACTGACTCCACCTAAGTGCAAGGCCCTGATCAGTCTTAGAACTAAACTCTAGGTGCAAGGCACTGATTCATTCACTAGGTTCGAAATAAGGCTCCTGCTTCATGTTATGCATGAATCGCTAACATACTCACCAAACTCGCAGCGAGGCTCCCTTACCTAATCAAGTGCTAAGTGCTGAGCCACATACCAGTCCAAGAGCCAAGCTCCCATATCAAGTCCAATATGATTATGATGTAATAAAGTGTTAATGTGAGTAAAATGGTAGATTAATGGATTGAATTGACCAAGGTTTAGACTTAGATTTTTACCACGATTTAACACTTGGAGCATTTGGGAAATGGGAAAAAGACCCCGAGCGCACGAGGGAGGAACCCAAGCACAGGGGGGAAGAACCCGAGCACACACCTAAGCTCAGATGCACGTACCTCCCTGCCCAAGCACCTAGATGGTGGTTATATCATCCGCTGCAGTTGGTTACTTCAGTTTCATTCGAATCACGCTTAATCACTTCCTTTTATGAGGCTATAGATGAAAGTGGAAGTGGGTTGCCGCCAGTAGCCTCTCATTTTTTGCCTTCCCTGGTTTTAAAGGGTTGTGGTTTATATATATGTTTATATGTATAAGAAATATGTTTTTGGTCGGGAAGCGGTAAATTGAGAACGAAAACTAAACTTCGGCAAGTGAATCAACCCTTAGCAAAAATCAAATTAATTTTATAGTTCTTTAATTAGAATGATTTTAAGCACATTGGTGTGATTATATTGGCCTTAGAATCAATTGGTCGAGCTTTTGGAGTTTTTTTTTTTACTTTTTTTGAAGTTTGTTGACTACATAATGTAATTCATTTTTCCTTCTTCGAAGTTCTTAACGTAAGGATTTAATACATTTTATTTGCATACATGATATGTAAAATGTGTTATGATGTTAGTTATGTGTTTATTTCTAACTCTGGATGCATGAAATATGATTTTATACGAGATATATATGTACATATGTATGTATGGCTCCATGAGGAAGATGATGAATAGTAATGCTTGATTTTATTCTATGATTTATGAAACTTCAAATTGATCATATAGTTGAGTTTGAATGAGTTTGAAGATGATGACTGGACACTAAAAATTTGAGGAAAATGCTTTTCAATTTACAAAGTTGATTTTCAAAGGTTTGAAATCAAGAAAAACTAAAATAAAGTAACAAACCATGGCCACTGGACCAGCCTTGGGTGCATGGGCCTGGGCCCCTAACTGTACGGACCCCTTATCCAAAATTATGTTTTTTATCCATTTATTCAAATATAGTATTTTCTTAAAGTTTTTCATGTTGAAAACCTATAGAGGGTTTTTATTTAATTATTTTATTTAAGTAAAAGAAAAGTTAATGAATTAGAGTATAAACTCAGAAAGTTATCAATAATGTTGTTGGAGGAAATATTTTATAAGTTGAAATGTGGTTTGATATGAGATGAGAGGGTGTTATTGACTATGATAAAATGTTATGATACTGAGTATTTTTTATTATGAATAAGACACTATAGTTATAATAAGCGTTTACACAGTACAATATTGTCTGCTTTAGGCTTAGTTAGTTACTTTCGAAGTGGTCACCCATTCTGATACTACTCCCACTCAAGCACGCTTAACCATATAGTTCTTATTAAACCCAGTGTCCCAATGGTTTTAAAACGTATTGTACTATAGATGTCAAATATTATATATATGCTACTTCCTTCCTCTACTAAGGCGATGTGAGATAGAAGGTATTACTTCTCTGCTTCACCCCTGCTTCACTCTCCCATAGGCACAGTCCCTCACAGACATAAGTCCCTTATAATAGTGATAATAATTAAAAAAAATGATAAATAAAATTTGAATGATATTGTGATTGTGGGGTTAATAGATATTAGAAAATAAGAAGAGTCTAAGAATACCCTTAAGTTAAAAGTCCCTAAACTTGTGTAGTGTTTGGTTATTGTGCTAATAGGTTAGTAGGCTACAACACAACGATTATCTAGCCAATCATGGTCATTAGATTTTGATCCATAAACGATGATGATTATCTAGCTAATCATAACCATTAGATTTTGATCCATAAACGACGATGATGATTCAGCTAGTTGTGGCTCATTAGCCTAGGATTGTAAATGACAATGTTGATAGTATCCACCCCAATATTGTGACACGATATGATAAATAGATAATGAAAATGTCATAACTGGATAATTGGTGATATTAATATGTTGTGATGATATGTGGTTATTTAGCTATTGATAATCCGTGATAGTGATATTATGATGTTTGTCTATTGCTGTTATTATTGTTGCATATTATATATGTTGATGGTTATGCATCATGGGTATAAGTGGATTAGTGCTCACATCCCTATAGACTATATTCGAGGTGTAGAGCCTTAGATTTAGGTGGGCCCCCGCCATGTTTAGAATCATTTTTTAGAACTGATATTATTTATTCAACTGGGGATGTGTTGTCATTAATTTGAATTTATTTGACATGGTTGTAAAGCCTGTAAGGCCTAAATATTATATTGGGATGGATATCGAAGTGCTATGTTAATGCGTGTGGTTCATTTAACTCAGCCCTCGAGTTATGGAACTCTGGGCGTGACACACATTTAGTGACGAGATGGGACATCTCAACTGAAAAACTGTAACATTTTAAATTTTTATATGATAGAATGATTTCTCTCAATCATTAGAATAGTGGACTCTGAATCTAAAATGTTGGTGTAGAAGATATTGACTGAGATAATAACAAGAAATACATCTAAGTTATGCTATCCGCGTTGTTGTAATTGTAGTGTTCTTTCTAAGCAGTTGCTTTAAATCTTGAGATAGTGATGAACACCATTTTATGTAATTATGACTTTAATTCATCAAGAGTGTGACTGATTACCATTAAGCCAACATCTTAGTGTTTTCACTACAACAAAGCAGTTTATTTTCAATAATTAGAATCGTAGAAAATACAAAAAAAAGTCGTTGAAAAAGGTATTTTTTTACGGTCTTGTGACTGTCGATAGGCATTGAAATTGAACCCATAAAAAAAGACAATTTTTCACGATCACCGAGTGTTGAAAATAACATGCCTATTTTCTAAGATTATGGCCGTTGAAAAAGATGTCCATTTTCAACGAGTATGATCGTCAATACCAATTTTTATTCGTTGACTTTTTCTCTCAACAACCAGTTTTTGCTATGAATTTTATTATTTCTTTTGGGAGTAAGAGCGTTGAAAAATGTGTCTATTTTTAACAATTATGGCCGTCAATACTAACCTTTATTTGCTTACTTTTTTGTTTCAGCGACTAGTTTTTGCTGTGAATTTTGTATTTTTTTCACGAGGAAAGCCGTTGATAATATTTCTTATTTTCTACGATAGTAATCGTTGAAAATATTATTATATCTTTTTAAATATTATAATTATAATATTGAAAATCATCCTTAATTTTGAAAATATTTTAATTATAATATAAAAAAATCGTATTATTTTTTTTGAATTGACTAATTGCAAAAACAAATGGTTATACACCATAATATTCTAAAACGGTCACTAGCACCAAACCTAGTACATACTAAACTATACAATACTTTTAACAAACAAATGTTAAACCAAGCAATAGCCAAGCTACCATCAGCCAAATAACTCATCCTAGATGTAAAGAGCATAACATGTCAAGCATTTCACCTATGCAACAGAGAAATCAATCTTATTCAAATCAGCACCAATCAACACCACTAATGCAAAATCTATCTTCAATAGCTAGTTGATTGTAATTCATAAACATAGCAACAATAAGTAGCAAATAGCATCTTCTAATGGATAATCGAACATTACACTAACCAAGTTTGCCAAAAAATAAAATAAAATTGAAAGAGTTCCAAACTAGCCCCTTGTACCATCTCCAAACTTGTTCCAAAATAATATTCTATTAAGTTCACCAAAAAAGACATGACAATTAAACTATCATGATTACTCGTCTTTGCTTCCAAAGTCCGCAATTCCTTCATCTCCATTCTACAAAACAAATAAATTAAGACATATCAACAAAACTTAAAAATAAAATTAATAAAGCATATTCTAAGCTTTTCATTCATATATAAAATTATGCCCATTTACATTGTTGCAAAAACATCTAAGTTATTGGTTTTGAACATAACAAGCAAAAATTAACTAGCAAAAAATTAATTACTATATGAATTAAAGTTTGTGATGAACTTACCAAATTTGATTCATTGATAGAGGCTGAAGTATTACTTTTAGTTTGAAAGGCATGTGGTCTTGACCTCATTAATTGTGCTAACATCGCTTCAAACCTTTCCATTTTCTCTTCTAATGTATTTCTTTTTGCCTTCT
Organism: Vitellaria paradoxa; assembly: GCA_019916065.1. Classification (NCBI taxonomy): domain Eukaryota; kingdom Viridiplantae; phylum Streptophyta; class Magnoliopsida; order Ericales; family Sapotaceae; genus Vitellaria; species Vitellaria paradoxa. The sequence continues at coordinate 36,226,171 of CM034233.1, read as the reverse complement.
CTTCTTGAAGTTCAACCTGAAGATCATTGACAATTGTAGATTTAGTGCCCCATATATTAGTTGGGGTTGCACCAATTCCATATCCACGAACTCATCCATGTCGTTCAGGTCCAAATACTTCAACAAATATCTCATCTTCAATCATTTGCAAAGAACCTTCGTTCACTTCATTTGTAAGTCTCTTAAGCTCATCCTAAATTACCAAATCTCATTAGATTTTATGCATTTAAATTTTGAAAAATGAACTTATACATGTTTTTGTATTTGTACTTTACAGAATACAAGCTCGATTAACAAAAAAAAAAAAAAGAACAACTACTTACAAGCTTTTCTTGAGATTCTTGATTTACTATGTGTCCATTGCTACTTGTGTGATTGATTTCCCTAACTCCATCCGACCAATTTCTTTTCCCTTCCTCTCTTCCTACGAATTAATAATAATAAAAAGAATAATAATTGATTAAATAACTACATTCTCATAGTAAATAAATAAGATTATTGAATCAAACTAAAACAAATGATGCTTCTTCAATTCACAAAGAAATACATACCTCATCCGTTTGTGTTTGCATTAAACTTTTTGAACCAGTGATATGAATTACTGTGTTTGCAACTCTTTTTCTCTATTTTGCTTGCTAATTTTCTGTATTTCAATAAAAAAATATTGGTTAAAAATATAGACTAATTGAAGTGAAACAAATAAAAAATTATTCATACAAACCTGGAATTCTTCAGAAGACCACATGTCAACAAGATAAATCCAATCTTCCTTAGAAATTATATTTGGTACATTTTGGCGTGCCACAACAGGATCATTGTATGTGTTAAAATATTTGCTCTTTAAACAACTTCTAAAATTCTTGTAAGACCTATTTAGTTGGGCAAATACTAAAGACTTTTGGTTGGCAATGTTGAAATGCTTCTACAATAAAAAAAAAATTAATGTGTTAGTTGCATGTTTTATCATATCAACCATAAAATAGAAGTACAAATATATATATATATATATATATAAACAAAAAAATTCATTGAAATATTACCAGTATATTTTTAAACATTTTCTCCTTATTTTCCATTGGTATTTCAACCCATTCTTTCACTTGCAAGGTTGCATTATGAACTTGTCTGACTAGAGGTGTGCAATTTGACTTGAACATCTTTGAATTTTTGCCAACAGGTCTTCTATGTGCCATTCAGTGTCTAACTTTGTCCCTTTTGGTATCCTAGATAATTTGAGATTAAGAGTAGGATCTCGTACCTTCGGACCATCATCACATGAACCTGTTAAAATAATTAAAAAATTAACAAACTACAAATTTTACAAACTAATTTTTAGTAACTCCAAGAAAGCTATTAGCTACAAATTTTTATAATAAAAAAATTACCGTTACTACTGCTTGGGTACTCCTATTTTGAGTGGAAGAGATATTAGGTGTTGCTTGATTAGATTGTCCTGACGGTGGCTCTAAATGAAAGGATGTTGAATCATGGACCATCCTACTTCTTACTTTGACTCCCCTATCCATGGATCCTCTTCTTTGCATGATTGAACCTTTGCTTACACCAACACCAGTGTTTGTCAGACTAGCAATGGATCTGCCTCTTCCTCTCCCAAGCATTTTAGCATTTCTTGTTGACAGTACTAATGAAAACATAAAGCATCCATAAAATTCAATAGAAAATAAAAAAAGTTAGATTAATAACATTCATCCAACTCTTTAAAAAAAAGTTAAATTAATAACTAAAATATAAAATTATAATGATCATTCATAAATCATCATTCTCTACATCATATTGATTTACATCTTCTGTATTAACATCAACTATTATCCCGAGAATGTCCACTCTTTGCCATGATATCACAACATTCTCATCATTGTCCATAACGTTAAATTGTCCATTAAAATTGCTTGGTTTGTATTGCTAGTATGGTTCTGAGATATCTTCTACTTCCACCTCTTCATTTTCATCATCTTCTTCACGAGAAGGCATATAAAAAAAAGTCATGGGGTGTGTTATTCACAACATATTGCCAATTAGGGTGGGTTATATCTTCAAAATAAAAAACTTATTCTACTTGACTAGCAAGTACAAATGGTTCATTTGTGCTCAAGCTGCGTGTCATGTTCACACTAGCAATCCCATGCTCATCAATTTTTATCCCTCTTCCATGATTGTTCACATCTCACCAATCGCATTTGAACATGACAACCATATTATCCCCCATGTACTCTAACTTAACAATGTCTGTAATGACCTTATAATATTCACGATGTCCCTTATCAAATTCTTCTTGTACAACAATTCCACTACTTTGAGTCTTCCTACAGTTGTCACAATATTTGGTGCGAAAAATGAAACCATTGGTATCCTCTATGGCAAATGACATCTTGAGATGGACCACGAGCTAAATTTAGTAGTTGTTCAGTTATTTGCTCACTTCCTTCATTAAAGAGTTGTGAAACCTATTTGGAAAATAATTAAAATAAAAAAACTACAATATTTTTTAAATTAAAAAAAAGGAAAAAAACTACTATATTGAAGTTACATTAGCAAACATGATTTTTATTTAACTTACACGACTTTCAAACCATTGGGCAAATTCTTTATTATGTCGTTTGTTTGCATTTCAAGGAGTTTGTTGTTCCAACTGTACTTTGTGCTCACTGTCAATAAAAATCAGCATACAATTGTGATAAAATAATGATTTGAAGAGATTACCCAATGATATAAAATGCAACAAATTTATAGTGTTTATATGACAGGTAACTTACTTAATCAAAGGAAGAACTTAATAACAAATTTTTTAAGCACATAAAGGTGAGCTTGAGACCATTCTTCCAGACTAAGTCTTCTTGACAATTTGCCCTTTTGAGTAGGTCGACCAACTTGAGCAAATATGCTTAATCCTTCATCTAACTGAGATTGGCTGCCATCCCAATTTCGTCCTACTTGATTGAATGTGGTCTCAATACCATGGAAATACTTAGAGCAAAATAGTAAACACTCGTTCGCAATATATCCCTCTACAATTGATCCTTCTGGATGAGCTCGATTACGCACATATCCCTTTAATGTACGTAAATATTACATATAAAATGAATTTTATTATGACATATTACCTTTCCACCGGATACATCCAACGATATTGAACTGGTCCTACAATCTTCGCCTCACTTGCAAGATGAATTGGTAGATGAACCATGATGTCAAAGAACGAAGGGAGGAATATCATTTCAAGCTTGCAAAGTGTTCTTTCAAATTTGGATTCAATTTGATCCAAGTTTTCCATACTCTAACACCTTTGAACATAACTCTTTGAAAAAACCACATAACTCGATCAATGCATCACGCACATGCTTAGGTAAGAGTCCACGTAAGATAAGGGGAAGGAAGCATTCTAAAAGAACATGACAATCTTGACTCTTCAACCCAAAAATTTTTCGCTCTTTAATATTTACACATCTTCCAATATTTGAATAGTATCCATCTAGAACTTTAACATTTTTCAAGGAATTGCACAAAATCACCTTCTTATCATTAGACAATGTGCAACAAGCAAGTGGCAATGAAAACCTTTCCTCTCATCATATTTGATGAAGTTCTTTCCTTATGCCTAAAGTTTCCAAATCTAATCAGGAATTTAAATTATCCTTTGACTTTGCATAAACATTCATCAAGGTTGATAGTATGTTATCGCACACATTCTTTTCAATATGCATAACATCCAAATTATGTCTTAACAACAAAGTTTCCCAATATGGCAATTCGAATAAAATACTTTTTTAAGCCAATTAGTATTACTGTCATCTTTCAATTCATTGCGCCTTTTATTTTTTGTAAACTTTCCAAGTGTTAACCCTTCAAGTTTATGCACTTGGGCAAGCACTCAAATCCAGAAAGTTGAAGAGGAGGGTGTCTAAGTTCTTTCTTCCCATCAAATAATTGAGTATCTTGTCTTCATTTATGACTAAAAGGTATAAAACGCTGATGGCCTAAAAAGCAGTACTTTCTTCCATTATTTAGGTAGAAAGATTGTGTCTTTCCATGACAAGAAGGGCAAGCCAATGCACCCCTAGTATTCCAACCAAATAAAATTCCATAAGTTGGAAAATCATTAATTGTCCATATTACTTTAACATGCATTCTAAAATTTTGTTTTTGAGATGCATCAAAAGTCTCAATCCCAACTTCCCATAATTCTTTCAAATCATCAATAAGTGGTTGTAAGTACACATCAATACTATTCTCGGGACTTTTTGGCCCTCGAATAATTAAAGATAGCATGAAATAAGGATCTTTCATACACATCCATGGTGGCAAATTATAAGGAATAAGGACCACAGGCCAAATGCTATATTAAGTACTCATGTTTCTAAAGGGATTAAATCCATCACTAGCTAATCTTAGCCTAACATTTTGGGGCTCAGAAGCAAACCATTCATGCACTTGATCAAATGATTTCCAAGCATTAGAGTTAGCAGGATGTCTCAAAAGTCCATCATTAACTCGTTTATCATAATGCCATGTCATTCTGAATCAGTATTAATTAACATAAACAACCTTTTCAATCGTGGAATGATGGGAAAGTAGTGTAAAATTTTGTTAGCAATCTTCTTCCCATCATCATGTTTCCATTTAGAGGCACCACAAACCGTAAAGTTATTAGCTTTAGAGTTATCTTTCCAGAAAAGCGTACAATCATTTATATATGCATCTATTTTTATGTAATGGAGGCCTAAATCTTAGATTATCTTCCTTACTCCATAGCAAGAGTTCGACAACTCTATTTCTAGGAATGCATCATTTAAAACCTTCAGTAACATCGTAAATATCTTATCACTTAATCCACCAAAGGCATTTTAAATGAAATAACTTCACAAGAAAGGACAACTTGGAGTACTTTTTGCAATTCGGATACAACTTTTGTTCTGATTTTCTTAGTAACTCAAAGAATTTAGTTGCATCTTCATTTGGTTCCTCTAAATCCTGTTCTCCAAAATGATCCCTTAGTATTTCTCGCATCTTTTCCCCATCTGACTCCTCATCACTATTAACTATATCACATGGTAATTCATTTGTATCTTCCCCGTGTAAGTCCCATTCAGTATAATCTTGAGCTATACCATAAATCAACAAATCTGCTTTTGCATCCTCTCTAATTCTTGTTTTACAATTATTACATTTCACGCATGGACATAGGATTTTATCTCTAAGTGCTGCATGTTCAAAAGCAAAATCTAAGAATCTGTTAACTCCATTCCTATATTCAGGAAGTCTTCTATCTCTAATTTGCATCCAACTTTTATCCATGAGATACTTCTAACCAAAACAATATCTTTATCATAGACAATAAATTTGCCCCTCTCCTAAAATTGTAAGAGATTCTTGTGATAATTTAATTGATAAAGAAATAAAAAAATATTAATTCGTTGATATAAATAACAATATCGCATTAACTAGTCTTGCCTTAGGCTTAAAGTGGAAAATTATTATTTATAGTAAATTATAAAAAGAAATTAAAAAAATGAAAACTTAAACAGAAAAATGTAAACAAAAAAGTGTTTTACTCTATTTTTTTGTTGTAAACATTCTGTCAATTCTAATACTTTGTTTATTTTTGTTACATCATATTAAAATAAATTATTTTATTCAAATATTTTATTAAACTAAAATTATACTTAATAAATAATATAATTAAATTAAATTAGTTAATTTAATTAATAGGACATATATATTATTAAATTATTTTTAATAAATAATAAAATAAAATATATTAATTTAATTTAACTTAATAAATATTTAATTGATATAAAAATATTTTATTAAAGTATTTTTAATAAATATTATAATTAAATTATTTAATTTGAAATAATTAATTTGACTAATATAAAATATGTTTTATTCATTTTTTTCGATAAATATCATAATTAAATTAAATTATTAATAAATTTATATATTTATTTAAAAATTAAAAATTTATTCATTAAAAAATTAATTTATTTAATATAAGTTATATTTTATTAAATTATTTTCAATAAATATATTAATTTTAACACTATCCATTGTGCTTTACATGTCATTAGGAGAATTCAATTCGTGCTTTTCCGGTCATTCTTTTCAATATAACATCACACGCTTAATTTGCTCCACTGTAATCATAAGAAGTTCATGACTTGATAAAAAGTTGCATTCATGAAAATCACAAGTATATATATAATTAAGATATAGATACATGCAGAACAGAGTCTAAACCAATGTGCCAATAGGCATCTGAAAAAATGAACTGTAGTTGATGGAAGAATAAACTAGAAGTTCAAAGATTGAAACTATTTGGCTCAAAACTTTAAGGACCTTCTCTTTTGTAGTTGGCTACATTTATAAATTAAAAAAAAAACAAAAAAATTAAAAAAAAAACAAAAGTCATTGTAAGGAAGTCGACCCATTCCTTTAAGGGGATAGAATGGGAGATAAATAAACCATTAAAACAAAGAACATGACAATCGTTACACAGCTTTTTGTTACAAAAAAAAAAAAATCAGTCTCTACTCTATGAATCAATGGAAGAAATAAACAAAAAAATAAATTAATTAATTAAAAAATAATATTTAGTTCTAATGTAACCAGTACATATATATATATATATGAAACATACCTGGAACCGATGACTGCCGCTTGCCCTTGATTTGAAATCAAACCAAAAAAAAAAAAAAAAAAACCTTTTTCAATACTCTAAAACCCAGAATTTAAAGAATGTATTAATAGTATTAGCAATTGACAATCCAAATTTATAATTGTGATACAATAAAATATTAAGAGAAATATACCTCTCTGAAGATGAGAGAAATAAATCTATGGAGATCGAAGTTGAGAGAACTAAATCTATGAAGAAGTTGAGAAGGCACAGAAAAGAGAAGGTTAGAAAGATAGTACTTAAGGTTTTGTGCGTAGGTTCTGTGTGAAAGTTTTAGTTTTTTTATCGGCTTGGTATTATTCACGAGCTTGGTTCGTCAATTAAATAAATCTTTTTTCAACGATTAATTTAGAGTTGAAATATAGTATTATTTTTAACACCTTCAGGCCGTAGAAATATTTTTACCAATTTTCAACAAGGATTTTTTCACCCACCGTTGAGATTGCTTAAGATTTTAGCGCCAAAATTTTGGCACTAATGTGAAATAATTTTTTCAACATATTATTTTCCACGGTTACCTTATATGTTAAATATTGTCAAGTACTTTTTTTCACGATTAACTTTAAGTGTTGAAATATAATATTATTTTCAACGCCTTCAAGTTGTAAAAATATTTTTATTAATTTTCAACAAGAATTTTTTTCACCCATCGCTGAGATTACTTAAAATTTTAGCGCCAAAATTTTGGCACTACTACGAAAATATTTTTTCAACTTATTCTTTTCCACGATCACTTTATGTGTTGAAATAAAAAAGTAATGTCAAGTATTTCTTTTCACGATTAGCTTTAAGCGTTGAAAAAAATATTTGTTTTAACGAGTATTAACGATCGTGAAAAATTAAGTGTCACTTTTAATTCATTTTGTTGTAGTGTTTGGGAAGTAATTGCATAAAACTAGGGAGTTGATTGCCTCCAAATATGTTGCTAAAAATAACTTCCAAGTATAAGGGTATGTGGTGCGGTTTTACTCAATGAGTTCGAGATCGTTTCCTCTAGGAACCTAATAAATTTAATCCTAGAGTTTAATCTAAGTGAGATTATTGACTATAATCCTTTAAGAAAAAGAAAAAACAATAAAAATTTATACTTGAGATGAAAGTGTTTGGCAGTTTGGACTTAAACTATATTGAGATTAAACAAAATTTAGAAATCAGGTACTAATAGAATAGTAGAAAGAACAATTAAAACAATAAAGAGTGGAATATTAAAACCCTAATTTACCTTGCTATTAACCTAAGCTAAAAAAAGATTTAACTATCAAAATTTTGCAAAACAAAACAGTGAATAAATATGCAAAAATAGAGTCTAAACAAGTCTTGATTCAACCTACAAATCCTGTTAAGATTAATTATTCAATCAATTGGATGTGAAGAAAAGTTCTCAATTTAAAAGTCATGTTTAGGAAAAATAAACCAGAAAGATGTTTTCATGAAACCAATTTGTCCAAAGCATAGTTTAAAATTACATTTAGGAGAAAACTAGAAGATTAATCTTGACTTTATCTTTAGTCTAAATTCTATTTATTTAACTTCAAGGTATTTTGAAATTCTAATCATGTGAGATCATCAGTGATTTTTAAGGAAACATAATTGATTTCACATGCTTTTAGAACTCTTGAAATAAAAGAAAATAAGATTTAAAAAATAACCCATACACACAAGGATTACTTTGCATGTATGGCGCAAACACATCTAACTAATATAAATATTTATTCCACCCATCATTTATAGGTTAAATCAAGATTAAAAATCTAGCCTAACATATTAATGAAAACAAAATAGTAAGGAAAAGAAAAGGTAAAGAGAACAAACTCCATATGGAGTAATAAAGCTTGAACAGTCTTGTATCTTCAATCAAAACCTTAATCTATATTATTCAATGAAAACTAGGCTAATAACTCTCAAAGACTCTAAGAAAAAACTCTAAAACCTACTCCTATGGACGATATGAAAGCTCCTCTCGAATGAAAAGAATATGAGTATTTATATTATATCATGGGAGATAAAAGACCCCAAAATGAAGCTAAACTGGTTATGGCATCCAAATAGCTAGATCCCCTATTGGACGATAGGGAGCATTATTATTTTTCTGTCTAGCTTTTATCATATTGTTCCTCTCTGTTATCCGGACGGTAAGTCAAGTATCTGGACGGCAAAAGCCTTTTTGCTTTTTGCTCCTTTTTTTTTTTGGCTTTTTTGCTTTCTTTCCTTGGCCATTTTCAGCCATTTATTCCTCTAAAAACTTATTAAAAAAACTTGCAAAATTAAGATACCAATATAAGTAACAAAATTTATACTAAAAATGTAAAATATGTATGCAAATTACCTAATCTAACAATGAAAATTAAGGTTTATGATTCCATTTTTCAAGCATAATTACACTCCTAACTTAAGCACTGCTAGTTTATAGCAATAAGAAAACTAAAACTACCTAAAACTATGAATCTAAATTCTCTTTTTATTGGAAACATGATTACACTTAGTTACATGCAATAAGCCTTTTAAATCCCTAGGTTTTCCCTAGTGGACGAGTGAAATCTTGTGAGGGTTTGCAGTAAATCTACCTATAAAATTCTTTATTAATTCTAAGTATAGCATAACCCATTCCAACAAGTCATTGTTCAATCTCAATGATGAACAAGTAACTGTCACACTCCGGATCTCGTGGCATGAAGGGTGAGTGAATTATATCATACACAACATGCATTAAATGTACATATTCCTTTATCAAAGCCATGACCTCTTAGAGCAGATATTCACAGTCTATACTGATAAACCAATCATAAATTAATAATAAACAAGTCTTGGTCCAACCAGGCAATAATGCTCCAATCACAATCCAACATAATATTAAAAAAATCTTGGCCTTTTGGCTTTACAACCTAATCTAATAAAATCCAAATAAAATATTTTTATAGTCCTTATTGATTTAAAATAATAATATTAATTTAAATAATCTAAAACTAAATCCAGCGGAGTAGGTCCCACCTAATTATCAGGATCCGCACCTACAACACAGACTGTAAGGATGTGAGTACTAATCCACTTATACCCATGATGCATAATAAAACAAAAATAATATGTAGTAACAATTTAAATAACATATAATTATTATGAAATCAATGTCCGATAATCATATGTCAATTTAATCACCCACATCAAAAGCTAGCAATCATAATCAATATCAATAACTAAGTCATCAATATAATCAAATATTCAATTATTATCTTTCTTTCATTTATTTACTATTTCCACATTATCACATCACAGTCATGGGATGGATAATGCCAACTTCGTCTTTTATGCACCAAATGGAAATGATTAACCAAAAATATCGTCTTTTTTGGATCAACAACCAATGGCCACGATTGGCCAAATAATTGTTATGTTGTAGGCTACTAACTTACTTGCATGGAGACCAACCCTTACGTAAGTTTAGGGTTTTTCAATCCAAGGGTAATCTCTGTATCATTCCTATTTTCCAAGTTTCCACCATCCTTGTAACCATAATATCATTCATATTTCATTTATCTCCATTATTATTATCTCGACAATACCTCCATAACAACTCATCGTAATCAACCACTAACATCATATAATCACTTCAATAATCAATACTTTCCATCTCATATTAAATCACTTCATAAACATCTTTCTTTAGTAAAATAAATTATTCAAATATTTCAAATTTGACATTCTAAATCACATACTTTCCATTTATTTATTATTATTATTAGGTTATTACATCAGATTTAATTTGAGCATCAAGTACACTAATGATAAAATTCACAAACTAATATATATATTTGGGGGATGAAATTTCACAGTAGAGAACAGTGTGAGAGTTTATTATTATTACACATATATATATACATATTTTTGCATAGCACACGCTGTAAGTGGAGTGTTTTCTTTTTTTTTTTTTTTTTTTTTTAGGTTATGACAAAGCAAATACTATATATACATATATATGCATAGTGCAGAACAAAATTTTAAGCGAAGATAGCGAACTTCCCAATGTAGCTTAAAGTCGATCACATTTTGTAGAAAATAAACATATAAAAATTATCGCAATATTTCTACATATCATATATGTAAAAAAATACATAAAATCCCTACCTCAAATGTACAAATCAAGTAAAATGAAAGCACGTGAGTTACCAGTAAATGCTCCATGTACTTAAACTATTGACCTTAACACCAAAATAATTATAACAATATTTTCAATATACCTCTAATTACAAAACTATGAAATTAATTTGAATTTGGTTAACAATTTCCAAATAACGTACAACATTATCTAACGTAAGTCAAACTTAATCAATTCTTCGACCATTGAACTTCCAACGTATTTTTTCAAATCATTCATTCGACTCAATCACCAAGTATACTTAATAGACCGCAGCCTCAATTTTAACTCACTTACAAATGAAATTGCTCTAGAAAGGGTTTTTCTCATGGTTAATGCTATTGGAGAATGCAGAAAACCCCAAGATTATGATTATAGTGTAAATCAATAATACAAAAAAATTATTACCGATCTGATCTACGAGAATAAGATTGTACCTTCGAGATCTCTTTGGTTTGATCTCGACAGAATAGTATTCTAAATTTCTAAAGACTTTGAATCAGCTGTTCAATCTCAACCTCCTTCTATTGTATTCCAAAAATATTATGCTTCTCCCACTAGATTATGGGATCTCCAGTAGCCTCTAGGGTTTTTTCTCTAATACTAGAATAAATTCTCACTTAAGAAAATGTAACCCTAGTTGCTAACAAAGAGAGTATTTATAAGACTACAATAGGGACCAATAGGCAAATATGGAAAAGACTTTGTACGTAATTAAATCTCCTAATCCCACCTAGATTAAGATTTAATTACATAAATTTTAATTCATTCCACTAAAGAATTATAACTTTACTCCGAATTATATTTGAAATTATATTTTCGAGCCTTAATATTAAATAGTTATTACTCCCCATGTTAAGGTTACGGATATCCACCAATTAAATTTAATCACTAACTATTTTGTTTAATTAGTTTCTTATTTTTCTTGAGACCTTTTCACTTAACTTATTTGACGTATCAGATTCAAAATCTACTTGCAAAATTTGATATAGTCAAAATTTATAAGCTTCCTTAAGGGGATATCATCGATTCAATTTATCAGGATGTGGATTCCTTCAATTATTAATATTCACCATATATATAATGTCATTGCCCAATCCGCTGAGTTTATTGATTTATATGTAGAATCTCACTCTTTGTGTAATTAAAGCAGTAATTATCATATACACGTGTCTAAAAATAGAATCCGAATTAAAAGTATAAGTAATTATAATAAAAATGAGGTATAAATTAATTTATAAAGTCATTATAAAATAACTATCTTAACTAGGTTAAGTTTAATAAACACAAAGTGTACTAGCACAAATAGTTGGAACTAAATTATTCCTCATAGTCAAGACAAACCTACTAAAAATGTGTGTTACAGTTCTACTAATTGTGTTTCCAGTTCCATCTAAAACTATAAATAAACTTGTATTCCAAAAGAATTGGTGATCTTGTTTTCTGTTTGTAAGTCGTACTCTATACACTAGATCAAATACTCTTTGTGAATAGTCGACATGTGCACAAATATAATAATGACATTCATTGCTAAAAAAAGAATTCTAGAAATTCTAATAACAAAAAGCATGTCTTTTAGTCTATATCTCTATCACATGCAAGAATGAAAAACAAAAATTTGTAAGTAATAAGCCCAATCAAGAAGCAATTAAGAATTAAAATATATGAGTGGCTTTAGCTTCACGAAAGAATATATCAATGCATATACAAGAACACTACATTCAACAACATGCAATAGAACAATGCCCTTAGAAGTATCTTTCACCTAAAGTCGATTAGGTCTTTACTGGGCTGTAGCCTTGGCCATGGAGTATTAGTTAGACATACAACGGATGGGACAATTCAAAATGCATGTCTAAGGACTGTATAGATGTGTCAATAAACCCCCCCAACTTCTCTCCATTCAACTCCCTGAATACCAACATTTGAGCTTTATTTTTTTATTTTGAAAATGGGATTGATATTGACTTCTTTAAATTGCAAAGTCCCTAAAATTATATTATCAATACTTTTTTTTCAACTTCCTTCTGTTTGTTTTACCACAATTCTTTAATTATAAATCCTCTCTTATGCACTCTATTACATATATTTACATCAATATCCTAAGACATGCATGGGTGGGCTCACCTATTTAATTAAGATAGTAAGGGTCATAGATGTGGCTAAAGTAAAGAAATTCAATACACACATTTTTCTCTCTTTTTTATTTTTATTTTTTTTTAAGCTTCAAATTGGCTCTAAGCCTGATGTAAACAAAGAAAAAGGCTTTCAAATATAAAAAGATGGCCTAACATCACTCTCTAGACTAATAATACTTTGTCAGGGACTTTGATCCTTACATGTAAATCAAACACAATGTCTTATGCATTTAATGCCAAAACAAAATAATGTACTAAAGCTTTTCAAGAGAAATGGGATGAAGAAAGCATATAGAATTTAAGTGTAAAACCCTCAAGAAAATGAGTGCTCAAGTTCTAAAGCTCGCAAGACGTAGGGTTTTAAATCTCCACCTATGTCTTGGTATACTTGGTTACTTGACTCTTATGAATTTAAATCCATAACACATTTTCATTCACTGATTTGAAATGAAAAATTCTCAATGCATTAGAAAAATCTTGTACTCAGTTTCCAAAAAAAAAAATGTTGTCCTAAATAGCAACACTAGAGGAGAGTGAATAGGGTTGCTTAAAAATTTTACAAATAAAAATTTCAACCCTAAAACAAATATGTCAAGATGAATATGAAATGCACCAAAAAAAAATTATTCAATATTTGTGAATGAAGAGTGAGTGCTAGTGTTTGCAATAAATATAAAGAGAAGGGAAGAGAAGCAAACACAATCGATTTATAGTGGTTCGGCTTCAATGTTGCCTATGTCCACTCCCCCAAGGCCTTCCTTGAGATTTCTCCACTATTCTTTGAAGAGCTTATTACACACTAGCTTCCCAAGGTGCTAGAAACCTTTCTCAAGTGATTTTATCCCCAAATCACTCACACAAGTCTCTCTCAAAGAAAGTCTCTTGTTTTGGTCCTAACACTTGAACCAAAACTAACAAGAGCTCACCCAACTCTCACAAATTAAAAGGGCTTTAAATTTCCCTTTCTTACAACAACAATGATGAGTTTAAAACTCAATTAAATCAAAAAGAAACTCTCACAAGTTGAATATGAAATATGAAGCACAAATGTGAGAAGAAATCACTCTATGTTTGCAAAGATATGGAATTTCTTGTATCTCTTTGTAAGCACTTCTTTCTTGCCTTGTTCATCTTCTTGAATCTGAGTTTGAGGCTCTATTTATAGATGAAAATCTCCAAATGGCCGTTACAAAGTGAAAAGACACTTTTGCCATTGAAAGAAATTGAATTTCTTTGCTTCCAATGCTGTCTTTCAGATTCAGGCTTTCTAAGATATATTTGTGACCGTTTTTCACCCTCAGAACGTTCAAATCTGACATTGTCTCAGAGTAAGGACTTTGTAGACATATAAGTCAGCTAGCACATGTCAAATTTTTAGCTTCATCCAACGGTTAGATAGTCAGATATAGCTTCTGAACCGAGACCAGCTTCTGATAGCTTTTTCTGACATTCTGAATCTGTGTTTCCCGTTTAAGCTTCCGTTTCACTAGGATACTTTTAGAATTAGAAGAAAATTAAACTACAAAAGTTGTAGCCTTTTGAGTCTTTTTTTCACACACCAAAAATCAGAATTTTTAAAGCTGTAGAGTATGAGTTATGTCTCAAAAACTAATACTGGCTCCAGAATCCAGAATTAAAATCTGTTCTATAATGACTAATATTCCAACTTATGTTTGGACACCTTAACTTCAAATCCACAAAAATCTCCCTTCGGTAAAGTTGTAGATATGGAAGTCTAGTTTAATATATTAAAAGTTCATGAAAATTGAACCGTTGGATCTTAAGATATCATCTATATACTAACACGCGTCTGATTTCTCTGTTTATCCGAGTTAACTTCTAGTTCAAAAATTCATCTTACTTTGATTTCTATTACTCCAAACTTTGAAATTCCTTTATTCCTTCATCCAAATTATGTGAAAATATCTAAAAAATAATATCAATCTCTTCCAACTCTATTATCTTGAATCTATCAAATGAATTGTAACATTTCATACAATGTCTATTTGAAAATTAATTGTAAAAATTTAATTCAATGTTTGTTATCATTAAAATCAATTATAAAACTAACTTTATAAACCTTGGGCCAACAAAAAAGAAAAAGAAAAGGAAAATCTTGTCCTCAATTTGAGTTTCATTCCTTATCTATAATTGAGACAAATCATTGATTGTTTCATGACGTCACTTAAAATTGATTAAGAAAATGTATAGCAAGATTTTGGTTTATGCTGAGTCACAATACCTAAGTCTAATTTTTGCCTAAAACATTTTGAAATTTTGAAAAAAAATTCTACTCCTTTTAAGTTCATTTCATCATGTGACTTTACCCCTTGACTTAAAATGCACACTGGCCCCAATGTGAAAAATAAAGATCTAGGTGGGTCTTGTTATGTGAAAATGAGTATGATGAAAGGCACAAAGCAATAAAGCAAAAGTCATGCTTGCACCCAAAGGGCCCTTACTCCCTAACACAATCTACCACACTTCTCAACAAGATGTAATAGAGCCATATAAAAATGTGCAGTGGAGAAAAGGTGAAAGAGTAAGAAGAGTTATAACTAGTTAGGCAAAATCAAAATAGTACAACGTTAGTTGTATAGAGAAAAGAGAAAGCAAACTCATTTAAGGGTTGTGAAATCCCCCTTTTCATCACAGTCCATTGGAGGTGCATCAACAAGCTCATCCATGTCTATCTCCACCTTCCTTGAATTGTAAATCTCATGAGGTAAGTATGGTGGGCGGTGACACGGGATCGGTAGGCAATATCCTTCTAGAAAATCCTCTTCTGACCAAGTGTTAGGGTCAGATATCATCTCATCATCAAGCTCATTTTTTTCATCGGTGCAAACCAAATGTCTCATCCTGCTCAATCATATCATCCATTTTTGGATTCTTTGAATGCATGTACATATAGGAACTAGAATCTCACATGGCATATGCATCAAAAGATTATTAATATGTATTATAAGAGACAAAAGGACTAAATTAAAGTAAATTAAAATTAAGTCAATGCTATAAAATTAATACATAAAATGCAAAACAAGGAAAAAGTTAAAATTATTGGGGATCAGAAGAGTTTTTGGTTACAAAATAAACATTTAAGTTCAAAACCTAAACTCTCTTTAAATCAATAAAGACAAAAGATCTCTTCAATCTCGAAGAGGTGAAGGTGGCAGGTACTACTCAAAATATCGTTGCATCATCAGTTGTTGTTCATCTTGAGTAAACCTGATAGCATCCATGCCTTCCTCAATGCGAGAAATGGCTAGTACTTAACTTCTAAGCATGTTCGCCATATGATCTATTGTCATCTCATCCTCCTCTGTGGCCCTGGAACTACTCCCCCTCTCCTCATTAGTTGGTCCTGGCACCCTTCTTTTCCTTTGTTGCACTGCATTCCCTCTAGCTTTGGAGTATGAGGTATAGTTGAGGGGTTGACGGACTGGGGCTAGTTATAGGTCATTTGAAACTTGGAACCCCTTCATTCTAAAAATTTAAATCAAGGCCCTGCCAAATTATATTCCTACTTGGATAGTGGGGTTCTCACAAAACTCATGGATTTATTTTGAAAAATAAAGGGGTAAGTCTATGCTCATTCCATTCCCTATTGCATAGAGCAACCCAATCGTCGTCTCATTGCACTCAGAATTCCTATTAAGAGGTAGAAAGGTTGGAGCAAGAGAACACATAGAGTGCCTAGTTTCTATCATTAATTTCTGACACTTTCACTTGGCCACCAGCTAGCCAATCCATGCCTTCTATTAAGATTTCAGAAGCTATCTCTTGTATAGTTGTTGAATAGGGATGTCAACGGGGTGGGTATGGGGAGGGGATTGCATTACCCGTCTCCGTCCCCAATTAGCAATAATAGTACCTGTTCTCGGGGATGAAAGTCTCCTCCATACTCATCCTCTCTAAGTAACGGATTACCCGTCCCTGTCCTCGTTTGCTTACTAATCATAATAAAATAGAAAATTATAATTTTTCTTTTCAAAAATATATTGAAGAAGACTCAGAAGTTTCAATTGAAAATTCACATTGGAAAAAAAATTCCAACTTAAATACCAAAAAATTTACACTAGAAATGTAACACTAAGGTTTCACTATATTAAATGGTTAATTGTGCCTAGTACTTGAAGTTTTGCCTCGAATTCCTTCTCCAACTTCTTATTTAGCTTTTTGATGATTCAAGTTCTCTTAACTACTGCTATACCTAGAATCATTACTAGAAATTTCAAGGAGGATTTTTTGCTTGAGTTTTGAGTTTTTGAAGAGTAGGGGATCAAGCCCTAAAGGTATTTATATATATAATATTAAAATAAAATATATAAATTTATATTTAAATAGGTACGGGGTGAGGTGGAGACTGTTATACCTATCCTTGTCCCCATTCGGGGAGCACTTTAAAGCCTTTAGACCCGTCTTCATCCTCGTTATTGGTGTCTCTATGCCCTCCCCAAATGGGGTAGGTAAAGCAGGTACCTAATGGGTACGAGTAATTTTGACATTCCTATTGGTGAACCAACAGAAGGGTAAGCAAACTCCAGGTTTCTAGGGTGTGAGAGGTCAAATAACTTAGTGAAGTCATTTGGGGTCAACATTATACCTACATAATAAGATTGTAAGAAAAAAGTTCACATAAAATTTCGTCCATCCCCAATTTTACAATTTAGCAACAAGAGCCCCAATTCCACACAACAATGGTGGCCCAAACTAAATTGCTCTAAATTGTAAAATTCAACGCAAATTATTAAGATAAGCATAAATTTAGTGCAAGACCACATAAACGCATCAGCGTAGTTAAGAAATTGAAGAAAGAGCTCACCTTAAATTGTAAGAGATGATGGTGAAATTGGAATTCAGGATTTTAAGGTTTCACTTCAATGGCTTTACATCCAACTCTTTTTGAACCAATCTTTGAACAAAAAACCTTTAATTTCTTGCTTGGATGCTTAGAGGAGGATTTGAGAGAAATTGGAATGGCTTGCTAGAAAAGTGACTTTGAAACTTAAATAGGGATTTAAATTTTCGTTCTGAATGCCATGTCCAATTGGCTCGAGTTGCGGCATTCAGACGATAGAGGAGAAATCTGGGAGATTAGGTATTGTTTTTGGCATTTGAACGGTGGAGAAGAAATTTAGCTTTTTGAGAAAAAACAAAAAAGAAAAAGACTAACAGACCTAATTATGGTGGAAATAAAGTAAGGTACAACACCATGTGAAAGATTGTGTGATTTCTAATCAAAAGATAGGGGGTCCTGGAGATCTTAAGATTCGACCAAGCTGAAGAAATTACCCATGTATGGCTTCAAGTGATGTCCATTCACTTTGAAGCAATTTTTACTCTTGGGATTTTCAATTTCTATAGCTCCATATTCAGATATGTTACGAACCCACTTAGACAAAAGTTTCCCTAAGAATAAATGAAGTTGTGACCTATAAAGTAACACTTTCCGTCCTTTTTGAAAAACTTGTCATACGATTTGTTGGTTGTGAAGTTGCTTCATTCTATCCCTGGATATCCTCTTATTTTTGAATGCATCATTTCTAAGCTCATTTATTTTTACTAACTGTAGTTTATGGTGCAGCATTGCCTCATCAATGCTAGTAATGAACTATTTTAAAGCCTAACAGGACTTATGTTCCATCTCGACTGGTAGATGACATAACCTACCGTAAACAAGTCTGCTTGATGACATCCCTAATGTTGTTCTATACGTGGTTAGATAAGCCCATAGAGAGTCAATCAAGCATAACAACTAGTCTTTATGGTTTGGATTAATCGTCCTTTCTAGGACCTACTTGGTCTCTCTATTAGGAAGCTCTACCTACTTTTTTGAGGGTGATAGGGTATGCCTACTTTAATGAACCACTCCATATTTATGCACAAGCATCCCCATTGGTTTGTTACAGAAATGCTTAGCGCCATCACTGATAATTGTGAGAAGGACTCCAACGTGGGAGAAAATGTTTTCATAAAGGAATTTAAGCACTATGTTGTGATTTGGTGTGTGCGGCAACTACTTCAGCCCATTTGTGTACATGGTTGACAACCACAAAGATGGACTCGAATCCGAAGGAAATAGGAAAAGGTCCCACAAAATCGATGCCGCAATGTTGTCACACCCCAAGTGCATGGTGATTGATATAGCAATTTAAATTTATAAAAATGATGAAGTACTAGTCGTACCCACAACGAGAGGCGTTAACTCACAATCCTTATTCTCTTATTTAGTAAGTGTCACACAATTAAAATTAAAATTAAAGAAAATTAATTTGAATTTTAAAAATAAAACTTACCTAGGCATTTTGTCAAACACATAGGAGGCTACAATTAAATCCAATGCGAAGTGAACTAAAAACTATGAAATTAAAGAGACTAAGGACCAAGGGTGAACCATTCAATTAACATGCAATGGATCAATTTGAGGGTGAATGTGTTCTACCTATATGCATATAGGCAAAACTAACACGAGGTGTGTTAATTTAGAGAAATTAAATCCAATTACTAGAATACTTGGGGAAACATAGTGTAATAACCTGAATTTTTTTTTCTCTTGATTACTTTGCTCAAGTGTGGTGGTAATATTTATTAAAGTAAAAATCTAGAAAATTGAGGATTTGAAAATTTTTGGAATGACAAAATTAGTTGGAAAGATTTTCGGATTTAATTTCACCTTATGTGAGAGTTTAATGTAGAAATTCTAAACTTTTATCCAAACAATTCCTAGCCCAATTATCTATTTGGTTCAACCCAAGCCCATTATCCCATGGGTCAACCCTTTCTTTGACTCACCTCAACTCACTTCAACTCACTCTATCACTCACTGAGTTGACTCATGAATAGTAACTCTCAATTATATCCTGGCAAACTTCATTTTCTTCTATCCATTCTTCCATACATCTGTCACAATCTCTCAAATTATTTGGTTAATTAGTCAAAAAAAAGACCCTACATTAAAGACTTTAAGGCACCTCTTAAATTATTTGTTTAATTAGTCAAAAAAAGCTAGCATGATTCTCGGATCATGCCACCCATTTTGTACATCTCCATCCATCCTCCAATACCTCTCTTAAATAATTTGGTTAGATAGTCGAAAAGCAAAGCATGATTCTTGGATCATGCTACCTATTGTATATGCATGATCATACTTTAGTGGCTTTGAAGCATGGGAAGTGGATGTTATTTTCTCTACCGACACTTTCTCTACACTCCTATGACTTCTTATAAATTATTTGTGTGCTTTCAAAGAAAAAAATTATTATCTAGTGTGGTCGGAGTTTCGGTGTTGCTTGGAGAAAGAAGAAAGGCTTGGAACTTTCCAATTGGGTTGGTGTTCAAAGCTCAACTCCTTTTCCTTCTTAGACTTGGTCACCAATATCTTCATTGAGGTAGGATGACGAACCTTCTAGAGTGTGTTTGATACCTTCAATTTGAACTAGAATGAACATGTGTAGAATAATTTGAAGTTGAAGCATTTTCTGGGTTTAAAGTATGAAACTTGATTGTGATAAAATTTTTAGTTAGTTATCTTCATAACTTGTAATATTGAATTTATATATTACAGGTTTGAGTTTGCATTCTTGGTTGGTTAGTATTCATATATACTTATAGTGATAGAGCTGGATGTCTTAATGAAAGAAAAAAAAATACCCGCATCTTGGGCGTAGGGAAGTCGAAACTTTGACTGATGTAGCTCAACATGTTAATAGCTCTCTGTTTGTAAATTCTGATGTGCTTCTGACCCCTAAAATGCTAGAATTAGGCTTGGCTAAAACATAAAAGTTGTAGCCCTTTAAGTTTTCTTTCCAACTCAAAAAGATTTGCATCAATCTAATTTGTGAGTCAAAAGTTATGTCCAAAATACTGAACACGTGTAAAATTGTATCTTCTGAACAAACTAAATTCAAGGATATTTTTGAACCTTTAGACTTTAGAATTTTAAAAAATGTAAAACATAAAAGTTGTGGGTCCTAAAGTCTAGTTTCTATAGATATAAAGTTTATAGATATCGGAGTTCTGCTCTATTTTATATGAATTTTCTTTTAAGCTGCTATCTCTGCTTAGCCTTTAATTGATGCTTGTTTGGATTTTTTTAGAATTTTATGTTTGAAGATTTATTTAAATTTCCAATTACCTTCTGTTAGTTATAATTATGTTAATAATTTCTATTTATGTGTAATTTTGTTCACAAGGCCTAATATAGTAAAACATTTATACTATTTGATGAATTACTGAAGTGGACTGTTAAGTTGAGACTACTTAGTTATCTTCCAATTGATATGAAATTCTTTTAAACTGGATATTATATATTATTTGACACTCTAATATTTATGATAACTGACTTAGACAATCAGTTTCATCATGGATAGTTGGATGACTTATTCAAACTAAAATGGCTAAGTAGAACCAAATATTTCATAAAATGCCCAAATGAAACAATGGACTTATTCTTTCCTCATTTGGTCTACCTCAAATGAATTTTGATTTATTTTAATTAATTTTTTAGGCATTGTTTTGTCAACCTAGCAAGTTATATAACTATATTTTTATGATTAGGTGAATTTAATGAAACATATTTAATACCTTCCTAAACATTGGAATAATTCTATGGACATTTGTGGATATCTTGAAGACGAAAACCTATGATAAGAGTTTGGTTATGAATAAGATGATGATTGGAAATTTATTCAAATTATTTTGAATAATATTATTCTCCTGCCAAATCAAAAGTTTAGAATGAATTAGCTTTGTAATCTCACATTGGCTTAATTGTTCAACTGATGTACTATACTATCCAAATGAGAATAAAATAAAACTTATAAATTTTTCTAAAATTAAATATAAGTCCAAAGAGTTATTTATTATCTTTATATTCCATAAATTAATAAAATAAAAAGGAAAAAGAGGCAAAAACCAAGATCGCAGCTAATGAGGTTCGAACTTGCGACTTCAAATCACAATTTGGGTCACCCGCCCACTAAGTTGCCAACCTCAGCTTAATTAATATACCATTACAAATAATTTTATTCTTATCAAAGGTAGTATGGCAAACTTATCAAAATAATTAACCAAAATACTAATTCGAATTCTAAATTATTTTTAGCTACTTGCTATTTGTTAATTTACATGTAGTACTTACCTTTGTGATAATAATATTGGTGATTATGTTAAATCTTTGATTTATTAGGAATTATTATACAATTATGGATTTAGATAAAGTACTTAAAAATATACTGCATATGACTGAATAATCTCACTTATGATTCATCACCCAGGAACATTGCTGGTTGTTATTAAAAATGTTTTATTTTCATACAAGGTACCCTTGGGAATGTAAAAGGGTGAGAAGAAATTAAGGCACTTGGTGCTAAAGTTATTTTTGGCAATGGGGTGATGGGTAGGTAGAAATGGCCTTTTAGATGGAGATGGGAACATATACATTTTATTTGAGAGCTGCTTCCTTCTAACCTGGCCAGTTAGGTAGCCGGTCGCGATGGCTAGGTTTTTGGTGGGTGACACCGTCGGAATGCATTGAATACTAGGCCCGTAAAGTCACTAGTTCCCAAGGCAGGGGGCAGAGGAGAATAGGAGTATGATTACCCTAGGAGGATTTAGATTAAACCTCTTTATCAAATTTTACTATGACTGGCACCCTCTTTTACTTATGTATGAATGATGTGTTGGAATTATTTGATTATATTTAATTCATTTAGATGAATATTTATAAAAAGATGTAGAAAAAATATATATATACGAAACCTGTATCGCTATAAGGTTTGATCCCGAGACCTTGAAGATTTGAATCTGAGATCCCCACCACTGCGACACCGATTTCATTGTGGTATACATATCAATATTAAACTATTTTACATGTAAGTAAAATAATAGTTGCAGTGACGGTTTCATCGAACCGTTGTAAGTATAATTTACATTAGTCAGCTGGGATCTATTGAATTAATTGTTGTATGAACAGTATGCCACCTAATCACATTCATTGTATTGGGTCACCTAATATAGTGTAGCATTACGACCATTGCATATAGGCACCTAGGAGATTCTGATTACTAGGCTTTAGTAGCTCACCCCTTTGTGGGAATTTTTTTTAGGATATTAAGCATATGGATACTGAAGATGAGCTAGAAAGAGATTAATTTCTCTTAAATATTCCACCAGAAGAGTTATCTATTTTTTTTTCTTGCGCAGCACTGGAAGACTTTATTTATTATTGTGGTCTATAATAATAATTGTTGGATGATTGTAATCATTAAGTTTAGACCTAGTTTACTTTTATTTGATATATAATGTTAATCGAATGGTTGGGACGCTTAGATGGCTCTATAATACTATCTCTATCTTTATTTTGTACTCTGAGGTTGAACCCTACCAAATGATTTAACCTAATGGTTTATAAATATTGGTTGGGATAAACTAGGAATTTTGAATACCTTAAATTTTTATTGCGAGTCAACCCCAGTTTGAAGGAAAATTTGGGGTGTGACTGCGTGTTATTATCATCTTATTTTTATACCTAAATAAATAATCCCAAGTCACCCTTAGGTATTCAGGTTATGAAAATCTGAGTCGCGATAGCTTGGTGTCAGAGCCATAGGTTTACGATTTACTTAGGGGTAGTGGGGATTGGGTACACTTATATTTGCTACGTGTATTTATGTATATATTATGTGTAATTACCTAACCAACTCGTCAATCTTATATAGAATGAAAAACGCCAGAAGACGCCGTGGATGACCCCAAAACAATAGTGGAAATGGGGTGCAATCACCACCAACAAATGAACAATCTGCGACCACCAACAACATTAACAATGAGATAGCTTAAGCTATCCGAGACATAGTGACAGTTATGGCTCAATTTATACAGATGAATCCACAAGCACCAGCGGCGATGTCAGCAACAGTTGTAGTAGGAGCAGCACCAGTGGTACCGCCAGCAAGGAGGCAGGACGATGACATAAGGAACTTCTTACGATATGAACCACGATCCTTTCATAGTGAACCAGAACCCATTACAGTGGTACCAGAGAACATAGTTATTCAGGTTACCTCATTACTCTTTAGTACTTAGGTGGTAATCCTGGTTGATACTGGCGCTTCGCATTCCTTTATATCATCCAAATGTGCATGTTCATTGAAATTAATACTAGAGGAATTGAGTGGAACCTTAGCCATTGATTCCCCTCTGGGTAATAACACTGTAGGAAATAACCTCACTAGATCTTGTGCAATTCAATTCGGGGAGATCATAGTAGAATGTGATCTTATCTGGTTGGATATGAACACCTATGATGTTGACTGACCCTAAAATATGTAATAGGGTTCTACCTCTCAAGTGCAAGAGGGCAATCGTAGTTTTAAAACTCGATAAGTCCGAGGTCGAATTCCACAGGGAGCCTAATGTGTTTTAGTTTTTAGGATGTGAAATGAATTCTAAAACTAAAAAGAATCAAGTTTGAAGTTCAAGGTTACTAAATTCTAGGGTTTAATAAAATTAAGAACAATTTCAATTTCAACCACTTAAAATTAAAGTAAATAGAAAATTCAGAATTTAAGAACGAATTAACTAGATGGCAAAAAGTTAAAACAAATTCATCAAAAATAATTTCAACTTCAAATTACTCTATTATAACTAAAATTAAGTTGGATTGCAATTCAATAATAATAAGGATCTTGATTCAGCGTCAAGTCCAGGTAGTTCACTACTTTGCCTTGGGGTGTGTTTATTTGAAAACTAGGGTTTAACTTGAAAGGTTTTGAGAACATTGTAATCAAAGGTCAGTACTAGTGATCTCAAGCAGATATGGTTAAAGACCTTTGTTTCCTAGAGTTTTTCATTTAAACGCCAAAAAAATTCATCAAAAGCTGATTTTTAAGTCTATTCGAAAGTACTTGACAATTGGTTACGAAAATTCATACTAGTGATCTCACACGGATTTGGTTAAGAATTTTGGTATTCGAATGTTTTCGAAATAGAAAAAAATAGATTTGTAAAAGGTAGATCCTTTCGCAAGAGGTTTCGCAACCTTCGCGAAGGGACTACAAACACCTTAGGGCTTTTCGTGAACTACCTTTTCTTGATTTATTAAATCAAGATTAGGGTTTTACGTTATAACTACTGTAAACATCACAAAAACGATAAAAGAACATTCCATCATGCAAAAAGGGAATCGAAACAAGCAAAACATTATATTACGAAGTAAATCGAAATAAATTGAAGTGAATCAAAGTGCAACTTACACTATAACTCGGATGTAAAAGAAAAGATGAACAAGTAACGCGAAGATAATGATAAAAACTCCAAAAACCTCTATAGATCCACACGTCCAAGCGTACAAATCACTTTAAAATCAATCAAAAACCTAATCTAACTCTCAATCTAAAGTGTAGTAATCAAAAAGAGGCGTCCCCTTGCTCAGCCGTACAAAGGTGACATATATAGGTTAAGAAAAACCCTAGAAAAATGAAGTAAAACGCGTGCCCAGGGCTTTGCTGGGGTCTGGACCCTTTGAGGAGGGGTGGGGACCCCAGAATACATTCTTCCTCCAGATCACTCACTGGGGTCCGGACCCTTTGAGGAGGGGTGGGGACCCCAGAATACATTCTTCCTCCAGATCACTCACTGGGGTCCGGACCCTTTGAGGAGGGGTGGGGACCCCAGAATGCTAGTTGCTCTAGTTTTTTTTCTCTTTCGCTCTGAGTCCTTGGGTTGGTCTAAACCATCTTTGATGAAGCTTGAACCACAACTCCTCCTTCGTCTTCTAAGCCCTCTCCAATACTATTAACTTCGCTTTTCTCATTCATTTCCCTACAAATAAAATGATAAAACTTGTAAGTTACAAAATAATATCAAAACTTTAAATTTACCCATTCAAATGCATTAAAATGTATCTAAATATAGAGTTTGTAATTACACTTTTCAAGTGTAATCAGATGTCATTCTAGGAATGGACTGGTTGTCTTTACACCAAGCAATTATTGACTGCCACTTGAAGCATGTGTCAGTGATTCTTCCATCAGGAGCTCGATTCTGTATCCAAGGAGATTCCTGAAAAGATCCAATTATGTCCCCAGTACATTCCTGAGGTTATAAGAAATTAAATAACTTGCTAGCCAATCTGACTTTGAATGAGGAGCTTCCACATACTGCTCTCCCTCAAGTAGTTTATGAGTTTCCAGATGTTTTTCCCAAGGAGCTTCCAGGTTTGCCACCTCAGCGGGAAATAGATTTTCGTATAGATCTATAGCCAGGGGTTGCACCAATTTCAGTAGCCCCTTACCGAATGGCACCAGCAAAACTTCAAGAATTAAAAATACAACTTGAAGAATTACTCTAGCTAGGATTCATTCGACCCAATGTTTCCCGCTAGGAGCGTCAGCTGTTTTTGCAAAGAAGAAAGATGGAAGTTTACGGCTGTGTATTGATTATAGAAAGCTGAATAGAGTCACTATCAAGAACAAATATCCCTTGCCACGTATAGATGATTTATTTAATCAATTGAGGGGTTTACTATTCTTCTCTAATATCGATCTTCGGTTAGGATACCATCAATTATGTATCCGAGAGGAAGACATTCCAGAGATAGCTTTCCGTATGAGATATGGGCACTACGAGTTTGTGGTTATGCCTTTTGGACTCACCAATGCACCAGCAGTATTCATGGATCTTATGAATCGTGTTTTCCGTCCATACCTGGATAAGTTTGTTGTAGTCTTTATTGACAACATACTTATTTATTCAAAGGATAAACAGGAGCATGAATAACACCTTCGTATCGTCCTACAAACTTTATTAGATCACAAACTGTATGCCAAGGCTAGGAAATGTGAGTTTTGGCTAACAAAGATACCATTATTGGGATATATAGTCTCAACAGATGGTGTTGTTGTGGACCCAACAAAAGTAAAAGCTGTAATGAGCTAGGAGCAACCGAAGACAGTCTTCGAGATAAGAAGTTTCCTCAATTTGGCGGGGTACTACCGACGGTTCATTAAGGATTTTTCTCGGATTGCTACACCCATGACGTGATTAATCTGCAAGGATGTCAAGTTTGTTTGGGATGAGAAATGTGAAAGAGCTTTTCAAGAGTTGAAGGCTAGATTGACCCAAGCTCTAGTTCTAATTATACCAGAATGAGGGGCAGGATATACAGTATACTGTGATGCCTCAAGGGAAGGATTGGGTTGTGTGCTAATGCAATTAGACCATGTAGTCGCTTATGGGTCTTAGCAATTGAGAAACCATGAGAAGAACTTCCAACCCACGATCTAGAATTGGCCGTAATTATTTTTGCATTGAAACTTTGGAGGCATTATTTATACGGTGAAAAGTTTGAAGTCTTTTTAGATCACAAGAGTCTGAAATATCTGTTCACCCAACGAGACCTATACCAGTGACAATGACGCTTGATGGAATATCTAGAGGATTTCAATTTCACCTTTCAGTATCATCCAGGAAGGGCAAATGTTGTAGCAGATGCACTCAGTAGGAAATCAAATTCAACATTGGTGAATTTGGCAGTACGGGAATGGAAAATGCTGGAATCTGTGAATGAATTTGGGATAAGATTTGATCAGGGGAATGCTACAATGACAAGCTGTTCTCTGATGGTAATTCTCACAATACTCGCTAAGGTGATTGATGTGCAACAGCATGATAAAGAATGCGAGAAGTTGGTAGCTCAAATCTTGTCTGGAGAGATTATAGAAAGATGGACACTTCGCTCTAATCAAAGATTATAGCATTGTGGAAGGTTGTATGTCCCAAATTCTGATGGCCTTCGAGAGGGGATATTGCATGAGTTCCATAATTCAAAATTTGCCATTCACCCCGGAAGTACAAAGATGTACCGGGATTTAGCACAACAGTATTGGTGGAAGGGAATGAGAAGGATGTTGCTCGATTCGTAGCTAATGATCCTTTGCCTCGATCCACTCTAAAGCATAAAGATTACAAAGAAATTAACAAAAGAAATTGAATCCGATTTGGAGAGATAAAGAAAACTTTTAAATTTCCTCTCTAATCTCCTACTTCTCTTCTAAGTAATGTATGTATGTCTTTCTGCATATTTCTCTCCCTCATCTCATAAAACCCTAACTTATATATATGTATAGTTCTCTTTTGTTGAAATTACAAAAATGCCATTAAAAATTCAACTTCTAAAAATTACAACAACGCCATTAAAAAAATTTAGAATTAAAATCGAGTCATCCGGACAAGGGTCCGGATGAAGGCACCGTCTGAACAAGCATCTGAAGGGTCTATCCACACTTGGCCATTTTTTTCTCCATTTTAGGTTCCTTGCTCTCTGTCAAGCAAACGAAAGTACAGATGATGGGCTGTTTGGACAAGGGTCCATACAGTCTATGACCAATTTGTCCCTTTTGCTTCCTTTTTTACTTCAATTCGTACTTTATAATTCAAAATTTCTTGTAAGTACCTGAAATGGGAGAAAAACAATATTCATAAATATTTATCTCATTTTAGCCTTTAATTATGCATGATTAATCACGTTTTAATATGCTTAAATTGTCATTTTTTATGATTAATCACACCCCCAACCTAAACCTCGCTAGTCGCTAGCAATGTTCACAATGAATACAAGGGGAAAGAGGCAATTTCCATAAAATGGATCACAAAGAATAAAGGTAACATGAGATACGAGAGTCGAGATTTCTGTTGTCGAGAGTCGTTATGTTCATGAAAAGATATAACTAGCCCCCGTAACTTCACACTTGCGAACGAGAGTAGGGGCTACTCCTCTTATTAAAGTTCCTTGACGTAATTCGCGTCGGGGTTAATTTTTAGCTAAGGTAACATAATTCAGGAGCGCACCTGGCGAGGGGCACAAGGACCCCCGGTGGTTGTTATACAAGTTTGCGGGTTGTTCTGCTTGGCAGGTTTCGACAATGATCCTTCCGCAAGTTCACCTACGGAAACCTTGTTGCGACTTCTTTTTCCTCTAAATGATAAGGTTTAGTGGACTTCTCGCGATGTCGCCGGTAGCGAACCGCCCACATCGCCGGCAGCGAACCGCCCACGTTGCCGCAATCTGAACACTTTATTGGACCATTCAATCGGTAGGAGCGATGGGCAGTGTGTACAAAGGGCAGGGACATAGTCAACGTGAGTTGATGACTTGCGCTTACTAGAAATTCCTTATTGAAGACCAACAATTGCAATGATCTATCCCCTTTATGATGAAATTTTAAAGAGTACTTGGGCCTGTCGGCTAAGGCTATAGACTCATTAAATACATTAGTGTAGCACGCGTGCAGCCTAGAACATCTAAGGGCATCACAGACTTGTTATTGCCTCAAACTTTTGTGGCCTGAAAGGCCATAGTCCCTCTAAGAAGCTAGCTGTGGAAGGTCACCTCCACATAGCTAGTTAGCAGGCTAAGTTCTCGTTTGTTAACGGAGTTAACCAGACAAATCGCTCCACCAACTAAGAACGGCCATGCATCACCACCTATAGAATCAAGAAAGAGCTCTCAGTCAGTCAATGGGTGAGTTAGAGAGAGAAGCTCTTTGTGGAGATTCAATGGAAGCTAACAGGTTCTGCTGAATCAAAGCTGCTAATCCCCTTGAATGACGATTTAATCTGCTTTCTTAGTGCACTTAATCACTGATTGATCATTGATTGACCACGATACAAGCTGGTGAAGTTAATTTGCAAGAAAGGAGTGAGGTTCAGCAATGAGTTCGCCATAGCAGGTTACGATCTGCCTTCCCCTCGAATTGCAGGTGGAAAAGGCTTGAATAGCCCTCTACATTCTATTTTCTACTCATTTTCTAAGTGCTGTTGCTCCATTTCACAATCCTCCTAGTTGGTCTCGACAAATCTGCAGAGCTATAGTAATTTCTAAGGTAAAATTTGAAGTCGCTTTGCGCGGGTTAGGAGATAGAGTGTAAACCAGTTTAATTCCCCAAAACAAGTACCTTGTTGAATACTTTGGAGGTTCTGGTATAAAGATAACAAGCTATTAAGGACCAATTGGTGTGTTTACAGGATTGCAGCTAGAGCGCTGTATCACTGATGAATAGTAACTCATTTTCTCCACTAATAAGCAATAGGGAAAGGGATCAAGAAACAACAAAATACTAATTATATGCAAAGACAAGGGAAAAAGAATCAGCTCAATCTGAAAGATTTAATGAAGGAAATCAAACGTGATGCTCAAGCAAAAGAATCAGAGAAGGGCTCTCGCTGGTGTGATGAATCAACAGAGGATATTTGAAGCCATGCCTCTGAATCTGAATCAATTTCCTTGGGTGAAGAAGACACTATGGAAGAACCTCTTATTGTACAATCTAAGAAAGTGAAGATGCATTAATGGTCCCAGAAACAACACCCTCTGCTGTTGGTGCTATGAAGGTAAATGAAGAAGGAGCCAAGAAGAGACCATCTTTTGCCAGTCTATTTGCAGGAAACAAACAACCAATGAATGGTATAAAGCTACAGTAGCTGGAGACTGATGATGGGCTTGCACAGATCATTGATTCAAATATAGAAGAGGAGAAATACAAATGGAAACACTGCCTTGTTAGGTACTTTGCAGGCAGATTTCCTGGTAAGGCAGCCTTGCACCAAATCACCTCTTCATGGAAGGTAAAGGTTGCTATCTACCACTATAGCAGTGGCTGGATCATTTTTAAATTTGATGATGAGTGTAGTCAAATTAAAGTCTTACAAGAAGGCCCATACATTGTATATGGAAGGCCTATTTTGCTTAAATTAATGCCTAAGTTCTTTAGGTTTGACAATGAAGACTTGAGTAAGTTCCCGATTTGGGTGCAATTGAGAAATCTTCCATTAGAGCTATAGACTAAAATGGCTCTAAACAAGCTAGGTTCAAAAATTGGCAAGCCTGTATACACTGATCAATTAAGCCTGTATACACTGTCTTATGCAAGAATACTGGTGGAGATAGATGTGGCTATGTCAGTGTTGAAATCCTTTAAAGTAATGTTGCCTAATGGTGAAAAAAATGGTACAACAAGTGTTCTGTGAAAACCTTCCTCACTTTTGTGTCCATTGCAGAATGGTTGGTCATTCTAGTGCAGCCTGTAAGAATCTGGCAGACACAAGCAAAGAGAAAGGTATGGCTAGCAGCATAAAGAAGCAAGATGCTACTGTAACAGAGAATAAGGGCAACACTGCAACTGATGCTACTCAAGAGAATGGGAAGCAGTAGGAAGAAGAGGAACAAGGAAACTACAGTAGTCTGGAATTGCAAGACACTGTAGCTTAAGAGCAAAACAGGAAAAATAGACCAAAGAAGGATGTAGCACCAAGGGATGGGAATGCCATCAAGGCAGCTAATACTCACACCAATGCAGGAGGCCAGGGAACAGTTGCATCTGCAGGGGAAAAACTGATACACAGAGGGGAAACTCCTATGGAACCTGATGTGGAGCAGGAAGGATCTAATAGACCGAGGCTCAGGGGAGAAAACCAACCGAGTGCTGATGGTTTGGAGATATATGATTTTATCCAAGTCAAGAAGCACAAGGGGAAGCATAAGTCGAAGAGAAAAGACAAAGAGCAGAATAAGGCCAGCTCTAGTGTAGGATTGGAGGGTGACTCCTCCAGAGTTCCTGCAAAATGATTGTCTCTTGTTGGAACATTAGGGGCTTTAACATTTCCCTAAAGCATAAGAGAATGTTTGAGCACCTTAAAAGAAACAAGATAGATGTATTGGCTATCTTGGACATGCAGCTAAAACAGGACGAAGCTCAACAGTTGGTTAAGAAGAAATTTTGGAAGTGGGAGACCATTAACAATTTCCATCAGCACATTGCTGGAAGGATACTGATTTTGTGGAACTCAAAAAAGGCTCATTTGGAGGTGGTTGGAAGCACTGGACATGTAATACACTACCTTACTTCTTGCTATATAACTTCAAAAAAGTTTATGATTAGCTTTGTATATGCTTATAACTCAATAGTTGGTAGGAGAGTACTTTGGGATAACTAGTATGGTATGAATAATGTAATGGATCTTCCGTGGATGATAATGGGAGATTTCAATAATATACTGAATTATGATGAGAGAAGGAATGGCAGGCCAGTGACTAATTATGGGATAAAGGATTTTCAGCAGTGCAGCAATACAATTGGCTCTTCTGATCTCAGATTTTCAGGCTCATTTCTAACTTGGACCAACCACACTACTTGGTGTAAGTTGGATAGGGCCATGGCAAATGATAAGTAGAAGCTGGAAGGAATGAATGCCTTTGCTAAATTTGGGTTGCCAGGTATACATTCAGATCATGCTTCTTGCACAGTCACAGTGTTTGAAGAATTTAAATTTAATGCTACTGCTAAGCCTTTTAAATTCTTCAATATATGGACATAACATGAGGAGTTTATGACAACAGTTGAGCAAGCTTGGAGACAGAATTACAGGTGAAGTAAAATGTTTAATCTATTCAAGAAGCTCAAAGCTCTCAAGCTGCCACTTAAGGAGCTCAATAAAAAGCATTATGCCCACATTACTGCAAGGGCAGAAGATGTAGAAGCAGAGCTATTAATAGTACAGCAAGAGTTACATGATCAACTAGATAATGAAGATCTCCAAGACTAGATGAAGACTGTGAGGAAAAAGGCACTGAGGCGGGCAGAGGAAGACAGATGCTACTGCGCTCAATTAGCTAAGGCCAAGTATTTGAAGAGCAGTGATAGAGGCACTAAATACTTTCATGAGTTGATCAAGAGAAATAGAGAAAGAAGCCAAATAGTTGCCATTACTTTGCAGGATGGGACAGTCTCTACATCTCAGCAACAAGTGAATAATGCCTTTATAGATTTTTATCAGGAGCTTATTGGGAGTAAAGTGGATACCATTCGGTTGGATAGGGCAGTAATAGAAGAAGGGAAGTTGGTAAATGGGGAGCAGGCTGCTAAGCTAATTCAACTAGTCACTATTACAGAGATCAAAGATGCACTATTTAGTATAGGGGAAGATAAGGCCGCTGGGCCAGATGGATACTCCTCTTGCTTTTTTAAGAAGGCTTGGAATGTTATAGGGGGAGACTTTTGTGAAGCTATCATGGAGTTTTTCAGGTCAGGGCAGCTTCTCAAGCAACTGAATCACACCATAATAGCTCTCATTCCCAAAACTAACAAGGCTTTTAGAGTGGGAGATTTCAGGACAATTTCATATTGTAATGTAGCTTATAAAGTAATTGCTAAGATTTTGAATGGGAGGATGATTCCAATATTGGAAGATCTAGTAGATAAGTCTCAATCAGCCTTTATTCCAAACAGGAGCATGGTTGAGAATATCTATTTGGTGCAAGAGCTACTTAGACATTATACTTGGAAAAGGATTTCTCCCAGGTGCATCCTAAAGGTGGACTTGAAGAAAGCCTATGACACTATTGATTAGAGCTTCATTGAATAGCTGTTGAAGGCTTTGAGAATGCCAGAGGTGTTTGTGAAGTGGTTAATGCAGTACATCATAACTACCTCATTTTCCTTCTCATTAAATGGATCATTACAGGGCTTTTTCAAAGGGCAGAGGGGGCTAAGACAAGGGGAGCCTTTATCACCTTCAATCTTTGTTCTATGCTTGGAGTACTTGTCAAGGAGTCTGGCCAGGTTAAGCAGGAATGAAGATTTTAACTGCCATCCCAAATGCAAAGAGCTGAGGTTAAACCATTTAGCATTTGTTGATGATCTTATCTTGTTTGCCAGAGGGGATGTCACTTCAGTGGCCTTGATCATGGAGAAGCTAAGGAATTTTGGGGACATATCAGGTCTAAAGGCAAGCTTGGAGAAATCTAATCTGTACGCAGCAGGAATTAACAGAGAAGAGCTGGTAGGAATTCTGGAAGTAACAGGTTTTAAAGAAGGCAAATTCCTATTCCGTTATTTGGCAATACCCATAGTTAGTGGCTTCTAGATTTACTCTTACGCAGTACAGTCCCTTAGTGAACAAGATGGCTGATTATGTTAATGCTTGGGCAGGGAAGACCTTAACATATGCTGGGAGAGCTGAATTGATCAGGTCTGTGTTGCAGGGTGTGGAGTGTTTCTAGTTATCAACATTGCCAGTGCCTAGTGGAGTCAGACAAAGAATTTTCATCCTATGCAAAAATTTTCTGTGGGGAGGGAAGAGCTTTATTTATAAGAAACCTTTAGTTAATTAGAAGACTTTATGCCTGCCAAAAACAGAAGGTGGTCTTAGGTTTAAGTGTCTTTCCTCGTGGAATAAAGCACTGCTCTTAAAGACATTTTAGAATATCCAAGCTAAGATAGATTTCTTGTGGATCAGATGGGTTAATCACTTCTACTTCAGGGATATCTCTCTATGGGATTATCAGACTAAGAAATAAGATTCCCCCTTAATGAAGCATCTCTTATGCATTAGAGATGAACTAAGAAGCAGAGAAGGATCCAAGCAGGCAGCACAGTAGGAAATACAGACATGGTCTTAGCAAGGAAGATTTGGCACTGTGCAGGCTTAAGAATACTTTTGACACAAGGGACAAACAAGCAAGTGGACAAAATTGGTGTGGAATAACTCCATCATGCCTAAACATGCTTTTCACTCTCTGGCTAGCTACGAGGGATAGATTAAGAACAAAAGACAAACTGCCAGCAGCAGATAGGAGTTGTAGCTTCTGCAAATTGAGTGAGGAGTCAGTAGCACATCTATTTTTTGAATGCACATTTTGTAAATAGATATGGAGTGTTATTAAGGAGTGGCTTAACATTTCAAGGAGTCTCACTACCCTAAAATCAGCCATCAAGTGGATGATAAAAGAGGCTAGGGCGACAGGGATACATGCCAAAGCAAAGAAGATAGCACTGGCAGCCATAGTTTACACAATTTGGGAAACAAGGAATTTGTTAATATATGAAAGCAAGGCAAGGAATCCTGCTGTAGCTGCTAAGAAGATTCAAGTCCAGGTTTACAGAGTATTAAGTTACTTAAGCCCAGACCATCCTGGGTTTTAGTTACTTTCATGTATTGTTGGAAGTGAATCTCTAGTAGCTTCATTATATACTGAGAAATGTAATCAGTTTTACTCATGGCCATACCCTGAGTATTGTACCAATTTTTGATTAATGAACATATTTATTTACTGATCAAAAAAAAGAAATAGCTCTCAGTCTGTCAATCCTTACTATGTCTGGACCTGGTAAGCTCCTTGTGTTGAGTCAAATTAAGCCGTAGGCTCCACTCCTGGTGGTGCCCTTTCATCAATTCCTTTAGGTTTTAGCCTTGCAACCATACTCCCCCCGGAACCCAAGAACTTTGATTTCTCATAAGAGTGCCAGCGGAGTCCTAAAAGAAATATCCGCTGATCCCTAGTTGGCATCGTTTATGGTTGAGACTAGGACGGTATCTGATCGTCTTTGAGCCCCCAACTTTCGTTTTTAATTAATGAAAACATCCTTGGCAAATGCTTTTGCAATTGTTCGTCTTTTATAAATCCAAAAATTTCACCTCTGACTATGAAATATGAATGCCCCTAACTGTCCCTGTTAATCATTACTCCGATCCCGAAAGCTAATGTAATAGGATCGAAATCCTATGATGTTATCCCATGTTAATTCATCTAGAGTGTAGGCTTGCTTTGAGCACTCTAATTTCTTCAAAGTAACAGCGTCGGAGGCACGATCTGGCCAATTAAGGCCAAGAGCACATTGCCGACAGAAGGGACGAGATGATCGGTGCACACCCAAAGGCGAACCGGTCGACCCACTCGAAAGTCCAACTACGAGCTTTTTAACTGCAACAACTTAAATATATGCTATTAGAGCTGGAATTACCGCAGTTGTTGGCACCAGACTTGCCCTCTAATAGATCCTTGTTAAAGGATTTAGATTGTACTCATTCTAATTACCAGACTCAATGAGCCCGGTATTGTTATTTATTGTCACTACCTCCCCGTGTTAGGATTGGGTAATTTGCGAGCTTGTTGCCTTCCTTGGATGTGGTAGCCGTTTCTCAAGTTCCCTCTCTAGAATCGAACCCTAATTCTCCGTTACCCGTCACTACCATAGTAGGCCACCATCCTACCATTGAAAGTTGATAGGGCAGAAATTTGAATGTTGCGTCACCGGCACAAAGGCCGTGCAATCCGTCGAGTTATCATGAATCATCAGAGCAATGGGACATGCCCGCATTGACCTTTTATCTAATAAATGCATCCCTTCCAGAAGTTGGGATTTGTTGCTCGTATTAGCTCTAGAATTACTATGGTTATCTGAGTAGTAGATACCATCAAACAAACTATAACTGATTTAATGAGCCATTCACAGTTTCATAGTCTGAATTAGTTCATACTTACACATGTATGGCTTAATCTTTGAGACAAGCATATGACTACTGGCAGGATCAACCAGGTAGCATTCATTCGCGATGTCGGCACCGCATGAGCCTATCTAAACTAGTTAGAGGGACAAAGACGGGCACAACCATCATACGTATTGAGCGATGAACGCTTTGGGGGTACACAGCAGAAATATACCGTGCACTATTCAAAAGTTCCGTATCCGAGAGCTCGAGTAACAACCTATGCGCCATGATCGCAACGTGACGGGACGAAGTGTTCAAGGAGGCATGGGCAGTACTTCCACATCAATCTAACGCCACAAAGTGGTGACGAGCAAAAATGGAGACTTATTCGAGGCCAATTTCCATCACATGAGGTATCCAACACAAGAATACCAACACGCTCAAGGCATGAATTGCTCTTGAAGCATTGACTGAAGGGGAATGGATAAAGGAAGTTTGCTGCACAAGTAGGGATCCAACCGACGTGCACAATTCCATCACCACTCACACACCATAACGTACACTGTGCAACAACTCCCCCCAACCAAAACACACCTCGACGAACTACGAGTGTAGCCCTTCAGGCATAAAAAAATATTGAGGGAAAGTGAAGCCAGCACTGTGTGGTGCGAGAATAAGTCAAGCCGACCTATGACAATGAACGAAGTCCCGGACTTCCCCGAGAGGACACTTTGAGCATTGATAATTCATCAAGCTGCCCATGCCCTGAGTGAAGACCAAGGCTAGCCCACGCCACAAGCCCACCATTTTGAAAAGGGACGACCGTCAATTCCGAGCATTTCATATCTAGAGAGCCGACTTGTGACAATGAGCGAAGCCCTAGACTTGCCGAGGACACTTTGAGCTGATAATTTATCAAGCTGTCCATGCCCTGAATAAAGCCCCAAAGATTACCCATGCCACAAACTGACCACTCACTAAAGTGGCAACGATCAATTTCGAACATCGTTATCTCTGATGGGTGCGTGCCTCGGTGCGTATCTCTAGTGGATTCATGGAACCGTACTTAATAGGCCCAATGGCTTGCCATGCCTCTTTACTTTGCTTTTCGACATCAATGGGGCTTGGCCATGCCCCGTGGCAATGAGCGTGACATACCTCATTGTATTGCTTTCAGTCACCAATAGGGTTGGCCATGCCTTGTGGCACTTTGATTTTTCTTGGCATTGCTCTTAGATATGTTGCATTATTCTCGAATACCGAATTGGGCCTGGCCATACCCCTTGGCAATGAGCGTGACATGCCTCATTACATCACTCTCAGTCGCCAATGAGGTTGGCTATGCCCTGTGGCATTTTGATTTTTCATTGCATTGTTCTCGAATACCGAATTGGGGTTGGCCATACCCCTTGGCAATGAGCATGACATGCCTCATTGCATTGCCCTCAGTCACCAACGGGGTTGGCCATGCCTCGTGGAATTTTTGATTTTTCATTGCATTGCCCTCGATCGCCGACGGGGTTGGCCATGCCCCGTGGCATTTCAAATTTTCGTTACGTTGCTCTTAGATACCCTTGCATTGTTCTCTAATACCAAATTGGGGTTGGCCATGCCCCTTGGTAATGAGCATGAAATGCCTCATTGCATTGCCCTTAGTCACCGATGGGGTTGGCCATGCCCCGTGGCATTTCGATTCTTCTTTGCATTGCTCTTGGATTCCCTTTCAATGTTTCTAAATATCGAATTGGGGCTGGGCAGGCCCCGTGGCTTTGTGCTTGGCAAACCTTGTGCCTTGCCAGCACCCCGCGGCATTGCACGTAGCAACCCACGAGGCTTGCCTTGCCATTTGGCAATGCCCTTTTGTCATCCCCCACCAACGTCAATTGTGGCTTGAGGGAAGCCCAAGGTGTGCCGTATCACCTTGGGGGAGCATACCAAGGATACTCAACAAGTGCCGGGGGAGCGTGCCATGCGGTGCCAGCCTAGCTGAGAACACCCACCCCTTATATATGCATTTTGAGCCTTCTTTGGGGTGCTAAGAAGGAACATTACCCATGGTTGAAGAGTCATAATGGGCTTTTGGGCATAAGGACCCCCACACGGCCCCTCGGGCAAACACATGACTACCTTACCTCGGTACCGGACAAGCCCCCAATGACTTGCCATGCCTCTTTTCGTTCCTCTTTGACATCGATTTGGGGTTGGACAAGGCCCTTGGCTTTGTGCTTGGCAAGCCCCCGCGACTTGCCAGCACCCCGCGGCGTTGCTTATGCTAACTCACAGGGCTTGCCGTCCCTCACCCACATCGAGGGAAGCCTAATGTGTGCCCTATCACCTCAGGAGAGCATGCCAAGGACACTCGGTGAGTGTCGGGGGGCGCGGCATATGGTGTCGGCCTTGCTGAGTACCCCCACCCCCTTATGTATGCATTTTGAGCCTTTTTCGGGGTGCCAGGAGGGGGCACTGCCCATGGCCGAGGAGTCATAATGGCCATTACAGCGCAACAGCCCCTTCTCGCGGCCCTTCAGGCAAACACACCACCCCCTTGGCACCATGATGGACAAACCCAAGGGCTTGCCATGCCTCTTTGCCTTGCTCTTTAACACCGATAGGGCTTGGCCAATGCCCCATGGCAATGGGCGTGACATGCCACATTGCTTTGTTCCCAGTTACCCACAAGGTTGGCCACGCCCCGTGGCATATTCAATTTCCCTTGGCATTGCTCGTGGACACCTTTGTCTTGTTCTCAGACACCGATTTGGGGTAGGGTACACCTCTTAGCTTTGTGCTTAGCAAACCCTCGCGGCTTGCCAGCGCCCCGTGGCGTTGCTCGTGGCAACCCACGAGGCTTGCCATACCTCTTGCCATGCCCCTTTGTCGTCCCTCACCCATGTCGAGGGAACCCCAAGGTGTGCCCCATCACCTCAGGGGAGCATGCCAAGGACACTAGTAAGTGACAGGGGGCGCAGCATGCAGTGCCAGCATTGCTGAGTACATCCACCCCCTTATATATGTATTTTGAGTCTTCTTTAGGGTGCCAGAAGGGGATACTACCCATGGCTAAGGAGTCATAATGGG